>CM055274.1:58046951-58735388 GCA_029237695.1 Conchocele bisecta
CAAAAAAAATCCATTACCCCACCTACTTGGTCTCATACAGTACTATCTTCTGTATAGAAGATAGTACTGTATGAGACCAAGTGGGTGGGGTAATGGATTTTTTGTAATGGGAATTTTTGTGTGTGTCACAGGTCCGAGTCTTCCAGCTGTGGTTTGGATCATCAGTAGATGAATGATATGCCTCTATATTTCCTAGCCAATATATATACATATGTATTAAATATTCTTTAATTGTCGGAGATGTACTCTTCCTTTGCTTGACAAACTCAGTGTCTGTAATTAACAGGAGCAGGATGAGGTAATTGGAGATAATTACGTGTTGTATACTTGTTAAAGACTGTAGTTATGACCTAATTAGTTTTAACAACATAATTAATTGGTATCCTTGTTGTTGTCTATAATTGAAAAGTTAACAGTTTTAATGTTTTAGTGAATCAGTCATCCTACTCCTGTATCATTGGTTTCAAGTTGGAGTAATATTGCAATATTGTGGAAAGAAATACAATTACAAATGTAGTTTGGTTACTAATTAATGGAATGGAGCAAATATTATTTGTTTAATGAGCATTACACTAAACATTCAAAAATATAAATGTAATTATTTCTTTTTCAAAGTTTAAACTAATTCTTGTAAATTAAATAAATGTTGAAGGAAAATTAAATAGAAATCTGATTTTATTTCTTCATAAACATATTTGACAGTAATTGCTGATGATTCTTTTTAAAAAATGACACTGGAAAGCGATATAGAAAAATATAGTTTCTTACATTAAAGGTACATGCCCACGTGCACGGTTATACTATAGGGAGGCCTATTTGTTTGTCCATTCGTTAGATATGACATTGTTCAGGCAAAATAAACAGTCATTAACGATTTCCCGACAATATAATTTACATTATTATACTTCGTATATCAAACATGAAGTTTCACATTGATACCAGGGGCGATAACCGTGTTTCCTTAAACTGTTAACTGACATTACTATTTATTCTCTGTATTTATTTTTTGATGTGCATACTTATAATCTGTCGAAAATATTATTTTGTTCAGGTGACGCATTTAATTAGTATAAATAATTAAAAAATATCATGCCTCATTTTCATATGAAAATAGCCTGATACAACCGCGCGTCACTATCAGTAAAATAAATATTACTAAATTATTATATCTGTATCGCGGGCACTCATAATCTTTAGAACTGGTGGAATAGTTATACAATTATACACTTATTTAATTCCTATAAAGAACAGTTTGTGCCTACTGAGTGGGCATGTACCTTTAAAGGAAGATACTGCTGGGTCTTTTACATATGCAGAAAGTGGTGAAATAATTAGCAAAATATATAGTTGTAGGATTTTCTTGGCCAGGTTTTTTGTGTGTTATGAACTCTTAATTGTACCTTGCAATCGGTGATTACTAATTTAATTTAGTGTCTGAAATTCACAGTTCGTCCTGGTACAGTTCTAGTAGATGTTTTTACCAAGTTATCTCCCCTGTTTATCATAGCCCGCTAATATGTAGTGAAATAAAACACGAATATTTTTAAATTTGATTCAATTAAATGGGATGTTTTGTTGATATGGGTCACATGCAGTTCATAAATGAAAAAACTTTATTTCGCATAACCCATTGCAGTCTGAGAATCCTAAGCCATTTCACAGATTGAAAAATTATAAATACCTTTCCTCAGACATACATGCATATGTTGCGACTGCTCATTTGAACTTTCTCATCATTAATCCTCATACGGTACAGAGTTTGTATACACAACTCCTCCGAAACCGTTCAGTCGATCGATTTGAAACTATACACAAGTCTTCTACACATATTGAAGATGTGCACCTTGGTGTTTTTATGCCGAAAACATATTTTTTAACAAAAATATCACCTTTTTAACTTAGCCATTTTTTCTACATTTTTCTATACAATTCTATATACGGTACAGAGTTTGTATTCACAACTCCTCCGAAACAGTTAGGTTGATCATTATGAAACTATACACACGTCTTCTACACATATTGAAGATGTGCACCTTGGTGTTTTTATGCCGAAAAAATATTTTTTAACAAAAATATCACCTTTTTAACTTAGCCATTTTTTCTACATTATTGTATCCAATTCCCTATCATTTCTACTTTACACTCTACTTTTCTATCTCTGCCTAAATTAGTATACATGTTCAGCACAACGAGATGAAGAAATAATGCTATAGACTTTCAAATTCTCATTAATGTTTCTTGCCTTGGTGACAGCTTCACATTTCTGCATCTTCGCTGTCTGGCCCATATTCGACAGGCGTATTTTGTGACTTGCGGCACTCTTGTTTGTGCTTGAAATCGACTGTTCAGCTAAGTGAGGGATTACTGCATTATGAACTTTATATTATGTCTCATATTACTTTAGCAAATTCTGGCATTAATGCACATGCATATATTTTGATGTACTATATGGCATTGGTGACTACTGTTCCACGTTTTGCTACCAACAAACTTTTGGTTATTAAACATATTAAATCTTAAAAATATATAAATGTAAGTAGTTTTTCATCAATAACAAAGACGTCGTCCTCCCCAAAAAAAGATTATTTGAAGAAATTCCATCAAAATATTTTTCTATGGGAATTTAACATGTGTGGTTAAAATAGATAGTTTTTAATTCATTTTTAGCCAGGTTTTTTTAAAAAAAATCCAGGCTATTGGATTGGCGAAAGCCTATCGGCGGGCGGGCGGGCGGGCGGGCGGCGTCCACAATCAATGTTAAGTTTTCGTGTTTGAGTCCATTTCTTTGTTGCTGTACCACCTAGGACCACCAAACTTTCACAGCTTCATAATCAAGGGGTACCCACCACATATCACTATCCAACATGTTACTTTTTTTTTAACTTGACCCATTTTTTCCGCGCCGTCGACTTAGCCTCCATTTTCAATGTTAAGTTTTCGCGTTTTCGAATAAGTTAAGTTTTCGTGTGTTTAAGTCCATTTCTTTGGTACTGTACCACCTAGGACACTTTTCCAAACTTTCACAGCTTCATAATCAAGGGGTGCCCACCACATATCACTATCCAACATGTTACTTTTTTTTTAACTTGACCCATTTTTTCCGCGCAGTCAACTTAGCCATTTTCAATGTTAATTTTTTCGCTTTTCAATATTAATTTTCGTGTTTAAGTCCATTTCTTTGGTACTTGTAACCACCTAGGATCACCAAACTTGCACAGCTTCATAATCAAGGGGTGCCCACCAAATATCACTATCCACATGTTACTTTTTTTAACTTACCCATTTTTTTCCCGCGGCAGCGACTTAGCCATTTTCAATGTTAAGTTTTCGCGTTTTCAATGTTAAGTTTTCGTGTTTTAAGTCATTTCTTTTGGTTACTGTACCACCTAGGATCACAAACTTTCACAGCTTCATATCAAGGGGTGCCCACTACATATCACTATCCAACATGTTACTTTTTAGCCAGGTTTTTAAAAAAAAAATCCAGGCTATTGGATTGGCGAAAGCCGGGCGGCGGGGGGGCGGGGGGCGGGCGGGCGGCGCGGGCGGCGGCGTCCACAATCAATGTTAAGTTTTCGTCCATTTCTTTGTTACTGTACCACCTAGGACCACCAAACTTTCACAGCTTCATAATCAAGGGGTGCCCACCACATATCACTATCCAACATGTTATTTTTTTTTTAACTTGACCCATTTTTTCCGCGTAGTCGACTTAGCCATTTTCAATGTTAAGTTTTTGCGTTTACAATGTTAAAAGTTTTCGTGTGTTTAAGTCCATTTCTTTGGTACTGTACCACCTAGGACCACCAAACTTTCACAGCTTCATAATCAAGGGGTACCCACCACATATCACTATCCAACATGTTACTTTTTTTTTTAACTTCACCCATTTTTTCCGCTCAGTCAACTTAGCCATTTTCAATGTTAAGTTTTCGCGTTTACAATGTTAAGTTTTCGTGTTTAAGTCCATTTCTTTGGTACTGTACCACCTAGGACCACCAAACTTTCACAGCTTCATAACCAAGGGGTGCCTACCACATACAACTATCCAACATGTGACCATTTTTTTACCTTCACCTATTATTTCTACGTAATTGACTTAGCCATTTTCAACGTTAACTTTTTAACGTACGTCTGGTTAAAGTTTTTTGGTTAAAACTTTTTTGTTATACTATATCTCTGCAACTGCTTCGCCCATTACCTTGAAACTTCACATGGGTGTTTATCATCATCCATCTTTTCATTCTAACCCCCAACCGTGCGGCCCCTGTGCCCAATGTCAAGGTCAAATTACTTTGAATTTTTTTTTTTTTTTTTTTTAAAGTTTTTTCGTGTACTATATCTCTGCAACTGCTTCACCCAATACCTTGATACTTCACATGGGTGTTTATCATCATTGTCGCACCTGCTTGTGGAAAGCGCGATCCTGTGCCCAATGTCAAGGTCAAATTACTTTGAATTTTTTTTTTAAAGTTTTTTTTTTTAAATTTTTTTCGTGTACTATATCTCTGCAACTGCTTCACCCAATACCTTGATACTTCACATGGGTGTTTATCATCATTGTCGCACCTGCTTGTGGAAAGCGCGATCCTGTGCCCAATGTCAAGGTCAAATTACTTTGAATTTTTTTGTTAAAGTTTTTTCGTGTACTATATCTCTGCAACTGCTTCACCCAATACCTTGATACTTCACATGGGTGTTTATCATCATTGTCGCACCTGCTTGCGGAAAGCGCGATCCTGTGCCCAATGTCAAGGTCAAATTGCTTTTAATTTTTTTGTTAAAGTTTTTTCGTTTACTATATCTCTGCAACTGCTTCACCCAATACCTTGATACTTCACATGTGTGTTTATCATCATTGTCACACCTGCTTGCGGAAAGCGCGATCCTGTGCCCAATGTCAAGGTCAAATTACTTTGAATTTTTTTTGTAAAGTTTTTTTGTGTACTATATCTCTGCAACTGCTTCACCCAATACCTTGATACTTCACATGGGTGTTTATCATCATTGTTGCACCTGCTTGCGGAAAGCGCGATCCTGTGCCCAATGTCAAGGTCAAATTACTTTGAATTTTTTTGTTAAAGTTTTTTCGTGTACTATATCTCTGCAACTGCTTCACCCAATACCTTGATACTTCACATGGGTGTTTATCATCATTGTCGCACCTGCTTGCGGAAAGCGCGATCTTGTGCCCTATGTCAAGTTCAAATTACTTTGAATTTTTTGTTAAAGTTTTTTCGTGTACTATATCTCTGCAACTGCTTCACCCAATACCTTGATACTTCACATGGGTGTTTATCATCATTGTCACACCTGCTTGCGGAAAGCGCGATATCGTCGGCATTTTGGCATACGTCCGTCCGTTCGTCCATGTGTCCGGTTAAAGTTTTTTGGTTAAAGTTTTTCCATCTACTATATCTATTTTTTTTGTGTCCATGCCTCGCCCCAAGGCGCGACATGCAGGCCACGGCCATCTAGTCTACAAAAAGTGGGTATAATTATGTTATCCAAGTGTCTATGCTTGGAAAAAACCTGGCCTTCGTGGCTTTGTCTCGTTTCTTGTTTTTTAACTTGACCCATTTTTTCCGCACAGTCGACTTAGCCATTTTCAATGTTAAGTTTTCGCGTTTACAATATTAAGTTTTCGTGTTTAAGTCCATTTCTTTGGTACTGTACCACCTAGGACCACCAAACTTTCACAGCTTCATAACCAAGGGGTGCTTACCACATACAACTATCCAACATGTGACCATTTTTTTACCTTCACCTATTATTTCTACGTAATTGACTTAGCCATTTTCAACGTTAACTTTTTAGCGTACGTCTGGTTAAATTTTTTGGTTAAAACTTTTTCGTTATAATATATCTCTGCAACTGCTACGCCCATTACCTTGAAACTTCACATGGGTGTTTATCATCGTCCATATTTTCATTCTAACCCCCAACCGTGCGGCCCCTGTGCGCAATGTCAAGGTCAAATTACTTTGAATTTATTTGTTAAAGTTTTTTTGTGTACTATATCTCTGCAACTGCTTCACCCATTACCTTGAAACTTCACATGGATGTTCATCATCGTCCATATTTTCATTCTAACCCCCAACCGTGCGGCCCCTGTGCGCAATGTCAAGGTCAAATTACTTTTAATTTATTTGTTAAAGTTTTTTCGTGTACTATATCTCTGCAACTGCTTCACCCATTACCTTGATACTTCACATGGGTGTTTATCATCATTGTCGCACCCGCTTGCGGAAAGTGCGATATCGTCGGCATTTTGGCATACGTCCGTCCGTGTGTCCGGTTAAAGTTTTTTCGTTAAAGTTTTTCCATCTACTATATCTATTTTTTTAGTGTCCTTGCCTCGCCCCAAGGCGCGACATGCAGGCCACGGCCATCTAGTCTACAAAAAGTGGGCATAATTATGATGTCCAAGTGTCCATGCTTGGAAAAAACCTGGCCTTCGTGGCTTTGCCTCGTTTTTTGTTCATTTGTGGACCGATTTTCGAAATATAACTTGTTTTCTTAGTTACATAATTTCCAAGCTATTTAGCCAGGTTTTGGAGTAATTTTCCCAAATTGTTTGTTTTTTGACTCCTCCCCCACTGCTTCCACCTCTTTTGCTCCCATGGTAAATTCCCATATAAAATCAATATTTGATGGAATTTCAGCAAACAAATTTTTTTGGGGAGGGTGACTTTTTTGTTATTTATGAAAAAGTACTTGCATTTAAATTTTTAGATTTAATAGCCAAAAGTTTGTCGGCAGAAAAACGTGGAACAGACAGTAGACATAGTGTTTGCAGTAATTGTAGAAATTGTAGAAAACAATATATTGTATGTATGTATATATATTGCGTTATATTAACTATAATATAGTGTAGTACCTGTATATTGCATTTGATGCATTAGCTCTGCTTATATTCTATATACTGTTTGTAGTGACTAAAACATATTTATAGATCAAACTAGCAGGACATTTTTTATAATAAAACATTGAAGACTGTCTTGTAAAACTAATTAAATATTTTGACGATTAAATGTATTACACCTAGTATATCATGTGATATTATTGCACCTAATCAAGTCTGAGTTTTGCCAACTGTGAAAAGAAAGAATATGCATATAATAAGATACACTTTTGCATCCATCACTGATTTAAGTAGTATGCCGGGGTGGGGGTATAATTCCTGTCCGGTTGTCTGTCTGTGCAAGCTTCTGTCCATCATGCTGTCCGTCCATAACATGTGCGGTAAAAACTTTTGGTACAGTCAAACCTCCTCGAGCTGCCTCCTCTCTACAACAACTCGATCCTGTCTGTAACAGCCAATAATTTATATCCCAAATGGACAATTGCCTCTATATTTAACCTACCTACAACAGTCACCTCTCTACAACAGTCAGTTTTGTATCTTCCAATTGGTGGCTGTTGTAGAGAGGTTGCACTGTACCTATTTTCTCAACTAGAACCACCATACCTGCACAGCTTCATAACCAAAGGGTGCCCACCACATACCACTATACATCATCTGACATTTTTCAACACTCGTCACACAACACGGATGTTCACTCGTAGCTTGAACTAATACATGTATGCCAGCCTGCAACTGCATGTAGGTTTTCTCATACACTGGCTTCTTTTGCCATCTTAGGTCACTGACAGTTGTCACTTTTAATTCTGGTCACAATAACATTAATAGCCAATTATCTGTTATCCAATTGTCTATGCCTTGAATAAAACCCGGCCTTCCTGGCTTTGCCTTGTCTCTTGTTTTTTATGTCTTGGAAGAAATTTTCACTGAAGTTTTAAATTTTGTGCAAATGTTTTGGATGGTTGTTCCATGAGCAGCTAGCTCTAGCCCACCTGAAAAGGGTGGACAAAAAATCAGAAACTGGTAGACAAGAAATTTCCCCACCCTTCATGAGGGTCTATAAATAAATATACATATTGATAGTCTATAACCTGGGTATGGAAGGTTCTTTGAGCCAATTACCACCCTTTAATATAAGATAATATGAACTTGGTAGTCTATGATTGATTCTGATATGTGGATGTGACTCGAGAAAGGGGACTTATCTATCGGAATTGCGACCAGGGTAGGTCCAGATCAGCCTGTGCATCCACACAGTCTGATCAGGATCTGCACTGTTCACTATTTCATCAATGAAATGGCCGTCATGCAAGCAATCTAGATCATTTTCAGGCTACAGGAGTGTTATATTTGATCAAGAGCTACACTGGTCACAAATCCCATAAGCCCGATTTCTCCAGTCACAGCCACATATATGCATGTCTTGTGGACCAAGTTGTACCACACAAATTGTGAAAACATGTTCTGATTATTTTACATGTGAACAGCAATGTTTGTGATCATTGTAAAGTGGTATTCTGCATTTTCTGCTGTTTATTTAATAATTAATAAGCTTGAAATTCATTGAGATTTTAAATTAAACCTCATTTGCATTGAGAAGCTGTTAATGCAGGGGCGGATCCAGCATTTGGGGAACGTGGGGGTTGTCTAGTTGCGAAGGTAACTCTTGCAATCTACTCCCGTACCGTCCGTAGCTAGCTACGGGAGTTTTTGCAACGGTTACCGTTCGCAACTAGGGGGTTGTCCTATTTTCGAGCTCTTCGAAATGCACTTTCCTGTGTTTTATGGCATTTAAATTGAGACTCCAACTGGTGGTAAACTGTGAACTATGTAAAGTCCGTGGCTGAACGGGAGTTTGCAACCCCTCCTCCATCCCCCCTCTAGATCCGCCCCTGTATTGATAAATTTAAACTATTTTTGTCCAAAACACTGACAAAAACTATTACTGACATGAATTGAACGTTTTGAATACCTTGATGTCATTGTACAGCAGAATATTTTGTTCGCAATTTGTGTGGTGGTTGCGTTTGATTGTTTTCTGTTGTCGTTGTTGCCTGTTGTTTTGATTATTTATTTTTGTTTTCCATTCCTGTGCCGTACATTCAGACAGCGAAGATGAAAAAGAGGATCGTAATTCTACCGGTAGGCGAATATCTGGTCCATGTTATTATAAAACTTTCTAAGTGTGTGCTCAGAGCCGGTGCTTGAAATCGGGATGTTTGAGAGGCCAAACTGAGCCGAGTCCCATCCAATCAAATTGCCTGATTTCGAGTACATATAACTTTTAAGATGGCACTAAGAAAGGTTTTTAACAACGTGCTCTGGAATTTGTTATTACAGAGCTTTCTGAGAATGTGATCTGTACTTATGTTCAAACTGATGCAGTTTGATTGGCCGAGCCTGCTCAGGCTCGGCCAATCAAATTGCTTCATTTTGAAGACTAATTTGCTCAGAAAAGTTGTATAATCCCAGATCCAGAAGTTATATTCCCTCATATCGCCAGCTGTCCATTAATGCATCTATCAATGTCTTCCTCACCCAAGGGAGTGTGGTGGGGGGGGTCTAATTCTTGTGACATGTCACTGGGAATTCCGGAAATTAAATTCCCTCATTTCGCCGACTGTCCAATAATGAACCTCTCAATGTTTCCCAACTGGGGAGTCTAATTCCTTCTAGGAATTCAAGTCGTGTCTAATTCCTGAGGGTTGTGGCAACAAATTTTCACTAGAAACAACAGTACAAGAAGTCTGTAGACAGTAATATCCGCACCTCAGATATTTTTTACTGTCTAATTCCCGTCCTTTGGAAAAAATGTTCGCCTAATTCCCTCTGTATGCCCACCTTCCCCTGGGTGTGGAAGACATTGATAGGTGCATACATTCAATATTACCTATTCTCTTTCAATCATAGTTATGGATTGATTAAAAGAAAATTTGTAAAAGATCCATCCAAAAGGCATTGACTTTAGCATTCATGTAGACTGAAATGGTTAATCAGTGACTTAAAATGTTATTTCTTGCATCCAGCATGTGTAATATTGTTTCATTGATATGTATCGGTAACTGTAGTTAAGGTTGTGAAAGAATGAGGATCTCACCGCCGACCCCTTAGTTTAGCATGCAATCCTGATACATTGACCGTTGTGTCATTTGGATCGATACAATAGTGTACAAATTCTTGAATTTTGTTGTTAGTGTAACAAATTCAAATGTCATAATTAACGAGTGAAAAAATAGTTTGGAATGTCTTTCATGTAAGTCAACCAATTGAAGGTATCAGTGAAGGGGGGGGCTAGCTCCTAAAGGAGTTAGCCCCCTTGTTCCACAGGCCCTTTCAATTACAAGGTACCAACTCAAGGAATCGTCTAGACGTTTGTATCCAGTTTGGACCAAGAGAATAATTATACAGGATGGACTTATACAGTGAAACCTCTCCAAACCTGACACGCTGGGAGGCTCCCAGGGTGTCCGGTTTAGAGAGGTTCTACTGTAAATCAGGCCTTTGACCATTCTGAAATGTATTGGCATGCTGTGCAATCATGAACATACATTAAGATCTGAGATAAATGATCAAGAAACCCATCAATAATAAGATCACACTGGTTGCCTTGGTGTCCGGTTTAGAAAGGTTCTACTGTACTAAAAATGTGTTCTTTGGCAGACAGTGCAGCCGGTCTATTCAGTTGTAGAATAATTAACGTGTGGCATTGTTTTACATGGTTGACATTCTGTTAGTTTTGTGTCATTAGAAAGCACATGTTCTAGTGTTTGTTTATTAGCTAGGTCTAACACATCTTGTTTTTGTTTTCTTCCCATGCTGTGCTAACCGGGACTGCTCCAATACAGTCAGTGACAACTTCTTCGGTAAGATATTGGATACATTATTATCAATATCATTCTTTCATATTATACTAGTATATTCACATATTTGGACCAATGCCGCTCTGTGTTACAAATAAATCAATAATTGTACCGTATTTTGCCGGTTATAGGTCGCAAGAGTGTATAAGACGCACCCCTATTTTTTGTCCAAAATCTGAGAGGGGGGGAATGTCTACATGAGAATATAAGACGCACCCAATTTTCCTAATTAAATAAAACAAAAAATTAAAAAAACTCGCCAAGTTGTTATTTATTCCCCCGCATTGTTTTTTTTATTCGTACCTTGGACGTTTTTGTCTGTATTTTCCCTATCATAGTTTGCTATGTCCGTAATTTGCCGACTCTATTTTATTACAAAATAGTGTACTATCCATGCATATACAAAAATAGTGTACTATTTATGCATATACAATGTAATTGTATTTTATTTATACAAAATAGTGTACTCTCCATACAGATTGTAATATTTAATACAAAATAGTGTACTCTCCATACAGATGTTGTATTTCTTTAACAAATAGTGTACTCCATACAGATGTTGTTTTTCTACAAAATAGTGTACTCCTCATTTACAGATTGTATTCTTTACAAAATAGTGTACTCTCCATACAAATGTTGTATTTCTTTACAAAATAGTGTACTATTAATGTACATGTATGGAAATATTGTATTTTTTTATGTACAAAATAGTGTCCATTTAATACAAACTAAATTTTTATCTCTGTTGATGGTATTCATCATATAAAGTATCAAGACATTACCACCATCCCAATTAATTGGGCTGTATATGTACCATAAAATAATGTAGAAATACCGTAATAACCCTTTATATTTGGACACCATTTACTCTGGAAAACACTTATAAATATAGTGTCCAAATATGTAGGGTTTGTATGGTTGCTCTGGTTTATCACAATACATGTAACAATGTATTTGGAAGCAATTTGTTTTGGAAAAAAACCTATTTAGGGGGTTTTCCAAAACAAATGATGTCCAAATATTTAGGGTCATTGCGGTAACACCTGGCATATATGTTACATTTTGTATGTGTTACGCTGTCGTTGAGGGGAGGCAATATTAATTATATTAACATGCATGAAAATAGAATGTAGAAATGGCATGCTAGTGAAAAATTGCATATTTGAAGTACAGGTAATTGTGACAGTGCACTTCTTCCCATGCATGCCCCTCCCACCCCTCTAATCTCCGAATAGTTAATAAAATATGTGCTGTTATATTACTTGTACCACATATCCGTATGGTTCTGAAACACTGACTTAATTTCATCACAGTTGTAGTTTTGGGGATTAACCCTTCCTACGCTGTTGACGGAAATTGACGTCTGCTGTTTTTATGCCACCGGGTTTCGAAGAAACGGATGGCATATAGTGTTTGGTCCGTCCGTCCGTCCGTCCGTCCGTCACACTTTTCGGTTAACCACTTTGTCACAGTTTCTCAAATATGCTGCAGGTGGCATCCGCGTTCGACAGACGCATTTCTTGTTCACTTTTGCTTTAATTCTTAACAAAAAACTGGTTTTGACAGCACATGAGAATCGTCTCCATTGGAGACGATTCTCATGTGCTGTCAAAACCAGGTTTTTGTCGAGAAATATTGAAAACAAATCATTTCCAGCAGACGACAACATTTAGCGTAGTAAGGGTTAAAGACTGTCATGACCGATATACCTTGATATCGAATTTAACATTTTAAACTATTTCTTTTCTTGTAGCTAAGGTTTCATGTGCTATTATTTGTTCCTTTAGGAATGGGGCGAGAACTGGAGAACCTGATCCTAGAAAATACTGAACTTCTCGCCACAAAGTAAGATTCTGTTTTCCTCATTACTATCATCACAGATGATCGTTATTGTTCTGTCCATCTAGAAGTTCATTTGTAGCATTTGTATCATTCTACCCAAGCCTTTCATTTATTGCTTTATTTCATGAAATGGGCATTCAATATAGGAATGAATGGCCTTTTTGTTGAATTTATCGGGGTATAAACTTGGAAAAGTCGCATGAATACTGGACGAAGGCCGCAAGGCCTCGTCCAGTATTCCCGCGACTTTTCCAAATTTATATCCCCGATAAATTCCACAAAAAGGCGATTCATTCCTTATAATTCCAGCATTTGAAATAAATTCATCAAGAAAATGTGTTTATTTTCCGTTTTCTTAAGAATTATTTTAACTGCGCCTCACGGTTACGGAAAGTAGTTTGGCGTGGGAGTTTACTGGGATATAAATTTTGGACAGAGACTTGCTACGGGCCAATCAAATGTTAGGGAATTGTGTAAATATTTTTGTGCTGGAATTATAGTGTATTAAAAATAGTTATACATACACTATAGTGTAATAAATATGAGTGTGCAACAAAAACATGTTAACCCTTTCACCCCTAAGTAACTGGAATGGATTTTGATATTTTAATTTTGTAACAAAATTCAACCGTCACAAAATGATTTTCAGACTAGTCCATTTATGAAAAAGGGGTGTTTTTGTTCTCAAAAATATGAAAATTACTTGCAAAAAGTGCAGATCCTGATGAGACGGCTCGCCATGTTTACCAATACCACTATACAGGTCTGTAGTGTTGAAAGGGTTCAGTGATCAGCACAGCTGCAATGTATTTCTGTCACTGGTGTTTCAGATAAGACGTGAAACCACCCTGTCTCTATGTGTCTCTAATTCTCGCATGTTTTTGTGTTCTTTCAGGAATGCCTTGAATATAGTAAAAGACGATTTGATAGCCAAAGTTGACGAACTTACAAGGTAAGAGATACTGCCAAGTGTAGTACTGTAACATAGTTGATAATTGCCGCTGATTCTTTATAATCGTACATTCATTACAGTGGCATATTCAATTCCCAACAGATTTTTGCTGTTTTAAAAATATTTGACAATGTCGCTAGTTGAGAAAAATTACTCTGTGATGTTTGTGACCAACATGGGCTGATATGCAGGCTGATACGGGCATACACTATTCGCCATTCAGTCAATGAAGCAATTTTAATGTCACCAGCAAAATGGATACAGGTATATGCTAAGGCTAACCTGCTACATGTACATAAGTATCAAGTATACCATTAGTATACCAGTGCAACAATAGTATTGTTTACCCAGTCCGTCCAACTGTCCGTATACCGGTTTCATTCCTGTTCCGGTGTCACAGGAAATTCTCCCCCCTGGAAATCTTCCCCCCCGCGGGGGATGATTTCCAGGGTCGAGCCTGGAAATATTCCCCCCTGGGGAATATTTCCAGGCTCGACCCTAGGAAATTCTTCCCCCCACCCTGGTCTGTCTGAATAATTGCAATTCATTACATTTACATCGAACATGCAGTAACTCAACTACCCTCTGTTAGATCCACAATACTTCCTTCACAATTGTATTCATATCAATATATTCATATCAACATGGGTATATTGCATATAGGCTTTATACCCTCAAGGTCACAGAAGCTCAATTATACAGTTTTATTCAGGACTGCTCACCAGCTTTTAAAGAGAAATCACAGTTTTATATTATCATTGTGAGCAGGATATCCTACGAGAGGAGATCAGCTCGCTGCAGTGTGGCACGAGACATTGGCTGGGTATTCTATACTGCAGGGCTTCTAAAATTTTCAGTTTGTCGGTTCTGGACCGAATTTTGAAATCTCAGACCGATTGAGATTTGCAAACTATCCTTAAAATTTGGTCCAAAGATAATGAAATCCGGCTGCTATTTCCGTATCAATCGTGTAAATGTACCGATGTTGACACCAAGTAATGTAAATTTTATGACACACATCCGGGGCATATCCGTGTTAAAACATTGTCGGGTAATAAATCGTTGTGTGTTTGGTCGCCTTTCAACACATTTCTCACCGTATCGATTTTTCATAACACGCGCATGGTAATTGTTACAGGTGAAGGTCTCGATAGCTGTAGAGATCATAGCGGTTTATAAATAGACTGGCTTCAGCGTATTTAAGACTCGCCAATTCTGATGATTTTAAAATAAAATAAAGAAACCATGCACTGTGGTTATACGTGTTTGTAATATTTATATTACACATTTCAGCGCCAAGTAACTGACACAGACTATTCCATATTAAGTGTAAAATTGTTACATTACGCTGCATTAGGGGTCATTTTTGGTATAAATAAAGTACGTATAAATGGCGTAGATCCTGATGAGATGGCTCGTGAATAGCCAGCTCATCGGGATTACGGTTTGCAAACATTTTGATAAAGGACAAAGGTACGTCTGCCATGTTAAAAGAGTTTATCTGCAATCTAAAATAAAACAATCAGCATTATGATTCGTCTAGAGCTGTCGTTTCGCAATTTTTCCGTCTTGCAAAAACATGCGAATCGTCTCTTCTAAAGACATGAGAATCATATCGCGTTTTCGTCATCTAGCCTTCCGCTTTTGGAAACATATTTTGCTGTAACCCGAATTATAAAACGCAGGTAACGCAGGGCGACTTACCCTGTGTTACAAACAGAAAATTCAGGTTAATTTTACTCATGCCTGTTGATACGAAGCAAAAACGTGCGATCTTCCACCTGTGGGATAGGTTACGAAAAAGCAAGATTGAATATGATAGAATCGCGTGTTTTCGTCTCGCAATCTCGTAATCATACTTTGCATTTTCGCAATCAACTCATGCTCGATATCGCGAGAACGCGAGATTGTAAAATGTCCCCAACAGGACACATAAAAAATAGTCTTAGGAGACGATTCTCATGTGTTGCTGAAACATGCTTTTATTAAGAAGTAGAACAAATGTGGACAAACACCAATCATTCTTAACAAAAAAACAATGCTGCATCGCATCGCCGGTTTTAGCATTACCTTTTTTTCGGGGATTCTGCACCTCCGACTTTTAAATTTCGATGTCATAAAGTTTATTCCATGCGTGATAGTGTCCCGAAATGAATAAATATATGTTGAGTAATTGATCGTAAATGTGTGTCTCTGTTGACATTGCGTCGGCGTGTATCAAAGGTCAGATCGGCATAACTTTGTAACCTCTGATGTCTCACCCTCCACACGTCAGTCAGTAAACGTGTTCACCATCAGTAATAAAAAAACACGAGATTGTAACGTGTTCCTCTATCCTTTTCACTGCTACAGACCATAAAGCAAACATTTGCAAACACTGAAGATCCAGATGAGCCGACTTGTAACAAGTCGTCTCATCAGGATCTGCAGTGCTTGTCGGTATTGTTTCAGATATTTTACGTACAGTTGACCACCTCCAATTAGCAATTAGCAATCGCCTGGCTGTAAAGGCCAAACTTTTGTTGTTCCAATGGCACAATTACTATATAAGTTACCCTACGAATAAAGACCACCTGTGAACAAAGACCAGATTTTTCACTTCCCATTGCTGGCCTTTATTCACAGGTTTGACTGTATCTGAAATGAGCATGGCACTATCAGTGTCAGATATTTATGGGGAAAGGTTAAAGAGAATTTGTTGTATATATATTATCACAGTGAGCAGGAGATCCTAATAGAGGAGATCAGCTCGCTGCAGTGAGTTAAGACACTGGCCGGCTATTCTATAGTGTAAATGTATTGTCACAGTGAGCCAGAAATCCTACGAGACACTGGCTGATAATTCACAATAAATCTTGCTATGTATTATCACAGTGAGCAGGAGATCCTACGAGAGGAGATCACCTCGCTTCAGTGCGTGAAGACAAAGCTCCAGTCGCGGATCAAGGACCTCGAAGACGAGGTGAGGAAGACGAGGGAGCAACTCGAGAAGAAGAACCAGGCCGCTCAGGAACAGGAGAACGAGGTGAGGCAGTGGGAAACTTTATGACTAATGGGAGACTAAATTACTAATAATGGGAGACTAAGTGACTATTAATGGGAGATTAAATGATTAATGGGAGACAAAGTGACTAATAGTAGACTAAATGACTAACATGGAGACAAAATGACTAATTGGAGACTAATTGGAGACAAAATGACAAATGGGAGACCACAATGGCTAATATGATACTAAATACCTATAGGAGACTAAATAACTAATGAGGGATTATTTGACTAATTGGAGATTAAATGACTAATTTGAGACTAAGTGACTAAGGGGAGACTAAATATTTAATAGGTGACACACTGACTGATAGATGACTAAATGGGTAATGTGAGACTTAATAACTAACTGGATACTAAATGACTAATAGGAGACAACATGACTAATGGTGGGGGGGGGGCTGACACAATGACTAATGTGAGACAACATGACTAATGGGTGGGACACAATGACTAATGGGAGACAACATGACTAATGGTGGGGGGGGACACAATGACTAATGCGAGACAACATGACTAATGGGTGGGACACAATGACTAATGGGAGACAACATGACTAATGGGAGACAACATTACTAATGGGAGACAGCATGACTAATGGGGGGGGACACAATGACTAATGGGAGACAACATGACTAATGTGAGACTACAATGACTAATGGGAGACAACATTACTAATGGGAGACTACAATGACTAATGGGAGACAGCATGACTAATGGGGGGGGGGGACACAATGACTAATGGGAGACAACATGACTAATGTGATACTACAATGACTAATGGGAGACAACATGACTAATGTGAGACTACAATGACTAATGGGAGACAACATTACTAATGGGAGACAGCATGACTAATGGGAGACAACATTACTAATGGGAGACAACATTACTAATGGGAGACAGCATGACTAATGGGAGACAGCATTGACTAATGGGAGACAACATTACTAATGGGAGACAGCATGACTAATGGGAGACAACATTACTAATGGGAGACAACATTACTAATGGGGGGGGGGGGGGGGGGGACACAATGACTAATGGGAGACAGCATGACTAATGGGAGACTACAATGACTAATGGGAGACAACATTACTAATGGGAGACAGCATGAACTAATGGGGGGGGGGACACAATGACTAATGAGAGACCAATTACAAATGGGAGACTACAATGACTAATGGGAGGCTAAATGTATAATAGGTGACTAAATGTCTAATGGGAGGTGGCATCTGGTGGGGGGTGTCCAGGGGTCAGGTGGTATCATTTTACTACCCGTGTACTACTCTATTCACTTAATTCACCAATGTCCCATGATGACGTGCCAATGGCGCTTTTATAAATATAGAAAACCCCAATTGATCAATCAATCAGTGAATCAACTAATTTGGTAACCTACCGTATTTATTCTAATAAACACCCCCGGGGCTATGCAATTCGTGGGGATCAAAACATGGAAAATAGGATCAAAATATGTTATTTTCACATACAAAAGCCATTTAAAACATTGTTTTAAATGGATTTTGTATGAGAAAATAACATATTTATAATGAAAATATGGGAGGGGAGTGATACTGTTAGAGAGGGGGTTACTATTAGAATAAATATGGTATTTGGTATAAATACCTATTCCCCTACCGACACCACAGGATGATGTGCCGATGGCGCAGCGTAAGCGGTTCACGCGGGTGGAGATGGCGAGGGTGCTCATGGAAAGGAACCAGTACAAGGAGCGACTGATGGAGCTCCAGGAGGCCGTACGATGGACCGAGATGATCCGGGCAACGCGCGAACATCCCGAGATTGCTCACTCAAAAAAGAAGTCTTCCATATGGAATTTGTAAGTAGTTGCAAGGGTCGACACTCGCAGTGTCCTGGGATCCTTGTTTCGTAGGAAGAATCCCTGAACTTTCAAGAAAATCCCATTCAACATAATGTAAACATCGGGATTCCATATTGCGGGATCCCTGGCCCACTAGTTAGTGTGAAACCCAGAGTTGATGGCGATGTGTGGGAGACTGTTGGCTACTGCCTATAACCATTTATGGGCATGTATTCAGTTCTTAGGGGGGATCGGTTGTGGCCGGGAGGTTCGAGCACTTGACTTCAATACCAGTAGCCGATTTCAACAACATTGCAAAGTATACTTTTCTAGCAAAGTATTACTTTGAGGGAGTAATCATTTATTTTTCACAAAATGCATTATTTCATATAGAACTAACGACTGCATATATTTGATGATTAAAAGTATGCAGAATTATTATACTGAATTTATTACATTATCACAGCCAAAATGGCTGTGATAATGTAATAAATTCAGTATAATAAAAATTAATAAATTTATCCTAAAACTGAAAATTTCTCCCTCAAAGTATACGTTGATAGAAAAGTATACTTTGCAATGTTGGTGAAATAGGCTACTGATGTTTGGGTTCAAACCTCGCCTTAGGCATCAAAACTACTTTCCTAGTATTTCCATCCCACTGGTCTTTCAGATGAGACTTAAAACCAAGGTCTCATCCCTAAATTACTTTAGCTGTTGCTTGGACTTTACACATTCACTTTTCGGTTCTCAGTGTCGAACAGAAAGCTTAACCCTTTCAGCACTACAGACCTCTATCATAATGTTTGCAAACAGTGTAGATCCAGATGAGGCGGCTCGTTTTGAGCTGTCTCATCAGTATCTGCACCATTTCTGGATATTTTCTTGTTTCTAAAATATTACCTCTTTCTGATAACTGGAATCGTCCGAGAATTAGCATGGGAGTGTCCATTCCAGTTACTTAGGGGTGAAAGGGTTAAGACACTTATGAGAATGTACATGTTTCTCTTGCCCAAAAGCAGGAAGTTTAATTGGTCGAGCATGATCTGTGCCCACATTGTTGGAATAGTGATTTGATGTTTATCCAACACTGTACACTGTCTTGCAATAACACATTTTTTAACCCTTTTACCCCTAAATTTGATACGTTAATTTTACAACCAATGCAAACATCACAAACTGATTTTTAGACTAGTCTATTTGTGAAAAGGGTGTGTTGTTGCAAATTACTTGCAAAAAATACAGATCCTGATGACACGGCTCGGCACGAGCCGGCTCATCTGGATCTACACTGTTTGCAAGCACAACTGTAGAGGACTGTAGTCTAACTCCATCTGTTCTTTACTATTGTTTTGGAATGCCTCATCCAATCGAAAAATGATGTTGTATATAAAACTCTGAAAATAGCAACAAACGTTGTGCATCCTGATGAGAGGGTTCATTATGAGCTGAAAGTAATTCTATTGTGCTGAAAGGGACAAGTCTTGATTTGGGGAAATTAGATGGTTGAGCTGTTAGTGGTTGCCGGTCGAAATTACAGGCTGTATGGCTAGTTCTGCATGGCATGGTCTCTGCTTTTCATCTCGTGAAAAAGTAAATACTATCCAGAATAAACAATATTTAATATGACGTGAAATATATATAGAAAAAGCTACATGGATATTTCAGCTAAAGAGCAAACAACAATTGCATGAATTATATTGTTTGTTTAGTTTCAGCTAGTGTGATTTTATTTTAAAATTATCCTTGAATGTATTTTTCAGCAATTTTACATCTAAATGTAATGAATTTGTTCTGCATCTGCTGTGGCATTTTTGTAATCTTTGAAATCTAGTTTTATTGCTAGTTTATTTTATTTCCACTATCTGCATGCATTGCTTGCAAACCAGTTTATTTCCCTTTAATTATTTTTGCTGTAGGAGTAAATGAAAAACATGTTAGTTATGTTTGTGCATGTCTGGCAATAATAGTGTCCCAATATTAGGTATCACATTTGTACAACCATTTTATAAATCACACCAACTGGAGATCTTTCACTCTGTTTCAATTGCCATTTCGGGAAACTGAGGTCAATTCAAATTGATTTCGGAATTTAATGGGTGCGTATTGATGAAATAGATTTGGGACGATAATAAATAGAGAATACCATGCCAGTGTCTTGTGTTATTATGTTTATCAGGCAAGGCTAGACAACATAGCAATTCCTAGGCTAGCCTCGGAATTCCTACCATTCCCGAGTCAAGCCTGATAAACTTGATATCAAAATGCACTAGTATGGTATTCTATTTATCAGGTAACGTTTTATGCTGTGAAATGTACAGTGGAACCTCTCTAAACCGGACATAGAGACATGTTAGTTGTACATAATTTTGATATGTTTCATTGCCATTTACCTCCATTTACCTCCATTTACCTCCATTTACCTCCATTTACCTCCCAGCGTGTCCGGTTTAGAGAGGTTCCACTGTACACGCATATTCTTGTTTTTGGTGAAAGAAACACAGACTTGTTGACATCACACTGATATCATTCGATAACATCACATGACGTCTTTCCGCCAATGAAACGTCAGTGTACGTGGGGGATACATTGGTTCAGCGTCAATGTCTGATACAGTATTGTATTATCTATCAGCGTTTCTACGGCCAGTGTGTTGTGAGAATGATGATCAATAGAGAATACCAGGCGAGTGTCTTTTGATATCAAGTTTATCAGACAAGGCTAGGAAACCCGTAGGAATTACGAGGCTTGCCAAGGAATTCCTACCGTTTTCAAGCCAAAGTCTGATAAACATGGTATCAAAAGACATAGCCTGGTATTCTCTATTTATCAGGTAACTTCTTGGCTACAGAATCAGCAATTATGACGTTTTTGTTGAAAAGAACATGGCATCGACACTGATACAACATTTCAGCAAATGGATAAACAATTACTTTGCTGATATATATTTTAGTGAAAAGGTCTCGGAAACATCAACCTGATACATTCTTGTTTATTTAGAAGTAAGGTGAATACGTGTATTATCAGGCAGAGCTCCAGATAAGGCAAATCTGCCTCACCAGGTAAAAATGATATCGAAGCTTATCTGGAGCTCTGGTACCAGAATACGAGTCCATTCAATATGTAACCGTATCTGTGGTGTGTTTGCAGTTTTGGTAACCTGGTGGCACCCGACCCACCCCCACCCCCGCCCACGAAGAAGAAAGCCGAGTCGAAAACACAAATTGTCTGACAGCTCTTGTTATTGTAGATCTTAGATTTTCAGAAAACCACGTCCACGTTTGCCATAGATGGTTAATTACTGGTATAGCATTACCATACACTTCCATACACCCATTATGTACATCGACATACTTACATACAAGGGGCCTTCAAAAAGTAAAGATTTATTCTCACAAGGGTATTTTCTTTTTTTCTTGCATTTTATGGAACTCTATACACCTGTATTCAATTCGAGGAATGAAATCAAGATGATAGCTCAATAGATTCAGATTCAGCCCCCGTATCAGGGGCCTGTTTCACTAAACTTTGTACGATTAAAATGTTCGTTAAATGCAATTTAGGATCATCTGGAAATTTCAGTTGATGGATTTACATTTATGGAGCACAGGCTGCAGTCGTACAGACGCCCTCAGAACTTTTTGAATGCCCCTCAACTCATCAAATGTTAGATATCACATAGTTGATCTGCCATGACAAAAATGTGATTATTTTGTTTGCGACCAGTATAATTCCAAATCAGCCTGCGCATCTGCGTCAATCAATGCATCTGAACTCTTGACACTCGATATATACGCATTGTTTGCTGACCGCATGACAGATTGTTCACTGACAGAATGTTAAACAGTGATCAGATTGTGTAGATGTGCAGTTTATTTGTGACTACACTGGAAAGAAACACAATAAGCTCAGTTTTGCTAGATCCTGACCCATTTTACTATCATAAGTAGGTCAAGATGATTTACAATGCTTTTGGTGCTGCAAATACATAGAGAATACCAGGCTAGTGTCTTTTGGATATCAAGTTTATCAGGCAAGGCATAGGAATTCCGAGGCTTGCTGAGGAATTCCTACCGTTTCTGAGCCGAGCCTGATAAACTTGATATCCAATAGACAGTAGCCTGGTATTCTATTTATCAGGTAATGTTTTATGCTCGAAAATGGCCGCAGGTGACTTGTTCACGTTGTGTCATTACACTGACTTTATTCGGTAACGTCACGTGACGTCATCAGACCCAATGGAACTCAGGTCAATGCCTGATACAACGATATGTTATCAGTCGGTACGTATTTGGGGTCAATACAGGGCAGGTTATCTGATAAATGTATATAGCAAACTATGTTTGGCCAGAATCGCTTAATAACTAAATATTTAAAAACTCTATACAAGGAGTGGTATATACTGATGATGCTGGTTTGACCTTGATTTTTGCGTACATATTCACATTCAATCATTCGATCCTTTCATTGTTACACCATCTCATTAATATTCATTTGGGGTGTTTATAAATACTTAGTCTTTACTGGAAACGATGCATATACAGGGGTTCTCCAGATTATCGGACAAAAATGGCGTTAAAATAGCAGCTACGGACATAACATTTCCTCAGAACAATCCTCGGTTCTTGCTTTCTCAACGCATGTAAACTATTTAGCAAAATGTGCTTTCGTTCTCACTTAAAGGTACATGGCCACTCAGTAGGCACAAAATGACATCAATTGAGACATTTTCTGGCAAAATAAACATCCATTCAACTTTACCCAACGCATTAATCGGCAGTATTATACATTTTATACCAGACGTAAATTTCCACACTGATATCAGGGACGATAACCGTGTTTCCTTAAAATATTAATGGACATTAATATTTATTCTCTGTATTTATTTTTGATGTGCAATGATCATACTTTATAATCTGTCAAAAATATTATTTTTTCAGATGACACATTTAATTAGTATAAATAATTAAAAAATATCACGCCTCATTTGCATATGAAAATAGCCTGGTACCAACGCACGTCACTATCAGTAAAATAAATGTTACTAAATGATTATATCTGTATAGCGGGCACTCGTTATTTTTGATGAACTGGTGGAATAGTGACACAATTATACACTTATTTAATTCCTAATAATAACATTTTGTGCCTACTGAGTGGGCATGTACCTTTAAAATTGGGTCAGATCATCAGCCGTAAGATTGCCCCAAAATGTACATCGACAATCAGTTATCCGGACAAACGTATAATCGTCTTAAAACTTCTATTCTCGCATTGGAATCATAATTTTATCGCCTGTAAACCAGAGTAATCGGCATTGTGTAGTTAGTTCTGCAGAAAAAGCAATCACCCTTCGCTTCACTGAAAACACCGTATTTAGAATTTATTGTATTTATAGAACAGGTCTGCAATAACGTAATGAGCGCACTCGATTTAGCCCCCGCGTGACGTTTGACGTTGTAAACAACTTGTGGACAGAGTTGGTGAATGTTTTCAGCAAATATTACTAAAATGTTTACCTTGGCGATATATTCTTCACACTGTCATGGAAGCAGCAAGCACCTGCGTGACTTAGATGTATTTGTTGCAAATTTGGATCAAACGACTGCGCTTAATTAACAGGTATTTTTGTTTGTCCGATAAACTGATTGTCCGGATAACTGATATGACCTGTAGACATGTAGTTTTAATTTCAACTTATAATCAGCATTCATGTTTGACACACAAAGCGCCATGTTTCGTCAACGATTCTTGCATTTTCATCCAAGACTCACATTCATACATTCATATTGCAATGTATGCATGGGTAGTTTTGGCAAAGCAATCTCTGTTTTACAAAATCGTCTCGCCTATCTAGTCATTATTTTATATTTTAAAATTCATGAAATTGTAAATTTTATCCATGTTTAGTTAGTAGTTACATGGACTGATTTTATTGGATAACTATGTGAGCATATGTTGTGCAGAAAATGAACTAATGTATGTATTTTTATCCATTTCATTACATAATTTTCTTATTTCTATACAAAGATATTGTCATCACTCGTTTTAAATGAGTGGTGACAATAATTATATTCATTGTGAGAAATAAAAATATAATGATTTGCTTTAGATCAGTAACTGACTCAAAATATGTTACAGTTTTTAACCACAGCTCATTATAATACAGGCAGCTAATGTCTTCATGATACGCCTCAGTTTATGCTCTTACTGTGAATTTATAGAATGTCAATGTTTCTTTGTCTGCATGAGTATAATGATTATCTGGTGTGCTATTGCAGGGGTAAGTGAAAGAAGGGGTCTAACTCCCTACAGGAGTTAGCTCCCTTCTTCCACTGACCCCTTCACTTATTTTTGACATAGCAACTTTCCTAAAAAAAATAATTGCAAAATTATGAAATCTTTCAATCGGTCGTTTGAATGAAAATCAGGCCATGTGACTTGATATATTCACGTGCTGTACAAGTTTCATTCAGATCTCGATGTTTTGGGATTTTCTTTTATATTCAAGCAGTGATGTAATGTTGAATAGACTTAATAAATCACAAACCCACTGTTCTAACTTTTCAACCCAAGGCCTTTATCAAGGAAATAGTTCTACAATCAGCTAAGTGGCATCCATTTCAGAGTAATTCTACAATCGGCTAAGTAGCACCCATTTCAGATTAATTACTACAGTCCGCTAAGTTGCATCAATTTCAGATTCATTACTACAATCAGCTAAGTTGCACCCATTTCCGATGAATTACTACAGTCAGCTAAGTGGCATACATTTCAGATTAATTACTACAGTCAGCTAAGTGGCATACATTTCAGATTAATTACTACAGTCAGCTAAGTGGCATACATTTCCGATTAATTACTACCATCAGCTAAGTGGCATACATTTTTGATTCATTGCTACAATCAGCTAAGTGGCATGCATTTCAGATTAATTACTAGTCAGCTAAGTGACATCCATTTCAGATCATTACTACAATCAGCTAAGTGGCATCCATTTCAGATTAATTACTACAGTCAGCTAAGTGGCATACATTTCAGATCATTACTACAATCAGCTAAGTGGCATCCATTTCAGATTAATTACTACAGTCAGCTAAGTGGCATACATTTTCAATTCATTGCTACAATCAGCTAAGTGGCATGCATTTCAGATTAATTACTACAGTCAGCTAAGTGACATCCATTTCAGATCATTACTACAATCAGCTAAGTGGCATCCATTTCAGATTAATTACTACAGTCAGCTAAGTGACGTTCATTTCAGATTCATTACTACAATCAGCTAAGTGGCATACATTTTAGATTAATTACTAGTCAGCTAAGTGCCATCTGTTTCAGATTAATTACTACAGTCAGCTAAGTGCCGTCCATTTCAGATTACGGTAATTACTAGTCAGCTAAGTTGCATCCATTTCTGATTCATTACTACAATCAGCTAAGTGGCATACATTTCAGATTAATTACTAGTCCGCTAAGTTCCATCAATTTCAGATTAATTACTACAATCAGCTAAGTTGCATCCATTTCAGATTAATTACTACAGTCAGCTAAGTGACGTAGTAGTGAGTGTAGTAACTAAATCCTTGATAAAGTACTTGGGCTGAACCATTGTAACAGTGAGTTTGTGGTTTATTAAGTAATTTTATAAATCATTTCAATATCTGGGTTGCGTCTTTTTCATAATCTACAAAATAATCTTTGAAATCCATTTCTATAGTGCCAAAGATCAGCAATATACATCTATTGATTTATTGATTTATTGATCTATTACTTGACAGAACATTGGGGATCACATGCTGGAAACTGGCTTTTATGTTTCCTCACTATAAAATAGAAATCTTTGTGATGGCAGCTGTGCCAGTTATAAAGTTTGTGCCAGTCACTGTGACAGTACCATAACATCTGAATACATCCAAATGCGTTTACTCTCTAAAGATTTTTAATCTCCAATCACAATTAATGTAATAATATTCAAAGATAACTGAAAATCCTACTCTACTTTTAATACGATAAATTTCTCCTAATTCTTCAATAAATGGTGTTTTATGGCCATTTAACAACACTATCATATACTGCACATTATATGACATTGCTGTTGAATGAAAGTAAAACCTCAGTTAGTCAATCAATCATTTGGTTCATTTCAGTTGTTACTGTTCACACACGATGGTACCTTCTTTTGTTTGTGCTCAACATTGGCATGGCTAATAATATACATACATGTATTAACCCTTACACGGCTATCTTAATTTTTTGTTGTCTGCTGTTTATTTTCTATTTTCCATTTTTATCATCAAAATCATGCTTTGATAGCACTTTAGAATAGTTTACATCATGTTTTGACAGCGTTTCTGAAGTGCCGTCAAACCATGTTTGTATTGAGAAATAAGGTAAAATATAAAAGCAACAGCAGAAAACAATTGTTGTGTGTATTGGTCTAAGGGTTAATTACTGTCTTTCATATAAATGGAAATCATTTGGAAGTAAATGTCTCATATTTTCTTGGGGGTATATTTAACTGTTTGTGCCTTCATCGTTTCACATATCATTCTGATCTGTATGCCGTTCTGTATTTTCAGTTTGCACTCAACATAATCACTATAATTATGAGACAGGCCATGTGATTTTGTACCTATGGCCATGTGCGATATCTCATGAAAATTATTTACATATTTTCCATAAATGACATCGAAAAGTTGATGAAAGTTTTATTCTATAATTCCTCATGTGCTTTGAAAATTTCATCATCTTTCGACGTCATTTACGGAAAATATCACAGTTTCTGTAAATACATTTCATGAAAAATTGCGCATGTTCTTTGGAACAAAATCATGTGGCATGTCTCCTATGTATACGGGCCACCGACTTAGTCAAAGGTACCTTTCAGCATTGGCAACAGTTGAGGATGTGCAGCATCTTGCATGTTCACACCTTTACACCTTTAGGGAGAATACTACCTACTGTCTGTTCCACGTTTTGCTGCCGACAAACTTTTGGCTGTTAAACACATTAAATCTAAAAAATATTTAAAAGTAAGTACTTTTTTATCAATAAGCAAAAAGTCACCCTCCCCAAAAAAATTTTTTCATGAAATTCCATCAAATATTGATTTTATTGCGAAAAATAATTTTGCTATGGGAATTTAACATGGGGGCTAAAAATATTTATTTTTTTAAATATTATTTTTATTTGTGGACCGATTTTCAAAATCTAACTTTCGTTGTCTTAATTACATCATTTTCAAGCTATATCTATCTTGCCAGGTTTCGGAGTCAATTTCCAAAATAAATAGTGTTTTGATCCTTCAGGATCCAAAAACGAAAAATTTTGGAAATTGACTTCCCATGTTGAATTCCCATAGGAAAATCTTTTTTTCGCAATACAATCAATATTTGATGGAATTTCATCAAACAAATTATTTAGGGGAGGGTGACTTTTTTGTTATTGATTAAAAAGTACTTACTTTTAAATATTTTTTACATTTAACGTGTTTAATAGTCAAAAGTTCGTCGGCAGAAAAACGTGGAACAGACAGTAATCAGTTTGCTAAGGACAGTAAGACTACTTATGCGACCAAATGGTGAACATCATAGGCCCTGATCACACTGCATGAATGCGCAATCTGTTCTGGGCCTGCACGGTTTACAAACATAACATACCTTTTTGCAGTTGGCGGCTTGTATGTATTTGGATAACGTTTTTTCATGTTACGCTAGTGATATTGTAAAATGAATTGATACAAAAAATGTTTTCCGAATACTAAAATATTAGTTTCTGTAGTTTAGATAGGGATCAATAAGAGATCAGATATTTATTGAATTTCCACAAACGTAAAATATGTTCAATGTTTCTAACAACTAACTTTTGACCATGTAGCTTCAAATCTATTAACTTCCCTAGCTTCTCTACACCATTAATTTACTCATTTTTAAAAGAAAACAACCCATGCAAACTACAGAAAAAAGATGTTTGCGCCAAATTTTCAAATTCAAATTACGATCTTCTTATTGGTCCTGAAATTCAGTCATCTGACTTGATCTGACCAATCATCTTTTATTTCAGTTATTTCGAAGCCAAAAAAAAGCTGTGCATGCCATCTATATAATCCTATATTGTGTACCCATCTGTCTTTTAGTTTTGTTTAGTTTGCATGCTTTTTTTCCTGTGCCATATTTGATCCATATTGATCCCAATCTTATGCTTCAGTTGCTTATTTTTCAAATTCTCATTGTTGAGAAAGTATAGTATTATGCCTCCAGGCTTGAAGGCCCCGTGGCATATAGTGCGTCGACTGTCCATCCATCACATTTGCCTGAAAATTTTACCACTTTCTTTAACAATCCACAACTTCAATATCATTGCATGTATTTGTACTCTGGATAATTAATTGTATCACAGATATTAGTAAAAACTGGCCAACGGCCATTGGCCTGATGCTTTTTGGGTTCAAATACCCGCCCGGGTTTGGAAAGTCTTCAAGTCAATTCCTACCCTTAAATATAAGCTAAAAAAATATAACAAAATGGATAATTGTGAACGTAGGCATCACACGCATACCATCGTGAACATGCCCTTGATGTTTTTTACCTTCATAAGGTCGCTAAAATATTTACCTTTTTTCGTCATAAAATTTATATCAGTTTATTTAATATGCCACAACCAATATAACCTGGCAGATTGCTTAAATATTTGGATTCCTGTGAACATATATCTCACACTCATGCCGCAATTAATATGGCAACGACCTTTTTTACCTTTATAGGTCACTGAACATCTTCTTTTACATCAACTGGTTTGTACCAGTTCCAATGATATGCCACAACTTCAATATAACTTAAAGGATTACTTAAAATATTTGGACACATGATACTCATGAATGTATGATACTCATGAATGTATCTTAACCTCAATAACAGGAGGCATTTGTGTTCAAACAGGCGATATTTCTTGTTTTTGTAAGGGTGATTGTGTTGGACAGTTGTACATGAACTTTTATGTTTATTTATGATTTGTTTAAGATTGACTATTTTGCTCTGAAGTATGTACCATTAGTACAAATAAAAACTGTCTTGATGAAATAATAATTGTAGAAGTTGTATATAATTATATAAGCAAAGACATATACATGTTACAAAAGAGGAAACATAGATTTCATGTGCATCTTAACTGCATAAATTATTAAGTGCTTTTATTTATTATTTTAAGGCCATAAAAAAGTACGTTGGTTCTCAGAATAATCCCTGCGTGTTGAGCATTTTATCGTCATGGAGAAATAAAAGCGTACTGCGCCACACAATTAAAAAAATACACTACCATGCAAAAATATGTTAAATCATGTCTGATGAAATTCGGATGATTTTTCACGTCGAAAGAGGTTATAGTAACTTTATAGAACATATATACATCTGGCAACTTTTAAAAATTGGAGAACATCTGAAACAAACAAAAATATATTTAAAAAATCTGCCCTTCCGCAACACATTCCGCGAACCTCGTGTCTGAAAACCAAAGTATTTTTTATGGCCTAATGAAGTATTGATGTTAGTAATATTTTAAACATGAAGTATTGACGATGTTGGTAATATTTTAATCTAATGGACTTTTAATGATATTAGTAATATTTAAAACTAATGAACGATTTATGATGTTAATAATATTTTAAACTAATGAAGTATCGACGATGTTGGTAATATTATAATCTAATAAACTATTAATGAAATTAGTATTTATAACTAATGAACGACGATTGATGATGTTGGTAATATTTTAAACTAATGAACTACTGATGATGTTTGTTATGTATTAATGAAATTAGTATTTATAACTAATGGACGATTGATGATGTTAGTAATATTTTAAACTAATGAACTACTGATGATGTTTGTTATGTATTAATGAAATATTATAATGGAATAATGTACTTGTCTTAATATTATTTTTCATGACATATACATAATGGAAGGATTGCGTGGTATTTGAATGAACGTATACATGATGGGAGACTGTTTAATAGAGGGTGGATGGACTATGATAAATGTGATTGTTGAGATTATGTGCTAATGTCTGTCCGGTTAAATTGTATGATTTGGTGTACAGATGTGATATTAATGTATTATGGCTGCTAATGCATGGTAAATAAAATGTACTTTGCAACAAGCATCGACTCAGATCGACAGCAAATTTGCTATTCCAGTTATCGTGTCATTTCGGAACATCAAATGAATTAACCTGTAGCGATTTCACCAAAATTGCTAAGCATACTTATCTAGCTAAGTATACTTTGAGGGAGTAATCATTTATTTTCCCCGAAATGCATTATTTCATATAGAACTAACAACTGCATATATTTGATGATTAAAATTATGCCGAATTATTATACTGAATTTATTACATTATCACAGCCAAAATGGCTGTGATAATGTAATAAATTCAGTATAATAAAAAATTACTAATTTACCCTTAAATTGAAAATTTCTACCTCAAAGTGTACTTAGTAAGACAAGTATATTTTGCAATGTTGGTGAAATCGGCTACTGACTGACCACGATCTGAATGTTTGCTTGCTTGCTACAACATACCATGTTCAAATACATGTTCGTACATAATCGATCATCCATGTCATTACGAGGATTTTTTATTTATTTTGTTGTTTTATGCATTGAGTTATATTTTCAAGCATTACTATATGAATGGGTAATTAAAAGTTGTTATTTTGTTTAAATCGTCGTTGTTGTCTTTATTTGAAATATGGATCAAATATGGCAGTCACCCCACTCCCCTTGGTTCTGGTAAAAGCATCCTTAACAAACTGTGACTCCCCATAACAAAAAGAGGCTTATTAGTTTTTGACCAGCACACTCGTCAAACATGAATCATTGGTGATCAGTGTAGGCCCTAATCAGACTGCGCGATGCGCTATCTGATCTGGGACTGCACTAATAAAAAAAAAAATTTTTATAGGTGTGCCGGATCAGATTGCATTGATGTGCAGGTTGATCGGGAACTATTCTAGTTGCGAAAGCAAAAAAAGTGTAGGTCTTGGTCAGACTATGCAGATATGTCTGCTGATCTGGGACTACCCTGGTCTCAATCTCAATAAACCCACTTTTGTCATGCATGGCCACACATGTTGTACATAAGGATGCTCTCACTAGACCTTGGCATATTTAATAATCATTATCTTGTATTTAGTTTTTCAAACACTAGGAAAGATGCTGCCCAGCCCAGAAGCCAGCCATTAGCAGGCCACATAACTACACATGCTGATCAGGGTCTACACTGGTCACAATTGAAATAAGCTTGGTTTTGTCAGATCCTGGCCCATATTAAAATGGACCTGATCTAAATATGCTGGTTGCATGCACCATTTCTGATTTTTCTCCTCTTCTGAGGATACATGCATACCATTTTGTCAGATCTGGCTCTACACTGTTTAGTAATGTCCTGTGAAAAAAGACCCAAAGTTTTTAGGGAAAAAAATCAGTAGCCTATTTCACCAAAATTGCAAAGTACATTGTATACTTGTTTTGCTAAGTACACTTTGAGGGAGAAATTTTCAATTTTAGGATACACTTATTAATTTTTAGTATACTGAATTTATTACTTTATCACAGCCATTTTGGCTGTGATAATGTAATACATTCAGTATAATAATTCTGCATACTTTTAATCATCAAATATGTGCAGTCGTTAGTTCTATATGAAATAATGCATTTCAGAAAAAATAAATTACTCCCTCAAAGTATACTTAGTTAGATAAGTATACTTAGCAATTTTGATGAAATGGGCTACTGGTCTTTATCCAGGTGTAGTAGTGTGGTGGCTATTCAGTAGCTACTGTAAAACAATTACATGGCTACCTTAAAGGTACATGCCCACTCCGTAGGCACAAAATGTAAACGTAAATTTCCACACTGATATCAGAGTGATTCTTTAAAATGTTCTGATGTGCAATAATCATACTTTATAATCTGTCGAAAATACCATTTTGTTAGGTGACACATTTTATTTGTATAAATAATTAAAAAATATCCTGCCTTATTTGCATATGAAAATCGCCTGATACCACTGCGCATCACTATCAGTAAAATAAATATTACTAAATGATTGTATCTGTATAGCGGGTACTCGTAATCTTTAGAACTTTGGAATAATGACACAATTATACACTTATTTAATTCCTATAAAGAACAGTTTGTGCCTACTGAGTGGGTATGTACCTTTACCTTTAACTCTTTCAACACTACAGCCCTCTATAGCGGTGTTTGCAAATAGTGTAGATCCAGATGAGCCGGCTCGTGACGAGCCGTATCCTCAGGATCTGCACTTTTTAGCTCACCTGAGCAAAGCTCATGTGAGCTATTGTTACCGCAATGTGTCCGTCGTCGTCCGTCGTCGTCCGTCGTCGTCGTCGTCGTCCGTGAACATTTTCAAACGTCTTCTCCTCGGTAACCATTGGGCCTATAGTCACCAAACTTCATGGTCATGGTCCTTAGGTAGGGGGATTACAAAATTGTTAAAATGACGTCATTACATAATCCAAGATGGCCGCCGTCTAAAAATAGCACAAATTCTTCAAAAATCTTCTCAAGAACTGCCAATGACCCCGGGGTCAAAAATGGGTGTGGCCTGTGGGGTCAAATTGGGGTCAAATTTTATTTTTGACTGAATATGGTCATATCATATATCAAATCGAAGGTATCAATGAGGGGATCACTCTGGTGCATTTTTTGTCGAAATCGGATGATTATGTCATCCAAGATGGCCGCCGAAAGGTCAAAAGGTCGTTCTTTTATTAGAGATTTCAAAATTCTTCTTCACACAAACTACTTGGCCCATGGTGGCCAAACTTCACATTTATGGTCCATGGGTGAAGCCTTTTCAGATTTGTTAAAATGGAGGTCATCGCTAATCCAAGATGGCCGCCGTCTAAAAATAGCACAAATTCTTAAAAAATCTTCTTCTCATGAACCGCTTGCCGGATTTCGATGAACCTTGGTAGGAATGATCGATGTACAATGCTCTTTCAAAGTTGTTAAAATGGTGACCCCGGGGTCAAAAATGGGCGTGGCCCATGGGGTCAAATTGGGGTCAAATTTTATTTTTGACCGAATATGGTCATGTCTATATCAAATCGAAGGTATCAAAGAGGCGATCACTCTGGTACATTTTTTGTCGAAATCGTTCTTTTATTAGAGATTTCAAAATTCTTCTTCACACAAACTACTTGGCCCATGGTGGCCAAACTTCACATTTATGGTCCATGGGTGAAGCCTTTTCAGATTTGTTAAAATGGAGGTCGTTGCTAATCCAAGATGGCCGCCGTCTAAAAATAGCACAAATTCTTAAAAAATATTTTTCTCATGAACCGCCAACCAGATTTCAACGAAACTTGGTAGGAATGATCGACGTAGAATGCTTTTTCAAACGTGTTAAAATGGTGACCCCGGGATCAAAAATGGGCGTGGCCCGTGGGGTTAAATTTTATTTTTGACCAAATATGGTCATGTCATATATCAAATTGAAGGTATCGATGAGGCGATGGCTCTGGTGCAATGTTTCGGAATCGGATGATTATGTCATCCATGATGGCCTCCAAAAGGTCCATTTATTCGAGATTTTGAACGTCTTTTTCTCAGGAACCACATGGCCCCGTGCAGGCACCGGGGCGGGATCAACTGATCCTGAGAATAGTGCTGCAGTAGCCATTGCTTGTCGTAAAAGGCGACTAAACTGGCTTAACGATTGGGTTCATACTTTCCGGAACCCACTATACCGGATTTGGCCCTCGTGTACATTTTTGGCTTTCTTGTATGTGAGAGTTGAGTCGGGCTATGCCCCATATATAAAAGTAAGATTAGCGCTAATCCTATTACTTTTAGGGATTGGATAAATGATGCTGGTGTGGCGAGGGCCTGGCACCAGATCAGGTTGTTCTAATTTCAGGACTGAATATATATTTTGATTGTAAATATTGAGTTCTGAAGTTGGGATTTACCCCCCTTGGACAGGTGGATATGGGACTCGACCCCGTTGACCCGTCTGCGTGTAGACTCCCTGAGGCTTGTACCTCTATGTCAGAAAAGCGGACGTTAAACCCTATTCACTCACTCACTCACTCAGGAACCACATGGCCGATGCTGGCCAAACTTCATAGCAAGTTAAGATCCTTGGGTGAAGCATTTTCAGATTTGGTAAAATGTGAGTCATCGCTTAATCCAAGATGACCACCATCTAAAAATAGCACAATTTTTTTAAAACACATGAACTCAATGTCACATTCTCCTCTGCTGTTCATGGAGTCAGGTGAGCGAATTAGGGCCATCATGGCCCTCTTGTTTTAAATTCTCATAAAAAACACCCCCTTCTTATAAATGGACTAGTTGAATTGGTCGGAAAATTAACGTATCAAAATCCATTCCAGGTATTTAGGGGTGAAAGGGTTAAATGTGGAGCCAGGGCAACTTAGGTTTGAAAAACTTCATTCACTCTCTCAGAAACAGTCTATATGACATAAACAGCAACCAATCAATTCTACCAAGGTCTGTGCCGGTGCTTATAAAACATCCGGAGTCCATACTCCATTCTCATGCTCGAAATCAGAAAGTTTGGTTGGCCAAGACTGAACTGTGCTCAGTCTCGGCCAATCATACTGTCTGATTTTTAGTACGAAGTTGGAAAATGTGCTCAGAAAGTTTTCTAAGAACCGTTTCCTGTCTCCCTGAATCATTGACTCACCACTTCCTCAAATTATACTTGATTGCATTAAACGCAAGTTGTTAAAATTGGTCGGTTGGCAGAATTGGATCAGATAATAAATTATACTAGAGTCTAGACATAATACCATAAGCCCTGATTATCCAGTAATCGTTACAGATATGTATAAGTTATTGTTCACTTATAGACTTTTTAAGGAATTAAATGCGAGGGATCGTCAGCGAGCGCAGCATTTACTTCCTTTGAAATCCAATATGTGAACAATAGCTTGCTTATAATTAGCCAGGTTTGTGATGCAGTCTCCCATCCAAGTATTGATTTTTCCATTTTCTGTCAAACAGATAGTAGTTAAATCTGGTAATATACAACTTATTGGAGTTAAATCTTGCAATATGTGAAATTATTGTTTACCCTAGTTTCTCGACCAATGAAAGAACGGCATTTCGTCTCAATTAATCGCATATTGCGTCGCTTTCGCCAATATGTATTAAATTAATCATTAAATGTTCAGTGCTATATTTAGAACTGATTTTATGCCTTGTCATCAGTTCACGAGGCGCAAAGCATATTACCGCCCACACACGTGCTCACTTCGTGTCACACTGCCAATCATATGCTAGTATAGCGATTTGAAATCACTGTTAGGGGCGGAGCTTCGCGACTGGGATGGTAAACAATAAGTGTGTGATACTTCACATATTGAATTTTTAATATATTAATTGTATCCCCCGGACTCCGTCGGGGGATACTATGGATTTGACAGCGGGCCGCGTCCGCGCCCGCGTCCGCAGACACTTCTTGTCCGGAGCATAACTCGAACACCCTTTGGAATAGTTTCATGAAACTTCACACATGCATAGACCACGACCCGAAGGTGTGTCGCGCACAAGAATGACAACTCTTGCATAGCTAATTTTTTAGTTATCTCCCTTTTTTGTTTCGCGCACTGATTGACCATAACTCGACCACCCTTTGGAATATTTTTATGAAACTTCACACATTCAATTAGACCACGAACCGAAGGTGTGTCGTGCACAAGTTATCTCCCTTTTTTGTTTTGCGCACTACAAACTGGACAATAATGCATGAAGACCCGTTTTCTCGTCTGCTCTGTACACCTTTTCTCGTGTGCTCTGTACACCTTACCTGTAGAGAGAACAATAGAGACTGGGAGAACCATTCACCTGAGCATGTGCTAGCATGTGCAAATGTCCAGTATTGACCACTTAACCACAGGTAATTTATACAGGTAAATTACTACATTGGATATTACATTTCCGTAAACTGTGTTGAAAATATTGTGGCATTATGTGGACCTGTGCAGATATATGTAGATAAATATAGGACTATTAAAAAAAAATTAAAAAAAAAATTCTGGGCTCCAGTAGCAAGCATTATTATTTTTAATTTTTAAACTTTTTTTTTCCATTTTTTTTTTTCATTTTTTTTTTTCAAATTCTTTTTCAATTTTTGTCTAGTAGCATAAGGTCGTAAGTGCTATATACAGACTATTATCATATAATAAAACAATTATTGACTAGTGAGCCATAGAATATAATCTGATATTCTATGGCTCACTAGTCAATAATTGTACACTGTATAATATGTTCGGGCCAGTGAAAATTGCTTTCGGGCCCAGGCTCGAGGTCAAGGCTGGACAAGGCGAGGCATTTGATTCCGCGGAATTCTTGTTTACTTATCTCCCTTTGTTGTTTCGTGCTCTGATTTTGTATCCAGAGCATAACTCGAACACCCTTTGGAATATTTTTATGCCCCACCACGATAGTGGAGGGGGCATTTAGTGTTACCCTTGTCCGTCCGTCCGTCCGTCCGTCCGTCCGCACACACAAATGGGTACTTGTTGTAAGCGTACGGGGATCTTATTGGTTAGGGTTAGGATAGTGTTGGGTACTCTTGTTGGGTATTTTTATAGAGTAAAAACCCAACAAGTATTCATTCGTAGGAACGTGCGTCCCGTCCTCCCGTCGTCCCGTCCGTCCGTCAGTCACAAAACTTTAACACTTGGGTAAATGTCTCATAATTTCTTCATCCTTTTACCGATCTCCTTCATATTTCATATACACATTGCTCTAATGGTCCTCTACCGCCCTGTGCCAAATCCACGTTCGTCCTGCCCCCGCCAAGCCCAGGGTTAAGATCACATACTTAGTGCTTCAAAAACTTTAATGCTCAGGTAAATATCTTATACTTTCTGTTTTCTTTCAGGATCCTTCTATTTCACGGATCCCTGCGTCCCATTATCACATTATGCAATGGCTCTAATTGTTCCTCTACGCCCTGTGCCAAATCCACGTTCGTCCTGCCCCCGCCAAGCCCAGGGTCAAGGTCACATACTTGTTGCTTCAAAAACTTTAACGCTCAGGTAAAAGAAAATTTTGACTTGGAATTTGGCCTCATTTATTATCAAAGCGATATGTGGGACATCCGTGTTCTATGGACACATTTTCTAGTTTATTAAACTTCACACATGCATAGAAGACGACCCAAAGGTGTGTCGCACGTAAGAATGACAACTCTTGCGTCGTTAATTTCTTAGTTATCTCCCTTTGTTGTTTCGTGCACGGATTTCGTGTCCGGAGCATAATTCGAACACCCTTTGGAATATTTTCATGAAACTTCACACATGCATAGACCACGATCCTAAAGGTGTGTCACGCAAGAATGACAACTCTTGCATCACTAATTTTTTAGTTATCTCCCTTTGTTTTTCCGTCACTGATTTTGTCTCCGGAGCATAACTCGAACACCCTTTTTTCAAACTACTTGTGTATCTGGGGAGGGGGATACACATGCGCTTGTCGACAAGCGTCCATTTCTAGTTTATTAAAAATTCAATATGTGAACTATAACTTGTACTTAGTGTAGCGCGATACTGGCCAGCGATTGGCTTAGAAAGTAGGGCAAATTATAAGGTGCTAACTTGTATATGGTATTGGCTAGGTGTGAAAATTCAGGGTGCTTATAGTCACCACCTTGTCCGTCTGTTTGTCTGTCTGCATTCGACTGTCTGAGATTTGTGTTAAGTTTTCAGCTAGCTGCTATATCTGTTATCGTAAGTCAGATTGGCTTGAAACTTCATATGCTTATTTATCATCATCCATATTTTCATTCTATAGCCCACTTACCCATATGGCACATGTGCTCAAGGTCAAATGACTTTTTAGGGTTCATCTCCCATCAGTGTTACTTGTTGAACCAGTCAGGTTCAATCAAATATCAAGTTGTGTCACTGGCAATTTCTTGGATGCCGAAGGATGGGCCATGTATTAGGGGATATGGCATCGGTCTCCAATACCGGAGGTAGTGAGTTCAATCCTCACCCTAGGCGTGAAGTATACTTGCATAGTATTTCCATCCGACTGGTCTGTCGGATGAGACTTTCAACTGTGCTCCCGTCACTATATGACCATAGACTGGGACGTTAAACCCATTCACTTTCAGTTGTTTTTTCTTGGATGCCAATTAATCAATCAATCTAAATGCATTACAGTTCCCGGGTCCTAGTTGTGTCACTAGGCGCATCATTGGGACGACATTTCATGAAATGGTCAATTTACTTCATTACCATTGTTGTAAATTTGTGAGTATGAAAAATATAAAACTACAGTATATGTGCATATTTACTTCTGATCGACATTTAACTTAACCCTTTCAACACTACATACCTCCATATTAATGTTTGCAAATGGTGTAGATCCAGATGACCCGGCTCGAAACGAGCCGTCTCATCAGGATCTGCACCGTTTGTAGATCGTTTCTGAGATTTTACAAAATTACGCAGTGCATGGTGGTCGGGTGAACATGACAGCCTAAATTAACGGTAGGGGTTCCTCCTTATAGGAATCACGATTTTCCTGGTTTGGCCCTCAGGTATGTTTTTATCTTTGGCTCTTTTGTTACCTGGGAGTTGAATTGGGTTATTGCCCATTATAAAAGTGGTAAGATTATTACTGATCCTATAGCTTTTGGGAAGGGGCCAAGTGATGCTGGTGTGGCGAGGACCTGGCCCGGCCTTAAATAACCTTAGCTGTTGATAGGCTGTTAAACCCTAACAAACAAAAAAAACAAAAACAAAATTACTCCTCATGTAATAAGAATTTACTTAGGGGTGAAAGGGTTAATCTCCACCTAGAAATATAATTTCTCTGCAGGATTGAGCTTAGCATGAAATTGCAGCTTTTCCTCTTTCCAGACTGATGTACATGAAATTCTGGCTCGTTTCCTTTAATGCACCAGGAATATGTACATACTCATTGTATACTTACTCCGTGAAACTCTTAATGTGTTGGCTATCCATTAACCCTTTCAACCCTAAGTAACTGGAATGGACTGATAATTTTGCTAATTTTCAGACCATTCCGACCACAAAATGATTTTCAAACTGGCCCATTTATAAAAAGGGAGTGTTTTTGTCAAAAAATATGAAGAATATTACTTGCTAAAAGTGCAGATCCTCTTAATGTTTACAAACGGTGTAGATCCAGATGAGCCGGCTCGTATCGAGCCGGCTCATCTGGATCTACCCTTTTTAGCAAACGCTGCTATAGAGGTCTTCAGTGTTGAACGGGTTGGCAACATCACCATCATTAAATATACTCAATGATGGCCCTAATTATAATGTAGGCCTAATCGTTAAACAACATCTCATGAATTGGAACTTGATTTTGAGAAAATATGGAACCATTATAGTGATCAATAGCTTTGTTATGATCATAACCATGAGGTTAAAATTGAACAAAGTAGTTAATGGGTCAAGCGCAGGTTTTCTGGTGAGCAATCCTGGTCCTTTTGGACATCTGATTAACTTGGTTCTCATAATTGACCATTTCATGGAATTTCTGTCCACAATGCATGTGCTAAAATGCATGCCATCTTGTATGATCAACTGTTTTCACTCTACTGACCTGGTTGCTCAAAACCTCTGTTAGCTTAACAGACTGTTAAATCCTTAACATTATTAAGGATTTAACAGCCCGTTAAGCTACAGAGGTTTTGAACAGTTGTTTTGAGCAACCAGGCCCATATTGACAATTTATCAGGCACCTAGCTGCACGTTGACCGGATACATGCTGCAATACAATGTGGTGTATCGGGTATTGATGCTGATATGTGACTGACTGGAGAAATTGGGCTTATGGGTTTTGTGACCAGTGTAGCTCCTGATCAAATAGCCCACTCCTGGAGCCGGATAATGACCTATATTGCTTGTTAGAAGCATGACGGGTGTTTCATTGATGGAAAGACGAACAGTGCAGATCCTGATCAGTCTGAGCAGATGCACTGGCTGATCTGGATCTACACTGGTCGCCAAACCATAAGCCCTATTTCTCCAGCCACAGCTGCATACAATGTTTCATGGTCAATCTGTATTCAAAAACTACATTTGCTGATGTTTCATTGGTGGAATGATGCCAAAATACATACTGAATCACGTCGCTGTGATGAAGCAACATAAACAAGTCTTGGTTCCTTTCCATTTTACATGTGCTTTTTCTTAGCATAAATTGTTACCTTATCGTCTGATATCAAGTTTAGCAGACTCGACTCAGAAACGCCGAACCTCGGAATTCATATACATTTCATCAACTTATCTCTTGATATCAAGTTTATCCGGCTCGAAGGGATGGATTGTGTGTGACCTAGAGGTCAGAGCACAGGACTGCAATATCAGTAGCCGATTTCACCAAAATTGCAAAGTATAATTTTCTTGCTAAGTACACTTTGATTGAGAAATTTTCAATTTAAGGATAAATGTATGCTACTGAATTTATTACATTATCAATTTATTATCACAGCCATTCCACTCTGTGAAGATGTCTATGAGGATTTAACATGGGGAAATTGTTTTTTTCGCAATAAAATCAAAATTTCACGAAATAAAAAGAAAGCTCATTCTTAAATTTTGTTAATATTTAATATTATCAAAACAAATACTGGTTTTGCATTGTTTATATGGCCGTAACATTTGGGCAGGTTTCGTGAAACAGACAGTAGGTTTCAAGTCTCAGGAGCTGTGGGGAGAGTCGGAAAACAAAAAAAATTGAACATTGACTCCGAAACCTGGCTAGATAGCTTGGAAATGATCTAAAGTTAAATTTTGAAAATCGGTCCAGTATTTCTGAAATTCTAAAAATTTCCCCATGTTAAATCCCCAGACATCTCACAGATGTCTATGGGGATTTATATAACATGGGGAAATTTTTTTTTCGCAATAAAATTGATATTTGACCAAATTTCACGAAATAAAAAGAAGGCTCATTCTTAAATTTTCCTTTAACCCTTTAAACACCACAAACCTCTATAGAGACAATGTTTGCAAACAGTGCAGATCCAGATGAGCCGGCTCGTAACGAGCCGTCTCATCAGGATCTCCACTGTTTGTTAATAATTTTAAACGTTGTACAGATTACCCTTTTAGAAGAATGGGATAATTTGAATGAACAAAATTAATGAAATAGCGTGAAACATTGGCATGGAACATCCTATTAAGTTACTTGGTGTTGAAAGGGTTTATGTAATATTATCGAAAAAAATATTGTTTTTGAATTGTTTTATATAGCCGTAAAATTTGGGCAGCTTTTGTGAAACATACAGTAGGTTCCGTCCCTACATGACCTTAGCTATTGCTGGGATGTAATATAGGAATGAATGGCCTTTTTGTGGAATTTATCGGGGTATAAACTTGGAAAAGTCGCGGGAATACTGGACGAAGGCCGGAAGGCCTCGTTCAGTATTCCCGCGACTTTTCCAAGTTTATATCCCCGATAAATTCCACAAAAAGGCCATTCATTCCTTATAATTCCAGCATTTGAAATAAATTCATCAAGAAAATGTGTTTATTTTCCGTTTTCTTAAGAATTATTTTAACTGCGCCTCACGGTTACGGAAAGTAGTTCGGCATGGGAGTTTACTGGGATATAAATTTTGGACAGATACTTGCTACGGGCCAATCAAATGTTAGGGAATTGTGTAAATATTTTTGTGCTGGAATTATAACCAATTCACTTATCAGGCTCGACTTGGTAACAGTAGATATTCTACAGGTTTCTGCTGGTACCAAGCTGTTTCTGTCTTGCATTCTTTCGACTATTTCTGATGAGACAAGAGATAATAGAAAGGACATGAGATGCGACTGGAAACGACCCATCGCAATGTATGGGTTTGGTCGAGGGGTTGAGATGATAGGTGCATCGATATGAGTTCAATCCAAGCAGCATCCTAATGCACCAAACATGTTTATTTCAATTTTTGAAGGGATGGGTTGTGGCCTAGGGGTTAGAACACCTGACTTCCAATCCGGAGGTTGTGGGTTCAAACCTCGCATATGGCATTAAAAAATACTTGCAGAGTATTTCCATCCCACTGGTCTGTCGGATGAGACTTTAAACGGTGGTCCCGTCTCTATATGACCTTAGCTGTTGCTAGGACATTCAACCCATTAATTTTCCCTTTTTTTCAGTTTATGAAAGCATTTTAATACACCAAGTGTCTCATATCCGATGTAATTTAGCATAAATAATAATTTCTTTGTCTAATTATGATGATTACTTATCACGTCAATCCTGATTCACGAATTACTGATGGAACGTCACATGGCGTTACCGAATGCCGTCGGTCTAGGACCCTTTCAATAAAAACAACATTACTCCTGCTCATTCAATAACATAAATCCTTAAAACATTACCTGATAAATAGAATACTATGCTTGTGTCTTGGATATGGAGTTTATTATACTCAGAAAGGGTTAGTGGTCCTCTGAATTCCCTGCATCGTATTTGCTTCATATATTATACACAGCCATACAGTCTGATCGAAATAAGTGCATGACAGTAAATCTCCTGTCCACAGCGAGCTTTTAACCCATTTCATGCTGAAAATATACATTTTTCTCATGGAAAAATATTTTTTTCTAATTTTTCGACAAAATGATATATTGTTACCATTCATCTGAACCCGTCTCAACCGAGACGGTTCAGATGAGTGGTAACAACATATATTTTCACAGTGAAATAAAGAAAATAGAAAAAAAATGTTAGTAAAATTTTATGTCTATAAATTGGTATCCTGCATGGAATGGGTTTATGTGATACGCCATGACATACTGGGGACTGAGGAGTGTTGACCAGTGTAGCTCATGTTACATTCTAAAGATCCAAGAGTATCTGATGGAAAATTGTAAATATTTTCATTATTTCTCATCAGAAGTATATGTTGTGACCACTCATTTGAACTGTCTCGTCGAGACGGTTCAAATGAGTGGTCACAACATATACTTCGGATGAGAAATAAGAAAAATAGCCAAAAAAAATTATGTCAAATTCTGAAAGTAATGTTTATATTCATATACATTGTATATACTTCATGTTTATATATAATTCAGTCACTTGTTGCCTGATAAAGATCGGACCTCGTTGGAAGTATAGACTGTTTTCCTGACCAATTGGTAAACAGTGTTGGGCCTGATCAGACAGAACAAATATATAGTCTGATCTGGGGCAACACTGCTCACAAGAGCAACAATCTCCCTTATGCCATGGCCCATCACAGATTCTAGATTTTGTTCTTGCATGTTATGTTGTTGTTTTCTGTTTAATTTACAGTTCAATGAAAAGGTATGTTAACTCGCAACACACAACTTGGTTTTTTAAATCTACCGATGTTTCAATGCACCATGGAATAAATATTTATTGCATAAAATGGCTTTTGCAGTGTAATAACAGAGTGTATTAAAACTCATAATACACCAGTGTAATAAATAAAATGAGACAGCATGTATTTAATGTATGATGATGTGCTTATGCAATCAATAGAATTTAATTTTCAAGATGAATGTCCATCATATGTATTAACCCTTACTATGCTGAATTAAATGTTGTCGTCTGCTGGAAAAAATTTTAATTCAATATTTCTCGACAAAAACCTGGTTTTGACAGCACATGAGAATCGTCTCCAGTGGAGACGATTCTCATGTGCTGTCAAAACCAGTTTTTTGTTAAGAATTAAAGCAAAAATGAAAAACAGCAGAAGACAATTTTCGTCCACAGCGTAGGAAGGATTAATACTTGAATTTCCAGTGTTTCTTCGCGATCAAATCATTGCTCAATGATGCCTAAATAAGTATTGACATGTTGCATTGGAACTTTGTATGTGTATTCTATGGGAAGGAATAACCAGAACAGAAACCAGTTCCCAGATTGAAATATAACCTTTTAACCTTCACAGTCCATTAAAGATCTGCCAGCACTTCTTAACCCTTAGACCGCTACACACAACAATTGTCATCTGCTGTTGCTTTTATATCCTGCCTTATTTCTCAATAAAAACATGTTTTGACAGCACTTCAGAATCATTTCCAATGGAAATGATTCTGAAATGCTGTCAAAGCATGTTGTAAATTATTCTAAAGTGCTGTCAAAGTATGTTTTTGATGATAAAATGGAAAATCGAAAATAAACAGCAGACAACTAAAAAGTGAGATAGCGGTCTAAGGGGTATGGTAATATTTCCATGGCCTTCACTTGATTAGCTGCAGGTGGGTGGCAGGTGGGAGCATGCAATGGGTAATTTAACTATCAGAATTCATTCTTAACGGAAAGCCGACTGGAGACTGGTTTGGCACTCATGGCATTTTTATATGTGACAGTTAATTGGTTATACCCCTTATATGAGTATTACGATTATTCGTAATCCTATTGCTTCTAGTGGAAGGGGCCAAGTGACTGGTGTGTTATGGACCTGGCACCAGGTCGAGTTATTCTAATTTTAGCGCTTAATATATATTTATTTAGATGTAAATATTTGGTTCTGATTTTGGAATTTTCTCCCCAATTCAGCAGGTTAAATACAGGTTCGAACCCATTGGCCCGGCCTTAAATAACCTTAGCTGTTGATAGGCGTTAAACACCAATCAATCAATCAATGATTAGCTACAAGATGACTACTCATTTCTCGGTAGAGCTGGGAAACATATAGGCTAGCAACCACCAATTAGTTTTACTATACAACTTAACCGATTCCTCCAAATATGGCCATTCTCTCACACTTTCACTATTCGTATGGATGCTGTGGAACCTACCTGTTCATAACCTGCAACCTGTCTGCACCGGATTTTCACTAATTAAACAATATATATTGTTCACTTACTCCTAAGAAAGAAAATTTCAACATTGTCCTGTCCGCCATATTGTTTATCATCAAAGTGTCATGTGACGTAGTGTTCACATCACGTGACAAGCAGGCTCAGTAATTTCTTTTAAATGCTAGAAATATGCTGGAAACTGGTGTTAAAAACACCCCAACATGTTTCTCAAGTAAAATTGGGCTGTAATGGATCAGGATTTACAAGCAAACTGGGTCTGTGGCCTCAAAACGTCTGCACTATTTTTTTATACCAGACTACTAAAGCACCCCCTGGCCAATGTGTACTATATTTAGCACAGTCATACCTATAGTGTTTGGACCGTATGTATGTCCGGCTGTATGGTTGTGGGTCCGTCTGTGCGTCCAGTTAAGAAGTTTGCCCGAGTTTCTCCAATCTGCCACTGGAGTCATTTGTATGTCGACAGGCCACATTTTCTTCTCTTCTTTTTGTGATAAAAAGACGCTAAATTAAAAAATCTAACCTGAGCTGTATGTGCCCGTGTACCCAAAACCCCTGCACACATTTTTGAAATTTATGCTCAAAATCAGGCAGTTTGATTGGCCGAGACTGAGCACAGCTCAAGCACGAGAAATGTAAACATGCTGTCTGTCAGTAAAGCAGTCGGTGTAAAGCAGTCGGTGTAAAGCACCCCGAGACTAGGAAGTACAGATGTGAACAAAGCCAGCAGATCAGCATATTAAGGATCAACAACAGTAACAACAGCTCGGAAAAAACGAGCCCCGATATTGTGGTCTACACTGGTTGCAATCTGGGCATTCCCTTGACTCGACCGAGTCTAAAACGTTCATGTCAGATACTGATCCATTTGTTTGTGAAATACAAAATGATTATCAGAATAAGTTTATATTTATGGTATATGTGCCACATTATTAAAGGTACATGCCCACTCGGTAGACACAAAATGTTCTTTATATCAGAGACATCATTTGAGACATTTTCTGGTAAAGTCAACATTCATTCACCATTACCCCACACATTGATTGGCATTATCATACATTTTATATCAGATGTAAATTTCCACACTGATATCAGGGGCGATAACCGTGTTTCCTTAAAATGTGTTTCGTTAAAATGTTTCCTTAAAATGTTAACAGACATTACTATTTACTCACTGTATTAACTTTTTGAAGTGCAATGAAGTGCAATGAAGTGCAATGATCATTCTTTATAATTTGTTGATTATATATTATTTTTTCACGTAACACATTTAATTAGTATAAATAATTAAAAAATACCATACCTCATTTGCATATGAAAATAGCCTGATACCAACGCGAGTCACTATCAGTAAAATAAACATTACTAAATGATTATATCTGTATAGCGGGCACTTTAGAACTGGTGGCCTAGTGATACAATTATACACTTATTTAATTCCTATAAAGGAAATTTTTTGCCTACTGAGTGGAAATGTACCTTTACGGCTGAAGTATTAAAACATTTCTTTCCTTCTATAGAATTTTGCCTCAGAAATTACTGGTACCGATATATTAAACCTGCAAACCAAACTACCACTATAAATGCCTATATCAAAATCACAAACATGGCAATGGGAGGGATTTTCTATAATCACTCGCCAGTAAATCAGTGGTTAATATGTTTTGAGATTTTGAACAAATGAGTCGGTATCTTGCATGAAATTGGCCAGTAGCCGATTTCATCAAAATTGCAAAATATACTTTGAGGGAGTAATCAGGGGTGGATCTGGAGGGGGGGGGGGGATTTATTGCAGAATTATTATACTGAATTTATTACATTATCACAGCCAAAATGGCTGTGATAATGTAATAAATTCAGTATAATAAAAATTAATAAATTTATCCTAAAAATTGCTAGATAAGTATACTTTGCAATGTTGGTGAAATAGGCTACATATGTTATTGCTTGGGATGATATGTGGCTGTGGCGGGAGAAATGAGGCTTATGGCATTTGTTGTCGGTCTACTTCCTAGTCTGTCATCACATTCATTCAAGTATTCATTCAGTGATTGAAAACCGAACAGTGCAGACCCAGACTGGACTGTGCGGATGCTCAGGCTGGTCACAAAGGCCATAAGCCCTGTTATTCCAATCACAGCCACATATATATAGTTAAACGTATGGGCTACTGTATGAAATTTTCTGCCTTATTGTATTATTACATTTTAATTATTTCCAAAATTGATTTTAATTTATACATTTGCAATCATGTTTGGTTCAATTGTCCAAAAAAGGCGGCGATATAAAAAATATTTTCCAACATCTGTCAAATAAAATGAGGTCAATTGTTTTTATTTTACAGGTTATATTTTATTTGATTGTGTACACCTTAATGTTGAACACATGGGTACCGGTATATATTTAGTTCTGTGGAGCATCTATGTTGAATATGCGGTTTGTATTGACATGACACTGTGTTACGTCAGTGATCGTTGACATCACAGCTCCAGATAAGGTGCGTATTGGCATATTTTGCACACTTATTTTCGCAGAATACGCATTGCTTTATCAAAAGTGGAAGTACAACATACTTGCAGCAATATGAAAATACACATTGGTTTTCAAATTGAGTAGTGAAAATAATGTAATAAAGTTGAAAATTTTCTTAGTTGAGTTGCAAAAAGCAAACAGTTTGCTTTTGAAGCTCAAATAAGTGAATTTTTAACTTTGTTTGATTTTTTTTATCATTTGGAACAAATAATAAAGAAGAAAATCAATAACACATTTGTAAAAGTAAAATACACATTGAATTTGAAATCTGGGTGTGCAATATTCTTTAGATACAAAACTTATCTGGAGCTCTGTGACATGTTGTAGTTCACGATACAGTGAGGTCATGACTAAATCACACATTCTGTGTAGACAATTATAGCATGTAAAGTAAAAAATTATTCTCTCTGTTTTTTGGCAGATCTTTGTAAATATTTTTCCGTTATGTTCTGGTCATGTGATTTCCTGCTGAATGTCCTTTGTAAACAAGGATTAAAAGATGACAAACTTTCCACAGCAAACAGAAACACAGAGCTGTGTTAAAGTGGACAATCTCATACTCTGTGGCTCATATACATATGCAGGGCTGCAGATAAGGAATTAGTAATTGAGTATTGTCACACCATCATTTCTGAAGCAACTTGGGTATTTCAAAATTTTAATTGGGTAAAATAAAATCACACTACTGTTTACACATCAACGTACAGCACTTATTGAATACATGTAGTTTGCTTCAAAATGAAAACATGTCTTGGCATTTCATTAGAATTGTCTCCTTGGAGACAATTCTAATGAAATACCAAGATGTGTTTTCATGGAAAATAAGCAAATTATGCTATTTTTCTGGTCTGTTTATTGTTTTCTGCAGCATGATAAAGGTACCACAAATTTTGTATTGCTTTTTGATACTCGCTACTTCTGATTTCAATAGGGTTTTTGGCAATTTTAATTGGGTATTTAAGCAAATACGCAGCTTATCTGGAGCCCTGCATATGTATTATTATCCCCTGCTGATTGGCAAGAGGGGATGTAGTGTTAGTCCATGTAAGTGTGTGTGTACAAACGTGTGTGCGTTAGTAACACTTATTTTTTCAATAACTTATGAACTGCTTCACCGAATTTGATAATATTTGGCCACAGTTTGTGTCTAGGGATGCTGATTTGTTGTGCATACGACCCACGTCCGACCACCCATGGTCAATGACACTGAGGACGTATGTTCACCTTGTTTGTCAGTTGTTGTTTTTTTATTCAATAACTTATCATGCTTCACCGATTTTAGTAATATTTGTCCACAATGTGTGTCTATGAATGGTGCTTTGTTTTGCCCACCTCTGACTGCCCAAAGTCAAGGTCAGCTTGTTTGTAAGGCCATTGCGTTCAAGTTCTTTTTTTTTCTTTTTTTTTTATTATCAAGGCTGCCAGTGAGAGGATTAGCCTCATAATAACGATGCCCCTGGTTTTTTTGTAGCATTTATTTAAAATTTAGATTAGTATAGCTATATCTAAATATTGGGTAAAGTGTTACTATTTAAAGTATTTATGTTGTATATAATAGTGACCTTGCGATTTGTTTCTAACTTCTAGCTACCCATATGCCCAGAAGTTAAAATAATAACATTTTGTTTGAACTTTAACCCTTAGACTGCTATCTTAATTTTTTTGTCGTCTGCTGTTTATTTTCTATTTTCCATTTTTATCATCAAAAACATGCTTTGACAGCACTTTAGAATAATTTACAACATGCTTTGACAGCACTTTAGAATCATTTCCATTGGAAATGATTTTGAACTGCTGTCAAACCATGTTTTAATTGAGAAATATAAAGGCAAGATATAAAAGCAACAGCAGACGACAATTGTCGTGAGTAGCGGTCTAAGGGTTATCAGGCAGATATTGGTACTTTGTAATGTGACTTGGACACTGCCTGGTAAACAAACTGTATACAAGTTAACCAGAATTATCCAGCATTCTTACATACTAATTAACCTTCAATGAACGTATGAACACAAATCAGGATATCAATATATATATAAATGAGCAAGTTAAAAATTGCAAGGTCGCTAATGTTAGTCTGGAATATATGGTGCCGTCTTCAAAACTTTTCTACGAAACTTAACCCTTAGCCTGCTGAATGAAATGGTGTCGTCTGCTGTTTATGTTTTATTTTCGATTTTTCTCGCCAAAAACATGGTTTGACAGCACTTTAGAATCATTTCCATTGGAAATGATTCTAAAGTGCTGTCAAACCATGTTTTTATTGAGAAACAGGGCAAAATATAAAGCAACAGCAGACGACAGTTTTCGCGATCAGCAGGCTAAGGGTTAAGGTGATTTTATAACAATCGCCAACGGTAATTTGCTTCCTAAGGAACATTGTCTGTAGATGGCACTGTACAGTGGCAGGTTATTATGGTCTTTATCATCATTCATGGCTGTGACTGGAGAAATGGGGCTTATGGGTTTGGCGATCAGTGTAATTCCAGATCAGACTGTGCATCCGCACAGTCTGATCTGGAACTACACTGATCGCCATTCCATCAATGAAACGCCTGTGATGCTTCTAACGAGCAATCTAGATCATTATCAGGCTACATGAGTGTTTTATTTGATCGGGAGCTACACTGGTCACAAATCCCATAAGTGCCACTTCTCGAGTCACTGCCACATATATGGCTATTTCATGGATGACATTGTCAGACATTTACTGACAAGTACTTTACATACTAAATACTAACAAGTGTGTTTCCATTACTAACCAACTAACTGAAGGTGTTGGTGCCATAAACTCTTTGCATGCTAGGAAATTTGTGGGCTATTAATAGTTCAAAAATAGCAGATGACAATTCATGATATTTTCTTTTATTTCTCGTTAAAAATATCATGAATATGTCTTGGAATTTCATTAGAATTGCGTGGCAATTCTAATGAAATTCCAAGACATATTTACAGAGGGAAATAAGAAACATACTCGTAATTTGTTAGATGTTATTTTCACCTCTAGCATGCAAAGAGTTAATATAGGGTGAAGAAAGACCTTATTCTGATCGACCGACACATTCAATTACATGTGAAAATTGAAATCTTCTGTTGAAATTTACAAATAAATTGTGTCAGTGTGATGTTGGAAGTACTAATATAAACTGAAATCATGATTCGTACCTGGGTCACATTACAGTCTTCATTGAGTGGACACTATCCATTAAAATTAATAAATTATTATGTATATTTTGACAAGCCATTTGATTTTGTACAAGTGCGATTTTTCGTAAAAATTATTTACGGAAACATTGATATTTTCTATAAATGTCGTCGTAAGTTGACGAAATATTCATAGCAAATGCGAAATAGAATTTTAGAACTTGAACATTTCGTCAAATTTCGACGTCATTTACAGAAAATATTTTGTAAATAAATTTCATGAAAAATCACACATCTTCTTGGGTACAAAATCACATGGCTCGTCTCACATGACAATGAGAAATATACACAACCAAAATATAAGTAAAAACAACAGGGGGACGTTCCACTAAACTTTTTATGACTAAAATGTTTGTAAGTGCAATATTATGATAGTCTGTAAATTTCACATTAACCCTTACACCGCTATCTTAATTTTTAGTCGTTTGCTGTTTATTTTCCATTTTTATCATCGAAAACATGCTTTGACAGCACTTTAGAATAATTTACAACATGCTTTGACAGCACTTCAGAATCATTTCCATTGGAAATGATTCTGAAGTGCTGTCAAACCATGTTTATATTGAGAAATAAGGTAAGATATAAAAGCAACAGCAGACAAAAATTGTTGTGAGTAGCGGTCTAAGGGTTAATATGTTACAAAATCTCAATATTCAATACATGCTCAGAAAGGAAGAATGGTTAACCACTTGACTTGATTGCATTTTTACATGTACACTGCATGAATTTATTGGTTATTTTGTTTACATGTATATTTAAGGATAGGAAGTGGCCTTCCAAACCTTGGCATTTGAGCCCAAAAAGTGTCAGGCCAATGGCCGTTGGCCCATTTGTTTATACAAATTTACTAATATCTGCGATACAGTCGAAATGTGTGCATTATCTATTTGTTACTTATTTAGCTCTTTTAAAGGGATAAATCAACAAATTTTGTTCTGCAAGTTTGCCTTATGCTTTATGTCCCCGCCACCGAATGGTGACCATATAGTGTTACCGGCGTCCGTACGTCCATACGTACGTCTGTCCCGAAAACTTAACGCTCGGGTAAATGGCTTATAATTTATAATAGTTTCCTTGCTCGGATCTGCTTCACATTTCACACATGCATTGTTCTAATGGTCCTCATTCGTCCCGCCCAGCGCTAAGCCCAGGGCCAAGGTCACAGACTTGGCGCGTTCGAAACCTTAACGCTCGAGTAAATGGCTTATAATTTCTGTTTCCTTGTTTTCAAATGTGTCTCGTTTCCTTTGGCTGCCAGCGGGGGCATTCGTGTGCTGACAGGCCACATTTCTAGTTTGATTATCAATCAACCTTCTGAACATGAGAAAATATTTACTTTTAATTAAATGGTTTGGCAGAATATTGTGCTGTCAGAGAACACATTTTGGAATGAAAAAAACATTTTTTGGAAACAATGGCAGATGACAAATAATGTATTTATGGTAAAAATGCGGATGGCCAGTCATTCTGCACTTTAAGAATGTCGCACATGTTGTTCTGTCTTTTTAGTTTCAGTAACCTGTTCGCAAGTAACTCGCCAAATAAACCCAACAAGCGCCCTCTGCCGGTTGCCATGGTGAAATACAACGCCCCGACGACGAATGTTCAACCGGTCGGCGATCCCAACCAGAAACAGCGAGGAAAGTACAATCTGGGTGATAAATCCAAGGCCTATGACTTCCTTCAGGACGACTTGTAAGTTTATCCCTTTGAATGCGGGGAAACACAAATTTGTGTCTGCTATTGTTTTTAATGTTGTCTTCTTTCTAAATAAAAACATGGTTTGACAGCACTTTAGAATCATTTTCATTGAAAATGATTCTAAAGTGCTGTCTAACCATGTTTTTGTTAGTAAAAATGGGAAATAAAAATAGTCGGCAGGCGACAAAACTCAGCATTTTAAGGGTTAATTATCAACAAAATATATAGAATATACCGACTTGAATTTCAATCAAGACAATTTTTTGCATATAACGGGATAACTTGAATTAAGAGGCTATTAAGCCTTAGACCGCTACTCACAACAATTGTTGTCTGCTGTTGCTTTAATATCTTGCCTTATTTCTCAAGAAAAACATGGTTTGACAGCACTTCAGAATCATTTCCAATGGAAATGATTCTGAAGTGCTGTCAAAGCATGTTGTAAATTATTCTAAAGTACTGTCAAAGCATGTTTTTGATGATAAAAATGGAAAATAGAAAACAAACAGCAGACGACAAACAAAATAAGATTGCGGTCTAAGGGTTAAGCAAAGATTCCAATCTGTGAATACGTAACCAGAAATGAATTTGCCCCAACCACTACATTTTATGTGTTGCCATTTTCCGGGAAAATAATCTCTCAGGTGGGAATATTCCAGTTGTCTGCCTACACCATCAATGTTTTAGTAAATTGTTATGTGTTTGGATATTGTCCTGTTTTATTGAGTAGACCAAGATCCACCTTTCATCTGTGAAGGTGTATGATCACGTGGTTTCCAAACCCGATTTTCCGACGTGACGTAATCTGTGACGTCATTTTTACAGTAGATTTTCATTAAAATCTTCCTAACAGACGGACGGATTTTGATGATATGTAGCGCACCAAATACGATGGCATGTGTGTTTTATGGGTGCTCTGAAAGTTCTTTACAATAACTTATAAATTTCACAAAGAATCGAGTACCGTTTATTTCTTACATTCACATGCTCTAGTTTTTATTTACATTTACGGAAACCGATTCTTCGTCAAAACGACATAATTATGAGATTAAAGCCGCCTATACAATAAAGGGCAATGTGTACCGCATTTGCTGCGGTATATTTCATAAAAATATGTCATTCCATTTGCAAGATATTAAAGGAAATCTACTGTAAACACATCTAAAAAAACATGACGTCATGCCATTCGGAAACCACTTGATGCCCCATCTTGTCTGCTGTGCTTCAGAATGAGGCTCATTGTTGTTGTTATTGTTATAATTTGTATGACCCAGGTCTCTGTTGAGCCAGGAGGTCTATAGTGTATGGACTGTGTGTCCGGCTGTGAGTGTGTTCATGTTCGTGGGTCGAGTTAAGATGTTTGTTGGAGTTTCTTGACTCTGCCACCAGGGGCATTTGTGTGCCAACAGGCACAATCTGTTGAATATGACAAGTTTATATTTCTATTTGGATGTCCGTTACAATTTACTATTTTGCCAAAAATGTAACTGTATAACTGAGACACATTGAACGTTTTCTGATCATTGTATTTATCAGGTAATGAGCATTGTACCGGCTAAATACGTACTGACTGATAACGTATTGCTGTATCAGGCACTGCCCTGATACGAATATCAGGGTTAAAACAAATTGAAAACTGACGTTTCATCGGTCGAACGGCGTCTCATGACATTACCAAATGACGTCCATGTAATGATGCAACATAAACAAGTCAGTGTTCTTTCCAATGAAAACTAAGTCATCATTGCTCATTCTGTAGCATAGAACGTTACCTAGCTGCTAAATAGAATACCATGCTTGTTTCTTTTGATATCAAGTTTATCAGGCTCGGCTCGGAACAGGTAGGAATTCATCAGTGAGCCTCAGAATACGCGTTTCCTAGCCTTGCCTGATAAACTTGATATCAAAAGACACTAGCCTGGTATTGTCTATATGATGAATAAAACAAATTGTCAGAGTATTCACAGAGTACATGTACCAAGGTGTATGATCACGTGGTACTAACAACAACAACACGTACCGATTCAAAGTACGTATTCTTTTATAGTGTCCTTATTACGTAACGGATTTTGATGTAATATGGCGCATCAAACGCGTCTTGTTAAGCTGTATTTGGTAGTCTGTATGTTCGCCCAAACTTATGTCGTTTTTGCGAAGAATCGATTTCCGTGTCTCCGACACGGAAATCGATTCTTCGCAATAAACGACATAAGTCTGTGCCAAACTCCATAGACCACCAAATGCAGCTCACGAAGACGCGTTTGCTGCACCATATTTCATCAAAATCTGTTGCATATTAAGGAAAATATCAAATAATACTTACTTTGGAGTGGACGACGTTGTTGTAGTTGTAACCATGTAACCACGTGATCATGCGCCTTGTGTACTTCACAAAGAACACAATTCAAGGAGTTTATTGGTCAACCCTTGTAGATCCATTGTTTGCATGTTTGTTGACAGATCACTCAATTTTGTTTGACTGCTTGTTTTTCTTCAGCACGTCTTTATTTATATACAATGGCTGATTTAGGCTACCTCAAAATTTAATTCTGAGATGCAGGAATTAGACAATGTTTTAAATGTGTCTAAATCCTGGGGTTTTTCTTCACACATCCACCCCCTTTGTGGGGAAGACATTGATAGGTGCATAAGTTAGTTGTATAAAAAATACTTTCATAGTATTTCCATTCCGCTGGTCTGTTGTAGGAGACTTTAAACTGTGGTCCCGTCCCTATATGACCAGGCGCGCGGATACAGGGGGGGGGGTCCATCCCTGCTCCCGGCAAAAAAGTAGAAAATCTACAATACTCGAATAGTTGGATGACTTTTTTCGTGGCCTAGGTGTCAGGAAATCGCATCTGCGGCGATCTGGCATTTGACCCCCAGACCCCCCCCACCAACTTTACGATGCGCATCGCACTCGCGGAGGTCGGCTACGTCAATTTCTAATGACCTGGGACTTTAAACTCCAATAATTTCATTTTCATTCTGAATATAGAGCTATATGGTGTGTCCAAAATCAGCTATTGTTGTTCTGTTGTGTTGTTCAAATTATTTCACCTTTGTTTGTTTGCACATGAACAATTTTATCACTGTATTATTTTCTTGGCACTGTAAAAATATCATTTTACTTTCTCCCATAGTTGATTAAATATGATTTTGAAAGTATGACTTTCTTAAATTTTGAAACTATTTATTGAGACTTAAAAAATATTACAATATTTTATGAAACTGATTTATGAAGGTGATTTTCACAGTGCCGACATTGTTTGTTTATTTGTTTGTTCGTTGTTTGACTTTCTATGCATGCTATTTACAGAAGCGAGACTTTGGGAGATCCAGGTGTCCCACAGCCAACGTACGTTCATTTCATACTTTTACCATTACTATATCGCAATTAGGGAATCTTACACGAGTGATGATTTAATATGATATTTACTACTAATCAAGTTCACTGAGTTCATAAGAAACAAGGCGTAACAATCAGGTAACACATTTGATAAATATCATATTATTAAATCAAACAAATGTTATATTCCAATTTAAATCAATGCATAAGCACATCATTCATTGAATCAATATTTCATTTTAACAATGCATGTAATAAATCATTGTTGTTGCCGTTTGCCTGTGCTTATACAATTGTCTGAGAATATTTTTCTGATCCATACTTGAAATCAGGCAGTTTTATTGGCTGAGACTGAGCACAGCTCAGCCTCAGCCAATCAAGCTTCCTGATTTTGAGCTTGAGATTGGAGTATGTCTTCAGTTTCACAGGCCCTGTATCATGTACACTTTTGTCTCCACCGATGGTCAAAATGGGTCACTGGTTGTGACGGGAGAAATGGGCCTTACAGGGTTTGTGACCAATCTAGCTCCTGATCACATGGCACACTCACACTCGCGTAATCTGATTTATCCCGTCAACACAGTGCATATGTACCGTGAAACACGGAGCCGTGAAACAGTTTTGATATCCTGTCAATATGACCTAACCACTGCGTATGAATATGTGCGGTGACGGGTTATTTTTTTGCATTTTAAAGTCTTTTGTAGGTGTTGACAGGATAAATAGAATAGTAAGTTTGTGCCGTGAATGGGAAAAATATCTGGCGTGGCACAGAAACGGGATGTGCTCGGCAGAGCCTCGCCCATCCCGTTTCCTAAGCCTTGCCAGATATTTTTTCCCATTCACGGCGCTAACCTACTATTCTCTATATGTATGGTTTGTGTCAGAAACATGACGTGTGTCTCATTGAGGGAATGGTGAAATGTGCAGATCCTGATCAGACTGTGCGGATGCACAGGCTGATCTGGATCTACACTGGAAGCAAAACACATAAGCCCAATTTCTCCAGTCACAACCAACAATATGTAGCTGTATGGTGGCTAAATAAAAATAGTTGTTTTAGTGCAGTTAAGGGCAATAGCCATCTAGTATCAACAAATGAGAATTTTCAGAACTGAATTTTCAATTCCACACAATTATTATTAAAATTCTACATTTTCCCACCTTTCATAAATACATTTTATTGTCGCGCCCGCTAGCAGCACAGTGGCGTATGTCCGTACATACATACGTGCGTCCGGGTTAAGCTTTGGTTAAATTTTTTTTGGGGGTTAAAGTTTTTGGGTATACTATCAAAGCCTCGGTGGGCGCAACATACGTTGATTCATATGCCTGTAAGTTCAAATTTGTGTTGTGTATCGTTATTTTAAGCATACTTTTGCGATCAGTTTCAGCTTGCATACTGCCTCTGTTTTGTTACAATATGTCATGTAAGTAATAGGTTCCATAACCGGTGTCCATATTCCTTGGGAAATAAAATCATGGTTGATTACTTTTTCATACGCCTGTTTGAAAACAACGGGACGTATTATGTATCTATGCTCCGAGCAGGTCACGGGTGAACATAGCATGTCCTCATGTTAACTCAAGTTATACCTACTTATTAAATCTTAACCAAATTTGTTATGTTCATCTTTGCTTGGCCCTAAATGATACTCGTTTGCGTTGATGGGCCGTTAAGCACCATTCCATTCCATTGTCATGTTCATCACGGCATGAGGAAAAACCCTATTGATTTCCAGTGAGTTATCTCTTTGTTACTGTTTCTCGACGGGCTTTATTGTCATCTTCTGGGGCCTTTTATTTTTTATGCCCCACCACGATAGTGGGGGGGGGCATTTAGTGTTACCCTTGTCCGTCCATCCCGTCCGTCCGTCCGTCCATCCTGTCCGTCCATCCCATCCGTCCGTCCGTCCCGTCTGTCCGTCCATCCCGTCCGTCGTCCCGTCCCGTCCGTCCCGTCCATCCGTCCGTCACAAAACTTTAACGCTCGGGTAAATGTCTCATAATTTCTTCATCCTTCTACCGATCTGCTTCATATTTCATATACACATTGCTCTAATGGTCCTCTACCGCCCTGTGCCAAATCCACGTTTGTCCTGCCCCCGCCAAGCCCAGGGTCAAGGTCACATACTTGGTGCTTTAAAAACTTTAATGCTCGGGTAAATATCTTATAATTTCTGTTCCCTTTCACGGATCAACTTCATACTTCATATACGCATTGCTCTAATGGTCCCCTACTGTCCTGTGCCAAATCCACGTTCGTCCTGCCCCCGCCAAGCCCAGGGTCAAGGTCACATACTTGGTGCTTCTTTAAAAACTTTAATGCTCGGGTAAATATCTTATAATTTCTGTTCCCTTTCACGGATCAACTTCATACTTCATATACGCATTGCTCTAATGGTCCCCTACTGTCCTGTGCCAAATCCACGTTCGTCCTGCCCCCGCCAAGCCCAGGGTCAAGGTCACATACTTAGTGCTTCAAAAACTTTAACGCTCAGGTAAATATCTTATAATTTCTGTTTTCTTTCACGGATCAGCTTCATACTTCATATACGCATTGCTCTAATGGTCCTCTACCGCCCTGTGCCAAATCCATGTTTGTTCTGCCCCCACCAAGCCCAGGGTCAAGGTCACATACTTGGTGCTTCAAAAACTTTAACGCTCGGGTAAATATCTTATAATTTCTGTTCCCTTTCACGGATCAGCTTTATACTTCATATACACATTGCTCATATGGTCCTCTACTGCCCTGTGCCAAATCCACATTCATCCTGCCCCCACCAAGCCCAGGGTCAAGGTCACATACTTGGTGCTTCAACAACTTTAACGCTCAGGTAAAAAAAAAATTTGACTTGGAATTTGGCCTCATTTATTATCAAAGCGATATGTGGGGCATCCGTGTTCTATGAACACATTTTCTATTTTTTTTTAATTTTATTCTTCATCTACATTGCTTGGCCCTAAATGATACTCTTTTGTGTTGATGGGCCGTTAAGCACCATTCCATTCAGGGGCCGGTTTCACTAAACTTTGTACAACTAAAATGTTTGTCAGTGCAAAATTATGATAGTCTGTAAATTGCACATTAACAATGTTTTCTTGTAAACAATTATTGGATTTACAGTTATTAAGCATAGGCTGCATATGCTCAATAAATGTAAATCCATCAATTGAAATTTCCAGACGATCCTAAATTTGCACTTACAAACATTTTAGTCGTACAAAGTTTAGTGAAACGGCCCCCAGCACTCTAGATTTTATGTTTTCACAAGTTCTTTTGGTTTCCAATTTTATTTGCTAAACTCTTCTCCTATGTTGGGCTATGTATTTTCTCTTAATGTATTTTCAAATACAAAGGACATTTGGACTTCTTTATGGTTTACTTTTCCCGACCCGTGATTTCTGAACAGGTCAGTCCTTACCTAGTTTCTGATGATAGTCTACACTGTCAGTTCAATTTATTCCAGTCTCTTTTTCTTCTTTCGTCTAAAACATTGGCATGAGGAAATGTCTAAGATTCTTTTGATTTCCTTACGGTATATGGAAAGTGATTTTATCACAACTTATAATTGTGGCTGTGACTGGAGAAATGGAGCTTATGAGTTTTGTGACCAGTGTAGATCCAGATCAGCCTGTGCAGCTGATAAGGATCTGCACTGTCCATCATTCCATCAATGAAACGCCTGTCATGCTTCTAACAAGTAAGATAGATCGTTCTCCTACAGGAGTGTGCTATTTGATCAGTAGCCGATTTCATAAACATTGCAAAGTATACTTATCTAGCAAAGTATACTTTGAGGGAGCAATCATTTATTTTTTTCCTGAAATGCATCATTTCATATAGAACAAACAACTGCATATATTTGATGATTAAAAGTATGCAGAATTATTATACTGAATGTATTACATTATCACAGCCAAATTGGCTGTGATAATGTAATAAATTCAGTATAATAAAAATTAATAAATTTATCCTAAAATTGAAGATTTCTCCCTCAAAGTATACTTTGCTAGGAAAGTATACTTTGCAATGTTGGTGAAATAAGCTACTGATTTGGTCACAAATCCCATAAGCCCCATTTCTCCATCAGTCACAGCCACGTATGTGATTCACTTATCATGACAAAGTGGGCCACTGGCTGAGAAAGGACACACGGGACTTCCAAAATTTGCAACAATCTACATACTTCCATAATATACATACATATTCGAACACCAGTTATTTAGGGAAACACATAAAACTATGTTGTTTACCTACAACAGTGAGCATGCCAATATTTAGGGTTAGTATGGCAGTACTGGTTTCATCACAATAACAATGTATTTGATCTCACAAATTGTGACCAAATATTTAGGGTTAGTATGGTAGTACAGGTTCTGATCATTCTACACACTTCCACAGTTGCATTAGTGTATAATTCTTTTGTGCACTGTAGTAATTCAGCACGCTTCAGTGACAAAATAACTGATTTAGGGATACTTTGGTCGCAAATGTTGTAAGGCACCTTTTCTCAACCATGGGCCCAAATATGAGTGTATTGGGATATGGCTTGATTGGGATTCAGGGTATGTCACCATTTTGTCTCCAGATTCCAACATTTTTCAGTTTGTTTTTCCCATTCAGTAAATCATTAAACAAAACATTGTCTGTCCTTGATTATAATAATATTTTTGATTTATGATTAAAAATCAAACAGATTGATTGGTTAAGCCTAATCCAGCTCACAGGTGGAAGACTCGGACCTATGACACCAAAAGAAATGCCTATTAAAATGGTCTTTGTATCAGAGACATCATCTGAGACACTTTCTGGCAAAATATTCATTCATTCACCATTACCCCGCGTAATGATTGGTATTATTGTACATTTTATATTAGATGTTAAATTTCCACACTATATCAGGGGCGATAACCGTGTTTCCTTAAAATGTTAACGGACATTACTATTTGTTTTCTGTATTTATTTGTTGTACCTACTGAGTGGGCTTGTACCGTTAACCCTTACTACGCCGATTTAAATTCTGTGTCTGCTGGAAATGTTTTATTTTCAATATTTCTCGTCAAAAATCTGTTTTGACAGCGCATGAGAATCGTCTCCACTGGAGACGATTCTCATGTGCTGTCAAAACATGTTTTTTTAAGAATTAAGGCAAAAATGAAAAACAACAGACTGCAATTTCCGTCTACAGCGCAGTGAGGGTTAACCTTTGACCTTGACAGTAGATCAGCTAAATGATTAGACAGATGTACATTACCTATATATGACCTTGACATCTGACCTTGATTTTTAAAATTGGCATATATTATTATGTAGATGAAGTCGGAAGTTGACGAAAATTTTGTGTGTGCTCTGAATAATTTTTTAACTTCCGACTCCATTAACGGAAATCATTAAAAGAAACTTGAATCTTGACCTTTGACCTTGACAGCACATCAGAGAAGGCCAAGAAGGAGCGGGAGCGCGAGAGGAAGGAGCAGTACAAGCAGGTTCGCGCCCACGTCAAGAAGGATGATGGGCGGATGCAGGCGTACGGTTGGAGTCTACCTGCCAAGTTTCCGTCACAGCTGCCCAATGTAACCCCAGCCAAGACACCTGTGCCCGTGCCTGTCCCTGTGTATTGTAGACCACTGCTTGAGGGAACGACAGGCGTGAAGGTAGGCGATGAGGGGTTACTCGCTATAATAACTCCCTCTCTGTAACAACCCCCTCTCTGTAACAGTCATTTACCTGTACCTTTGTATTGTTGACCACTGCTTGAGGGAATGACGGGGGTGAAGTCAGATGAATCTTGATGAGTGCTCACCTCTCTATAACAGCCCCCTCTTTGCAATTATCTCTCTGTAAAACCCCTCTCTGTCACAACCCCCTCTCTGTCACCGCCTGTGTATTGACATTGCCTGTTTGAGGGAACGACGGGTGTGAAGGTAGGGGTATTTGTACTTAGCCGTATATGTTGTAGGTAGGGAATGAGTGACCACCCCTCTATAACAACCCCCTCTCTATAACAACCATGTCCCTGTGCACTATTGACCCTGTTGGAGGGGATGATGGGGGTAGTAAAGGCTGAGAATGAGTGGTCACCTCTATAACAACCCACTCTCTATAACAGCCATGTCCCTGTGTACTGTTGGAGTGGATGATGGGGGTAGTAAAGGCTGAGAATGAGTGGTCACCTCTCTATAACAACCCACTCTCTATAACAGCCATGTCCCTGTGTACTGTTGGAGTGGATGATGGGGGTAGTAAAGGCTGAGAATGAGTGGTCAATCTCTATAACAACCCACTCTCTATAACAGCCAATCCATGTGTACTGTTGGGAGTGGATGATGGGGGTAGAGTAAAGGCTGAGAATGAGTGGTCACCTCTCTATAACAACCCACTCTCTATAACAGCCAATCCCTGTGTACTGTTGACCCCTGTTGGAGGGGATGATGAGAATGAGTGGTCACCTGTCTGTAACAGCCATTTATCGGGTAACGAGCTTTGTATCGGCCTAGTACGTACTGACTGATAACATATTGTCATATCAGGCATTGATCTGATACGAATATCTGGGTTACAACAAATTGTAAACTGACGATTCATTGGTCTATTTTATATTTCACCATCGGCTAGAATAAAATGCTACCTGATAAATAGAATACCAGGCTAGTGTCTGTTGATATCAAGTTTATCAGGCTCGGAAATGGTAGGAATTCCTCAGCAAGCCTCGGAATTCCTATGCGTTTCCTAGCGTTGCCTGATAAACTTGATATTAAAATACACCAGCCTGGTGTTCTATATGTACCTATGCCTGTGTATTCACTATTGTAGACCATGTACATGTATAAACTCATTCTATGAGATATCAGTCTGAGGAATTACATGGTCAAGAATATTTTCCAATAAAGAGATGAACCTTATTATTTTATGACGTATTTTATCTATTGGAGCCCATGAAATATGAACACACTAGTGTATTTATTATAAGGTTTGAACATGTCCAGCCGTGTGCAAACGTTGGCTGTGGCCTGAGTGAACTGTTTGAACCCAAGGCCGCAAGCCGCGGGTTCAAACAGTTCCCTCGGGCCACAGCAAACGTTTGCACACGGCTGGACATGATCAAACGTTATTGTTACATTTCCAACAAAATACTGATGTAATTTGAGCATTATATTCAGCATTTTCAGTACTTTTATAAATCGTCCCATTCACGTAGATAATTTTCGGTATTCATATTCCGGGGCCGCGTCATGAACGTCGTGAACGTCGTGAAGTAGTGACGTCATGAAGGCACTTCCGCATAGTGACGTCATGAAGGCACTTGGTCTATGCGCGGCCCCGTAATGAGCATTGCCTAAAGTCATATGCAAACAGCATGTGCTATATGTTTGCACATATGTGCAAACAACGGAAACCATGTAACAATAGTGTATTTACTTTGTGTAAACTCCACATAAACACATTATGTTAACAACATGTTAAACTTCACTTGATTTCAGGATGTATACTGGCAATATATCACATGTATGTAAAGAATAGAAAGGTCCAGACTGACACTTTCTGTTTCCGAATCATCATAATCCGAAATTATGTCTCCATCCAGCTATCTGCCAATGAGGGGTTTCCGTTTGTATTCGTCCGTTTGAAAAAAGGGATGTATTGTGTATTCACATTGTAGAGGCATGCAGGCACAGCTTGTTGGATCTTAACCAAATTTGATATACAAGTTTATCTTGCCATGAGAAAGTACCCTATTCATTTTCAAAATATTTTGATGGGCAAATCTACCCTTGTTTACTGACTGTGTCTCAACGGGCATATATTATGACCTTCGACTCTTTTGTTACTACACTAATATTATGTGTCTTATATTAGTATATGACTGAGAAGTCCAGCCAATGAGATTGCCCAATAGAGGGTCACATGATTGCGTACATCTCGAACTCGAATGTCAATCTCGAGACGAGTCCGAGAGTGATATTCTTAATGTGATATTGACATGAAGGCGTGAGTCACTGATCATGCAACGGAAACATGACACGGTTCAACGACGAGCCAATTGAACAAAACTACACAAATAGTATCATCCAATCAGCAACAAGCTTACAAATATACTTCGCAGTTGACAGCAACATAACAACAATGGATGCAAACTGAAGAAAACTTGTACATAAATGTCAGTCGGATTTCAGCAAAAACATAAGTCATATAATGAAATAAGTATTGTCTTTTGAGTCGGTTTACATGAGATTTACGGACCTTCGGCCTCGGTGAATATGACTTTCCTCAGGTCCGTAAATCTCGTGTGCACCTCCTCAAAAGACAATCATTGTATATTCTATAGATTTGGTGTGCGGCCGGTGTAGATCTGACAGGTGGTAGGACGCGGGATGGCGGGTCTATAGTGGGTGCCAGTGTGTTCTACTGTAACCCGGCCGAGTTTGAGGCGTCGGGCAAATCTGACAAGGATGAAGTGGACAGACTTAATAAGGAGCTCAAGGTTGGTAGTTTTAGGTCAAAGAACAAATATTTATGTTTTCGGTGTACAATTGATTTGTTTGTTGTATTTTCACGAGTGGCAAAGCGAAATATTGAATATTTGAGACATCCGATGACACACAGTGCTGTTGATGACACACAGTGCTGTTGATGACACACAGTGCTGTTGGCTGTTGATGACACACAGTGCTGTTGATGACACACAGTGCTGTTGATGACACACAGTGCTGTTGGCTGTTGATGACACACAGTGCTGTTGATGACACACAGTGTTGTTGGCTGTTGATGACACACAGTGCTGTTGATGACACACAGTGCTGTTGATGACACACAGTGCTGTTGATGACACACAGTGTTGTTGACTGTTGATGACACACAGTGCTGTTGATGACACACAGTGCTGTTGATGACACACAGTGCTGTTGATGACACACAGTGCTGTTGATGACACACAGTGCTGTTGGCTGTTGATGACACACAGTGCTGTTGGCTGTTGATGACACACAGTGCTGTTGGCTGTTGATGACACACAGTGCTGTTGATGACACACAGTGCTGTTGGATGTTGATGACACACAGTGCTGTTGATGACACACAGTGCTGTTGGCTGTTGATGACACACAGTGCTGTTGATGACACACAGTGCTGTTGGCTGTTGATGACACACAGTGCTGTTGATGACACACAGTGTTGTTGGCTGTTGATGACACACAGTGCTGTTGGCTGTTGATGACACACAGTGCTGTTGGCTGTTGATGACACACAGTGCTGTTGATGACACACAGTGTTGTTGGCTGTTGATGACACACAGTGCTGTTGATGACACACAGTGCTGTTGGCTGTTGATGACACACAGTGCTGTTGATGACACACAGTGCTGTGGATGCACACTGCTGTATTGGTACACTTTAGGACCTGACTCAGTTATAATACCATAGATGATGAACGCAATATTGCTATTCAGGGCCCGGTTGCTCAAAGCTTCTGTTAGCTTAACAGACTGTTAAATCCTTAGCTCACTATGTCTTTGTATATCGACCAATCCAAAAATTGGTTACTAAGCTTGAAAACTCACAGTAACTTAGATTAGAACTACTTCCTGCACGGTAGCGTCTTTTTGGTATTGGGTAGAATAACCTTGAAAGAGAAATACAATTAATTCACACTTATTCCGTAGATGTTGCATTCCCAATGCTTCGCATAGCCGAGACACTTATTTTAGTACAGGCCACACTCACTTACTCAAATTCGAAGGGAGATAAAAAAATACTTTGAGTTAACCGTAGTTTGACGTATCCGTAGTACGCAACCTGTCGGACAACAAACTATTTTATTGACAGTTAGAACCAAATGATTACTTGCTGATGTAGCCTTGAGTAGTAAATATGATTTATTTTAGCAATTAAATGTACATGGATATATGTTAAATGCTCTTTCTAAGACAAATCATATTTAAACACTTTCAGTTTGTTTACAAATACACATATGCATGTCTGTGTGTAATTAATAGATAACCCAGATGTGGCACACGTGACATGCGCATGTAGCGATATGTACATATTCAGTTCACCAATGAAATAAATAATAACAAGAACATAATATTTTATGAATTATTTTAATAAATTATACACGGAAAAAAACAACACAAAACAACAAGAAATACTGATTTGTAACACTATTATAAATGATTATTTCTGACCAGACTTGATTGTACAAACTAATAATGTTTAGAACATAAAACTCGCCCATTCAATGTTTCGTCCCTATACTGATGCTGTCACATTCGGGAGATATATACACACGATCGAGTGTGAAATATTTCACTCATTTCTAATCGCGCAACTTGTGTTCACTTTAACTAACGTTCGAGTAAAAGCATTTAATGCCAGTCCAATTAAAATAGTTGCCATTTATTGCTCACCACTTAATGATCATCGACGGTCATTTCGGGAGGCCTGTTTAATCAGTGTCAACGCAAACACCTTTAACTACGGTCTGAATACCCGACTTTGATCAGGTAAACTGCAGGTGACAAACTTCTACTTACCTCCGCAAATTGACATTTTGACTTAACGAGTGTGAAATACAGTAGATTTACGTTTTCGGGACCTAAATATTACCTTCGAATAAACGGAAAATTTGAGTTATCGAAATTTGGACTTAACCGAACTTAGTTATATGGAAAATAATAGGATTTTAAACGGGACCGTGCTAGTAATTCGACGTAACCGGTGATTTCGACGTAAGCGACTTTGAGTAAACGAGCGTAGCCTGTATATACTTTCTTAAATATATCAACAAATGGTTTGTAGAAATTTGTATAGTTTTTCTAGCAAATTACGGAATAAGCAGAATTACTTCCCTTGATGAAAGGTTACTCTACCCAATACCAAAAAGACGCTACCTTCCAGCACATCATTGGCGATAGAATTTGTGGATTTTGTCAGTTTAACATCACGTTACTTTTACAGATTTTGTCTGTTCGATGCTTATTTTAAAGAAAAATACGTGACTCAAACTGATAAATTCTGCCAATCCTAATGCAAATGATGCCTCGGATGTAGTTCTAAGGCTAGTTGCTCATGATTTTCTAAGTTTGGTAACCTATTTGTTCGGTACTTGTATGTTCTAGGATCACGAGAATAACGTGAGAAAGAGTGAGAAGGAGCAGCTGTCATCGTTTGTCTGGATTTGTACGAGTACGCACACACGGAGCTGTGTGTCTGTGATAGACGCCAATAACCCGGGCGATCTATTGGAGACATTCCGCGTGTCCACCACCCCCGTACTTTGTATAGCTAGTGTACCAGGTATGTCTGTAGAAAAAGAGGATATTACATTAGTGTAACATGCCATAATTAAACACAGGTGAATAATGTGTAGAAAAGATGATAAAATGGTCATAAGTACCATAATTATACCCCCCGCAATGAGTTGTGGGGGTATACTGGAGTCAGGTTGTCCTGTGCGTGTGTGTGTGCATGCGTGCGTCACTAAACTTAATATCAGAGAAATATGTTATAACTTCTATTTCCTTCATCTAAAATGCTTAATATTTCACACATGCATTCCTGTAAGGCTCTAATACCAGGCTGTGCCAAATCCATGACCGTCCAACCCCCGCTGATCCCAATGTCAAGGTCAAATACTTGGTCTCTTTACGAAACTTAATATCAGAGAAATAAGTTATAACTTCTATTTCCTTCATTGATAATTCTTAATATTTCACTTGTGCATTCCTCTAGGGTTGTACTATCATGCTGTGACAAATCCACGACCATTCAGCCCCGCTGATCCCAAGGTCAAGGCCACATACTTAGTCTCTACAAAACTTAACATCAGAGAAATATGTTATAACTTCTGTTTCTTTCGTCGAAAATTCTTAATATTTCATGCATGCATTCCTCTAAGGCTCTATTATCATGCTGTGACAAATCCCCGCTGATCTCGAGGTCAAGGTCACATACTTAGTCTCTTTACAAAATCAGATAAATTGGTTATAACTTCTATTTCCTTGCTCGGATCTGCTTCACATTTCACACACGCATTGCTCCAATAGACCTCTACCACCCTGTGACAAATTCACGTTCATGCCCCCGCTAAGCCAGAGTCAAGGTCACAAGCCCACACACTTAGAAAATGTTTACATATTTAGGGGTACCTGGGCCCACAGGCTTATTTCGTAAGCCTCGCTTACTGACCAATCTAGTTATGTTTAGAAACCAAAGTGAGAAAAAGAAAAATTGCCATGAAAACCCAAAAGTGACATTAAAGGCATATTATTAGAGGAAGGTCACTAAGTTGAGTATGGCAGCTATGAGGTTTTAATCAACTTTGTTGTATGATGTCCGCAAATGGCCGAACTCCAAGGAAAACATTATATCAAAGTTGACCTCCAAGTGGTTCTAAAGTTATCACTTCTGAATGCCGACTCATACAGAATTGCTACGCATTTTTAACCTCACTTTATAAATTTATTATTAAATGACAATAGCCTGGTATTCTCTTTTTCCATGTTAGGATCAGGCTCGGCTCGGAAACGGTAAGAATTCCTCTCCAAGCCTCGGAATTCCTACACATTTCCTAGCCTCACTTGATAAACTTAATATCAAAAGCCAATATCTTGATATTCTCTAGGTGCACTGGAGTCGGACTACACGGTAGACGAGGACATTCTGAAATCCGACTCGTATCCCCAGAACCCCGAGCCTGACGATACATCGCTGAACAACTCCAATGTGAGCGAGGAGAGCGGCATTGGGGGAATATCGTTTGTCCAGTGTGCGACGGGCGTGAGTGTGGGAGGGGGTAGTCGACCTGTCACCCCAACACAGTCGCAGCCCGGATCTCGAGGTATGCGGTTGTTACCGGTCACACCAATGTGGCTGCATCCACAGGTGGATAAAATGTGGGATGGTCAAATGGTCACAAATTTCCTGATTCCCATAATAACCCTAAATATTTGGACACACTTTTTAAATATTAAAAATAAAATTAAATAGGGGTTTCCCAAAACAAATGTATCCAAATATATAATTGGTGACTATATAACAGATAACTGGTGTCCAACTATTTGGCTTTATCCGTCAACACAGTGCACATGTGCCGTGAAACACGGTTCCGTGAAACATTTTTGATATCCTGTCAATACGACCTAATCACTGCGTATGAATATGTGCGGTTGTCATACTAGTCGATTCTCCGATTTTGACGATCTGGCTGGGGTTATTTTTTGCATTTTAAAGCTATTTGTAGGTGTTGACGGGATAAATAGAATAGTAGGTTAGTGCCGTGAATGGGGAAAATATCTGGCGCGGCACGGAAGCCTTGCCAGATATTTTCCCATTCACGGCACTAACCTACTATTCTCTATATTACAGAATATTTTGAAACCGGCAGAAAATATGAGAAACAAAATATTTCATGAAAACAAAAAATCGCCTCTAAAGACCTATTATTGAAGGCCTTCAGAGGAGAATGGCAATTTTTATTTCTCTGACTTTCTGTTAATTTCTTAGCATAATTAGGAAAGTGTTTAGCCATTTTACCGTTCCTGCCACACTTTATAAACCTGTAGTCGCATTTGTTTCGCGATTTATGAGATTGTGATAAATATGTACTTGTGAGAATTGCTCAGGTAGGAGAGAGGGACATTGTGGATCGTTGGGTGCCCATGTAAGGGACTGTGACAAATACATTAAGCTTTAAGGAATATGAAGTCATATCATAAGCAGAATCTCATACTTCGCCTTCTGTAGCCTATTTCCCCAACATTGCAAAGTATACTTATCTAGCAAAGTGTACTTTGAGGGAGAAATTTTCAATTTAAGGATAAATTTATTAATTTTCATTACACTGAATTTATTACATTATCACAGCCATTTTGGCTGTGATAATGTAATAAATTCAGTATAATAATTCTGCATACTTTTAAACATCAAATATATGCAGTCGTTATTATATATGAACTAATGCATTTCGGGGAAAATAAATGATTACTCCCTCAAAGTATACTTTGCTAGAAAGTATACTTTGCAATGTTGGTGAAATAGGCTACTGGCCGATGGCAAGAGGGGATATAGCGTTAGTCCATGTACATACGTGTGTACGCACAGTAGTTACACCTGTCATTTTTCACTAACTTATGAACTGCTTCACAGATTTTGATAATATCTGGCTACAATGTGTGTCGAGGGATGGTGCTTTGTTTTGCATATGGCCCATGTCCGACCGCCCAAGGTCAAGGTCACCTTGTTTGTAAGGCAAATGCGTTAAAAAAAGGCTGCCTGCGAGGAGATTAGAGATGCCCTTGTTTCCATTTGATATGAGATTTATGAAAGAGGCTCGGTGTATAAATTGTACCTGACTAGTTTCATAAATATCATCAAATCGAAACTCGTTTCAGATCTTCTATATACGTAATAGACATTGATAGTCATACACTGTATCTCGGTTTATCCAGACTCGTAATATATCATTCTTAACATCAGTATTATAGAACGCCTGCTAAAAGCTGACCTTAATCCATTTTCGCACCTGCACAGCTTGATCATTGTATTATTTCTTCGACATTTAGTGAGTTAATTCGCATTACAATCATCAACAAAATGATTGGAATTTATATCAATGGTGTGAATTTGTAAGATGGTGATAATCCATATAATTTGTACTTTTCGTCAGCCAATGACCCATATTATTGGATAGCATTTTGTTGGTAGTGGTTAGCTCTTTCAATCCCACAGGCCATAAACCCAACATGTGCAAACACTGTAGATCCAGATGAGCCGGCTCGTAACGAGCCGTCTCATCAGGATCTGCAGCATTTGTATGTATTGTTTAATTCTAAAATGACGTCCTGACGTTCTGAATAAACATAAACATTGTGAAATCTAAAATGGATGCCACTTAGCATTTAGTAAAAACTAATTCCTTGATAGAGGCCTGTTTGCCGAAATGTGGAAAAAGTGAGTTCCTGGTTTTTGCAGAAATGTTCAATTCTAAAAGGAAAGTCTCGATATCGCATTAATGGAATAGTCCAAATATTAGCATAGAGAAGCCAATGTTGAATACCTGGGGATGAAAGGGTTAACAATAGAAATACACAAGTGTTGTTTCCTGCTTTGGCAAATATTGACAACTATAGACAAATCTTATAAATAGGTTACCAAACGGGGAAAATCAAGAGTAATCTCCCTTGGGACAACTACACTAAGCAACGTGATGTCAAACCAACACATTCTGCCAATTCTAATGTCAAGAATGACCCAGAGGTTGTTACAAGGGAAGTTACTTGTGGTATTTCAAATTTGGTGACCTACATGTATTTATAAGGCTTGTCTAAATGTGTTTATAAGGTTTGTCTAAATGTGTTTATAAGGTTTGTCCGTACTCGATGCATGGACATGAGCTAATTGCTTGCTCCTACCTATCAATGTGTTACATACTATATTTTGGTATTCACAATTTGTTATCAATACTGGTTCTATCACAGGATTAACTCTTGATATACCATAATAACTCTAAATATTCGGACACCATTTATTGGGGAAACACATAAAGAAATTATGGTTTCCCCACAACACTGAGTGTGCCAATATGTAGTGTTAGTATGGCAGTACAGGTTTATTGACACTAACAACATATTTGGATACAATTTGTTTTGGGAAACCCCTATTTAATAGGGGTTTCCCAAAGCAAATTGTGTCCAAATATTTAGGGTTAATACGGTACATGTAATGTCCATAGTTGATGACTTGTTGTACATTTCTTCACAGATGTTTCACCAAGTCGCGCTAACATCACTGCTGCTGTTACAGAAGCACTCTCTAATCAAGGAGGTGGGAAACTCATTGTTGTTGTTGTTTTGTTGTTGTTGTTTCAATGCCTCACACAGGGGACATGACCCAGTCTGACTGAATTATTGTAATCGGTGCTGAATTTATAATGCTCCCATGCTGGTGTATTATTGTCTGACAATGTTATTGAATGGACAATCAATCAGTCAAGCAATCAATCAATCAATCAGTCAAGCAATCAGTCAATCAAGCAAGCAAGCAAGCAAGCAAGCAAGCAAGCAAGCAAGCAATCAATCAAGCAATCTATTAATAGTCCATATTGTCATCAGTATACAATGTACAAGGTGGCAAGCCACTCGTCATAGAATATGACTGTGAACATTTTGTTTAACCCATTTTGTTTAACCGCTACTCACAACAATTGTCTTCTGCTGTTGCTTTTATATAAAAATGGAAAATAGAAAATGAACAGCAGACGGCCAAAAAAATATGATAGCGGTGTAAGGGTTAGCATAATAAACAGCTCTGTTTGCTATAACAAACACATATTGACATATCAAATTTGCACTAAAAATACAATATCCGAGATTCAGAAGAATAAATTAACAGTGCCATTATAGTAAGCTCACTTGAGATTTTGTAGAAGAATCTTTGAATAAATGATCCTTTTGTTATTGATATGTACGAGGGTTGTCCCAATATGATGTGACAATTTATGTATTTCCAAAATTAATGTTTCCACATGAAAGTTACAGTCATTTTCATAATCACAGAAATTTTCATTGACATACCTACAAGCATGTCTAATATATGCCAGCTGGATAGGAATCACTCACTGACTACCGGCACAAAAACCAACGTTTTAAATGACGCCAACATCTTTCTTTTCAAAAATCTTGTCCGTTGTGATTGAAATGCAAAGTTGATGGCGTAACAACACAGAGCAGAACAAATGATAATGAGACATTTTGGGTGTGCGCCGGCTGCACATACTTGGTATAAATAACCACAGGTTGAAGTAATGGACCGAGGTCTATAAATACATTAAATATGCCTAAAAGCATCAATAAATGAAAAAAAAATATTTTTTTCATTTATTGATGCTTTTAGGCATATTTAATGTATTTATAGATCTCGGTCCGTTACTTCAAACTGTGTAAATAACTGGCTGAATATTTGGTATTAGTCTCATTTTATTAAAACAACTTCTCGTACTTACCTAAAAATGTCGAAACATTGTTCGTGCAAAAGATTAAATCCCATTGACGGCGATAAATGAATGAAATAGTATTTGTCACGCTATTTTGGTGCAGCCCTCGTATATATTATTTATGTGATGAAGTGGTTGAAAACGTTTTGTTTATATCTTTATTTTCAACTTGGTGTTGGGAAACTTATTTATCATTATTTATGTAATTTGTTGTTTATTTTATCATACGTTGTTGCAGTCTACACTTGTCATCAACACTTGCTCTCCCAACGTTCAAAAGGCGGGACAATATTGTTCATCTGCTTTCTTCAAATTTGTAATCATATTGTTCAACATGAACAAGTTTGGAAAGCACATGAGAAACATCTTCATGTCATGTTCATGAAAAGAAGTGGAGAATATTTGATGAATATGCAGAAGTCCTATTTCAGTTCCCGCCGTTTAAGGGTTAAAGGTGATTATGAAAATCATCCAACTTTCCAAGTTCTTGTAGCTTCACGAAGTTGACCCTTGCGCTGCTGAATTAATTTTTAGCTCGACTATTCGAAGAATAGTTAGAGCTTATGTTGTCACCCCGGCGTCGGCATCGGCGTCACCGTCACGCCTTGGTTAAGGTTTTTAGTCAAGCTTGTATATGCAATACAACTGGCCCTACACCGACCATACTTGGACAACTTCATCTCCTAGTGATGTACATCAATAACCCCTGATCTATATTTGACCTTGACCTACATTTCCTCTTGAATTTACTTAGTTAATTCCTTCCCCCTTGGTTAAGGTTTTTTAGTCAACCTTGGTTTAAGGTTATTTTTTAGTCAAGTCTATTACATGGAATACTATTGTGCATACGAGACACACTCCATACTTGGTACAACCTTTTCTCATAGAGGATGTACATCAAATAACCCCCTGATCTCTAAAATTTGACATTGACCCCTACATTTCCTCTGTTGAATTACTTAGACATTGACCTACATTTCCTCTTGAATTACTTAGTTAATTCCCCTTGGTTAAGGTTTTTAGTCAAGCATGTATATGGAATACTACTGGCCCTACACCCACCATACTTGGACAACTTCATATCCTAGTGATGTACATCAATAACCCCTGATCTATATTTGACCTTGACCTACATTTCCCTCTTGAATTACTTAGTTAATTCCCCTTGGTTAAGGTTTTTAGTCAACTTTGGTTAAGGTTTTTAGTCAAGCTTGTACATGGAATACTAGTGTGCATACAGACACCATACTTGGACAACCTTTTATCATAGTGATGTACATCAATAACCCCTGATCTATATTTGACCTTGACCTACATTTCCTCTCGAATTACTTAGTTAATTCCCCTTGGTTAAGGTTTTTAGTCAAGCTTATATATGGAATACTACTGGCCCTACACCCACCATACTTGGACAACTTCATCTCCTAGTGATGTAGATCAACAACCCCAGATATATATTTGACCTTCACCTAAATTTCCTCTTGACTTGCTTAGTTAATTCCCCTTGGTTAGTCAACCTTGGTTAAGGTTTTTAGTCAAGCTTGTACATTGAATACTAGTGTGCATACAGACACCATACTTGGACAACCTTTTCTCATAGGGATGTACATCAATAACTCCTGATCTATATTTGACCTTGACCTACATTTCCTCTTGAATTACTTAGTTAATTATCCTTGGTTAAGGTTTTTAGTCAAGCTTGTAGATGGAATACTCCTGGCCCTACACCAACCATACTTGGACAACTTCATCTCCTAGTGATGTACATCAACAACCCTGACCTATATTTGACCTTGACCTACATTTAACCTTGAATAACTTAGTTAATTCCCCTTGGTTAAGGTTTTTAGTCAACCTTGGTTAAGGTTTTTACTCAAGCTTGTACATGGAATACTATTGTGCATACAGACACCATACTTGGACAACCTTTTATCATAGTGATGTACATCAATAACCCCTGATCTATATTTGACCTTGACCTACATTTCCTCTTGAATTACTTAGTTAATTCTCCTTGGTTAAGGTTGTAGATGGAATACTCCTGGCCTTACACCAACCATACTTGGACAACTTCATCTCCTAGTGATGTACATCAACAACCCCTGACCTATATTTGACCTTGACCTACATTTAACCTTGAATTACTTAGTTAATTCCCCTTGGTTACGGTTTTTAGTCAACCTTGGTTAAGGTTTTTACTCAAGCTTGTACATGGAATATTATTGTGCATACAGACACCATACTTGGACAACCTTTTACAGTGATGTATCAATAACCCCTGATCTATGACCTTGACCTACATCCTCTTGAATTACTTAGTTAATATATCCTTGGTTAAGGTTGTAGATGGAATACTCCTGGCCCTACACCAACCATATTTGGACAACTTCATCTCCTAGTGATGTACATCAACAACCCCTGACCTATATTTGACCTTGACCTACATTTAACCTTGAATTACTTAGTTAATTCCCCTTGGTTAAGGTTTTTAGTCAACATTGGTTAAGGTTTTTACTCAAGCTTGTACATGGAATACTATTGTGCATACAGACACCATACTTGGACAACCTTTTATCATAGTGATGTACATCAATAACCCCTGATCTATATTTGACCTTGACCTACATTTCCTCTTGAATTACTTAGTTAATTCTCCTTGGTTAAGGTTGTAGATGGAATACTCCTGGCCCTACACCAACCATACTTGGACAACTTCATCTCCTAGTGATGTACATCAACAACCCCTGACCTATATTTGACCTTGACCTACATTTAACCTTGAATTACTTAGTTAATTCCCCTTGGTTAAGGTTTTTAGTCAACCTTGGTTAAGGTTTTTACTCAAGCTTGTACATGGAATACTATTGTGCATACATACACCATACTTGGACAACCTTTTATCATAGTGATGTACATCAATAACCCCTGATCTATATTTGACATTGACCTACATTTCCTCTTGAATTACTTAGTTAATTCTCCTTGGTTAAGGTTTTTAGTCAAGCTTGTAGATGGAATACTCCTGGCCCTACACCAACCATACTTGGACAACTTCATCTCCTAGTGATGTACATCAACAACCCCTGACCTATATTTGACATTGACCTACATTTAACCTTGAATTACTTAGTTAATTCCCCTTGGTTAAGTTTTTTAGTCAACCTTGGTTAAGGTTTTTACTCAAGCTTGTAGATGCAATACTATTGTGCATACAGACACCATACTTGGATAACTTTTTCTCATAGGGATGTACATCAATAACCCCTGACCTATATTTTACCTTCACCTACATTTAACCTTGAATTACTTATTTCCCTTTGGTTAAGGTTTGTACTCAAACTTGGTTAATGTTTATAGTCAAGCTTGTATATGGAATACTTCTGGGCCTACAGCAACCATACTTGGAAAACTTCATCTCCTAAGTGATGTACATCAATAACCCCTGACCTATATCTGACATTGACCTACATTTAACCTTGAATTACTTACTTAATTTCACTTGGTTAAGGTTTTTAGTCAACCTTGGTTAAGGTTTTTATGCAGGCCGCAGCCACCTTGTTTGTCAAGCTATGTGTACATCGACAACCCTCGTAGTCGAGCTATGCTGTTCTCCTACAGCTCTTGTTGTTGTCTGCTGTTTGTTTTTTATTTCCATTTTTCTCGAAACAAATACTTGGTATGGCAGCACTTTAGATTCATTTCCAATGGAAATGATTCTAAAGTGCTGCAAAACCATGTTTTTATTGAGAAAAAAAAAGACAAAATATAAAACAACAGCAGACGATAATGTATGTTTCGCGTATTCTAAGGGTTAAGACTTGAAATCCTTGCACCTGTGTAGTTTCATAAAATAACAATGAAACATTGATAATTCCCAATTCCACCCAGATTCGAGGTCTGACAGTGGTAGCTATGGTGATCTCAGTGACAAGAGGTCGTCACTAGGGTCAATCCAGTCATATGACAAGAGGGCCTCCCAGGGGTCAATCCAGTCGTATGACAAGAGGGCCTCCCAGGGTTCCATACAGTCAACTGAGAGAGGTGACGGGCATGAAATTTGCATGACCACACTGTCTGATCTACTAATTTTATTAAAACATCCTGTCCTTGCATGAATTGTTTATGACCATCATCTAGTTCATTGGTCATTTTTGGCTGTGACTGGAGAAATGGGGCTTTATGCTCAGTGTATATGCATCTGCAAAGTCTGATCAGGATCTTCTCTGTTCGCCATTCCACCAATGCAACGCCTGTCATGCTTCTAACAAGCAATATAGATTGTTATCAGGCTACATGAGTGTGCTATTTGATACTGGTCACAGTTCCCATTTATTCAGTCACAGTCATATTTCAGCGAGTTAACATGCCAGAAACATTCATCACTCATAGTTTATTCTCAATCTTTCATCTGTCAGAAATTGCTGAAAATTACAGTTTTTCAATCGAGTGAGAAAATATTTTAATTTTAGTAAATTTACCCCGCGATTTCATGGAGATCTGATATTACTTTTTAACACCACCCTAGCATGTGTTGTGCCTTTAAACACTAATCAATCGATCATACACCTACTGTATCATCACTAAAATGTATTATGATTCTGGTGTCCATGTTCCTCCCTAATATGTATATAAAAGTAGTAAGATTATTACTGATCCTACTGCTTTTGGGAGGGGGCCAAGTGATTCTGGTGTGGCGAGGACCTGGCATCAGATCAGGATTATTCTGATTTCAGGGCTGAATATATATCTTTTTATTGTAAATATTCGGTTCAGATTTTGGGATTTTCCCCCCATTTGTACATGTACTTGAACATGTACATGTACTTGTACAGGTAATATATGGGATTTAGTACTAAACCCATTGACCCGGCCTTAAATGACCTTAGCTGTTGATAGGGAAACAAACAAACAAACAAACAAACAAACAAACAAACAAACAAACAAACAAACAAACAAACAAACAAACAAACCAACAAACAAACAAACAACCAACAAACCAACCAACCAACCAACCAACCAACCAACCAACAAACAAACAAACAAACAAACAAACATTAATATGTAGTTTACTTTGTAACTAACAGCTTTATAACCCTTTCAACACAACAGCCCTACACTTTAGCGATGTTTGCAAACAGTGTAGATCCATTTGAGCCGGCTCGTGGCGAGCACTTTTTGCAAGTAATTTTCATTGTTTTAAAAAAAAACAAAAACGACATCTTTTCATAAATGGACTAGTCTGAAAATTTGGTGACAATTGGTCGGAAAATTAACATGTTAAAACCAATTCCTGTTATTTAGGGTTAATATTTATCTGACGGGGCCCGTTTCACTAAACTTTGTACAACTAAAAGGTTTGTAAGTGCAAAATTAATTTCACTTTAACGATGTTTTCTTGTAAACAACTATTGGATTTACATTTATAAATGTAAATTCATGAATTAAAATATCCAGACGATCCGAAATTTGCACTTACAAACATTTTAGTTGTACAAAGTTCTTGGTCTGTGGCATATAACGTTTGTTCAAAGTGTTGACCGGTTTTTCTACTATATCACTGACTCATATTTATATTAAAGGTACATGCCCACTCAGTAGGCACAAACTGTTCTTTGTAGGAATTAAACAAGTGTATAATCGTGTCACTATTTCACCAGTTCTAAAAATTATGAGTGCCCGCTATGCAGATATAATCATTTACCGGTAGTAATATTTATTTACCTGGTAGTGACTCGGGTGGTATCAGGCTATTTTCATATGCAAATGAGGCATGATATTTTTTTTAATTATTTATACTAATTAAATGCATCTCCTGAAAAAATAATATTTTCGACAGATTACAAAGTATGTTAATTTCACATCAAAAAATAAATACAGAGAATAAATAATAATGTCTGTTAACATTTTAAGGAAACACGGTTATCACCCCTGATATCAGTGTGGAAATTTACGTCTGATATAAATGTATAATAATGCCAATCAATATGTGGGGCAATGGTGAATGAATGTTTATTTTGCCAGACAAAGTCTCAGATGTTGTCTGATATAAAGAACAGTTTGTGCCTACTGAGTGGGCATGTACCTTCAAGCATGTCCCAACATAACATTAGTCTGCATGGCTATTTCCATTGCCCAAACTATTATTGGGAGGAAAACTTAGTATTTTGTTCTGGTTCTAGCCCCAGTACAATAGCGGATTTCACCAAAATTGCTAAGTACCGGTACACTTATCTTGCTAAGTATATTTTTCAATTTATGCATACATTATAATTATTTTTTATTTAGTGATCTAAAATCTGATTTAAAATCTGTGACAATGTAATAAATAGAGTATGGTAAGTATGTATACTTTTTATCATCAAATATAAACAGTTGTTGTTCTATATGTCCGCTTATTTTAATTGCAATGTAAATCTGTTCTGATTTTGCGATATTGCCGACAATGCAACAGGTTAAATACGGGATTGAACCTGTTGGCGTGGCCTTAAATGACCTTATCTGTTGATAGGCTGTTAAACACCAATACATCAAATCTATTCACAGGGGATGTAATCCAGCCGACCGTCTTCAAGGCCAAGGGTTCACCGGTATCGTCTGGCACTGCGACCCCAGATCTGTCTCGCGCGTCCGAGCGCAGGATCCTCCGTGAGCCGAGTGAGATGGTGAAGGACGGGTTAAACGCGCTCGCGTCCGGGAGCAACCTGCAGGATGAGGAAGTTGAGAAGATGAACAGCATACAGCCAACGATGTGGATCGGGGCACAGAGTGGCAGGTACGTATAGCCCAGGGGGCCGTTTCACTACACTTCATACAACGTAAATGTTCGTCAGTGCAAATTTAGGATCGTCTGGAAATTTTAATTGGTGGATTTACATTTATTGAGTATAGGCTGCATATGGCAGCCTATGCTCAATAAATGTAAATCCAATAATCGTTTACAAGAAAATAGTGTTAATGTGAACAAACAGACTATCACAATCTTGCACTTACAAACATTTTAGTTGTACGAAGTTTATTGAAATGGCCCCTGAGGCCTGTTTCACTAAATTTTGTAAGACCAAGAAGTTTGCAAGTCTGCCTTCTGTCCTTCCTTTAGTATACAGAGATCTTCCAGATTATCGGACAAAAATGGCAGTTTTTTTTACGATATTTTTCTTAAAATAGCAGCTACGGCATAACATTTTCACTGGACAATCGTCGGTTCTTGCTTTCTCAATGCATGCAAACTATTTAGCACACTGTGCCATCTTTCTCACTTAAAATTGGGTCAGATCATCAGTCGTAAGATTTCCCCAAAATTAACATCGACAATCAGTTATCCGGAAAAATGTATAATCGTCTTATAACTTGTATTCTCACCTTAAAATCATAATTTTATCGCCTGAAAACCAGTGTAAATAGCATTGTGTAGTTTTGCAGAAAAAACAATCACAATTCACTTCTTGGAAAACAACGTATTTATAGAATTAATTGTATTTATAGAACATCTCTGAAATGACGTAATGGGCGCACTCGATTGGAAGCCCCCTGCGTGACTTTTGACATTGTAAACAACTTGTGGACAGAGTTGAGGAATGTTTTCAGCAAATGTTACTAAAATGTTTACCATGGCGATATATTCTTCACACTGGCATGGAAACAGCAAGCACCTGAGTGACTTAGATCAGTTCATTGCAAAATCTGATCAAATGAATGCGTTTAATTAACAGGTATTTTCATTTGTCTGATAAACTGATTGTCCGGATAACTGGTATCACCCCTGTAGCTGAACTTTTAAAAGTTTATGGCAAGATAATTATAAAAGAAACATGTTGTTTATTCTACAATGAGTAGGATGGGAGCGTATACATACAGAGCTCCAGATAAGCTTTGTGTCTAAAGCGTACTATACCCCCTGATTTCAAAATCATTGCGTACTATACCTTTACAAATGGGTTATTGATTTTCTTCATTACTAAATAGGGAACAAATGATAAAAAAATATAACAAATTTAAACATTCACTTATTTGAGCTGCAAAAAGCAAACACTGTTTGCTTTTTGCTGCTCAACTAAGTAAATTTTCAACTTTATGACAGTATTTACACTACTCAATTTGAAAATCAATGCGTATTTTCACATTGCTGTTCATATTTTGTACTCCCACTTTTGATAATCAATGCGTATTCAGCTAAAATAATTGCGTAAAATACGCCAATACGCACCTTATCTGGAGCGCTGTACATAAACATAACCCTTTCAGCATTACATACCTCTATCATCATATTTGCAATTGGTGTAGATCCAGATGAGCCGGCTCGTAACAAGCCGTCTCATCAGGATCTGCACCATTTGTGGATATTTTCTGATTTCGAGAAAAACAATACCCTTTTCTAAAAAATGGAATAGTCTGAAAAATATCATGGGACTGTCCATTCCAGTTACGTAGTGATGAAAGGGTTATGAATTTGTACCTTATGGTGAATCTCACTGGGATTCACATCTGAAGTCAATCGATGCCAGTAGCCTATTTCACCAAAGTTGCAAAGTATACTTATCTTGCTAAGTACACTTTGAGGGAGAAATTTTCAATTTAATGATAGATTTATTAATTTTGGCTGTGATAATGTAATAAATTCAGTATAATAATTATGCATACGTTTAATCATCAAATATATGCAGTTGTTAGTTCTATATGAAATAATGCATTTCGGGGAAAATAAATTATTACTCCCTCAAAGTATACTTAGCTTGATAAGTATGCTTAGTGATTTTGATGAAATAGGCTACTGGCATTGGATTAGGACACTGTCTTTCAATGCTGAAAGTTGCTATTGTAATTTGTTTTTGTTAAGAATCAAGGCAAAAATAAAAAACAGCAGACAACAATTTTCATCTCCCGCTTAGTGAGGGTTAAACTGTGGTCCCGTCTTTATATGACCTTAGCTGTGGCTGGGACGTTAAACGCATTACTTTCGATTTTTAGCAACGCTATTGATGTACATGTGTTTGCAGTTTGTATGTACATTCTTCCGTGGCCCAGTGGAGAAGATGTCTACACTCCGTGAAGCTCCGCGACTCCATACTTAATATCGTGTAAGTATGTAGGGACTGTGCTATATTTTTCCTTTGGCATTGCGAAGTATATTAAGGGGTATTTCGTTTCCGTCTGGTCAGGGACAGACATATTTTTTATTATTATTATTGCTTATATTTAAGGGTGGGAATTGGCTCAAAGGGCTTTAAATATAAACAATAATCTTCTTTTTTTTTTAAATCTGTCTTTCTGTCCTTCCGTCCGTTCATCCGTCTATCCATCCATACCACAAAAACTTAGCGCTGGGGGTATCTGTGAGCCCCTACTCACTTGCTCTAGTATTTTATTGTTGTATTCAATATGATTTAATAAATAAATAAAGAATACCAGACAGGTGTCAAGTTTATCAGGGAAACATAGAAACGTCTTAAAGGTAGATGCCCACTTAGTTGGCACAAAATGTTCTTTATATGAATTAAATAAGTGTATAATTGTGTCAGTATTCCACCAGTTCTAAAAATTATGCGTGCCCGCTATACAGATATAATCATTTAATAATATTTATTTTACTGATAGTGACTCGTCGTGGTATCAGGCTATTTTCATATGCAAATGAGGCAAGATATTTTTTAATTATTTATACGAATGAAATAATGATGTGTCTGATGTAAAGGACATTTTGTGCCTACTGAGTGGGCATGTACCTTTAAGAATGCTGCAACTTGCGCAATATCTGATGACAAATTTCATATTACCAATATTTCTTATTTGAGGACATGTTTTTAGCAGGTAAATACATACCTACTGATAACGGGGTGTGCTCAGCAGAGCCTCGTCCATCCTGTTTCCTAAGCCTTGCCAGATATATTTTATGACACAAGCATAGTATTCTCTTCACTAGCAGTATTCAGCTTTGGGCTGATGAAAAACACTCTTAGCACATGTGTAACAGTAGTAGATACTTTTGATGCATTAGTTTGTGATTACTTAGTATGTGGGTGGCTTTGTAATATATTGTTATGTTGACAATTGACCTTGATCACAGTTGGTTGTAATTTACCGTTGTTTCTATTTGCAGTCACTTGAAGGGTCGTGTGCTGGCGGCGTTGGCTGATGGGACAGTTGCAATATTCCATAGAGATACAGGTATGTTTGCTGTCTGTTTACTAGCTGGGACCCTGTCTGTATATGCGGCTGTGATGGAGAATTGGGGCTAATGGGTTTGGCGACCAGTGTAGATCCAAATCAGCTTGTGCAGCTGCAATATAGATTGTTATCAGGCTACAAACCATCAACCAACCAACTAACCAACCAACCAATTAACCCGCCCACCATCCAAACGACCAACATTACATCCAACCAACCTATAACTCATTCATTCAAACTACGATTTATTTTATATTCTAGAGGGCCAGTGGGAATACCAGTTATTGGACCTGGGCTGATCTCACCATTTAATACTCTGTCGCCTTAGATCAACCTAACAATTTTAACAACATTCCATGAAAATAAAACCTCAAAAAAGTCTATTGAATCAACCGACCAACCAGTTATTTGATATTCCAGATGGCCAGTGGGATTTACAAAACTACCACTTGTTGGACCTGGGCCGGCCGCACCATTCCATACGCTGTATGTCGGTGATCGCGAACAAACACGTGTGGTGCGGCTATAGGAACAAGGTGCATGTGGTTGATCCACAGACCATGACGATACAGGTAATTATTTAAAATACCTACAAACTTCCATTATAATGCTTGCAAGAGGAGTCCACGTCTATAAGATAGTTATCTTTCATTCCAATCCTCTTCACACTGTTTACCTGTCTATATTGATGTAAGTCATTCAATCAAATGTGTTTTTACTGATACTTGCAAACCGTGTAGATCATGATGCTGCGGCTCATAATGAGCCGCAGCATCATGATCTACACTGTTTGTAAATGTTTTCCTATTTTTACCAGTACATTTTCATCATATTGTTTGAATGGATTTAATCATGATATTTCTTTAGTGCTAGTCATCGATAAGCAAGAGAGGATATAGCGTTAGTTTATTTTACATACGACCCACGTCCAACCACCCAAGGTCAAGGTCACGTAAGGCAAAAATATTTAAAAAACAATTGTTATCAAGGCTGCCAGCGAGGGGATTAGCTTAGTGATAACGATGCCCTTGTTAATATTGTTATACCATAACTGGTTCTAGGTAATCTGTTCACGGTTTTCATTGTTGGAAATCCAGTCAGCATTTATCACTTTTATTGTGTATCCAAAGAACAATGCCACTTTTCTATCAGACAACAAGTACACTTTGAGGGAGACATTTTCAATTTAATGATGAATTTATTAATTTTTAGCCAGGTTTTTTGAAAAAAAATCCAGGCTATTGGATTGGCGAAAGCCGGGCGGGCGGCGGGCGGGCGGGCGGCTGGCGGGCGGCGGGCAGGCAGGCGGCGGGCGGGCGGCTGGCGGCGTCCACAATCAATGTTAAGTTTTCGTGTTTGAGTCCATTTCTTTGTTACTGTACCACCTAGGACCACCAAACTTTCACAGCTTCATAATCAAGGGGTGCCCACCACATATCACTATCCAACATGTTACTTTTTTTTTATCTTGACCCATTTTTTCCGCGTAGTCGACTTAGCCATTTTCAATGTTAAGTTTTCGCGTTTACAATGTTAAGTTTTCGTGTTTAAGTCCATTTTTTTGGTACTGTACCACCTAGGACCACCAAACTTTCACAGCTTCATAATCAAGGGGTACCCACCACATATCACTATCCAACGTGTTACTTTTTTTTTTAACTTCACCCATTTTTTCCGCGCAGTCAACTTAGCCATTTTCAATGTTAAGTTTTCGCCTTTACAATGTTAAGTTTTCGTGTTTAAGTCCATTTCTTTGGTACTGTACCACCTAGGACCACCAAACTTTCACAGCTTCATAACCGAGGGGTGCCTACCACATACAACTATCCAACATGTGACCATTTTTTTACCTTCACCTATTATTTCTACGTAATTGACTTAGCCATTTTCAACGTTAACTTTTTAACGTACGTCTGGTTAGAGTTTTTTGGTTAAAACTTTTTCGTTATACTATATCTCTGCAACTGCTTCGCCCATTACCTTGAAACTTCACATGGGTGTTTATCATCATCCATATTTTCATTCTAACACCCAACCGTGCGGCCCCTGTGCCCAATGTCAAGGTCAAATTATTTGGAATTTTTTTTGTTAAAGTTTTTTTCGTGTATATATCTCTGCAACTGCTTCACACCTACTTGATAAAATTCACCATGGGTTGTTTATCATCATTGTCGACCTGCTTGCGGAAAGCGCGATCCTGGGTGCCCAATGTTCAAGGTCAAATTACTTTGAATTTTTTTTTGTTATAAGTTTTTGTTCGTGTACTATATCTCTGCAACCTTGCTCCCCAATATTGTTAATTCACATGGGTGGTTTCTCATCAAATTGTCGCACCTGCTTGCGAAAGCGCGTTCCTGTGCCCCAATGTCAAGGTCAAATTAACTTTGAATTTTTTTTTGTTAAAGTTTTTTGTGTACTATATCTCCATGCAACTGCTTACACCCAATACCTTGATACTTCACATGGGTGTTTATCTATCATTGTCGGACACCTGCTTGGCGGAAAAGCGCGATCCTGTGCCCCAAATGTCAAGGTCCAAATTAACTTTGAAATTTTTTTGTTAAAAGTTTTTTTTGTGTACTATATTTCTGCAACTGCTTCACCCAATACCTTGATACTTCACATGGGTGTTTATCATCATTGTCGCACTGCTTGCGGGAAAGGAAAGCGCAATCCTGTGCCCAATGTCAAGGTCAAATTACTTTGAATTTTTTTGTTAAAGTTTTTTCGTGTACTATATCTCTGCAACTGCTTCACCCAATACCTTGATACTTCACATGGGTGTTTATCATCATTGTCGCACCTGCTTGCGGAAAGCGCGATCCTGTGCCCTATGTCAAGTTCAAATTACTTTGAATTTTTTTGTTAAAGTTTTTTCGTGTACTATATCTCTGCAACTGCTTCACCCAATACCTTGATACTTCACATGGGTGTTTATCATCATTGTCACACCTGCTTGCGGAAAGCGCGATATCGTCGGCATTTTGGCATACGTCCGTCCGTTCGTCCGTGTGTCCGGTTAAAGTTTTTTGGTTAAAGTTTTTCCATCTACTATATCTATTTTTTTAGTGTCCATGCCTCACCCCAAGGCGCGACATGCAGGCCACGGCCATCTAGTCTACAAAAAGTGGGTATAATTATGTTATCCAAGTGTCTATGCTTGGAAAAAACCTGGCCTTCGTGGCTTTGCCTCGTTTCTTGTTATTATACTGAATTTATTACATCATCACAGCCATGATTAGTTAGTTCTATATGAAATAATGGATTTCTGGAAAAATAAATGATTACTACCTAAAAGTACACTTTGCTAGATAAGTATGCTTTGCAGTTTTGGTGAAATCAGCTACTGGTCTGGAAGTTGGCCTAAATGAAATAAGTCTTGTTTTGCTAAATTGACATGCAAGTATCTTCACCTAAGATTCTAATATGTTTGGCAGGAAAGCATACTGATGTGCTCTAATCATTTACAACAAAATTTGAATGAGGCTCAGGGGCGGATCCAGCATTTGGGGAGGGGGGGGGGGGGTGGGGGTTGTCCTATTTTCGAGCTCCACGGAGTGAAGCGAGTATGTTAGGGGGTCCGGGTGCATGCCCCTCAGGACAACTTTTGAAATCTAAATGTCCAGAAATGCACTTTCCTGTGTTTTACGGCATTTAAATTCAGACTCCAACTGGTGATAAACTGTGATCTCTGGTGATAAACTGTGATCTATGTAAACTCTGTGGGGGGGAGGGGGGTTGCAATCGCGCACCCGCCCCCCCCCCCCCCCCACCCCCCCACCCACCCCCTCCACTGCCCCTGAGGCCAAATATATTAACTATCCTAATGCAAGGGTTGATAGGGAATGAAGAGAAAATCTTTAATATTTGTCGCACTAAATATTACGTATTAATAATCTTTGATTCCAGAAAAGTTTTGACGCCCATCCGCGGAAGGAGAGTCAAGTTCGACAGCTGGCGTGGGTGGGAGACGGGGTGTGGGTGTCTATACGGCTGGACAGCACACTGCGGCTATACCACGCATACACTCACCAACATCTACAGGATGTCGATATCGAGCCTTATGTTAGCAAAATGTTGGGTATGTAAATCAGCGACTTGCCACCAATATTAAACGTATAAAAAACGTTTCTTTGTGAATTTATTGAGGTATAAACTTGTAATACTCCCAGCTACTGTCTGTTTCACGAAACATGCCCAAATTTTATGGCCAAATCGGTCAAATATTGAAAAATTATTTCTGTATGGGAATTTAACAAGAGCAGGAGAACCTGGAGGAGGAGTCGAAAATTGACCCTGAAACCTGGCTAGTTAGCTTGGAATTGATGTAACGAAGAAAACAAATGTTAAATTTTGAAAATCGGTCCACTATTTCGGACATCTTCACTCTATGGGGATTTAACATGGGGAAATAGTTTTTTCGCAATAAAATCAATATGTGACCAAATTTCACGAAATAAAAAGAAGGCTCATTTTTAAATTTTGCTGTATTTAATATATCGAAAAAAATATTGTTTTTGCATTGTTTATATAGCCATACAATTTGGGCAGGTTTCGTGAAACAGAATACTGGTTGAAGGCCGACTGTCTGTCTACGTTTTGCTGCCAACAAACTTTTGGCTATTAAACACATTAAATTAAAAAAAAATTAAATGTAAGTACTTTTTCATCAATAACAAAAAAGTCACCCTCCCAAAAAAAAATTATTTGATAAAATTTCATCAAATATTAATTTGGTTGCAAAAAAATGATTTTCCTATGGGAATTTAACATGGGGGGAAAGGAGTTGGAGGACCTGGGGGAGCATTAACTCCGAAACCTGGTTAGATAGCTTGGAAATGATGTAACTAAGAAAACAAAAGTTAGATTTTGAAAATCGGTCCACAAATATTTTTTTTGCTTTAAAATCAATATTTGATGAAAAAAATGTGGGGAGGGTGACTTTTTTGTTATTGATAAATGAGTACTTACATTTAAATATTTTTCAGGTTTAATGTGTTTAATAGCCAAAAGTTTGTCGACAGCAAAACGTGGAACAGACAGTAAATGTCGTTTTACATGTTTATGTCACCAACAAAAACCAAAAAAATATGTTGTTTATTCTAATTCCAATGTAATTTATTTCAATGTGGTTAAAATTATTTAAAATCATATTTTCATTGTTTTTCCAGCGTTTATCGATGCTCATGTGTAATTTTTATGATGTTTGACTTTTTTTATGATTTTTTATTATACTGAATTTATTACATTATCACAGCCATTTTGGCTGTGATAATGTAATACATTCAGTATAATAATTCTGCATACATTTAATCATCAAATATATGCATATGAAATAATGCATTTTGGGAAAAATCAATGATTACTCCCTCAAAGTATACTTTGCTAGATAAGTATACTTTGCAATTTTGATGAAATCGGCTACAGGATCGGCACTGTTCGCAATTCCATCAATGACGCACCCGTCATGTTTTTAACAAGCAATATAGATCATTATCAGGCTGCAGTATTGTGTTACCTGTAGCCTATTTCACCAACATTGCAAAGTATACTTTCCTAGCAAAGTATACTTTGAGGGAGAAATTTTCAATTTTAGGATTAAATTTATTATTTTTCATTATACTGAATTTATTAAATTATCACAACCATTTTGGCTGTGATAATGTAATAAATTCAGTATAATAATTCTGCATAGTTTTAATCATCAAATATATGCAATCATTAGTTCTGTATGACATAATGCATTTCGGAAAAATCAATGATTACTCCCTCAAAGTATACTTTGCTAGATAAGTATTCTTTGCAATTTTTATGAAATTGGCTACTGATTAGGAGCTACACTGGTCACAAATCCCATAATCCCCATTTCTTCAGTCAGAGCCACATATCGTCTATGCTGTGGCTGAGATGTTAAAGGTACATGCCCACTCAGAGGCACAACATCAAGGTGTATGATCACGTGGTACTGACAACAACAACTGAAATTTCCAGAATCCATCAGATTCAAAGTATTATTTTATATTGTCCTTATTACGTAACAGATTTTGATGAAATATGACGCATCAAACGCGTCTTGTTAAACTGCATTTGGTGGTCTCTGTATTTTCTCACAAACTTCTGTCGTTTTTGCGAAGAATCGATTTCCGTGTCGGTAATCGATTTCCGTGTCTACCGACACGGAAATCGATTCTTCGCAAAAACGACATAAATCTGTGCCAAACTCCCTGGACCACCAAATACAGCTCATGAAGACGCGTTTGCTGCGCCATATTTCATCAAAATCCGTTGCATATTAAGGAAAATATCTAATAATACTTACTTTGGAGTGAGCAAGATTTCAACACTTTCAGCGACTGTTGTTGTTGTTATAACCACGTGATCATGCACCTTGAACATGTTCTTTATATGAATTAAATAAGTGTATAATTGTGTCACTATTGCACCAGTTCTAAATGTTACGCGTGGCCGCTATACAGATATAATCATTTAGTAATATTCATTTTACTGATAGTGACGCGCGGTTGTATCAGGCTACATTTATTTTCATATGTAAATGATGCATGATATTTTTATGCCACCGGGTTTCGAAGAAACGGCTGGCATATAGTGTTTGGACCGTCCGTCCGTCCATCCGTCTGTCCGGGCACACATTAGTGTACTTATGGGGTAGGGGGCATGGCCTAAGACAATGGGTTAAGGTTAGAACACAATGGAACTTAATCCGTACCCCGTAAGCCTATTGTGTCTTACGGGGTATTTCCTTTGATCTTTTATATAGCAAGTACCCCCTAAGGTCCGAAATGTAAGTTCGTCCGTCCGTCCGTCCGTCCGTCTGTCCGGGCACACATTAGGGTACTTATGTGGCTAGCCCCACAGGGTTATGGACTTGGTAAAGGATAGGGTTGGTTACAATTAGCCACCTAAAAAATCCTTTTATGTGGCTAAAAATCGTTTTATGTGGCTAATATTTAACATGTGATAAGCCACATGAGTATAGTACTGTAAGAACGTCCGTCCGTCCGTCCGTCCGTCCGTCCGTCCTCCGTCCGTCCGTCCATCCGTCAGAACGTCCGGGCACACATTAGGGTACTTATGTGGCTAGTCCCACCCAGGGTTATGGACATTGGTAAACGGATAGGGTTGGGTTACAAGTTAGCCCACCCTAAAAAAGTCCTTTTTATGTGGCTAACAAAAAATCGTTTTATATTTTTTAGTGGCTAATATTTCAACATGGTGAAATCAAGCCACATAAGTATTTAGTACCAGTAAGAACGTCCGTCCGTCCGTTACCGTCCATCCTACCGTCCGGGTACAACATTAGGGTAACTTATGTGGCTAGCCCCCACATGGGTTTATGGACTTGGTAAAGGTATAATGGGGTTTGGTTACAATTAGCCACCTAAAAAAGTCTATTTTATGTGGCTAAAAAAATCGTATTTTAATGTGGCTTAATAATTTAACAAAATGTTGATTAAGCCACATAAGTATAGTACTGTAAAACAACGTCCCATACCGTTCCGACCTACTCCCGTCAGTCCGTCCCGTCCCATCCGGTCCGGGCACACATTAAGGGTACTTATGTGGCTAGCCCCACAGGGATTATGGACTTTAGTAAAGGATTTGGGTTGGTTACCAATTAGCCACCTAAAAAAATCCGTTTGAATGTGGCCTAAAAATCGTTTTAATGGTGGCTAAATATTTAACATGTGATAGAAGCCACAAAAGGAAGTCCATATTTGGTAAGTAACGTCCGTCCGTACACCGATCCGTCCCCACACCAGTCCACCGAATCCGTCCGTCCTGGGCATGGTAATTCGAGAGTAAGGGGCCACTGGGCAGAGTTTAGCACAAAAGGATCCTTTGAAATATCCGTCTGGCCCCTTATTCTATTCATAACAAAAGGCCATTTCCATTGTTCTAGAACAAAGGAAATGGCCCCTTCCTCAATATTGTCCGCACGTCTGTCCGGGCACACATTAGGGTACTTATGTGGCTAGCCCCACAGGGTTATGGACTTGGTAAAGGATAGAGTTGGTTACAATTAGCCACCTAAAAAGTCCTTTTATGTGGCTAAAAATCGTTTTATGTGGCTAATATTTAACATGTGATAAGCCACATAAGTATAGTACTGTAAGAACGTCCGTCCGTCCGTCCGTCCGTCCGTCCGTCCGTCCGGGCACACATTAGGGTACTTATGTGGCAAGCCCCACAGGGTTATGTGACTTAGTAAATGGATTAGGGTTGGTTACAATTAGCTTACTAAAAAAATCACTTTATATGTGCTAAAAATCGGTTTTATGTGGCTAATATTTAACATGTGATAAGCCACATAAGTATCCATTTGTAAGAAAGTCCGTTCGTCCATTCGTCCGTTCGTCGTCCGTCCATCCGTCCGTCACACTTTTCGGTTAACCACTTTGTCACAGTTTCTCAAATTTCGGTTAACCACTTTGTCACAGTTTCTCAAATATGCTGCAGGTGGCATCCGCGTTCGACAGACGCATTTCTTGTTTAATTAATTATGCTAAGTAAATGTGTCTACTAAAAAATAATATTTATAAAGTATGATCATTGCACATCAAAAAATAAATACGGATAATAAATAGTAATGTCCGTTAACATTTTAAGGAAACACGGTTATCGCCCCTGATATCAGTGTGGAAATTTACTTCCGATATAAAATGTATAATAATGCTAATCAATATGTGCGGTAATGGTGAATGAATGTTTATTTTGCCAGAAAATGTCTCAGATGATGTCTCTGTGCTGTCTCTGATACAAAGAGCATTTTGTGCCTACTGAGTGGGCATGTACCTTTAAATTTAAGGATAAATTTATTACTTTTTATTATACTGAATTTATTACATTATCACAGCCATGTGAAAATGTAATAAATTCAGTATAATAATTCTGCATAGTTTTAATCATCAAATATATGCAGTGGTTAGTTCGATATGAAATAATGCATTTCGGGAAAAATAAATGATTACTCCCTAAAAGTATACTTAGCTAGACAATGTTTATGATGGTTCTCATGTATTTATTTACAGGTACGGGTAAGCTGGGATTCTCGTTTGTGCGTATCACGTCCATGACGATCTCGTGTAACCGACTGTGGATCGGCACGGGCAATGGAGTCATCATCTCTGTCCCGCTGTCTGAAAGTAAATATAGAATATACTCGCCATGCTCCGACTCCGCATGTACAGTCAGGCCTGTGAACAATGACCGGCAAAGGGAAGTGGCCATAGTGGCCGTTGTTGACAGGTGGTCGTTGTTCCAAGAGTCAAACATTTTCCCGGTTTCACAACAAAGTCGGCCATGTATTTAGCATTCTATTGTAATCTATATGCTTGTATAGAAAATGTCTTGGCTGTATACACTTCCACCTGACGATTCGCTATTGCACGATCGTGGAGTGTATCTGATTTGTATCAATTAAAAATTGCATGAAAATGGCAAAAAATAGTCAATTCAATTTATTTTGTTATGTCATCTTGTTGTTATTGTTCCTGAACCCAGCCTCGCTTTGGAAATTATATACAAAGTGGAGTAATTATCTTCATGATAGTACATCCCACGGCTAGCTTTGGTGCACCATGTAATAGCTTGTCGTAATTACATGTAAGCAGTTTAATTAGCATGACCATTAGTATTTTGTTTTCTTATTCTCAATTTCACACCAGCAGTTGAAATTAATAATGGTCGATAACCTATGTGGACGCGGCCTGTGAAAACCGCGATTTTTTTTGCAACAAAAATATTTCATTGAATGTGTCAAGTCGAGTAACCCACGCGAGATAGGTGTCCAAATCGGCAGAGAACACCAGGCTTATTTACTTTCTGTCCCAATGCATAATAGCCTGATCAAGCCCGAATATTTAAGCAGCCTATGACGAATTGGCAATGTCCGCTGATGTAATTACTGATGTTTTAATTAGAGATTGGCGAGCATTGTAAACCATGGGCAGACTACGTGAATCCACTGCCTGGTCTGGCCGCTAATGCAATAAGCCGGGATTTGTCGGAGATCGAGACCAAATTCACATACCGGTAAACACGTTTGTCGTGTCACTTTAGACTGGTTCCCGGTAGTATTGTTTCGCTAGGCTGCGCATCCGACAGGGTACCAGTCTAGTGTCGACTACGTGACTGACGTGAAATTTACTCCTAGTAATACTTGACAAGCGCTGTGTGTTTGAAGTTTGCCAACTATTGATGGAGTTTTATGACTTACGCGAAATTGCATTATGCCTATTGGAATACACGACACGGAATACATATCGGGAATTACCGTTAATGGCGTTATGCAATATTTTTCATGGAAAATGTTTAATGTCGCCAAAATGACACCGACCATATCGGGCAAGGTAAATGACTTCAAAAGAGCATTGTGCCAATGTATGTGAATGCAATCGATGACTAATTGGATACAACCAGTTGCAATTCAAATGATAGCGATGAAAGGATGAAAGGAAAATAGCGATTGTGGTGCTATTTTTTTTTGCCGACAAAAACATGACATGGCTGCTGTTCACATACAAAAATGCCGTGTGGGAATGAAAATAGCTGGCCGCTGGTCGCAGTTCGGGGGTGGTCGTTATTCCAAGGTCTTATAAAGAACAAAATTGGACGGGGGGATTTTTAACTGGCCGTTGTGGACAGGTGGTCGCTATTCCCAGGTGGTCGTTAGCACAGGTTTGGCTGTACTCTGAACATTCTGTCAACTTTTGACTTTATTTATGAAAAAATATTGTAAATTTTGTTATAGTATTTAATGAAATTATGCAAATGTCCGAAGGTAGAAAATTGCATGGCATGTCTCATATAAAGTATAATACAATTAAATATGTAAGCTATGTTATATATTATATTTTGTGATACATTGGTTATGTTCCACAAAATTTTCCGATGTCGCCTTGAAAAATAAATTGTGTCCCCTGATAAACGTGCCCTCAGCACGACAATGATGTAATTTTCAGCACTGAATTTCAACCCTTTCAACCCTAAGTAACTGGAATGGACTGCGATATGTTAATTTTCCAATCAATCCAATTGTCAAAAAATTATTATCAGACTAGTCCATTTATAAAAAGAGGGTGGTTTGTTTCTAAAAAATATGAAAATTACTTGCAAAATGTGCTGATCCTGATGAGACGGCCGTTACGAGCCGTCTCATCCGGATCAACACCGTTTGCAAACACCGCTATAGAGGTATGGAGTGTCGAAAGGGTTAATTATCTATCCATTCATTCCAGACAACAAACAAGCCATGTCCATGGGCACTTCCACGGGTCGCCCGGGCGGTGTCGTTCGTGTGTATAGCGATGCTAAGACTGACAGCGTCACCCCGGGGAGCTTTATCCCGTATTGCACCATGGCACAGGCTCAGCTGTCATTCCACGGACACAGAGACGCCGTGAAGTTCTTCGTCGCCGTTCCAGGTGAGATTGTGTTGTCGATTGTAGTGTCAGTGCAAGTAGAATATACACATTTGTGGCTCTGACTGGAGAAATGGGGTTTACGGGATTAGTGACCAGTGTAGATTCAGATCAAATAGCAGACTCCTGCAACCTGATAACAATCTACATTGCTTGTTAGAAACGGGATAGGTATTTTATTAATGGAATGGCGAACAGTGTAGATCCTGATCAGACTGTGCGGATGCACAGGCCGATCTGGATCTACACTGGTCGCAAAACACATAAGCCCCATTTCTACAGTCACAGACAAAAATAGCCCTATAAATATAAATAATTATTTGCAAGCACGGCAGATGTTGGGTTTTGTTTGTGGAAGTGAAAGTAGGATAATACCATAAAAATATGAATAAAATGTTTACAAATCCTGGCTCGTAGCGAGCTATCTCAGCAACATCTGCCATGTATTTCGGAACTTTTTTATGATTTAAATAATGCTCATTTTCATCGGCAGAAAAACGTGGAACAGACAGTAGTTGGTTTTTGGCGGTTTGGCAGATAATTTTTGTATTCTCTACTGGGCCATATGACTGACAACTTGTATGTTTCGTAGCATGCAGGTGAGATAACTCTTGTTTGTCTTTTAATCGGCAGATAATTGAAGTTGTCAGTGGAACAGGGGGGCTAACTCTGACCTCTTCAATTCTTGTTTGTAAACTCCTTTCATATATATTGTGAGAGACTGGAATTTTTTGTTGTATTGATTGAATATGATTCTGGGGGCCGTTTCACTAAACTTGTTACGACTAAAATGTACGTAAGTGCAAATTTAGGATCGTCTGCAAATATCAATTGATGGATTTACATTTATTGAGCATAGGCTGCATATGCAGCCTATGCTCAATAAATGTAAATCCAATAATTGTTTACAAGAAAACATTGTTAATGTGAAATTTACAGACTATCATAATTTTGCACTTACAAACATTTTAGTCGTACGAAGTTTAGTGAAACGGGCCCCTGATCTTTAACCGAAAATGATTCAAGCAGTGCTGTTGTCGAGTATACCTAGTTACAGATTGTGCTCTGTGTTATAGGGCGCAAAAAGCACAAGTGCCGTAGATGAATCAATTGGAAATTTTTATGCTGTAATAATAAACCAGTCTATCTTTTATGGATAGACCTGATTATTGAAGTAACTCTTGTTTGTTGTGGTAAAGCTTATATTTTGTAATTGTCTCCCTTCACTTACTGTCTGTAATTTTTAGCCAGGTTTTTGGAAAAAAAATCCAGGCTATTGGATTGGCGAAAGCCGGGCGGACGGGCGGCGGGCGGGCGGCGGGCGGCGTCCACAATCAATGTTAAGTTTTCGTGTTTGAGTCCATTTCTTTGTTACTGTACCATCTAGGACCACCAAACTTTCACAGCTTCATAATCAAGGGGTGCCCATCACATATCACTATCCAACATGTTACTTTTTTTTTTATTTTGACCCATTTTTTCCACGCAATCGACTTAGCCATTTTCAATGTTAAGTTTTCGCGTTTTCAATGTTACGTTTTCGTGTTTGAGTCCATTTCTTTGGTACTGTACCACCTAGGACCACCAAACTTTCACAGCTTCATAATCAAGGGGTGCCCACCACATATCACTATCCAACATGTTACTTTCTTTTTATTTTGACCCATTTTTTCCATTTTTTCCAGCAATCGACTTAGCCATTTTCAATGTTAACTTTTCGCGTTTTCAATGTTAAGTTTTCGTGTTTAAGTCCATTTCTTTGGTACTGTACCACCTAGGACCACCAAACTTTCACAGCTTTATAACCAAGGGGTGCCTACCACATACAACTATCCAACATGTGACCATTTTTTTTCCTTCACCTATTATTTCTACGTAATTGACTTAGCCATTTATTCAACGTTTAACTTTTTAACATACGACTGGTTAAATATTTTGGTTAAAACTTTTTCGTTATACTATATCTCTGCAACTGCTTCGCCCATTATCTTGAAACTTCACATGGGTGTTTATCATCGTCCATATTTTCATTCTAACCCCCAACCGTGCAGCCCCTGTGCGCAATGTCAAGGTCAAATTACATTGAATTTATTTGTTAAAGTTTTTTCCTGTACTATATCTCTGCAACTGCTTCACCCATAACCTTGATACTTCACATTGGTGTTTATCATCATTGTCGCACCCGCTTGCGGAAAGCGCGATATCGTCGCCATTTTGGCATACGTACGTCCGTCCGTACGTCCGTGTCCGGTTAATGTTTTTTCGTTAAAGTTTTTCCATCTACTATATCTATTTTTTTAGTGTCCATGCCTCGCCCCAAGGCGCGACATGCAGGCCACGGCCATCTAGTCTACAAAAAGTGGGTATAATTATGTTATCCAAGTGTCCATGCTTGGAAAAAACCTGGCCTTCGTGGCTTTGCCTCGTTTCTTGTTTTTTCTTCGATCATTTCCAAGCTATCTAGCCCGTGTCTGGGTCAATTTGCCAATTTTTAGCTCGCCTGCACAAAGTGCAGAAGAGCTTATGGCATACCCCTGGTGTCGTCGGCGTCGTCAGCGTCATCAGCGTCGGCGTCCACAAACTTAACGTTGGTGTAAATGTCTTATAACTTCTGTTTTCTTTCATGGAACACCTTGTTATTTCATACATGCATTCCTCAGATGACCCTCTATCATGCTGTAGCAAATCCATGACCCACCACCCAACCCTTACCCCAAGGTCAAGGTCACAAACTTAGCACATTCATAAACTTAACATTGGGGTAAATGTCTTATAACATTTGTTTCCTTTCATGGAACGCCTTGATATTTCATACATGCATTCCTCAGATGACCCTCTATCATAGAAATTCACGACCCACCACCCAACCTTTACCCCAAGTTCAAGGTCACAAACTTAGCATGTTCATAAACTTAACTTCTGTTTCTTTACAGGGAACGCTTTGATATTTCATACATGCATTCATCTGATGATCTCCATGACTCACCACCCACCCCTTTCCCCAAGATCAACATCATAAACTTAACATTGGAGTAAATGTCTTTTTATAACTTCTGTTTCTTTACAGGCAACGCCTTGATATTTCATACATGCATTCATCTGATGATCCTCTATTGTGCTACAGCAAATCCATGACCCACCCCCCCCACCCCTTTCCCCAAGATCAACATCCCCCCACCCCTTTCCCCAAGATCAACATCCCCCCCACCCCTTTCCCCAAGATCAACATCATAAACTTAACGTTGGAGTAAACGTCTTTTTATAACTTCTGTTTCTTTACAGGGAACGCCTTGATATTTCATACATGCATTCATCTGATGATCCTCTATTGTGCTACAGCAAACCCATGACCCCACCCCCCCACCCCTTTCCCCAAGGTCAAGGTCACAAACATAGCACATTCATACATGCATTCCTCATGTGAATAGCTATCATGCTGTAGAAAATCAGCAACTTAGTGCGTTCATAAACTTAACGTTGGGTTAAATTTTGTATAACTTCTGTTTTCAGGGAGCGCATTGATATTTCATACATGCATTCATCTTAATATGCTATATCATGCTATAACCCAAGGTCAAGTTATATAAAATTCTTGTTTTTTATACAACTGTGCCAAGTTTGAGTGAAGGCTTCCGACAACTCTTGTTTAATTTTTTTTGATTCCTCCCCCTTATCCTCTGCCTCCTTTTTATACGACCGTTTTTAAAAAACGGTACGTATTATGTTTTACTGCTGGTCGGGTGGGAAGGCGGGCAGCTGACAGAAAAAGTGCATAGTTCGTGTACACAACTCCTTCGAAATGGTTCAGTCGATCGATCTGAAACTATACACACGTCTTCTACACATATTGAAGATGTGCACCTTCGTGTTTTTATGCCGAAAGAATATTTTTTAGCAAAAATATCACCTATTTAACTTACCCATTTTATCTACATTTGTCTATACAATTCTATATACGGTACAGAGTTTGTGTACACATCTCCTCCGAAACCGTTCAGTCGATCGATCTGAAACTATACACACGTCTTCTACACATATTGAAGATGTGAACCTTCATGTTTTTATGCCGAAAAAATATTTTTTAACAAAAATATCACCTTTTTAACTTAGCCATTTTTTCTACATTTTTCTATACAATTCTATATACGGTACAGAGTTTGTGTACACTACTCCTCCGAATGGTGAGGGGGGCATATAGTGTTACCGGCGTCCGTATGTACGTACGTACGTACATAACGTACGTACGTACGTCCTGAAACTTTAACGTTCGGGTAAATCGCTTAGAATTTCTGTTTCCTTGCTCGGATCTGCTTCACATTTCACGCACGTATTGCTCCAATGGTCCTCTACCGCCCTGTGACAAATCCACATTCGTCCCGCCTCCGGTAAGCCCAGGGTCAAGGTCACAGACTTGGTGCATTCGAAACCTTAACGCTCGGGTAAATGGCTTATAATTTCTGTTTCCTTGCTCATATCTGCTTCACATTTCACACACGCATTGCTCCAATGGTCCTCTGCCGCCCTGTGACAAATCCACATTCGTCCCGCCCCCGCTAAGCCCAGGGTCAAGGTCACAGACTTGGTGCGTTCGAAACCTCAACGCTTGGGTAAATGGCTTATAATTTCTGTTTCCTTACTCGGATCTGCTTCACATTTCACACACGCATTGCTCCAATGGTCCTCTATCATCCTGTAACAAATCCACATTCCTCCCGCCCCCGCTAAGCCCAGGGTCAAGGTCACAGACTTGGTGCATTTGAAACCTTAACGCTCGGGTAAATGGCTTATAATTTCTGTTTCCTTGCTCGGATCTGCTTTACATTTCACACACACAGTGCTCCAATGGTCCTCTACCGTCCTGTGACAAATCCACATTCCTCCCGCCCCCGCTAAGCCCAGGGTCAAGGTCATAGACTTGGTGCGTTTGAAACCTTAACGCTCGGGTAAATGGCTTATAATTTCTGTTTCCTTGCTCAGATCTGCTTCACATTTCACACACGCATTGCTCCAATGGTCCTCTACCGCCCTGTGACAAATCACATTCCTCCCGCCCCCACTAAGCCCCGGGTCAAGGTCACAGACTTGGTGTGTTCGAAACCTTAACGCTTGAGTAAATGGCTTATAATTTCTGTTTCCTTGCTCGGATCTGCTTCACATTTCATGCACGTATTGCTCCAATGGTCCTCTACCGCCCTGTGACAAATCCACATTCGTCCCGCCTCCGCTAAGCCCAGGGTCAAGGTCACAGACTTGGTGCGTTCGAAACCTTAACGCTCGGGTAAATGGCTTATAATTTCTGTTTCCTTGCTCATATCTGCTTCACATTTCACACACGCATTGCTCCAATGGTCCTCTGCCGCCCTGTGACAAATCCACATTCGTCCCGCCCCCGCTAAGCCCAGGGTCAAGGTCACAGACTTGGTGCGTTTGAAACCTTAACGCTCGGGTAAATGGCTTATAATCAAATATGCCTCGTTTTCTTTGGCTGCCAGCGGGGGCATTTGTGTGCCGACAGGCCACATTTCTAGTTTATTGTTATTTCTCAATGAAAGTATATGTTGTGACCACTCATTTGAACCATCTCTATGAGACGGTTCAAATGGTGGTCGCGACATACAATTCTGAGCTCATAGAAGGAAAATATTTAGGATTTTCCGCACTTACACAGCCTGATAACAATTCAAATTATTCTATGGATTACTTGTTTACATAACCCATTCCTGTCTACGAGTAATGATGAACTGTGTAGACACTGACCAGACTGTGTGCATGCGCAGGCTGGTCTGGGCATAATTTGGTCGCAATAACAATCAATGCATATTTGTTGGATCATGACCAAATTAATGATAAAACAGCGTGTCACATTAATAGTTTAATATTTATCGTGTGATTTTTAGTGTTACCCTTGTCCATCCTGTCTGTCCGTCTGTCCGACCTGTCCTGTCCATCCCATCATGTCCATCCGTCCGTCACCAACCTTGTAACTCGTAAAACTTTTAAACCGCACTAGCTACAGACCTGAAATTTGGTATGTCGCTTCCTTATGATGAGTAGATGAGGAAAGTGTATTTAGATTTTTTATTTGACCCCTGGGTCATGGATTATCTCCCCCTTTTCAACTTAGAATTTTCCAATTTGGCTTGTAAGTCGTAAAGCTTTTAAACCCTAATAGCTACACACCTGAAACCTGGTATGTAGTTTCCTTATGATGAATAGATGTGCAAAGTGTATTTCAATTTTTGAATGGATCACCAGGTCATGGATTATCTCCCTCTTTTGGACTTCGAATTTGGCAATTTTGCCTAGTAACTCGTAAAACTTTTAAACCGTAACAGCTACAGATCTGAAACTTGGTCGGGTCATGGATTATCTCCCCTGTTCGACTTGGAATTTTGCCTCGGTTACTATCAAAGCGACATGTGGTGCATCCATGTTCTATGACACATTTTCTAGTGTTCTGATGCAATATATTTCTCCCCTTCGTCTACTCTCGATCACACTAATCAGGATTACTATGTCTACCGCTTCAATTAAATACCGCCAGTTATTCAATAACCTCGAAGAAATAGACATTGCTGATGGGATGTGCCTATATTTAGACGTGAAATGTACAATTTGTCTATTTGCGTAAGTTAACTGTCAAATTAGTTATGTCTATTGCCCTCAAGAGTTGAATCTGAAGTTAAGTTCCTCTTCGGAAGGTCTCAGAAGTGTTAATAGATGTTGCACGAATGTGGCTGTGACTGGAGAAGTGGGTATTATGGGATTTATGACTAGTGTACCTCCTAATCAAATAGCGAACTCATGTAGCCTGATAATGATCTGTACTCCTCGTTAGAAGCATGATGGGTGTTTCGTAATGGAATGGCCAACAGTGCAGATCCTGATCAGACTGTGCGGATGCACAGGCTGATCTGGATTTACACTGGTCGCCAAACCCATAAGCCCCATTTCTCCAATCAGAACCATAAATAGCTTCCTGGCAAATAGATTCTTCACTATCAAGATGGGATAATAGATGAGTATGGCAGGGCTTCTAAAATTATCAGTTTGTCGGTTCTGGACCGAATTTGGAAATCTCAGACCGACTGAGATTTGCAAACTATAAATGTACCGATTTTGACACAGGATGCGGGAGAAGGGTGGGGAGTACTAACCGTACCGGCTCCTATGGGCCGACAGTTATATCTGGACCAATTGGCATTTTAAAATTTTAGAATCCCTGGGGTACGCATATCTTAATGATGAATCCTTACTTAAGGATTCATATCTTAACCCATTTCATGCTGAGGATGTCATTTTGTTTGTGAAAATAATTCTAAATAGTTTCTTTATATGTGCTTAAAAGTATATGTCGTGACCACCATTTGAACCATCTCGTCGAGACGGTTCAAATGATTGGTCACAACATATACTTTCATTGAGAAATAAGAAAAAGAAAAATTAAATATTTAGAATATTTCATACCTGTAAAGATGTATTCCGAATGTTATGGCTTAACAGTGAATCTTACTGGGATTCACAGCTGGGCCAAATGCTCCGGTGTTGAAAGGGTGCCTGGCACTAGATCATAAGTTTTTATTGTAATTTTAGTGTTGGATGTACAGTGCTTCCCCATACAGGTACATTCCCATCTGTATATGACCTTGCTGTTGAACAGATGTAAACCCCCAGATCAATCAATTCACTTCCGAGAATGCTGAAGAATTTGTGGTAATCAATCAATGATTTTATAAATCAATCTGAAAACAACAAGTGTCCTATATTCAGAAAAGACGATTCTCGATCATGTGCAAGAAAAGCCTCAATATTCAACCTGATTGTCAGCTGCACTAGTCACAAGATCATTCACTGCATATTTTGTATTTGACAATTGAATCTGGTTATACCCCTTATATGAGTATTATGATTATTCCTAGGGGAAGGGGCCAAATGACTTTGGTGTGGTATATGACCTGGCACCAGGTCAGGTTATTCTAATAATTTCAGCGCTGAATATAATTTTTCTTGATGTAAATATTCCGTTCTGATTTTGGGATTCCCTCGCCCCCCAATGGAGCAGGTTAAAACGGGATCGAACCCGTTTTCCCAGAGTTACATGACATTAGCTGTTGATAGGCTGTTAAACACCAATAAACAAACAAACAAACATTCACTGCAAGTTCTCTTGCACTTCACACATTAACCTTAATTTCAACACTACATACCTCTTTACCAGTGTTTGCAAACAGTGCAGATCCAGATGAGCCGGCTCGTGATGAGCGGTCTCATCAGGATCGGCACTGACTGTTTGAATGTAATTTTCTTATTTTTTAGAACAATAAAAACACCCTCTTCTTATCAATGGACTAGTCTGAAAATCATTTTTATCATGCCCGCTTATGGTCGGTGTGATATAGTCGCTGCTTATGGTGAAAGTTTTTTTTAAGTATCACATATCTCCACAACCCTAAGTCTGATTGACTTGAAACTTCACATCCCTCTTTATCATCATCCATATTTTCATTCTATAGCCCACCCATGTGGTCCCCATGCCCAAGTTCAAGGTCAAATTTCTGTTAAAGACTTGAACCTCCACAATGTCATTATCATCATCCATATTTTCATCCTATAGCCCAGCCATGTGGTCCCACGTGCCCAAGGTCAAGGTAAAATTGGCGTGTAAGTTTTTAAGTTCCCAATATTTCCCCCAATCCGCTTGTTCTAACCAGAGACATACATACTGGGACCATCAAATACCTTGGCGGGCGTGATATACTGGCCGCGGCCATCTTGTTTTGACATTTGGATTAGTTCTTAAATGAACATACATTGTATAACAATCCATTCCAGCTATTTAGAGTTGAATGTGTTAACCTCATAAATAATTTACCTACTTAGCTGATTAACCTTGTGTAAATAGTGAGCCTCATTATTCATTATTATCCTATTCTCATTACGACCTAATTAACTCCTGTCTAATATGCTTCCTCACGAATTAACCCGAGTTTGTTCTTCGAATTAACCCGAGTTTGTTCTTCGAAGAAGGCATGTAAAATTACTTCCTGGTGCTATGAAGAAAAATAAATCTTTTCACGAGATAAACTGGTTATAATCAATGTGATGACATTCGTGTCTGAGTTTAAGTATCTACCAGTACCTGTCTGCATCTGTGTAATTTGATGATATTCTTTGAGATTACAGTATTATTTAACTTGCATGCTGGGAAATGTGTGGGCTATAAATAGTTCAAAATAGCAGACGACAATTCAGTGTATTTTCTTTTATTTCACCCTATAAATATCAGGACATATTTACAGAGAGAAATAAGAAACATACTCATAATTATTGGATGTTATTTTCACCGCTAGCATGCAAAGAGTTATAACCCTTAGAATGTGGGAAACAATAATTGTCGTCTGCTGTCGATTTATGTTTTGTCTTTTTTCTCAGTAAAAACATGATTTGACAACACTTTAGAATCATTTCCAAAACATGGTTTTGATGAGAAAAATGTACAATAAAAAATAAACAGAACACAACAAATTTTTATTCAGCATTGTAAGGTTGAAGTAAATCTACTTTTTCACATCTCTGTAATTAATTTGATGACATTCATTTGCAAGAATTACAATATTGTCTTTCAATGATTGCAGAAGATAGCAAATATTTCAGACCATATGCGGAATTAAATTTTGCCAACTTCTCGTGTCACTTACAGAAATTGTATTTTTTTATTCCAGCGCTAGCTACGAATTATACAACTAACATCACAATTTAAGTGCTTACAGCTTTTATGCAAATGAGCTTATGTTAGGCGCAGCACATATTTTGCAGGTTGAACTTTTTATAAACACTGGTCTTACGGCATAAAAAAATAGTTCTAACAACTTAGCTTGATCGCCTTTAAAGTGTGATACAGTGAAATCGCGATGGTTCGAAATGCGATGGCTCGTAATGTCGGGCTCGCTCGAAATGGCGTCGCGGTCCCGATAATGTTCCCTATATGTTTAATGTATTTTACATGCGATGGCTCGAAATGCAACTCCTCGAAAAAATGCGATCGCTTGAAACAATTGTCAAGTCCCGCGGACACATTTCTCGCTATTTTGCTATACGATGACTCGAAATTGATGTCGAAGTTTGTGTTTGGCTAATTTTCACACCTCCATGTCCGACTTATTACGATCAAAGGTCGAGCCGCGCTCTAGTTGTCCGTGAAATGTGATTTCTTTTCAAGTGCTGTTAATTGCCTAAAGTGGTGCAATTTGATCGTTAACGTTGTTGATGGCGATCATTTTGTGAATTTTATATTAGATTATTCGGAAACTTTCAACATAATTTGTGGAAACTCTGTTTATTGTTATGCTTGTACATTATTTGTGAAATAAAAGTGATTGTATTCTTAATTTGTTGTTGTTGTTGTTTTGTGTCCCATAACACCTCAACGGCATACGGCGATTTATTAAATTTTCTGGGTTTCGTCCACTCGGTGTATTTCTGTCATAAGACTTTGGTCGTTTTTCGTTTTAACTCCCGTGTTATCGAGAGGCTACCCGCGAGTTACAACGAAAAACGCCCATTGAAAAGACCACTGTTTCGAATGACGTCACAACCACCTGCTGCATTAATTATGTGCACCACTATTTATAGTGAATAAAGGACCTTTTATCCTTTTCGAATTTGATAATAATTGAAATAAAGACAGTTTTGTAAATACATGCAGTTTATTTAATTTCGCATGATAACTAATCTGCGAATAAATATTATAATCTAAAACATGGATACATTCTATTGCGCTTTCTTTGTTTCCTAAATCTGACGGGTACAGTAGTCGGCAAATACAACAAAATCGAAAGATGCGATGGCTCGAAAGATGCGATCACTCGAACAAAATGTGCGGTCCTGTGGCATTTCGAGCCATCGCGATTTCACTGTATTTATGTTTTGTTTGCTTTTTTGTGCTAAATTCATGGTATTGCACGTGTTTCCGTAGTCTTAAGGGTGCGACGATTAACCACCATACTTGATTATTCGCGATTCGTAACTCCATTGTTCGGTGCACGAATACAATCTTTGATTTTGGTTCTGAATAAAGTCTATTTTATCATTTTGGGTTTTCCAAACATCTATTTTTAACTGGTTGTTGTTGTTACTGCTGTGAAATTCCCGCACTTATTTTTCGCGAAACGCTTTCCACTCTAGATTAATTATTAGTCTATGTGTCGTCTACAAACACATAATTGTGAAGAATTCAGGACTTTGCGTCCTTTAATTATAAATTGGCATTGGTAAATTATTAACCCTTACACCACTATCTTCATTTTTTGTCGTCTGCTGTTTATTTTCTATTGTTATCATCAAAAACATGGTTTGACAGCACTTTAGAATAATTTACAACATGCTTTGACAGCTGTCAAACCATGTTTTTATTGAGAAATAAGGCAAGATATAAAAGCAACAGCAGACGACAATTGTTATGTGTAGCGGCGGCCTAAGGATTAACATATACCTGGCAATAAAAGAAACTCGCTCTGTATTACAGTCACATTGGTGGTAAAAAAAGTAGTACCTATGTAAATCATAACACTACATGGCTACCTGTAGTTTTTATGACAAGAGCCCAGACAGTAGTCATGCAAAAGGACATTTTTTTTTTTATCAAATTATAATTTTCCACTGCACATTTTGGAATTAAACGAGCAACATATTTAGCTTTTTCGTTGAAAGTCTTGTTGTCATTTTATCAATTATACCAAGTTATGTACTCGTAATATAGTTGTGCACATTTATTGTTTGTCAGGTATTGTAATTACAGTAAGCATTTGAGAGCCGGGCTCTGATCATACAAGTCTGTGATATTACCGGTTAGTTGGGTTCAGCCTGATTACGCATGGAAGTAACTTGTAATATTAGTACACAGAAATTGGAAAAAAGTTCCACATGCAGTGCATAGAAATGTGAACAAGTTCATAAAGCTGTCACTCAGCATTTGTAATCAATGTATGTGGTGTTTCGCTCGGCCAATTTAACACATGCCCCCACACCATGCCCAATTTTGGTGGTGCCATACCTGAATTTGGTGACACGACGCTGAAAACAAACAAAATCATTTGCTCAGACACCATTATCAGGCATTATCATTATTCAACCAATATATGAAGCTCAAAATATTTTTGTTTAATGGCATACTGGCATGCAACTTTTTTACCATGATGAAAACGAAAATAACGATATATGTGCCTGTGACTGGAGAAATGTGGCTTATGGGATCTGCAAAAATGACTGATAATGTAATAAATTCAGTATAATAAAAATTAATAAATTTATCCTAAAATTGAAAATTTCTTCCTCAAATTATAGTATGCTAGAAAAGTATACTTTGCAATGTTGGTGAACTAGGCTACTGGAATCGATACATCAAAGTCACTGGTATACACCATGGTCACATGGATACTCACATACTGGTGTCGCATAACAATTATCTACCTCCTCATTGCATTTTTAAACTGTTTCAGTACCACAAATATAGCATATTTTCTTATTTTTCCATGAAAACACATCTTGGTACATGTATTTCATTAGAATTGTCTCCAAGGAGACAATTCTAATGAAATACCAAGATGTGTTTTCATTTAGAAGCAAACTATTCAATAATTGCTGTCTGCTGATTTGTAAACAGTAGTGTGATTCTATTTTACACAATTAAAATGTTCAAATACCCGATTGCTTCAGAAATGATGGAGTGACAATACTCAATTACTAATTCCTTATCTGGAGCCCTGTGTGCTTAGAAGTATATGTTGCAACCACCATTTGAAGCGTCTCGTCGAGAAAAGAGTGGTTACAACAAAAACATTTGTACTTTCATTGATAAAAAAAAATTAAAAAAATAGACACTTGTATTTAAAATATTTCATACCCGTAAAGATGTATTCCAAATGTAATAGAGTTGTATGGCATATTTTGTTTTGAATGCTAAATGTACTCTATATATATTTTAAACCATGATTAACCTAGATATAGACCAAACTCTTGAGGAATCGGTCACAACAATATCCTAACTCCTATTGATCGTCTAATTAGACATCGTCCACTTCGTTACCGGGACTGTAATCGTCTTAGAAACGACAATCACGTCCGCATAACAATGTCTCACTGAACTCGCCTCTGATTGGAATCTCGTTATTACACTTAGTTGGAACGTATCTTCACTTCCTGGTTCGGTAAACACTGAATGGTCGCTTGAAGACTGTCTGCAAATTTGTATTATAACTGCAGACCCAGTTTGGACATACATTGTAACCACTTAAAACGAGACACCAGGGAGCCGTTTCACCAAACTTTGTACGACTAAAATATTTGTAAATGCAAATTTAGGATCGTCCAGAAATTTCAATTGATGGATTTACATTTATTGAGCATAGGCTGCATATGCAGCCTATGCTCAATAAATGTAAATCCGATAATTGTTTACAAGAAAACTTTGTTAATGTGGATTTTACACTTGTGAACATTTTAGTCGTACTTAGTTGAGTGAAATGGCCCCTAGTAGCCGATTTCATCAACATTGCAAAGTATACTTATCTAGCAAAGTACATGTATACTTTAAGGGAGTAATCATTTATCTTCCCCGAAATGCATCATGGCTGTGATAATGTAATAAATTCAGTATAATAAAAATTAATAAATTTATCCTTAAATTGAAAATTTCTACCTAGATAAGTATACTTTACAATGTTGGTGAAATAGGCTACCGGTCTGTGATGAGTTTCACTGTCATTTGTGGCTGTGACTGGAGAAATGGGGCTTATGGGATTTATGACCAGTGTAGATCCAGATCAAATAGCCCATTCCTGTAACTTGATAACGATATATTTTGCTTGTTAGAATCATGACTGGTGTTTCATGGATGGAATGGCGAACAGTGCAGATCCTGGTCAGACTGTGCGGATGCACAGACTTATCTGGATCTATCTACACTGGTCGCAAATCCCATAAGTCCCATTTCTCCAGTCACAGCCAAATTGATCTCCAATGGTACTGTCTGTTCATGATGAGGCAAAGCACAAACACGTGTCTTGGAGTGGTCGTATTCCTGTAGCCGATTTCATCAAAATTGCAAAGTATACTTTCCTAGCAAAGTATACTTTGAGGGAGCAATCATTGATTTTTCCGAAATGCATTATTTCATGCAGAACTAACGATTGCATATATTTGATGATTAAAACTATGCAGAATTATTATACTGAATTTATTACATTATCACAGCCAAAATTGGCTGTGATAATGTAATAAATTCAGTATAATAAAAATTAATAAATTTATTCTAAAATTGAAAATTTCTCCCTCAAAGTATACTTTGCTAGGAAAGTATACTTTGCAATGTTGATGAAATAGGCTACTGGTAATATCCGTATTGTAAACTGGCGGCACTGTGCGCACATACACCTTCATCTATAACACACTTACCAGGGGCCCGTTTCACTAAACGTCTTACGACTAAAATGTTCGTAAGTGCAAATTTAAGATCGTCTGTAAATTTCAATTTATGGATTTACATTTATTGAGCATAGGCTGCATATGCAGCCTATGCTCAATAAATGTAAATTCAATAAGAAATAGAAAAACAATGTTGCAATGTTGATGAAATAGGCTCCTGATATACAGTGGAACATCTCTACACCAGACATCCTGGGGACCTCCCACGGTGTTCAGTATAGAGAGGCGTCACTGTATCTTCACTTCCTGTTTCGAGGGTCTGGTGTGGTAACCGCGGCATTGTCACTTGTAGACCAGCCTGAATTTGCAAACACTTAGCATTTGTGCAAGGCGAATGATTAGTGCCCAATGTGGCAGGGATTCCGCTGACGATCGCCATTTTCGAAAATTGTCATTTTGTATGGCCAATTGTTTATTTATTTTTTTTTAAAGTGGCGATTTTTTTATTTTCCTCTGCGGAATCCCTGATGTGTGAACCATCGAATGCAGATTAATGCAAAACTAAGTAATAGTTATAGTTCACATATTTAATTTTTAATAAATTAGTTTATTAAAAATTCAATACATGTATGTGAACTATAACTGACTTATTGTTTACCAAGCCCAGTCGTGAAGCTCCATCCTTAAACGTGATTTTGAATCGCTATACTAGTTCATGATTGGTGTTGCGACACGAAGTGAGCGCGTGTGTGGGCGGTAATATGCGTCATGTCTCGTGAACAAGGCGCAAAATCAGTTCTAAATATAACACTGAACATTTAATTATTAATTTAATATAGATATTGGCGAAAGCGTCACAATATGTGATTAATTGAGACGAAATGCTGTTCTTTCGTTGGTCGAGAAACTAGGGTAAACAATAATGTCAGTTGTGGAGTCAGTGGCATCAAATAGTGGATTCCTTAAATGCACGAAAACTGGGTAGACGAGTATACACAGAGCACCTATTGTCACTTGCAGAGTAACCCAAATGTTCTGTAGCCTATTTCACCAACCTATCAACACTTGATCAATCAGGACCAGTAGCCTATTTCATCAACATTGCAAAGTATACTTTAGTAGCAAAGTATACTTTGAGGGAGACATTTTCAATTTTATGATAAATTTATTAATTTTTATTATACTGAATTTATTACATTATCACAGCCAATTTGGCTGTGATAATGTAATAAATTCAGTATAATAATTCTGCATACTTTTAATTATGAAATATATGCATTTGTTAGTTCTATATGAAATAATGCATTTCAGGAAAAAATAATGATTACTCCCTCAAAGTATACTTTGCTAGTAAAGTATACTTTGCAATGTTGATGAAATAGGCTACTGGAATGTACACAGGATGACTGAATGTGTAAGTCTAGAATTTGTGCTAGTGGCGGAGGTGCAGGTTTAGTTGAAACATGTCTTACTTCCTGGTTCAACGGTGGTTCAACGGTCTAGTGTATCGCTGAATGGTCACTTCTGGAGCAATTGAATTTTCTGGAATTTGCACAGAGCGTCTTATCAGTCGCCTGCGAAATGCCAGAAAATTTGTGTTAGAGGCAGAGCTGCAGACTGGTGAAAGATATCTACTTCCTGGTTCTAGACACTTGCAGATCAACCTGAATATGCAAATTGCAAACATTTTCATTTTGATTGATTTGTGCAAAATATGCTTACAATTTTAATCTTTTTCTTTTACTTTAATCTTAAGTTACTCTTTTCATGACCAAGATTAGTAAAAATTATACAATTTCAGTTTAAGTATTCTCCTAAAGGTTTGCATAGTTTAACACTTGTCATGCTGAGAATATACGCCATTATGTTTGTGGAAAATCCTAAATATTTTCCTTCTATGTGCTCAGAAGTATATGTTGCGACCACCATTTGAACCGTCTCATTGAGACGGTTCAAATGAGTGGTCACAACATATACTTTCATTGAGAAATAACAAAAATAAAAATAAAATAGTAATTTCCAATAACCTCCGAAGGGAAGCACATTTAATACACATTGTTTTAAAGTCGCTCTTTTTATTCCGAATAGAATAGGTTAATGAAAATGTTCCCTATTACAATGTACCAATCTGATGGTGAAATCTCGGTCTTTGACAGCTAGCCTGAAGCCTAGAGCTGCATCTGAGCCTTAGCATGTCTAAGGTAATGCCAGCTGTTGTAAAAGGCGAATAAAAGGGATTTGCCTAAAAAGTCACAAGGCAATGTGAACAGATCCATGATAATCGCTGAACATGACTATCAGATAAATACACGTTGCAAATGTGTTTTATTGAAGTTGTTCCTTGTATCATGGACTATGCCACTATTGTTCACAGTCAATGACACAAACACCCCCTAGCACCGGCTTAAAGGTACATGCCCACTAAGTAGGCACATGTTCTTTATAAGAATTAAATAAGTGTATACGTGTGTCACTATTCCACCTGTTCTAAAAATGGTGTAATGGATGAATGTTTATTTTGCCAGAAAATGTCTCAGATGATGTCTCTGATAGAAAGAACGTTTTGTGCCTACTGAGTGGGCTTGTACCTTTAAGCAAGCTTCTATGTAAATAGAACACAGTCACTACCAATGAGCTGGCAAAAAGGACAAACCTGTCAAAATGACCATCTTGCTCGCTGAAAGAACACACAGGGAGATAAATTACCATGATTGTAGCTGCCACATTGCACTGAAGTTCACTGTTGTACATTTGGAATTAAAACTCCAATCAATCAATCAATCAGTCAATCATTCACTCGACCAGCCATCTGTCTGTCTGTCCGCCCGCCCAATCAATCCACAGCTATTCAAAATGGTTTCACTGTACATGTAATTCTGTTATCATACATACATGTACAGTGAATTTAGAGTTTAATTCTTGGGGGGAATTGACCACAAATCCCTTAAAACGCAGACAAATCCCCAACAATAGGAAAACATATAAAGTGGGCCTTGTAACATATAGGTCATCAACTGAACCAATCAGGAGAGATTAAGTAAATAAACCAGGCTCTGACAGAACCAGGCTTATTGCCTTTGCATCCAGTGTTGATCTAAATATGACACACATCATGTGATCTTGTACCTGTGTACATGTGTGATAGCTAAAAAAAAAAAAAGTTACGATATCTGTAAATGACATCGAAAATTAACAAAATGTTCAGAGCAAATTTGCTCTGAAAATGTTGTCAACTTCAGTCGAAGTCGATATCACGTCATCGCAATATACCAACTTTTTTAAAACATTTTAAGTCCGAAAGGGGGAGCTAACCACAACGAAGCCACGTACCAAATAATTATAAGGTCTCAATCCTTTGAGATACTTGACCACCTTGACATACAGACAGACACAGACACCCATTATGAAAACAGTGGAACATATCTAAACCTCCCTGGGTGCCCAGATTATAGAAGTCCCACTGTAAATACAAAATATACCTTCACTGTTCAGTAAATGATCGACAAAATAACCATTGTGCATGATCACGTGGTTACAACAACAACACATGCTGAAAGTGTTGAAAGCGCACCCACTCCAAAGTAAGTATTATTTGATATTTTCCTAAATATGCTACAGATTTTGATGAAATATGGCGCAGCAAACGCGTCTTCATGAGCTGCATTTGTTGGTCCCGGCAGCTCGGCCCATACTTATGTAGACACGGAAATCGATTCTTCGCAAAAACGACAGAAGTTGGGCCAAAGTACCGAAACCACCAAATGCAACTTAACAAGACGGCGTTTGATGCGCCATATTTCATCATAATAAGGAAAAAATAAAAGAATATGTACTTTGAATCGGAGGGCTTCTTTAAGTTTCAGTACTTGTTGTTGTTGTTGTTGTAACCATGTGATCATACACTTTGATATAAATCTGGATAAAAATAATTGGCTAAATGTACAGTCAATACTTCCTATCATGCTACAAGAGTCATAGGTGCATGTTCATCCTTATAGGAATCAAGATTTGCCTGGTTTGGCCCCATGCAGGTGCGTTGAATTGGGGAGTTGAATTGGGTTATTGTCCATTATAAAAGTAGTAAGATTATTACTGATCCTACTGATTCTGGTGTGGCAAGGACCTGGCATCAGATCAGGATTATTCTGATTTCAGGGTTGAATATATAGTTTTTTTATTGTAAATATTCAGTTCTGATTTTTGGATTTTCCCCCCATTTGTACATACATGTACCTACTTGAACTTGTACATGTACTTGTACATGTAATATTATATATGGGATTTAGTACTAAACCCATTGACCCGGCCTTAAATGACCTTAGCCGTTGATAGGCCGTTAAACCCAAACAAACAAACAAACAAGAGTCATAGACTGACCAGGATCTACACAGGTCAGGATCTACTCTGGTCAGGATCAACGCTGGTCAGGATCTATGCTGGTAAGAAATGAAATAAGATTGTGTTTAATCGTGGTTCGAATCTATATCTGCATGCAAATAACGAGCTTTAATGTCGCTGTAAATGGAGAAATAGGACTAATTGGTTTTGCAACTAGTGTTGATCCAGATCAGCCTGTGCATCCGCACTGTTAACTATTCAATCAATGAAACACCCGTCATGCTTCTAACAAGCAATATATATCTGTATCAGGCTACAAAAGTGTGCTGCTATTTGATCAGGAGCTTCATTGGTCACAAAACCCATAAGCCCCATTTATCCAGTCACAGCCACTAATAGAGCTGGGCAATTAGAATCAGTAATAACAGATAGCTTGTTAAATCCTCGAGTGAATAATATTATCGTACCGTATGTCTGACCGGATGTCATTATCTGATTATAAATACATTTCCTCTTGTTTGTAACCTGATAATTCAACAGTTTTCTCTAGGAATAGCAGGCGGCAGGCTGGAAGCATATACGTATGGTAATTGTATCCCCCCGGACGAAAGTGGGGGGATACTATGGATTTGACACCGAACATCGTCCGCGTCCGAGTCCGCGTCCGTCGCAGACATTTCTTGTCCGGAGCATAACTCGAACACCCTTTGGAATATTTTCATGAAACTTCACACATGCATAGACTACGACCCGAAGGTGTATCGCGTATAAGAATGACAACTTTTGCATAGCTAATTCTTTAGTTATCTCCCTTTTTTTATTTTGCGCACTGATTTCGTGTCCGGAGCATAACTCGACCACCCTTTGGAATATTTTCATGAAACTTCACACATGCATAGACCACGACCCGAAAGTGTGTCGTGCACAAGAATGACAACTCTTGCGTAGCTAATTTTTGAGTTATCTCCCTTTTTTGTTTTGCGCACTGATTGAGCATAACTCGACCACCCTTTGGAATATTTTCATGACACTTCACACATGCATAGACCACAACCCGAAGGTGTGTCACGCACAAGAATGACAACTCTTGCATAGATAATTTTTTAGTTATCTTCCTTTTTTGTTTCGCACACTCTACAAACTGGACAATAATACATGAAGACCCGTTTTCTCGTGTGCTCTGTACACCTTACCTGCAGAGAGAACAATAGTCTTCTCTGGTTGAACAATAGTGACTGGGAGAACCATTCACCTGTGCATGTGCTAGCATGTGCTAGCATGTGCTAGCATGTGCAAATGTCCAGACTGACCACTAACTGACCACTAACTTATTACAGGTAATTTATACAGGTAAATTATTATATTACATTTCCGTAAACTGTGTTGACAATATTGTGGCAATATGTGGACCTGTGCAGATATGATATGTAGATAAATATAGGACTATTAAAAAAAAAACCTGGGCTCCAGTAGCGAGCATTATTATTTTTAATTTTTAAACTTTTTTTCCATTTTTTTTTTCAAATTCTTTTAAAAATTTTGTCTAGTAGCATAAGGTCGTAAGTGCTATATACAGACTATTATCATATAATAAAACAATTATTGGCTAGTGAGCCATAGAATATAATCTGATATTTCTATGGCTCACTAGTCAATAATTGTATAATATGTTCGAGCCAGTGAAAATTGCTTTCGGGCCCAGGCTCGAGGTCAAGGCGGGACAAGGCGAGGCATTTGATTCCGCAGAATTCTTGTTTACTTATCTCCTTTTGTTGTTTCATGCACTGATTTCGTGTCCGGAGCATAACTCGAACACCATTTGGAATATTTTCATTAAACCTCACACATGCATAGACCACGACCCAAAGGTGTGTCGCGTGCAAGAATGACAACTCTTGCATCGTTAATTTTTTTTACTTATCTCCTTTTGTTGTTTCATGCACTGATTTTGTGTCTGGAGCATAACTCGAACGCCCTTTGGAATATTTTTTATTAAACTGCACACATGTATAGAAGACTACCCAAAGGTGTGTCGCGCGCAAGAATGACAACTATTGCGTCGTTAATTTCTTAGTTATCTCCCTTTGTTGTTTTGTGCACTGATTTTGTGTCCGGAGCATAACTCGAACACCCTTTGGAATATTTTCATGAAACTTCACACATGCATAGACCACGACGCTAAAGGTGTGTCACGCAAGAATGACAACTCTTGCATCACTAATATTTTAGTTATCTCCCTTTGTTTTTCCGCGCACTGATTTTGTCTCTGGAGCATAACTCGAACACCCTTTTTTCACACTACTTGTGTATCTGGGGAGGGGGATACACATGCGCTTGTCGACAAGTGTCCATTTCTAGTTTAATGATGGGGTTCATCCTTCTTGGAATCACGATATCCCTGACGTACAATTTTTAGCTCACCTGCTTTTTTCAATTCACTTTAAAGGCACTGGCAGGGGCGCCAGAAGCATCATAAGATTGGTCCAGCGAATCTACAGGGTGTCCCCGGTATCCACCCAAAGTGTATGTTGTTACCACTCAGTTGAACCGTCTCGCCGAGACGGTTCAACTGAGTGGTAACAACATACATTTTGTATGTTGTTACCACTCAGTTGAACCGTCTCGCCGAGACGGTTCAACTGAGTGGTAACAACATACACTTTTGATGAGAAATTTACATTCCGTTTTTTTATACATGAATTACAAATATGTTAAAATTATTGATCCGGCAGTCGCCAGACCTGTTCCGATGCTCTGACTGGGTCTCAGATGTACCTAGAATGTGATGAAGCGGATTAGGAAATAATAGTTTAATTGTACGTTTGTATAGTATTTCTGAACCCAATTGTACCTACAATTAATTACGTCATCTTGAAAAATCATGGATTGGTAAAACAAATGTTTATAATACGAAACGAAATAACTAGCGTTGCAAAAGCTACTTATTTTCAGTATTATAAACATATTTTCAGTTGATGGTTGCTAAATTATTTCATTTAAATTACAGTAGCGTCTATACAGTACGTATTTATAAATTTGGTGTATTATTATCATTTCAGAACAAAACATAAAGAAATTTCACTACTTTTACTTACCGATACATTTATAGCAAAAATGCCAAAGTTTGCGAAATCAAATTATCTTCCCTGCTTATCACAGTTTGAATATAGCGCATATTGTTGGGAATGTGCTTAAATAAAATGGTACGATTGATTTATATAATCATTTACTGTGCATAAAGCGAAAAACCACATTTTGGAATCTGAGACATTATCTGAGAGCATCACTTTAACACAGTTCATCATAATTAACCCTTACACCGCTATCTTCATTTTTTGTCGTCTGCTGTTTATTTTCTATTTTCCATTTTTATCATCAAAAACATGCTGTGACAGCACTTTAGAATAATTTACAACATGCTTTGACAGCACTTCAGAATCATTGGAAATGATTCTGAAGTGCTGTCAAACTATGTTTTTATTGAGAAATAACAATCCCTCGAATTAACAATTTGTTCCCACGATAAAACAATTCGTTCCCTCGAATTAACAATTGTTATTTCGTGGGAACGAATTGTTAAATTGAGGGAATAAATTGTTTATTTGTGGGAACAAATTGTTAAATTGAGGGAAACAAGTTGTTATTTCGTGGGAACAAATTAATAAAAAAAATAATTCTACGTCGCCTGCGGGGCTGCGTACATCTGTCCGTCTGTCTGAGATTTGTGTTAATGTTTTCCGCTACCTTCTATCTCTGTTACCTTAAGTCGGATTGGCTTGAAACTTCATATATTTATTTGTCATAATCCGTATTCCATTCTATACCCCACCCATGCAACCCCTGTGCTCAAGGTCAAGATCAAATGACCGAGAAATTACTGTTTTACTAATATTACTTTTGTTGAGAAATATGGAAAATAGAGAAGAAAATGGTCAATATTCATGTGTGTATTCGGAATGTAATCGCTAAATAAATTACATGTTCCCTAGCGACAGAAATAATGAAAAATTGACTCATTTTTCATTGTGTGCATTTGTTTTTCATGTTAATGGCCGTTTTAAAGCTGCTGTAAAAAATCACTCTTCAGCTTTATTTATGAGAAGTTAAGTCAACACATGCAAGAGACAACATGTCAGAATGTGCTTTTTCAGACATTGTGAAGAGTAACGTGACTTTTGTGATAATAAAATGGGATTATTGCAAAAATTGAGGGAAAAATTTGGAAGTTTTGCAGAAATTTCAAGAAAATGTTGGCATCTTGGCTAAAATTCAATCAATCAGTCAATTACTCACTCAATCAATCAATTAACAAATCAATCAATCAATCAGATATTCAATCCAGCAATCAACAGACAAAAAACTACACTGGCCAGAGATAATGTAAGCCCCTGTTATGGTATAACTTTCCTTCAAACTTTTCATTGCACTAAAATGACAAGCTCATTTATTTTTGATGAGTTCACTCTAGTTTGTTGTCCTCCTTCAGTAATTTTAGGCTAATGTTGTTTAGGCAACCAGTAAAATGCTCATAATTCATATGCTTTCAAGAAGCCACACTTCGTTTGGACTACCCATTGCTAAAAAGGACCATACCGCATTTTCAAGTGACATGATTTGTATTGGCGTCCACACATCTAGTTTATATATCCGTCTTTGTACTGTGGAACCTCTCTAAACCGGACACCAAGACAACACCTGTGATCTTAGTTTTGATGAGTTTCTTGGTCATTTATTGCAGGTGATAATATCTGTTCATGATCGCTTAGCGCACAACTATATGGCTCAGAATATTCACACGTACAAAATGTCTTGATTTGTATTTTCCAAAATTTAACTGATACACAGAGCCCAAAACTGTGAAAACTATAGAGAATAGTAGATACAAATGTATGTAGAGTTTTAGATACAAAGCAAGACAGACCAAAATGCCATAGGATAAGTTGGCACAGGGCACTATTTTCTTGGTTGTACTCATCGTTTATGCTATCTCAAAGGACATAAGATATAATGAAAGCACTGAAAGTACTGAAACTAGGTTAGCTCCACAAGATTACTAACACTTATTATTTGTTTATATAATGATGTTTAATGGCTTATCATCAGTTAAAGTCATTTTAGGTCAGTTAACAGGGTCAAATCCCATATTACATGTGTATGGATAGAAGGTTAATTACAAAATCAGAACAGAATATTTACAGAAAATAAATATAGTCAGTGCACATGGCTTCGCACACTTTACATGTATTTTGATAATAATCAGAAACAAGTAAACAAATAAAGTTTGCCTTTGTTTGTATTTTGAAAGATATGACACTCAACACCGGAAATATGTGTGTCACATGTCGGACAGTTCATGCGAGATCAGGGATCCGCCATGGTTGTTGTACTACATGAATCAATTTGAAAGCACATGGGCGTGTACATGGCCTCGCACACCCGAAACTCTTCTGATCTAACTTATACTTAGAATCTAACAATAATTATAATTGATGTTCAGCATCAAGAAAGTATATGTTCAAATAATAAAGATGAAGACACCCACAATGGTGATGTCTGGCACCCAGCTACATCAACAGACTATTCAAACGTTTGTTTCACCGTGTATGAAAACAACAAAATTAATATTATTGACCAAACACCCACACCATTGCCCCGATGACAATAAACCAACATTATTACCCTACACTTTGTGCCTGGGGGAGAATGAGCCGCCAAAGTAGCGGCTGGATCAAATCAACAGCGCAGGAAATAATAATCCCTCAATAAACCGTGATAGCATCGGTGTGTCAGGTATGGTGCGTGGTTTCCGGCGGCTTGATCTGTTTAGTCAATTCATCAATACACAGCATCGGTATGTCTGATGTGATGCGTGGTGTCCGGCAGATCATCAGGCAATAGAAAAATATAGTATATGTAGAGTTTTAGATACAAAGCAAGACAGACCAAAATTCCATAGGATAAGTTGGCAAAGGGCACTATTTTCTTGGTCGTACTTGCCGTTTAGGTGCAGCACGTCAATATGGCTGCCCCCATAGAAATTTGTGTGACATAATGTGCTATCTCAAGGGAGATAACATATGAAAATGGTTGATAGCAGACACAAAATGGTAACTAATAGCCTACGGGTTTGAATTTTTTATATATATAAATGTAACCAGTTTCCGACGGTACCAGTTGTAACCAACAAAAAATTACATATCCGTCAGTAGCCGATTTCACAAAAATTGCTAAGCATACTTATCTAGCTAAGTATACTTTGAGGGAGTAATCATTTATTTTTCCTGAAATGCATTATTTCATATAGAACTAACCACTGCATATATTGGATGATTAAAAGTATGCAGAATTATTATACTGAATTTATTACATTATCACAGCCAAAATGGCTGTGATAATGTAATAAATTCAGTATAATAAAAATCAATAAATTTATCCTTACATTGAACATTTCTCCCTCAAGGTGTACTGAGCAAGGTAAGTATACTTTGCAATTTTGGTGAAATGGGCTACAGGTACTATTGGGGAGGGGTGGGTCAGGTTGGAGTTTGGGGTCATTCAAATATCATCACATGGCTCTCAAGCACATATATTATGGAAAAAACACAACATCTCAGATTCATGAAGATAGAACTATCGCCAGAAAAATATATGCTTCATGTGTAGTTTCTTGCACTTACTTAGCAATGGAAATGATTCTAAAGTGTTGTCAAGCCATGTTTTCATTGATAAACAAGACAAAATATAAACTACATGTACAACAGACTACAATTTTGTTTCCCGCACTCCAAGGGTTAATGACGCATAATTTACAGTTCATGGAGCCCGCAATTCGGACACAAATTGAATTGTTACGATTCCAGGCGAGTGGATACTATATTATTGCAAGGTCGATCGTTCGATAATCTTACTCCAGCCTCATCATGTATGTAAATTCAATAATAGTTTTTCTGGCTGAAATTCAAATCTGGCCAATTCAACTCCCAGGAAGTAAATGTATGTTTTTCCCAAATACGCAAATGAAAAAAACATATCAGCAAACCATACATTTTGTATTTTGGCTCACACCCTTGCATCCTTATTCTTACTATATTATTTATTACACTCATCATTTATAGGTTAGGAATAGGTTGTTGTGGCCCAGAGATATGATCAGTCCGTCCGTCCGTCCGTCCGGGCAAACATTGGGGGTTTAGGGTCTACGGGGAGGAGCCTAAGACAATAGAATACAATAGATTTATTCCATATAGCCCCTAAGCCTTTGTAGTTTAGGGGCTATTCCTTTGATCTTTTAAAGAATAAATAGCCCTTAAACCCAAAATGTCAGTACCCAACAAATGCTCTTCTGTGTGTTGGGCAAGCTTTTTAGGGATCTTCTTGGGTAGGGTTAGTGTTGGGTACTTGTTATACAGTAAAAACCCAACAAGTATCCATTTGTAGGAACGTCCGTCCTTCCATCCGTCTGTCCGTCCGCCCATCCTGTGCGTCCTGTGGTCCCGTGATTTGATACGCAGAGTTTATTTCGATTTAATTTGACCACTGTGTCATGGATTATCTTAGTGACCGCTTTCCGACTTATAATTTCACCATTTTGCCTTGTAACTTCTAAAACTTCTAAGCCGTAATAGCTGGAGATGTGATGCTTGGTATGTAGCTTCTTTATGGTGTTTAGATGCACAAAGTGTATTTCCATTTTTGCTTTGACCCTGAGCCATGGATTATCTCTTCCTTTTGGACTTGGAATTTTACCTTGTTTACTATCAAAGCGATATGTTGGGCATCCATGTTCTATGAACCCATTTTCTAGTTTCTACCTAAGCTGTTTTAGTGAAAAATAGGAAATGTAGCATGAATTTGCCGCATATCAGACGTATCGTATTTGCATATTTATGCAATTTGTTAAATCTAAAATTGGCATTTGTGTTTGGTCTACTGAGTTTGAGACTGCTGGTTATTTAATTTATACAACACGAGTAGACTTTATCAATGTTAGAATTGAGATATGGTGGGTAATATATGTTATGCGTACAACCATTTAGGTCAGTCGTGTTAATAGGTTACCAAACTTGGAAAATCATGAATAGCTTTCCTTAACCCTTAGACCGCTACTCACAACAATTGTCCTCTGCTGTTGGTTTTATATCTTGCCTTATTTTTGAATAAAAACATGGTTTGACAGCACTTCAGAATCGATTCTGAAGTGCTGTCAAAGCATGTTGTAAATTATTCTAAAATGCTGTCAATGCATGTTTTTTAAGATAAAAATGGAAAATAGAAACACCAGACGGCAAAAAATTTAAGATAGCGGCCTATTGTTAAACTATTTCCAGGGCATCACCGTCATTATAATTAGCGGATTTTGTCGGTTTAATGTCCTGTTGCTTAGTTGAAACTAAGCAACGGGACGTCAAATCGGCAAATTCCACCAATTCGATATAATCTGGAAATAGTTATAGGGAAGCTACCGGTACTTCTGATTTTCCACAAGCCACAAGTTCCACAAGCCACAAGCTATTTATAAGACTGTTATATTGACCTCCTTTCAACTACATTTTCCTAAATGTGTCTGTAACTACTAGAACCATGTTGATGTGCTACAGCTATGAGAAAGGCATCATTGGCAAGAACATGTTCTTGCCAATGACGCCTCTATCATAGTTGTAGCTGTTTCAGAGTTATTTCGAACTCTGAACCAGCTATTATTGTGTGCGTGTTCTTGAGATCAAGGCAATAACTGTATTTTCATGTAGCATCAGTTATAGGCAATACATATTCAAATTTTGTATGTATTTATCAGGACATTTGCCTCTCGATGATGATTGAGAAAATATGCAACTTTTAGTCTCTAATTCTGCAAGTGATCAGTTTTTGTGGAGATAACATATTTCAGTACTTTGATTTATGTATTTATCAGGACGATGGGAGCGTATGTGCATCTTAGCAATGAATTCTTCTGTAACCCTTTCACCCCTAAGTAATTGGAATGGATTTTTATATGTTAATTTTTTGTTCCGATCCAATCGTAGCAAAATTATGTTTAGACTTGTCCATTTATGAAAAGGGTGTGTTTTTGTTCTCAAAATTAGAAAATTTCTTACAAAAGGTGCAGATCTGCTGAGACGGCTTGTTATGAGCTGGCTCATCTGGAACTACACTGTTTGCAAATATGATAGTGGTCTGTAGTGTCTAAAGGGTTAACCCTTTCCCTATTTTGCGATATTTCAACTCGTCCAAATACAAAACATCTGAATAAAAGAATCAAATGCTGGGTCAAATGATGGTTAGAGCAGAAAACATTTGGGAAAAGGAGAAATTGCTTGTTACAAGCAATTTCTCCTTTTCCCACAATCTTCTGCAGAGGCGTGAAAAGTCGTCTCTATCAGGGAAAGGGTTAAGAGAGGTCTGTTACAGTGTTGACAGGGTTAAGAAATCGTACTGAACAGTGTATCTTTCAATTGATCACACCTGGGCAAAGTGATCCGGTGTAGCAAGGGTGCCTGACACCAGATCAGAATAATGCTTTCAGTTCAGTAACCTATTTCACCAACATTGCAAATTATACTTTGAGGGAGAAATTTTCAATTGAAGGAAAAATTTATTAATTTTTATTATACTGAATTTATTACATTATCACAGCCATTTTGTCTGTGTTAATGTAATAAATTAAGTATAATAATTCTGCATACTTTTAATCATCAAATATAAGCAGTGGTTAGTTCTATATGACATACGCCTAATGCATTTCGGGAAAAATAAATGATTACTCCCTCAAAGTATACTTTGCTAGATAAGTATACTTTGCAATTTTGATGAAATCGGCTACTGGTATGTTTTTATTGTAATTTTAGTGCTGACTGAACAGTTCCCCCAATACAAGTGAATTCCCAGTTGGTTATGATCTTGCTATATATATATAAATACATAGTTATACGATGTAAATAAAAGTCATATGTTCTCATCGATGAAATAAACAACTTCCGGTGAAAATATGACTACTTCCGCTATCTATATTCATAACGCGCATCTGCAGTGCCGGACTGCAAATAGGCTGAAATACACATTCATTACCGTATACAGTCTAAAAAACTGCTAATTTTCATGGAGCGGTATATAATTAATAGAATATTCATATTTTTGCAACAAATATGACATATATGCTCATCGAGTGGTGTGAAATGTCCATATTTCACGAGTGCCGTGAAATATGGACATTTCACACCACTTGATGAACATATATTATGTCATATTCGTTGCAAAAATATGAATATCCTCTATATATTCGGACACCATTTGTTTCGGGGAAACCCGTATAAAATGGGGTTTCCCAAAACAAATTGTATCCAAATACATTGTTATTGTTATAAAACAGTACACCCATTCTAACCCTGAACTCTTCACTGTGGGTAACCATATATGTATATGTGTTTCCTCGGCATCAAATGTGTCTGAATATTTAGGGTTATTACAGTACACCCCAATCAATCACTCTATTTACTTATTGTTATTGTTATTCCTGATTGCACCTAATCCATGGGCATCGACCTTCAACCCTTTCACCCCTAAGTAACTGGAATGGATTTTGATATGTTTTTTTAACCAATCCTAGTGTCACAAAATTATTCATTCTAGTTCATTTATGACAAGGGTGTGATTTTTTTCTTAAAAATATGAAAATTACTTGCAAAAAGTCTGGATTCTGATGAGACGGCTTGTGACGAGCCGTCTCATCTGGATCAACACTGTTGGCCAATACCACTATACAGGCATTTGGTGTTGAAAGGGTTAACATCAACAAATCACGGGGAGATCCAATGTGGGAGATATTCCAAACTTTATACGAATGTGACAAGATCGCACTTCACTGTAATTGCGTGATTTTCAGAGATGTCAAACTTGATGCAAATAGTCGATTTCATCAAGATGGCTTCTCTTCAGTTACTATATATAGAATTAATCATTCGGCTACCTACTTGTGTTTTCTTGACAGATTGTAATTAAATGCGTACAAGTAAGTCAAACAAGTTGCGACAGTAGAAAACGTGAATTATTATTGGCTAAAAATAGAAGATCTTACAAGAGTGGTGATTTAAAGGTACATGCCCACTCAGTCGGCACAAAATGGTCTCTATATCAGAAACATCGTCCGAGACATTTTCTGGCAAAATAATCATTCATTCACCATTACCCAACGTATTGATTGGCATTATTATACATTATATATCAGACGTAACTTTCCGCACTGATATCAGGGGCGATAACAGTGTTTCCTTAAAATGTTAACGGACATTACTATTTATTAATCCTTAGAAGGCGAGAACTGAAACTTGATGTCTGATTTTGCTTCTTATATTGTATTTTATCTAAATGAAAACATGGTTTGACAGCATTTTAGAATCATTTCCATTTGATTCTAAAGTGCTGTCAAAGCATGTTTTTGACAAGAAATGTGGAAAATAAAAAATAATCAGCAGACGGCAAATTTTAATTCAGCAAAAAATAAGAAATGAGGCTGTGCTGAAATGGTCCTGTATCATGCTGTGACAAATCCATGACTCTCTGCCCCTATCCGACCCAAGGTCAATGTTAGAGATTTACTCACGCACGGCCTTAAATTACCTTAGCTGTTGATAGGCCATTAAACATAATAAACAAATACTCCATTCACATACTCCATTCACATATTCCATTGAAATACTTGGTATTCAGGTAAATTTCTTATAATTTCTATTTCCTTTCTGTCCGGCAATTCATAGGTACAACTGGGCTCAGAAATACAATAAAAATGTACAATCTTAATATTTTTGTCGCGCCCGCTTGTGGACAGTGCAATATAGTTGGCACATTGGCATACATACGTCCGTGTACATATGTACATATGTACATGCGTGCGTCTGCGGTTAAAGTTTTTGGTTAAAGGTTTCGGTATACTATCAAAGCCTCGGCACGCCTTCACACGGGCCGCGACCATCTATTGTCTGTTCCACGTTTTTCTGCCGACAAACTTTTGGTCATTAAACACATTAAATGTAAAAAATATTTAAATGTAAGTACTTTTTCATCAATAACAAAAAAAGTCATCCTCTAGTCACCTGTCTAGATCGCTTGGAAATGATGTAACTAAGAATACAAAAGTTAGATTTGGAAAATCAGTCAACAAATTCCAAAATTATTTTTAAAAATCTATTTTTAGCCCCCCATGTTAAATTCCCATAGGAAAATCATTTTTCAAAATAAAATCAATATTTGACAGAACTTTTTGGGGAGGGGTACTTTTTATTGATGAAAAAGTACTTAAATATAGTTCAATACAGTTAAATATTTTTTGGATTTAATGTGTTTAATGGCCAAAAGTTTGTCAGCAGTAAAACGTGGAACAGACAGTAGTTACTTGTTTACTAGTCGTTTTCATCTTTTTCTGCGCATGTCTAATACCCAGTGCCTATGGGTTAAATCCTTGACTGCTGAAAATATTTTGTCGTCTGCCGTAATGTGATTTCCATGACAGGTTGTGTATTAATACGCGCCTCATCACGCCCTTGCCACACCGCTGACATGGCTTCCAGTACTAATCTACGAGTGTGGTAGCCTTAATTTGTCTTATCTGCTCACCGCACCGCTATATCGCTGATTGGTCTCAAATTAGTCGATGAACCATATATGGGCTGTTGATTGAGACATCGGTGTATGGGATTTGTGACCAGTGTAGCTCCCGATCAAATAGCACAGTCCTGTAGCCCTGATTACGATATATATTACTGCTTGATAGAAGCATGACAGGAGTTATGTTGATGGAATGGCGAACAGTGCAGAACCTGATCAGATTGTGCGGATGCACAGTCTGATCTGGATCTACACTGGTCGCAAAACCCGTAAGCCCCATTTCTCCAGTCACAACGACATTTGAGTTGTTGTTTACGAAATTAATTATGTTTTTGACTAGCACACACCCTGACCTTGTCAACTCACCAGTATATCTCTGATTGGTTTAAAATTATGCAACAAGCCAAGTGATACTGTACCTGTAGATGTGCAACTTTTCATAACAATATTCACAGAAACTGTGATATTTTCTGTAAATGACGTCGAAAGTTGATTCGCAAATGCGGAATTCTATTTCATGACATTCGGGCGCTTATTTGAGACCCACTGCCAGCTGTATAATGACTGTTGTTATGTCACCATCGCCACATGGTGATGGGGCATATAGTGTTACCCGCCGTCACTTCCGTCACAAACTTAACGCTCATTTAAATTTCTCATAATTTTAGTTTCCTTTCACGTAGCTGCTTCATATTTCACACATGCATTCCTCTGATGGTCCTCCATTATGCTGTGACAAATCTGCGATCCCTGGGCCCCTGCTAAACCCAAGGTCAAGGACACATACTTAGTGCTTTCAAAACCGTAACACTCGGATAAATGTTTTATAATGTCTGTGTCGTTCCACTTAACTGTTTCATATTAACGCTTAGACCGCTATCTTAATTTTTTTGTCGTCTGCTGTTTATTTTCTATTTTCCATTTTTATCATCAAAAACATGCTTTGACAGCACTTTAGAATAATTTACAACATGCTTTGACAGCACTTGAGAATCATTTCCATTGGAAATGATTCTGAAGTGCTGTCAAACCATGTTTTTATTTAGAAATAAGGCAGACTATAAAAACAACAGCAGACGACAATTGTTGTGAGTAGCGGTCTAAGGGTTAAACACGAGCATTCCTCTGATGGTCCACTATCATGCTTTCCATGATCCCCCGGCCTTTCGTATTTTCAAATGTGCCCGTATTTTCTTTGGCTGCTAGCGGGGGTATTCATGTGCCGGCAGGTTACAGTAAATTTCTAGCTTAACTATCAGAATTCCAACAGAAGCCAATATTTGGATGCTGATGTAACAGAATGGCTTAGCACAGAAATTGTTCATTATAGAAAAAGTGTAGAAGTCATGCAACTATTATCAAATTATTATCTCCAGAGACCTTGGCATTCACTAAGTGTATATATGTCACGCCAGTGGCTTATTTCATCAACATTGCAAAGTATACTTATCTAGCAAAGTATACACAATGTACTTTGAGGGAGTAATCATTTATTTTTCCTGAAATGCATTATTTCATATAGAACTAACAACTGCATATATTTGATGATTAAAAGTATGCAGAATTATTATACTGAATTTATTACATTATCACAGCCAAAATTGCTGTGATAATGTAATAAATTCAGTATAATAAAAATTAATAAATTTATTCTTAAATTGAAAAAAAGTATACATTGCTAGATAAGTATACTTTGCAATGTTGGTGAAATCGGCTACTGGCCCATACGCAGAGGGGGTGCGACAGATGGGTGCGTACGTACGCACCCCTTAACCCTTTCAACAACACATGCCTGTATAGTTGTCGAGCCGTCTCATCAGGATCTGTGGGTGGTTGATCGGGTGAACGCGACGGCGTAAATTAACGGTAGGCGTTCCTCCTGATAGGAATCACGATTTGCCTGGTTTGTACCGTTTTTATCTTTGGCTCTTTTGTTACCTGGGAGTTGAATTTGGTTACTGCCCATTATAAAAGTAGTAAGATTATTACTGATCCTACTGCTTTTGGGAGGGGCCAAGTGATTCTGGTGTGGTGAGGAGCTGGCATCAGATCAGGATTATTCTGATTTCAGGGCTGTATATATTTTTTATGCCACCGGTCTCGAAGAGCCGGGTGGCATATTGTTTTTGGACCGTCCGTCTGTCCGTCCGTCCGTCCGTCCATCCATCCATCACACGTTTCGGTTAACCACTTTGTCACAGTTTCTCAAATATGCTGCAGGTGGCATCCGCGTTTGACAGACGCATTTATTGTTTTTTATTGTAAATATTCAGTCCTGATTTTGGGATTTTCCCCCCATTTGTGCATGTACTTGAACATGTACATGTACTGATACAGGTAATAGGGATTTAGTACTAAACCCATTGACCCGGCCTTAAATTACCTTAGCTGTTGATAGGCCGTCAATCCCCAACAAACATTCAAACAAAGTCATCAGGATCTGCACTTTTTGCAAGTACTTTTCATACTTTTGAGAACAAAAACACCCCATGTTCATAAATGGACGGGTCTGAAAATCATTTTGTGGTGATTGGATTGGTTGCAAAATCAACATATCAAAATCCATTCCAGTTAATTAGGGGTGAAATGGTTAATCTGCTGAAGTCTGTCCGTGGTTGTGCAAAAAATGTTTAGTCCTTCACGCCGTCGATAACGCGCCACCCCTAAATTAATTCCTGCGTATGGGCCTGCACGCACATATCAAATCATGTCTCACGAGATCTTAGCAGGTGTAAAGTGTAGAAAAGTCATGCTAGGTCTGTGACTGGAGAAATGGGGTTTATGACCAGTGTAGCTCCTGATCAAATAGCACACTCCTGATACCAATCTATACTGAACACATAAAGTAACTACAGTTTTCAATTCCTAACGTTTGAATCATGAGTATTAACGTGCATAGTCCGTGTATATTCATTCGCACGAATAATTTGGTGAATAAGAAATAAATATACGTACGACTTTTATATTGGACTGGAGGTAGACAAACATGAAAAACAGGTGTTGTCCGTCTAATGAGGTCATGTGATTATTTTGAAAGTAACAAGATTGTGCATTCGAATAAGGACATTGTGTGGGATTGGAAAAACAATACTGTGAAACGTTCATGGCATAGGCATTGATGGAAAATAATCAACACTGACATGCGATTGGCATGCATCAATCGGATGTCGACAACATTCTGTCACGCGAGTTTAGGGTGTTCTTTGGACGACTATGGCAAGGCTCAAGAGGCATTACGTGAACACTGGAGACGTTTTACATTTGCTACGTAAAGGATGGCCGTGTATGTTGGCGCTGTGAGCAGGCAAAGGTGTATGTGTTACATGTTGTTGTAATTGCTTCCATTCTGTAACAGCGAGTCAAGAAACTTTCCGACACCTGCACAAATAATATGAAAACACTATGTATACAGCTTGATTAACATTGCATTCAGTCTTGTCTGATTAAGCCAGACAGACACTTCGTATCACTGTACTATAAGCCCGATCGCGGCGATATTCCGTATGTTCGACTAATCCTCACGTCTGTCGGACAACACGCACCATCTCGCTGCATCAGGGTTGATAACCCTCGTATTGCCATCATTTGCTGACAGCCAAATTGCAATATGGGCGAGCACCGGAGACTTTCTACCAAATCACGTCTTCTAATATTGGTTATGAAAATTTGTATAACTTTCGTAAATGATGTCGAACATAGGCAGAAATTGCAGAGCACATGCGGAATTGAATTCCACATGTGCTGTGAATGTTTGTCTACTTTTGTTGTCATTTACAGAAAATATAGCAGATTTTCAGAAACGGTATTGGAAGGTGTACATATTCAATAATGCAGAAAGTCTCATACTGTAACCATTATGTAAATTGATTTCTTCGGACTTAGTTTGAGGTTTGTGGCAAAATTGCTCTGTGATAGTTCATTGGGGAAAATTAGTTTCGTGGAGAATCTGAATATTTTGCCTGTTCAGACAGCGTAGATTATGGCCAACCTGCACAGTTTTGCAGCCTGATCGATCAGCATGTCCAGTGTTTGCTTTAATAAATGGTACAGATCATAGTATTTTGTTTCTATGAAATTGTAGAGGTGTGACGTATGTCTTCAGTCTGGTTGTTTAAATTGTTCGAACTTGTCTGTTCTCAATATGATGTGTGGCGTTCCGTGCATCTATTGTAATACACATCTACAGTTATTCTGTGTAATGAAGAGAATATTGTTTTTTTGGAGTGTGCTCCTGTTCTGCACGTAACATAGTTCTGGAGTCCAGGGGGCCGTTTCACTAAACTTCTTACGACTAAAATGTTCGTAAGTGCAAACCTATGATAGTCTGTAAATTTCACATTAACAATGTTTTCTTGTAAACAATTATTGGATTTACATTTATTGAGCATAGGCTGCATAAGCAGCCTATGCTCAATAAATGTAAATCCATCAATTGAACTTTCCAGACGATTCCAAATTTGCACTTACGAGCATTTTAGTAGTATGAAGTTTAGTGAAACGGGCCCCAGAACTATGTTCTGTGCACAACAGGAGCACACTCCAAAAAAAACAATATGCTCTTCATTACACAGAATAACAGTAGACTCTGGAGTACCGTAGTTTCTATTATATATGATTCACTAATTAAGCTAATAGCAAAATATATTTCTGAACTCTCGTATGATTCTATGATATATTGTTACAAGATCCGGGGGTCCAGTTCTTAACCGTAATTACATTAATCATTAAAAGCTGGATTAATATATTGATATCTGCTATTTTGTTCCCTGCTTTCAAAACCTGTATAGACAGTGCACGGACACGACTCTCCTGTGTTACCAATGTTTTGTTAAGAAATGAGACGAGTGTAAAAACAACAGGATAACAATTTATCGAGGTTCCAAACTGCTTTCACTGGCGTTGCATTGGACGATTTGTTTGATTTCATTTATTAGCCAGGTTTGAAAAAAAATCCAGGCTATTTGATTGGCGAAAGCCGGGCGGGCGGGTGGGCGGCGGGCGGCCGGTCGGCGGGCGGCGTCCACAATCAATGTTAAGTTTTCGTGTTTGAGTCCATTTCTTTGTTACTGTACCACCTAGGACCACCAAACTTTCACAGCTTCATAATCAAGGGGTGCCCACCACATATCACTATCCAACATGTTACTTTTTTTTTAACTTCACCCATTTTTTCCACGTAATCGACTTAGCCATTTTCAATGTTAAGTTTTCGCGTTTACAATGTTAAGTTTTCGTGTTTAAGTCCATTTCTTTCGTACTGTACCACCTAGGACCACCAAACTTTCACAGCTTCATAATCAAGGGGTACCCACCACATATCACTATCCAACATATTACTTTTTTTTTTAACTTCACCCATATTATCCGCGCAGTCGACTTAGCCATTTTCAATGTTAAGTTTTCGCGTTTACAATGTTAAGTTTTCGTGTTTAAGTCCATTTTTCTTTGGTACTGTACCACCTAGGACCACCAAACTTTCACAGCTTCATAACCAAGGGGTGCCTACCACATACAACTATCCAACATGTGACCATTTTTTTACCTTCACCTATTATTTCTACGTAATTGACTTAGCCATTTTCAACGTTAACTTTTTAACGTACGTCTGGTTAGAGTTTTTTGGTTAAAAACTTTTTCGTTATACTATATCTCTGCAACTGCTTCGCCCATTACCTTGAAACTTCACATGGGTGTTTATCATCATCCATAGTTTCATTCTAACCCCCAACCGTGCGGCCCCTGTGCCCAATGTCAAGGTCAAATTACTTTTAATTTTTTTGTTAAAGTTTTTTCGTGTACTATATCTCTGCAACTGCTTCACCCAATACCTTGATACTTCACATGGGGGTGTTTTATCATCATTGTCGCACCTGCTTGCGGAAGCGCGATCCAGTGCCCAATGTCAAGGTCAAATTACTTTGAATTTTTTTGTAAAGTTTTTTGTGTACTATATCTCTGCAACTGCTTCACCCAATACCTTGATACTTCACATGGGTGCTTATCATCATTGTCATTGCACCTGCTTGCGGAAAGCGCGATCCTGTGCCCAATGTCAAGGTCAACTTACTTGAATTTTTTTGTTAAAGTTTTTTGTGTACTATATCTCTGCAACTGCTTCACCCAATACCTTGATACTTCACATGGGTGTTTATCATCATTGTTGCACCTGCTTGCGGAAAGCGCGATCCTGTGCCCAATGTCAAGGTCAAATTACTTTTGAATTTTTTTGTTAAAGTTTTTTCGTGTACTATATCTCTGCAACTGCTTCAACCCAATACCTTGAATACTTCACATGGGTGTTTATCATCATTGTCACACCTGCTTTGCGGAAAGCGCGATCCTGTGCCCTATGTCAAGTTCAAATTACTTTTGAATTTTTTTGTTAAAGTTTTTTTTGTGTACTATATCTCTGCAACTGCTTCCCCATACCTGATACTTCACATGGGTGTTTATCATCATTGTCACACCTGCTTGCGGAAAGCGCGATATCGTCAGCATTTTGGCATACGTCCGTCCGTTCGTCCGTGTGTCCGGTTAAAGTTTTTTGCTTAAAGTTTTTCCATCTACTATATCTATTTTTTTAGTGTCCATGCCTCGCCCCAAGGCGCGACATGCAGGCCACGGCCATCTAGTCTACAAAAAGTGGGTATAATTATGTTATCCAAGTGTCTATGCTTGGAAAAAACCTGGCCTTCGTGGCTTTGCCTCGTTTCTTGTTGGTATTTAACCCATTCCTTTCTGTGTCCGTGTACGTGTGCGTCCATCCGTCACTAAACTTAACACGAGAGAAATATGTTCTTCTATTTCCTTCATCTAAAATGCTTAATATTCACACATGCATTCCTGTAAGGCTCTACTACCATGCTATGCCAAATCCACGACTGTCACTGACCCCCACTGATCTCAAGGTCAAGGTAAAATACTTAGTCTCTTTACAAAACTTAACATCAGAGAAATACAATGTAAGTTATAACTTCTATTTCCTTCATCTAAAATGCTTAATATTTCACACATGCATTCCTGTAAGGCTCTACTACCATGCTGCGCCAAATCCATGACCGTCCAGTCCAACCCCCGCTGATCCCAAGGTGAAGGTCAAATACTTAGTCTCTTTACAAAACTTAACATCAGAGAAATATGTTATAACTTGTATTTCCTTACATATTTAGGGGCACATGGGGTATTCCGTAAGCCTCGCTTACTGACAAATCTAATTTTATTTATTGTTATTTCTTAATGAAAGTATATGTTGTGACCACTCATTTGAACCATCTCTCTGAGCGCATAGAAGGAAAATATTTAGGATTTTCCGCAAATATAATGGTATACCCTCAGCATGAAAAGGATTAACGGCCTACCAACAGCTAACATCATTTATTAAGGCTGCGCCAACTATTTTGATCCCATATTTAACAAAATCAGAACAGAATATAAATTTATTCAGCCCTGAAATTAGAATAACCTGACCGGGTGTTAGGTCCATACCACACCAAAGTCACTTGGCCCCTTCCCCTAAAAGTAACAGGAACAACCAGATTATACAAGAATGTCAAAGACGTGTGTGAGGGCGAAACCAGGTCCGGATTCCGGTAAGGATGAGTCCACGATCGTTAAATTACCCATCATATGCTCCCAACCAATCACCACATTCATTTCACATGACATTACCAAATGATGTCAGTTTTAAGATGCTATGCAAGTCAATGTTCTGTTCTTGTGATACCCCTGGTTTGCACCTCAGGTACATTTTTGGCTTCCTTGTTACTTGTGAGTTGAATCCGGTTATATCCATTATAAAAGTAGCAAGATTAGTGCTAATCACATTACTTTTAGGGAGTGGGGCTAAGTGACCCTGGTGTGATGAGGACCTGGCACCAGTAGCCGATTTCAACAACATTGCAAAGTATACTTATCAAGCAAAGTATACTTTGAGGGAGTAATCATTTATTTTTCCTGAAATGCATTATTTCATATAGAACTAACAAATGCATATATTTCATGATTAAAAGTATGCAGAATTATTATACTGAATTTATTACATTATCACAGCCAAATTGGCTGTGATAATGTAATAAATTCAGTATAATAAAAATTAATAAATTTATCATAAAATTGAAAATTAATAAATTTATCATAAAATTGAAAATTTCTGCCTCAAAGATACTTTGCTACTAATGTATACTTTGCAATGTTGATGAAATCGGCTACAGGTCAGGTTATTCTAATTTTAGGGCTAATACATGTCTCTATTGTTTAAAGTAAATACTATGTTCTGATTTTGGGATTTACCACTCATCACAACAGGTAACATATGGGACCCGGCCTAAAATTTTCGACCAGTGTATTTCCAGATCAGCCTGTGCATCTGCACAGTCTGATCAGGTTCTGCACTGTTCGCCATTCCATTGAAATGCCTGTCATGCTTATAACAAGCATTATTGATTGTTATCAGGCTACAGGAGTTTGCTATTTGATCAGGAACGGATCACGAATCCCATAAGCCCCATTTCTCTAGTCACAGCCACAACACTGATTTATGCCGAGAATCATTAGCAAAGACGCATCTGCACCGTGCTTGTTATTCAGCCAAACAAAATACAACAGTCTGTGTCTATTCTCTCAGTCTTGATCCCTTGTGATATTGTGTATCTTCTGACTTCGATTTTGTTCCATTACTGGGATGGCTTTTGATAGACAAGCGGTTGAGCATTGGGCTTCAATACCAGTAGCCGATTTCATCAAAATTGCAAAGTATACTTTAGTAGCAAAGTATACTTTGAGGGAGAAATTTTCAATTTTATGATAAATTTTTTAATTTTTATTATACTGAATTTATTACATTATCACAGCCAATTTGGCTGTGATAATGTAATAAATTCAGTATAATAATTCTGCATACTTTGAATCCTCAAATATAGGCAGTTGTTAGTTCTATATGAAATAATGCATTTCAGGAAAAATAAATGATTACTCCCTCAAAGTATACTTTGGGCTTCAATACCAGGGATCATGGGTTCAATTACCGCCTTAGTCAGGAAAATACTTTTATCGTATTTCCATCCCTCTGTACGTAGCCGATTTCACCAACATTGCAAAGTATACTTTACTAGCAAAGTATACTTTGAGGGAGTAATCATTTATTTTTCCTGAAATGCATCATTTCATATAGAATTAACAAATGCATATATTTCATGATTAAAAGTATGCAGAATTATTATACTGAATTTATTACATTATCACAGCCAAATTGGCTGTGATAATGTAATAAATTCAGTATAATAAAAATTAATAAATTTATCATAAAATTGAAAATTTCTCCCTCAAAGTATACTTTGCTAGGAAAGTATACTTTGCAATGTTGATGAAATAGGCCCCTGGTCCTTTGGATGAGACTTGAAACTGAGGTTCTGTCTCTATATGACCTTAGCTGTTGCTGGAATGTTAACTCTGTACACGTTAGTGGTGAAAACTTGAAACTATAAGGTTCACACCGATACCGACCGAAACGTACATGGGCATGGACGTTTCGATCATGGTCCGAAACGGTGACAGTCCGAAACGTCCATATGCATAAATCTGATCATCATTAATGATTGACGTTGTATTGATATATCTGATATATACATTACAAGTATTTAAACATTTTTACCGAGTGTACCATAATGACCAAAGTGGGCCGAAACGTCTTTGTCCAAAATGTCCATAAACTGACAGACACTACAATCAAGTCTGGTCAGACGTTTGAGAGTAACGTCCCTTCGTTATGTTTTTTTCATCATTTTCCTTCGCTGAATAATACTTGCCTCTATTAAACGCCCACCCAGGACTTCGGAGCCAGTGGTGATTCCAATAGACGCCCAGGTGTCTATTAGAATCTTTACTGTATGTGTAAATTTTACAAATCTCCTGATGGATCTGTACTAGGCGTCATCAATAGATTCCTCACATTGAGGGCTGTCTGTCCATCGAGTGTCATTTGGGTGACCTTGGCCCTCGAGGGTGAGAAATTCGCTGGTGATTGCCTTGTGACGAAATTGGACCGTTGTTTATTAATTTATAGACATTATTTTGAGAAATTCATTATGTTATGTATTGTATACTACTGTCTGTTTCACGAAAGCTGCCCAAATTTTACTACTATATAAACAATGTAAAAACAATATTTTTTTGATAATATTAAATTAAAGCAAAATTTAAGAATGAGCCTTCTTTTTATTTTGTGAAATTTGGTAAAAAAACAATTTCCCCATGTTAAATCCCCATAGACATCTGGCTATCTAGCCAGTTTTCGGAGTCAAACTCCACACAGCTCCCCAACCTCATTTCCCCCCATGTTAAATTCCCATAGACAAATCAATGTTTCATAATAACATCAATATTTGACCAAATTTCACAAAATAAAAAGAAGGCTCATTCTTAAATTTTGATAAAATTTAATATTATCGAAACAAATATTGTTTTTGCATTGTTTATATGACCATTCATTTTGGGCAGGTTTCGTGAACAGACAGTAGTAGCTTGCATTTATACTTGTGTTGCACTTGTTAAGTTGATTTGTTTCACTAACGATGCATCTCGTTATGTTTTATTTTAGTTTTGAGCTCCTCTAATCCAAGAGTACCAGGTATCTCTAGACTTGCATTGGTATATTGGCCGTGACTGCAGAAATGGGTTTATGGGATTTGTAATCAGGGTAGCTACTGATCAAATAGCACACTCCTGTAGCCTGATAACGATCTCCATTAATTGCTTGTTAGAAGCATGACGGGTGTTTCATTGACGATATGGCAAACAGTGCAGATCCTGATCAGACTGTGCGGTGATCAGACTGTGCGGATGCACAGGCTGATCTGGATCTACACTGGTCGCAAAACTCATAAGCCCCATTTATCCAGTAATCAGGGTAGCTACCTCATCAAATAGACACACGTTTTTCCTGTAAGCTGAATAACTCTGATCATAGCACCCTCCTGAGCTACGACTTTCAAATATGCTTGATAGAAGCCATGACGGTGTTTCATTGACGATATGGCAAACAGTGCAGATCCTGATCAGACTGTGCAGATGCACAGGCTGATCTGGATCTACACTGGTCGCAAAACTCATAAGCCCCATTTATCCAGTCACATGAATGATTCAGTCTCTAGGAAAACTGTAGCATCCATTTAGACGTGAACCTCAATACCACATTAAAGGTGCATTCCCACTCAGTAGGCACAAACTGTTCTTTATAGGAATTAAATAAGTGTATAATTGTGTCACTATTCCACCAGTTCTAAAAATTACGAGTGCCCACTATACAGATATAATCATTTAGTAATATGTTTTTTACTGATAGTGACGCGCGGTGATATCAGACCATTTTCATATGCAAATGAGGTATGATGTTTTTTTAATTATTTATACTAATTAAATGCGTCACCTGAAAAAATAATATTTTTGACAGATTATAAAGTATCATCATTGCACATCGAAAGCTAAATACAGAGAATAAATAGTAATGTCCGTTGACACGGTTATCGCCCCTGATATCAGTGTGGAAATTTACTTCTGATATAAAATGTATAATAATGTCAATCAATATGAGGGGTTATGGTGAATTAATGTTTATTTTGCCAGAAAATGTCTCTGATGATGTCTCTGATATAAAGAACATTGTGTGCCTACTGAGTCGGGCATGTACTTTTAACTCTAAAATGTGAATCGCTACCATTTTCCTGCAGCCATCATATACCGGTAAATGCATATATTTATTCTGGATATAACAACTTCTACTAATAATTAACCTTCCCTGTTTGACCTTTAAAGACTTTCATTCATTTGAAAGATGCAAAAAAAATCACATTTTTTTATTTGTTTTTTGTGGTTTTTTTTTGCACACGAGTGTTACTGAAAAATAAAGCAGTTTTCAATGTCCTCTTTGCCAATGTTGATTCACATGTGTAGTGGTCTAAGGGTTAACCCTTTCCCTGATAGAGACGACTTTTCACGCCTCTGCAGAAGATGTCTTTTGAAAACATTGTGGGAAAAGGAGAAATTGCTTGTAACAAGCAATTTCTCCTTTTCCCACAATGTTTTCTACTCTATCAGATAATTTAACCATCATTTGACCCAGCATTTGATTCTTTTATTCAGATGTTTTCGATTTGGATGAGTCGAAATATCGCAAAACAGGGAAAGGGTTAATTTCATCCTTAACCCTTAGACCGCTACTCATAAAAATTGTCGTCTGCTGTTGCTTTTATATCTTGTCTTATTTCTCAATAAAGACATGGCTTGACAGGACTTCAGAATCATTTCCAATGGAAATGATTCTGAAGTGCTGTCAAACCATGTTGTAAATTATTCTAAAGTGCTGTCAAACCATGTTTTTGATGATAAAAATGGAAAATAGAAAATAAACAGCAGACGTCAACAAAATTAAGATAGTGGTCTAAGGGTTAATTTCAGTTTCTATTACTCTTTTCTGGGTAAAACGTTTAAAACAAATGATCATTGCAACAGGACCATAGAACAGGATAAATTGCCATCTGCCATTGTTAGCCAGGTTTTTTGAAAATAAAACCAGGCTATTGGATTGGCGAAAGCCGGGCGGGCGGGCGGCGCGGGCGGGCGGTGGGCGGCGTCCACAATCAATGTTAAGTTTTCGTGTTTGAGTCCATTTCTTTGTTACTGTACCACCTAGGACCACCAAACTTTCACAGCTTCATAATCAAGGGGTGCCCACCACATATCACTATCCAACATGTTACTCTTTTTTTTTATCTTGACCCATTTTTTCCGCGTAGTCAACTTAGCCATTTTCAATGTTAAGTTTTCGCGTTTACAATGTTAAGTTTTCGTGTTTAAGTCCATTTCTTTGGTACTGTACCACCTAGGACCACCAAACTTTCACAGCTTCATAATCAAGGGGTGCCCACCACATATCACTATCCAACATGTTACTTTTTTTTTTAACTTCACCCATTTTTTCCGCGCAGTAGACTTAGCCATTTTCAATGTTAACTTTTCGCGTTTACAATGTTAAGTTTTCGTGTTTAAGTCCATTTCTTTGGTACTGTACCACCTAGGACCACCAAACTTTCACAGCTTCATAACCAAGGGGTGCCTACCACATACAACTATCCAACATGTGACCATTTTTTTACCTTCACCTATTATTTCTACGTAATTGACTTAGCCATTTTCAACGTTAACTTTTTAACGTACGTCTGGTTAAAATTTTTTGGTTAAAAAACTTTTTCGTTATACTATATCTCTGCAACTGCTCGCCCATTACCTTGAACATTCACATGGGTGTTTTATCATCATCCATATTTTCATTCTAACCCCCAAACCGTGCGGCCACGCCCCTGTGCCCAATTTCAAAGTCAAATTACTTTGAATTTTTTTGTTAAAGTTTGTTTTTTTTTTTCGTGTACTAAATCTCTGCAACTGCTTCACTCAATACCTTGATACTTCACATGGGTGTTTATCATCATTGTCGCACCTGCTGGCGGAAAGCGCGATCCTGTGCCCAATGTCAAGGTCAAATTACTTAGAATTTTTTTGTTAAAGTTTTTTCGTGTACTATATCTCTGCAACTGCTTCACACCAATACCTTGATACTTCACATGGGTGTTTATCATCATTGTTGCACCTGCTTGCGGAAAGCGCGATCCTGTGCCCAATGTCAAGGTCAAATTACTTTGATTTTTTGTTAAAGTTTTTTCGTGTACTATATCTCTGCAACTGCTTCACCCAATACCTTGATACTTCACATGGGTGTTTATCATCATTGTCGCACCTGCTTGCGGAAAGCGCGATCCTGTGCCCAATGTCAAGGTCAAATTACTTTGAATTTTTTTTGTTAAAGTTTTTTCGTGTACTATATCTCTGCAACTGCTTCACCCAATACCTTGATACTTCACATGGGTGTTTATCATCATTGTTGCACCTGCTTGCGGAAAGCGCGATCCTGTGCCCAATGTCAAGGTCAAATTACTTTGAATTTTTTTGTTAAAGTTTTTTCGTGTACTATATCTCTGCAACTGCTTCACCCAATACCTTGATACTTCACATGGGTGTTTATCATCATTGTCGCACCTGCTTGCGGAAAGCGCGATCCTGTGCCCAATGTCAAGGTCAAATTACTTTGAATTTTTTTGTTAAAGTTTTTTTGTGTACTATATCTCTGCAACTGCTTCACCCAATACCTTGATACTTCACATGGGTGTTTATCATCATTGTCGCACCTGCTTGCGGAAAGCGCGATCCTGTGCCCAATGTTCAAGGTCAAATTACTTTGAATTTTTTGTTAAAGTTAAATTTTTTCGTGTACTATATCTCTGCAACTGCTTCACCCAATACCTTGATACTTCACATGGGTGTTTATCATCATTGTTGCACCTGCTTGCGGAAAGCGCGATCCTGTGCCCAATGTCAAGGTCAAATTACTTTGAATTTTTTTGTTAAGGTTTGTTCGTGTACTATATCTCTGCAACTGCTTCACCCAATACCTTCATACTTCACATGGGTGTTTATCATCATTGTCGCACCTGCTTGCGGAAAGCGCGATCCTGTGCCCAATGTCAAGGTCAAATTACTTTGAATTTTTTTGTTAAAGTTTTTTCGTGTACTATATCTCTGCAACTGCTTCACCCAATACCTTCATACTTACACATGGGTGTTTATCATCATTGTTGCACCTGCTTGCGGAAAGCGCGATCCTGTGCCCAATGTCAAGGTCAAATTACTTTGAATTTTTTTTGTTAAGGTTTGTTCGTGTACTATATCTCTGCAACTGCTTCACCCAATTACCTTCATACTTCACATGGGTGTTTATCATCATTGTCACACCTGCTTGCGGAAAGAGCGATCCTGTGCCCTATGTCAAGTTCAAATTACTTTAAATTTTTTTGTTAAAGTTTTTTCGTGTACTATATCTCTGCAACTGCTTCACCCAATACCTTGATACTTCACATGGGTGTTTATCATCATTGTCACACCTGCTTGCGGAACGCGCGATATCGTCGGCATTTTGGCATACGTCTGTCCGTTCGTCCGTGTGTCCGGTTAAAGTTTTTTGGTTAAACTTTTTCCATCTACTATATCTATTTTTTTAGTGTCCATGCCTCGCCCCAAGATGCGACATGCAGGCCACGGCCATCTAGTCTACAAAAAGTGGGTATAATTATGTTATCCAAGTGTCTATGCTTGGAAAAAACCTGGCCTTCGTGGCTTTGCCTCGTTTCTTGTTTTATATTTTGTTGGGAGGTTGTGAGTTCAACCCTCACTCACCCTAGGTTTGAAAAATACTTACATAGTATTTCCATCCCACTGGTCTGTCGGATGAGACTTTAACCCTTACACCGCTATCTTAAATTTTTGTTGTCTGCTTTTATTTTCTATTTTCCATTTTTATCATCAAAAACATGCTTTGACAGCACTTTAGAATAATTTACAAACTGGTTTGACAGCACTTTAGAATCATTTCCATTGGAAATGATTCTGAAGTGCTGTCAAACCATGTTTTTATTGAGAAATAAAGCAAGATATAAAAGCAACAGCAGACGACAATTGTTGTGAGTAGCGGTCTAAGGGTTAAATTGTGGTCCTGTCTCGATATGACCTTAGCTGTTGCTGAGACGTTGACTTTCACTTTCACTTTGTCTTCTTTCTCAATAAAAATATGATTTGACAGCACTGACAGTTTTTCAGGAGAACATGAAAAACAGAACATTATAAAACAGTAAAACAAATTTTAATTCAGCAGCGTAAGTGTTATTAACCCTTAGACCACTACTCACAACAATTGTTGTCTGCTGTTGCTTTTATATATTGCCTTATTTCTCAATAAAACATGGTTTGACAGCACTTCAGAATCTTTTCCATTTAATCATTTCCAATGGAAATGATTCTTAAGTGCTGTCAAAGCATGTTGTAAATTATTCTAAAGTGCTGTCAAAGCATGTTTTTGATGATAAAAAATGGAAAATAGAAAATAAACAGCAGACAACAACAAAAATAAGATAGCGGTCTAAGGGTTAAAGTATTATATTATATTCCTTGCTGAGAATTATGGTAGCATTTCCAAAACTTTTTCTACTTCTGTGAAGCCTTGTGACAAAATCTGTAACGGGTTATAGAATCAAGTGTGTAGTTGTAACCATATTTAGAGCAGCCAAGAATACTTGGGCCCGTTCCGTATCTGGCAATTATTTCTATCTTTGAACCAGGAACAAGACACACAACACAGTTATACCGTTGTGTGCTTGTGACCAGTGCAGACCCTGATCTGGGTATAAACTGAGCTTAACCCTTACACCGCTATCTTATTTTTTTTGTCGTCTGCTGTTTATTTTCTATTTTCCATTTTTGACATCAAAAACATGCTTTGACAGCACTTTAGACTAATTTACAGCACTTCAGAATAATTTCCACTGGAAATGATTCTGAAATGCTGTCAAACCATGTTTTTATTGAGAAATAAGGCAAGATATAAAAGCAACAGCAGATGACAATTGTTGTGAGTAGCGGTCTAAGGGTTAAAACAAGCTTATTCAATTACAATGTATGTAAATTTTCAGAGATCAAGCAAATTACAATTCGGAAATGAACCGATTGAACTGTTACAATGCTGCAATGAATTTTGTGTTCTGTTGTTTTTAGTGTTACCTTGTCCATCCGTCCTGTCCTTCCGTCCTTCTCTCCGTCCGTCACCAACCTTGTAAGTCGTAAAACATTTGAACCGTACTAGCTACAGACCTGAAACTTTGTATGTAGCTTCCTTATGATGAGTAGATGCGCAAAGTTTATTTAGATTTTTGATTTGACCCCGGGGTCATGGATTATCTCCCCCTTTTTAATTAGAATTTTCCAAGTTTGGCTTGTAAGTCATAAAACGTTTAAACCCTAATAGCTACACACCTGAAACTTGGTATGTAGCTTCCTTATGATGAGTAGATGTGCAAAGTTTATTTTTTAGTCGACCCCCGGGTCATGGATCTATCTCCCTTTTTGAACTTGGAATTTTGCCTCGTTTATTATCAAAGCGATATGTGGGGTATCTGTGTTCTATGAACACATTTTCTAGTTATTTTATGTTTTTCAACAAAAACATGTTTTTACAACACTTTAGTGCTGTCAAACCTTGCTGTTATTAAGAAAGACACATATGATCTGGCACTCCTCCAATCGGTGAAGGTTAACCCTCACTACGCGGGGGACAGAAATTTTCGTCTACTGTTTTTCATTTTTGCCTTAATTCTTAACAAAAAAACTGTTTTTGTCGAGAAATATTGAAGAAAAAAAACTTTCCAACAGATGACAAAATTTATTTCAGCGTAGTATGAGTTAAGCACACGGTGGAGTTACAATATAGACAACATCTTCATTGCACATATTTCTTGAATTCCGGCATCAGACCTTATTTTATTGTGTTATTCTGATATATAACTGCCATATATAGCAAATAAAAATGGCAAGCTATTATTAGCTAGTACAGAGTTTATTCTTATTTCAGCTAGATTTTTAGATAATCTAGAATGTGGTATATAGTAGAAAATAGGTAACTCTAGAATAGGCCAGAATAACAGAAGGGATACGTACCACACAAGGGGTGTTTTGTGTTGGCCTTGTGACGTGATTTAATTTTTTCTGCCATTTTTATCACTCGTCTATTTTGATGGATAATAAGCATGACTGAATGAAAAAATGCATATTAGTCCACTATAGCACTGTTTGTAACAATTTGTTATACACTATGAAGTCATGAACTCTTCCACAAATATTAATTTTTAGCTCGACTATTCGAAGAATAGTTATTAGCTCGACTATTCAAAGAATAGTTAGAGCTTATGTTGTCACCCCGGCGTCGTCGTCGGCGTCGTCGTCGGCGTCACCGTCACGCCTTGGTTAAGGTTTTTAGTCAAGCTTGTATATGCAATACTACTGGCCCTACACCATACTTGGACAACTTCATCTCCTAGTGATGTACATCAATAACCCTTGATCTATATTTGACCTTGACCTACATTTCCTCTTGAATTGGTTACGGTTTTTAGTCAACCTTGGTTAAGGTTTTTAGTCAAGCTTGTACATGGAATACTATTGTGCATACAGACACCATACTATTCGAAGAATAGTTAGAGCTTATGTTGTCACCCCGGCGTCGGATCGGCGTCGGTGTCACCGTCACGCCTTGGTTAAGGTTTTTAGTCAAGCTTGTATATGCAATACTATTGGCCCTACACCCACCATACTTGGACAACTTCATCTCCTAGTGATGTACATCAATAACCCCTGATCTATATTTGACCTTGACCTACATTTCCTCTTGAATTACTTAATTAATTCCCCTTGGTTAAGGTTTTTAGTCAAGCTTGTACATGGAATACTATTGTGCATACAGACACCATACTTGGACAACCTTTTCTCATAGGGATGTACATCAATAACCCCGAATCTATATTTGACCTTGACCTACATTTCCTCTTGAATTACTTAGTTAATTCCCCTTGGTTAAGGTTTTTAGTCTAGCTTGTATATGGAATACTCCTGGCCCTACACCCACCATACTTGGACAACTTCATCTCCTAGTGATGTACATCAATAACCCCTGATCTATATTTGACCTTGACCTACATTTCCTCTTGAATTACTTAGTTAATTCCCCTTGGTTACGGTTTTTAGTCAACGTTGGTTAACGTTGTTAGTCAAGCTTGTAGATGGAATACTATTGTGCATACAGACACCATACTTGGACAACCTTTTTCATAGGGATGTACATCAATAACCCCTGATCTATATTTGACCTTGACCTACATTTCCTCTTGAATTACTTACTTAATTCCTCTTGGTTAAGGTTTTTAGTCAACGTTGGTTAACGTTTTTAGTCAAGCTTGTAGATGGAATACTATTGTGCATACAGACACCATACTTGGACAACCTTTTTCATAGAGATGTACATCAATAACCCCTGATCTATATTTGACCTTGACCTACATTTCCTCTTGAATTACTTACTTAATTCCCCTTGGATAAGGTTTTTAGTCAACCTTGGTTAACGTTTTTAGTCAAGCTTGTAGATGGAATACTCCTGGGCCTACAGCAACCATACTTGGAAAACTTCATCTCCTAGTGATGTACATCAATAACCCCTGACCTATATCTGACATTGACCTACATTTAACCTTGAATTACTTAGTTAATTTCCCTTGGTTAAGGTTTTTAGTCAACCTTGGTTAAGGTTTTTATGCGGGCCGCGGCCACCTTCTTTGTCAAGCTATGTGTACATCGACAACCCTCGTAGTCGAGCTATGCTGTTCTCCTACAGCTCTTGTTAATTTTCGCACACTGTATCCTAATGTCCACGCAATAACTCAAGTTTTACTTGACGGATCGTAACCAAATTCAATATACATGTTTATCAAGGCACGACGAAGAACTGTATTGATTGTCAAAAATTTTCGATAACTTACTCCCCTTTGTGGCCATTTTTAATTTTCACAAACCGCATTCTTGTCAACACAATAACTCGCGTTCCACTTGACGGATCGTAACCAAATTCAGTATACTGGTAGTAACCAGAAACTGGGGGAATTGGCTTTATTTTATTCAGGACCGGTCTAGCTCCTGATCTGCTAGCACAGTCTGACTACATGCATGTATACTGTTTGTTAGAAACATGACTCTTGTTTCATTGAATGAATAATGCACTGTGCATGCCTTCCTTGATCAGATGGCACAAATGTAGGCCCGTACGCAGGAATTAATTTAGAGGGGTGCGTTATCGACTGTGCGAAGGGCCAAAACATTTTTTTGCACATACATGTACAGACTTCAGCAGATTAACACTTTCACACCTAAGTAACTGGAATGGATTTTGATATGTTAATTTTGCAACCAATCCAATCATCACAAAATGATTTTCAGACCAGTCCATTAATGAACATGGGGTGTTTTTGTTCTCAAAATTATGAAAATTACTTGCAGAAAGTGCAGATCCTGATGAGAGTCTCGTCACCAGCTGGCTCATCTGGATCTACACTTTTTGCCAATACCACTATATACGGGCCTGTGGTGTTGAAAGGGTTAAGGGTGGTGCGTATGCAACCTTCGCACCCCCTCTGCGTACGGGCCTGCAAATGCCATAACCTCAATTTGACCAGTCATTAGCAATGTTACCATACTACTGTCTGTTTCATGAAACTTGTTCAAATATAATGGCTGTATACACAATGGAAAAAACCTTTTGCAAAAGTTCAGTATTCTATTCAAACAAAACTTAAGAATGATCCTTTTGACAATTTTTGGGCCGATTTTCACGAAATTAGTGCCTCTAATAAACGCCCAGTACCGACTTGAAACAAAATCGGAGCTAATTGTCCAATTAGATTTTTTTTCTTTCCATTATTTCGAAAGCAACTTTCTTTAAAATCGGGGAAAAAACATAATTTCTACTTTCACTTTCAAAAGCGGAAGCGAAATTCGACCGTTTCCGGTGTCACAGTAAATTCCTCATCAGCAGTAGCTATTTGCACGAACACAGGGTGATCAGAATTTACACGGTTACGGAGACGCCATTTTCAAAGCATCTCAAACCCGACAGATCCGAAACGCTGAAGAAACGTCCATAGATGTAAATCTGATCAGCATTAATGATTGATGCTGTCTTGATATACATTACCATTAAATTTAACATTTCTACCGACTGTACCATAATGACCAGAGTGGGCCGAAATGTCTTGGCCCAAATGTTTATAAACTGACAGACAGTACAATCAAGTCTGGCGTTTGAGAGTAACGTCCCTTAGTTATGTTTTTGTTCAGATAGAACATCGTATATTTTCCCTTTGCTGAATAACACTTGCCTCTATTAAATGCCAACCCTGGACTTCGGAGCCAGTGGTGATTCTAATAGACGCCCGGGCGTCTATTAGAATCTTTACGGTACACACTGTGTTGACGGGATAAACATCTTTTCTCTATTGGACTTTGACATGTTGGGTGGGGGAAGGAACTGGAGTATTGCTTCAGTTTTAATATCATCTCTCAATCATTCAGAGCTCCAGATAAGCTACGCAAATAGCCAATTAAAATTGCCAAAAACCCAATTGAAATCAGAACTAGCGAGTATCAAAAAGCAATAACAAATTTGTGGTACCTTTATCATGCTGCAGAAAACAATAACCTGACCACAAATATAGCATATTTTTCTTATTTTCCATGAAAACACATCTTGGTATTTCATTAGAATGAAATGCCAAGACATGTTTTCATTTCGAAGCAAACTATTCAATAATTGCTGTCAGACTGTTGATGTTTAAACAGTAGTGTGATTTTATTTTACCTAATTAAAATATTGAAATACCCAATTGCTTCAGATATGATGGAGTGAAAATACTCAATTACTGAGCCCTGATCAATGAATAGCGATTCATCAAACGCTTCAACCTCAACCCATCTTGGACAAAAGGTCACAAATAGTTCTATCAATGGAAATAAATATGCTGTATCCTAGATTAAATAGATGTAAAGGTTACCCACTATGACGCATCTATATGTCAAATTCTATGATAAAGTGGACAGCGAAATAACAATCTATGACTGATCGGTCTGTGGTGTTTCTTTATTTTTTTTCGTAGTTATTATGACATTCTGTGAGGAGTAACATTACTGTTTGTTCCACGTTTTGCTGCCGACGAACTTTTGGCCATTAAACACATTAAATCGTAAAAATATATAAATATTACCGTAGTATTTTTTCATCAATAACTAAAAAGTCACCCTCCCCAAAAAATATTTTGAAATTCTATCATATATTGATTTTATTGCGAAAAAAAGATTTTCTTATGGGAATCTAACATGGGGGCTAAAAATAGATTTTTTTTAAGACTAATTTTTAGCCAGGTTTTTTTAAAAAAAATCCAGGCTATTGGATTGGCGAAAGCCGCGGAGCGGGGCGGCGGTCGGGCGCGTCCACAATCAATGTTAAGTTTTCGTGTTTTGAGTCCATTTCTTTGTTACTGTAAACCACCTAGACCACCAAACTTTTCACAGCTTCCTAATAAAGGGGGTGCCCACCACATATCACTATCCAACATGTTACTTTTTTTTTAAACTTGACCCATTTTTTTCCACGCAGTCGACTTAGCCATTTTCAATGTTAAGTTTTCCCGCGTTTTACAATGTTAAGTTTTTCGTGTTTAAGTCCATTTCTTTGTACTGTACCACCTAGGACCACCAAACTTTTCACAGCTTCATAATCAAGGGGTGCCCACCACATATCACTATCCAACATGTTTACTTTTTTTTTTTAACTTCACCCATTTTTTTTCCGCGCAGTCTACTTAGCCATCTTTTCAATGTTAAGTTTTCGCGTTTACAATGTTAAGTTTTTGTGTTTAAGTCCATTCTTTGGTACTGTACCACCTAGGACCACCAAACTTTCACAGCTTCATAACCAAGGGGTGCCTACCACATACAACTATCCAACATGTGACCATTTGTTTTACCTTCACCTATTATTTCTACGTAATTGACTTAGCCATTTTCAACGTTAACTTTTTAGCGTACGTCTGGTTTTAAAGTTTTTTGGTTAAAACTTTTTCGTTATACTATATCTCTGCAACTGCTTCACCCATTACCTTGAAACTTCACATGGGTGTTTATCATCATCCATATTTTTCATTCTAACCCCCAACCGTGCGGCCCCTGTGCCCAAATGTCAAGGTCAAATTTACTTTGAATTTTTTTGTTAAAGTTTTTTTTCGTGTACTGCAACTGCTTCAACTCATCCCACCCCTTACCTTGATACTTCACATGGGTGTTTATCATCATTGTCGCACCCGCTTGCGGAAAGCGCGATATCGTCAGCATTTTGGCATACGTCCCGTCCGTACGTCCGTGTGTCCCGGTTAAAGTTTTTTTGGTTAAAGTTATTCCATCTACTATATCTATTTTTTTTATTTTTGTCCATGCCTCGCCCAAGGCTCGACATGCAGGGCCCACGGCCATCTAGCTATAAAAAAAGTGGGTATAAATTATGTTTTATCCAAGTGTCTATGCTTGGAAAAAACCTGGCCTTCGTGGCTTTGCCTCGTTTCTTGTTTATTTCTGGACCGATTTTCAAATTATAATTTTGTTTTCTTATTTACATCATTCCCAAGCTATCTGATTGACTTCAAACTTCATATACTTTCTTATCATCTTCCATATTTTCATTCCATACCACTCCCATGGGACATCACATCATGTCCAATGTCAAGGTACAATTACTTAGAATTTTTAGCCAGGTTTTTTGAAAAGAAATTCAGGCTATTGGATTGGCGAAAGCCGGGCGGGTGGGCGGCGGGCGGGCGGGGCGGGCGGGCGCGGGCGGGCGGGCGCGTCCACCAATCAATGTTAAGTTTTCGTGTTTGAGTCCATTTCTTTGTTACTGTACCACCTAGGACCACCAAACTTTCACAGCTTCATAACAGGGGTGCCCACCACATATCACTATCCAACATGTTACTTTTTTTTTATCTTGACCCATTTTTTTTTCTCCGCGTAGTCAACTTAGAGCCATTTTCAATGTTAAGTTTTCGCGTTTACAATGTTAAGTTTTCGTGTTTAAGTCCATTTCTTTGGTACTGTACCACCTAGGACCACCAAACTTTCACACTTCATAACCAAGGGGTGCCTACCACATACAACTATCCAACATGTACCATTTTTTACCTTCACCTATTATTTCTACGTAATTGACGTAACTTTTAACGTACGTCTGGTTAAAGTTTTTTGGTTAAAACTTTTTTGTTATACTATATCTCTGCAACTGCTTCGCCCATTACCTTGAAACTTCACATGGGTTATTTATCATCATCCATATTTTCATTCTACCCCCAACCGTGCGGCCCCCTGTGCCCAATGTCAAGGTCAAATTACTTTGAATTTTTTGTTAATGTTTTTTCGTGTACTATATCTCTGCAAACTGCTCACCCAATACCTTGATACTTCACATGGGTGTTTTATCATCATTGTCGCACCTGCTTGCGGAAAGCGCGATCCTGTGCCCAATGTCAAGGTCAAATTACTTTGAATTTTTTTTTAAAGTAAAAGTTTTTTTTCGTGTACTATACTCTGCAACTGCTTCACCCAATACCTTGATACTTCACATGGGTGTTTATCATCATTGTCGCACCTGCTTGCGGAAAGCGCGATCCTGTGCCCAATGTCAAGGTCAAATTACTTTGAATTTTTTTGTTAAAGTTTTTTTTCGTGTACTATATCTCTGCAACTGCTTTCACCCAATACCTTCATACTTCACATGGGTGTTTATCATCATTGTCGCACCTGCTTGTCGGAAAGCGCGATCCTGTGCCCAATGTCAAGTCAAAATTACTTTGAATTTTTTTGTTAAAAGTTTTTTTTTGTGTACTATACTCTGCAACAAGCTTCACCCAATACCTGATACTTCACATGGGTGTTTACATCATTGTTGCACCTGCTTGCGGAAAGCGCGATCCTGTGCCCAATGTCAAGGTCAAATTACTACTTTGAATTTTTTTGTTAAAGGTTTTTTCGTGTACTATATCTCTGCAACTGCTTCACCCAATACCTTGATACTTCACATGGGTGTTTATCATCATTGTCGCACCGCTTGCGGAAAAGCGCGATCCTGTGCCCAATGTCAAGGTCAAATTACTTTGAATTTTTTTGTTAAAGTTTTTTTCGTGTACTATATCTCTGCAACTGCTTCACCCAATACCTTGATACTTTCACAATTGGGTGTTTTATCATCATTGTCGCACCTGCTTTCGGAAAGCGCGATCCTGTGCCCAATGTCCAAGGTCAATTACTTTGAATTTTTAAATTTTTTTTTGTTAAAGTTTTTTGTGTACTATATATCTGCAACTGCTTCACCCAATACCTTCATACTCACATGGGTGTTTATCATCATTGTCGCACCTGCTTGCGGAAAGCGCGATCCTGTGCCCAATTGTCAAGGTCAAATTACTTTGAATTTTTTTGTTTTAAAAGTTTTTTTGTGTACTATATTTCTCTGCAACTGCTTCACCATAAACCTTGATACTTCAACATGGTGTTTATCATCATGTTGCACCTGCTTGCGGAAAGCGCGATCCTGTGCCCAATGTTCAAGGTCAAAATTACTTTGAATTTTTTTTGTTAAGTTTGTTTTTTCGTGTACTATATCTCTGCAACTGCTTCACCCATACCTTGATACTTCACATGGGTGTTTATCATCATTGTCGCACCTGCTTGCGGAAAGCGCGATCCTGTGCCCTATGTCAAGTCAAATTACTTTTGATTTTTTTTGTTAAAGTTTTTTTTTTCGTGTACTATATCTAGGCAACTGCTTCACCCAATACCTTGATACCTTCACATGGGTGTTTATCATCATTGTCACACCTGCTTGCGAAAGCGCGATATCGTCGGCAATTTTTGGCATACGTCCGTCCGTTTCGTTCCGTAAGTGTCCGGTTAAAGTTTTTTTTGGTTAAAGTTTTTCCATCTACTATATCTATTTTTTTAGTGTCCATGCCTCGCCCCAAGGCGCGACATGCAGGCCACGGCCATCTAGTCTACAAAAAGTGGGTATAATTATGTTATCCAAGTGTCTATGCTTGGAAAAAACCTGGCCTTCGTGGCTTTGCCTCGTTTCTTGTGATTTTTTTTTTTTATGCCACCGGGTTTCGAAGAAACGGGTGGCATATAGTGTTTGGACCGTCCGTCCGTCTGTCTGTCCGGGCACACATTAGGGTACTTATGGGGTAGGGGGCGTGGCCTAAGACAATAGAAGACAATGGAACTTATTCCGTACCCCGTAAGCCTATTGTGTACCCCCTAAGGTCCGAAATGTAAGTTCGTCCGTCCGTCCGTCCGAACCGTCCGTACCGTCCGTTCCGTCCATTCATCCATCCGGGCACACATTAGGGTACTTATGTGGCTAGCCCCACAGGGTTATGGACTTAGTAAAGGATAGGGTTTGGTACAATTAGCCACCTAAAAAATCCCTTTTATGTGGCTAAAAATCGTTTTATGTGGCTAATATTTAACATGTGATAAGCCACATAAAGTATAGTACTGTAAGAACGTCCATCCCAGTCCGTACCGTCCGGCACACATTAGGGTACTTATGTGCTAGCCCCACAGGTTATGGACTTAGTAAAGGATAGGGTTGGTTACAATTAGCCACCTAAAAAAATCCTTTTATGTGGCTAAAAATCGTTTTATGTGGCTAATATTTAACATGTGATAAGCCACATAAGTATAGTACTGTAAGATCGTCCGTCCGTCCGTCCGTCTGTCCGTCCATCACACTTTTCGGTTAACCACTTTGTCACAGTTTCTCAAATATGCTGCAGGTGGCATCCGCGTTCGACAGACGCATTTCTTGTTTTTATCTCACCTAAGCGAAGCTCATGTGAGCTATTGTTACCGCAATGTGTCCGTCGTCGTCCGTCGTCGTCGTCGTCGTCCGTGAACATTTTCAAACGTCTTCTCCTCGGTAATCATTGGGCCTATGGTCACCAAACTTCATGGTCATGGTCCTTAGGTAGGGGGATTACAAAATTGTTAAAATGACGTCATTACATAATCCAAGATGGCCGCCGTCTAAAAATAGCACAAATTCTTAAAAAAAATCTTCTTCTCAAGAACCGCCAACCGGCGGATTTTCGACAAAACTTGGTAGGAATGATCGATGTACATTGCTCTTTCAAAAGTTGTTAAAATGGTGACCCTGGGGGTTAAAATCGGGCGTGGCCCGTGGGGTCAAATTGGGGTCAAATTTTATTTTTGACTGAATATGGTCATTTCATATCAAATTGAAGGTATCAATGAGGCGATCACCTGGTGCATTTTTTGTTTTTTCGAAATTCGGATTGTTATCGTCCATCCAAGATGGCCGCCGAAAGGTCGTTTCTTTTATTAGAGATTTCAAAATTCATTCTTCACATGAACCGCTTGGGCCCATGGTAGCCAAACTTAAAGTTATGGTCCATGGGTGAAGCCTTTTTCAGATTTGTTAAAATGGAGTCATCGCTAATCCAAGATGGCCGCCGTCTAAAAATACATAAATTCTTAAAAATCTTCTTCTCATGAACCGCTCCATTTTTTTTTTTTTTTTTTTTTTTTTTTTTTTTTTTTTTTTTTTTTTTTTTTTTTTTTTTTTTTTTTTTTCTTTTTTTTTTTTTTTTTTTTTTTTTTTTTTTTTTTTTTTTTTTTTTTTTTTTTTTTTTTGCATTTTTTTTTTTTTTTTTTTTTTTTTTTTTTTTTTTTGTTTTTTTTGCCGAAAAAACAAAATTTTTAAAATTTTTTTTTTTAAAAAAAAAAAAAAAAAAAAATTTCCAAAAAAAAATAAAAAAAAAAAAAAAAAAAAAAAAAAAAATTTTTTTTTTTTAAAAAAAAAAAAAAAAAAAAAAAAAAAATTTTTTTTTTTTTTTTTTTTTTTTTTTTTTTTTTTAAAGATTTCGATGAAACTTGGTAGGAATGATCGATGTACATTGCTCTTCAAAGTTGTTTAAAATGGTGACCCCTGGGGTCAAAAATGGGGCGTGGCCCGTGGGGTAAAATTTTATTTTTGACCGAATATGGTCATGTCATATATCAAATTGAAGGTATCCGAATGAGGCGATCACTCTGGTGCATTTTCTGTCGAAATCGGATTGTTATGTCATCGAAGATGGCCGCCGAAAGGTCAAAAGGTCGTTCTTTTATTAGAGATTTCAAAATTCTTCTTCACATGAACCGCTTGGCCCATGGTAGCCAAACTTAAAAGTTGTGGTCCATGGGTGAAGCCTTTTCAGATTTGTTAAAATAGAGGTCATCGCTAATCCAAGATGGCCGCCGTCTAAAAATAGCATAAATTCTTAAAAAATCTTCTTCTCATGAACTCCTTGCCGGATTTCGACGAAACTTGGTAAGAATGATCGATGTACATTGCTCTTTCAAAGTGTTAAAAGGTGACCCCGGGGTCAAAAATGGGCGTTGGGCCCGTGGGGTCAAATTGGGTCAAATTTTATTTTTGACCGAATATGGTCATGTCATAATACAAAATTGAAGGTATCAATGAGGCGATCACTCTGGTGCATTTTCTGTCGAAATCGGATGTTATGTCATCCAAGATGGCCGCCGAAAGGTCAAAAGGTCGTTCTTTTATTAGAGATTTCAAAAATAATTCTTCACATGAACCGCTTGGCCCATGGTAGCCAAACTTAAAAGTTATGGTCCATGTGTGAAGCCTTTTCAGATTTGTTTAAAATGGATGGAATCATCGCTTAATCCAAGATGGGCCGCCGTCTAAAAATAGCATAAATCTTAAAAAATCTTCTCATGAACCGCTAGCCGGATTTCGACGAAACTTGGTAGGAATGATCGATGTACAATGCTCTTTCAAAGTTGTTAAAATGGTGACCCCGGGGTCAAAAATGGGGCGTGGCCCTGGGGTCAAATTTTATTTTTAACCGAATATGGTCATGTTATATATCATCGAAGGTATCAATGAGGCGATTACTCTGGTACATTTTTTGTCGAAATCGGATTGTTATTTCATCCAAGATGGCTGCCGAAATGTCAAAAGGTCGTTCTTTTTATTAGAGATATTTCAAAACTTCTTCTTCACATGAACCGCTTGCCCCATGGTAGCCAAACTTAAAAGTTATGGTCCATGGGTGAAGCCTTTTTCAGATTTGTTAAAAAAAAAAAAAAAATGGGGGGGGAGGTCATCGCTAATACAAGATGCCGCCGTTCTAAAAATAGCATAAATTCTTAAAAAATCTTCTTCTCATGAACCGCTTGCCGGATTTCGATGAAACTTGGTAGGAATGATCGATGTACATTGCTCTTTCAAAGTTTTGTAAAAAGGTGACCCCCCCGGGGTCAAAAATGGGCGTGGCCCGTGGGGTAAAATTTTATTTTTGACCGAATATGGTCATGTCATATATCAAATTGAAGGTATCCGAATGAGGCGATCACTCTGGTGCATTTTCTGTCGAAATCGGATTGTTATGTCATCCAAGATGGCCGCCGAAAGGTCAAAAGGTCGTTCTTTTATTAGAGATTTCAAAATTCTTCTTCACATGAACCGCTTGGCCCATGGTAGCCAAACTTAAAATTGTGGTCCATGGGTGAAGCCTTTTCAGATTTGTTAAAATGGAGGTCATCGCTAATCCAAGATGGCCGCCGTCTAAAAATAGCATAAATTCTTAAAAAAATCTTCTTCTCATGAACCGCTTCCGAATTTTCGATGAAACTTGGTAGGAATGATCGATGTACAATTGCTCTTTCAAAGTTGTTAAAATGGTGACCCTGGGTCAAAAATGGGCGTGGCCCGTGGGGTAAAATTTTATTTTTGACCGAATATGGGCATGTCATATATCAAAATTGAAGGTATCCAATGAGGCGAATCACTCTGGTGCATTTTCTGTCGAAATCTGTTATGTCATCGAAGATGCCGAAAGGTCAAAAGGTCGTTCTTTTATTAGAGATTTCAAAATTCTTTCTTACATAACCGCATGGCCCTGAGTACTTAAAATAAAAGTTTGTGGTCCATGGGTGAACCTTTTTCAGATTTGTTAAAATGAAGTCATCGCTAATCCAAGATGGCCGCCGTCTAAAAATAGCATAAATTCTTAAAAAATCTTCTCTCATGAACTCCTTGCCGGTATCGAACGAAACTTGGTAAGAATGATCGAATGTACATTGCTCAAAGTTGTTAAATGGTGACCCGGGGTCATGGGCGTGGCCCGTGGGGTCAAATTGGGGTCAAATTTTATTTTTTGACCGAATATGGTCATGTCATATATCAAATTGAAGGTAGCAATGAGGCGATCACTCTGGTGCATTTTCTGTCGAAATCGATTGTTATGTCATCCAAGATGGCCGCCGAAAGGTCAAAAGGTCCGTTCTTTTATTAGAGATTTCAAAATTTCTTCTTCACAGAACCGCTTTGGCCCATGGTAGCCAAACTTAAAAGTTATGGTCCATGTGAAGCCTTTCAGATTTGTTAAAATGGAGGTCATCGCTAATCCAAGGATGGCCGCCGTCTAAAAATACATAAATTCTTAAAAAAAATCTTCTCATGAACCGCTAGCCGGATTTCGACGAAACTTGGTAGGAATGATCGATGTACAATGCTCTTTCAAAGTTGTTAAAATGGTGACCCGGGGTCAAAAATGGCGTGGCCCGTGACAAATTTTTATTTTTAACCGAATATGGTCATGTATATATCAAATCGAAGGTATCAATGAGGCGATTACTCTGGTGCATTTTCTGTCGAAATCAGATTGTTATGTCATCCAAGATGGCCGCCGAAAGGTCAAAAGGTCGTTCTTATTAGAGATTTCAAAATTCTTCTTCACAGAACCGCTTGGCCCATGGTAAGCCAAACTTAAAAGTTATGGTCCATGTGGTGAAGCCTTTTCAGATTTGTTAAAATGGAGGTCATCGCTAATCCAAGATGGCCGCCGTCTAAAAATAGCATAAATTCTTAAAAAATCTTCTCATGTAACCGCTACCGGATTTCGACGAAACTTGGTAGGAATGATCGATGTACAATGCTCTTTCAAATTGTTTAAAAATGGTGACCCCGGGGTCAAAAATGGCGTGGCCCGGTGGGGCAAATTTTATTTTTAACCGAATATGGGTCATGTATATCAAACGAAGGTATCAATGAGGCGATTACTCGGTACATCAAATCGATTGTTATTTCATCCAAAGATGGCCGCCGTCTAAAAATAGCATAATCTTAAAAAAAATCTTCTTCTCATTGAACCGTGCCGGATTTCGATGAAACTTTGGAGGAATGAAATCGATGTACTTGCTTCAAAGTTGTTAAAAGGTGACCCGGTCAAAATGGGCGTGGCCCGTGGGGAAAATTTTATTTTTGACCGAATATGGTCATGTCATATCAAATGAAGGTATCCGAATGAGGCGGCACTCTGGAGCATTTTCTGTCGAAATTCGGATTGTATGTCATCGAAGATGGCCGCCGAAAGGTCCAAAAGGTATTCTTTTATTAAGATTTCAAAATTCTTCTTCACATTGAACCTTGGCCCATGGTAGCCAAACTTAAAATTGTGGTCCATGGGTGAAGCCTTTTCAATTTGTTAAAATAGAGGTCATCGCTAATCCAAGATGGCCGCCTACAAAAATAGCATAAATTCAAAAAAAAATCTTCTTCTCATGAACTCCTTGCCGGATTTCGAGAAACTGTAAGAATATCGATGAAACATTGCTCTTTCAAAGTTTAAAATGGTGACCCCGGGGTCATGGGCGTGGCCCGTGGGGTCAAATTGGGGTCAAATTTTATTTTTGACCGAATATGGTCATGTCTATATCAAATTGAAGGTATCAATGAGGCGATCACCTGGTGCAAAATTTTCTGTCGAAATCGGATTGTTAGCATCCAAGATGCCGCCGAAAGGTCAAAAGGTCGTTCTTTTATAGAGATTTCAAAATTCTTCTCACATGAACCGTTGGGCCCTGGTAGCCAAACTTAAAAGTTATGTCCAGTGTGAAGCCTTTTCATTTGTTAAAATGGAGGTCATCGCAATCCAAATGGCCGCCGCTAAAAAATCATAAATTATTAAAAAATCTTCTTCTCATGAACCGCAGCCGGATCGAACGAAACTTGGTAGGAATACGAGTACAATGCTCTTTTCAAAGTTGCCAAAATGGTGACCCCGGGGTCAAAAAGGGCGTGGCCCGTGGGGTCCAAATTTGGGTCAAATTTTTAATGACTGAATAGGTGTCATCTATCAAATTGAAGGTATCAATGAGGCACACACTGGTGCAATATTTGTCAATCGATGATATGTCCATCCAGATGGCCACCAAATGGTCCATTTATTCAAGATTTTTAACGTCTTTTTCTCAGGAACCACATGGCCGATGCTGGGTGAAGCATTTTCAGATTTTGTAAAATGAGAGTCATCGCTTAATCCAAGATGACCGCCATCTAAAAATAGCACAATTTTTTTAAAACACATGAACTCAATGTCACATTCTCCTCTGGTGTTCATGGAGTCAGGTGAGCGAATTAGGGCCATCATGGCCCTCTTGTTTTTTAATATTAGCGTTAAAATATTTTGTTTCTTTGTCGGTCCATTCAGCAGCAGAGGGTATCCGTGAGCCTCTGCTCACTTGCTCTAGTTAGGAGATACAATGTTTGCCATAGTTTTGCTAGGACTCAAACTGCGTATCTATACAGACAGGTGTAAACACTTTTAAAGGTACATGCCCACTCGGTAGGCAGAAATATTCTTTATATCGGAGACATCATCTGAGACATTTTCTGGAAAAATAAACATTCATTCACCATTACCCTACATAGCTTGATACCACCACGAGTCACTATCAGTAAAATAAATATTATAGGAATGAATGGCCTTTTTGTGGAATTTATCGGGGATATAAACTTGGAAAAGTCGCGGGAATACTGGACGAGGCCTTTCGGCCTTCGTCCAGTATTCTCGCGACTTTTCCAAGTTTATATCCCCGATAAATTCCACAAAAAGGCCATTCATTCCTTATAATTCCAGCATTTTAAATAAATTCATCAAGAAAATGTGTTTATTTTCTGTTTTCTTAATAATTATTTTAACTGCGCCTGACGGTTACGGAAAATAGTTTGGCATGGAGTTTACTGGAATATAAATTTTGCACAGAGACTTGCTACGAACCAATCAAATGTTAGGGAATTGTGTAAATATTTTTGTGCTGGAATTATTACTAAATGATTATATCTGTGTAGCAGGGACTCGTAATGTTTAGAACTGGGGGAATAGTGACACAATTATACACTTATTTAAATCATATAAAGAACATTTTGTGCCCACTAAGTGGGCATGTACCTTTAAACTTGCACATAGATCTGTTTCAGGTTGTAGTAATATGCAATGATATCAGGGACTATACAACTCAGTAGGCCTCGATTTGTCAACCGCTATTTAAATTTCTGTTTCTGCATAAGTTAGCTCATAAAATAATTCTCCAATTTCCGCAACTTCTCGAAGCAAATCCCCGGTTATAAATATTCATATATAATTAATGGCAGTAAAGCTAACTATTATATTTAGGTACCCTACAGACATAAAGGGTCTATTCTCTGTTTCACGAAAGTGGCCCAAATTTAACGGCTATATAAAAATTGCAAAAACAATATTTTTTAGAAACTGTTAAATTTTATCAAAATTTAAGAATGAGCCTACTTTTTAGTTTGTGATTTTAACATGGGGACATTTTTCTAATTTCAGAAATAGTGGACCGATTTTCAAAATTTAACTTTCGTTTTCTTAGTTACCGGTAGATCATTTCCAAGTTATCTAGCCAGGTTTCGGAGTCAATTTCCAAAATGTTTGTTTTACTCCTCCCACAGCTTCTCCACCTCATTTTCCCCCATGTTAAATTCCCATAGACAAATAAATTTTTCGTAATAACATCAATATTTTACCTAATTTCATGAAATAAAAAGAAGGCTCTGATTCTTAAATTTTGATAAAATTTAATATTGTGGAAAAAATATTGTTTTTGCATGGTTTATATAGTCGTAAAAATTGGGCAGGTTTTGTGAAACAGATAGTAGGTACACCTTTCCTTTATATACTGCAACACCCCCTTTCAGGGATTATGTGCAGGATCATATTTTATTTATATATACATGTACATGTATGTACATGTACATACAAACGAATACAATCAACTTTTTCCCGGTAACCGGTACCCATTTACAGCTGGGTGGACTGAAGCAGTGTGGATAAAGTGTCTTGCTCAAGGACACAACGTTCCGACGCTTTAGACCACTCGGCCACGCGCTCCACCTATCATTGTCTTTCCTGCTGGGGTGAAATGATGGGATTATACCCTCGGAATTATGGCGTGGGGAGCTGGGGGCCGTTTCACTAAACTTCCTACGACTAAAATTTTCATAAGTGCAAAATTATGATAGTCTGTAAATTTCACATTAACAATGTTTTCTTGTAAACAATTGATGGATTTACACTTATTGAACATAGGCTGCATATGCAGCCTATGCTCAATAAATGTAAATCCACCAATTAAAAATTACAGACGATCCTAAATTTGCACTTACGAACATTTTAGTCGTACGAAGCTTAGTGAAACGGGCCCCAGATAGGCGATGTGCAGTCTGTTCTGGGGCTACACTGGTCGCAAACTCAGCAAATCTCTTTTCACCACGGTAAATCATATACCTGCAGTTCATTCATCTGAAATAGGATTTTATGCAGTCTTCCAGTGCATGCAATAACACTGATGGAAACGTCAATTAATTGCCTATTGACATTTCTACACAACTTTTTAATAGATAACGCGATAGCACATTAAATTGCCACTCAAACGTAATCATCGTTACGGAAGCTTTGAAGTTGCTGTTGTCAATACGTGCATCACTATTGGACGACCCACTAAGTGAATGAGAAACGTATAATTGTGACATGTGTTACCAGTATAGGCGAGAACATGTATGCTGATATTGAGTTGACATGTTTGTAAATATAAGATTGCCAGTGGCGGATCCGGGAGGGGGTGTGGGGTGGGGGTTCTGGTTGCAACCCCTCCGTTCAGTCACAGAGTTTACATAGATCACAGTTTACCACCAGTTGGGAGTCTGAATTTAAATGCCGTACAATACAGGAAAGTTCAACAGTATAAATTTGCGGAATAACATTTCCATTTCGGGCACTAAAATATATTGTTACATGGTTTCCGTTGTTTGCTCATATCGATGGTCTAGTAACATAAGGTCGTAACTGCTATGCTAAAGCATAGCAGTTACGACCTTATGTTACTAGACCGATGTTACTATATCGATTAGCATAACAGTTACGACCTTATGTTACTAGACCATCAATATGTGCAAACATATAGCGCGTGCTGTTTGCACATGGCTTTAGGCAATGCTCATTCCGGGGCCGCGTGTAATGGAAGTGCATTCATGACGTCACTATGCGGAAGTGCCTTCATGACGTCACTACTTCATGACGTTCATGACGCGGCCCCGGAATATGAATACCGAAAATTATCTACGTGAATGGGACAATTTATAAAAGTACTGAAAATACTGAATATAATGCTCAAATTACATCAGTTTTTTGTTGGAAATGTAACAATAACGTTTGATCATGTCCAGCCGTGTGCAAACATTTGCTGTGGCCCTCGGGAACTGTTTGAACCCGCGGCCTGCGGCCTTGGGTTCAAACAGTTCCCTCGGGCCACAGCAAATGTTTGCACACAGCTGGACATGATCAAACCTTATAGTAATACTCTGCAGGGCGTTGATGTTCATACTTTGCTATATTGTTATTGAGAGAAAATTCTACAAATTGAGACAAAAAGATTATCATAAACTCACCTAATAAAATGTGTATGGGCAAAATGCTTAGGTCACTCTCCATGAAGTAAAACAAAGAACGCTTCAAACGCAACTACTACTCAGTGATAATGCTTATGTAATGCAATATAATTAGAATTATGTACTCAGAACTGCCTTTTATCATGATCTTTTTATTGTGCCAATGCTTAACCCTTAGACCGCTACTCACAACAATTGTTGTCTGCTGTTACTTTTATATCTTGCCTTATTTCTCAATAAAAACATGTTTGACAGCACTTCAGAATCATTTCCAATGGAAATGATTCTGAAGTGCTGTCAAAGCATGTTGTGAATTATTCTAAAGTGCTGCCAAAGCATGTTTTTGATGATAAAAATGGAAAATAGAAAATAAACAGCAGACAACAACAAAATTAAGATAGCGGTCTAAGGGTTAAAGGTCCATTTTAGCCCCTGGCTGACAAAAGAAACCCTAGGACTTTGCTACCAGCATAATCCCAGATCAGCCTGCGCATCCACACAGTCTGATTCGAGCTTAACCCTTAGACCGCTATATTATTTGTTTGTCGTCAGCTGTTTATTTTCTATTTTCCATTTTTATCCTCAAAAAACATGCTTTAACAGCACTTTAGATTTATTTTCAACATGCTTTGACAGCACTTCAGAATCATTTCCATTGGAAATGATTCTGAAGTGCGTGCTGTCAAACCATGTTTTTATATTGAGAAATAAGGCAAGATATAAAAGCAACAGCAGACGACAATTGTTGTGAGTAGCGGTCTAAGGGTTAAGCCAGTTGCCTTTCAGTCTATCTAGTGATGTTTATATCATTGAATGACAATTGTTGTCAAACCCGCTTGTGGCAATTTAAGTGAGGCATACTGATCACAATGATGTGTGCTTTCATGTATGTCCGACCGTTTATTTATCCGTTTGCCCGTCTGTCCGTCTAGCTGTTCATGCAAGCATCCACCATCTTTGTTTTTATGGTACATGTACTTGTATCTCCGCAACTATTATTCAGCTGGGACGTTAACTCTTTGCATGCTGGGAAATTTGTGGGCTATAAATAGTTCAAAAATAGCAGATGACAATTCATTGTATTTTCTTTTATTTCTTCCTATAAATATCATGAATATGTCTTAGAATTTCATTAGTATTGCGACCAGAGGACGACGCAATTCTAATGAAATTCCAAGACATATTTACAGAGAGAAATAAGAAACATACTCATAATTTGTTGGATGTTATTTTCACCGCTAGCATGCAAAGAGTTACACCCATTCACTTTCATTTTTCACTTTCTAGTCTTATTGACTTGAAATGTATATGTTTGTTTATCATCATCTATATTTTCATTCCATACGCTATTCATGTGGCCTGCATGCCCAAGGACAACGTCAAATTTATGTTGTAAAATTTTTGTAAACTATGCAACCATCTTAACTCTTTGCATGCTGGGAAACTTGTAGGCTATAAATAGTTCAAAACTTGCTGACAAAAATTCATCATATTTTCTTTTATTTCTCCTTGTAAATATCATGAATATGTCTTGGAATTTCATTAGAATTGAGTCCTGAGGACTCAATTCTAATGAAATTCCAAGACATGTTTACAGAGAGAAATAAAACATATAGTCCTAATTTGTTTGGCGGATATTTTCGCCTCTAGCATGCAAAGAGTTAAAGAATGATCAAGATTTGTGGCAATTTCACGTATCTGAACATATTGAGATTGTACATGTACTTATTTATATATAGAGAATTTGTAGCCATATTTAAAAAGAAGCTTTTGCGCTTATATAACTTCATCTCCTGATCTCCAATCGTCACAAAATGATTTTCAGTCTAGTCCATTTATGAAAAGGGGGTGTTTTTGTTCTAAAGTATTTGAAAATTACTTGCAAAAAATGCAGATCCTGATGAGACGGCTCATTTGGTTCTACACTGTTTGCAAACATCAAAAAAAAGAGAGGTCTGTTGTGTTTAAATGGTTAAAGACAGTATTTATATAATGCTGGTTTCTAAGTTGCGTGATTCCACAAAGTGCGATAAAAGATTGCACGAGGTGTGATAAGACTGAACGCCATTCTCAAATTAATTGCTTTTCCATATTTTGTTTTGTCGATTCTCGCTGGAGTTGGAAGGTATTGTTTTTACAGGCTTTCTATTGAAGCTTGTCTTCAGGGTAAAACTGTCCCCGCTTCTTTGTATAAAGCACTGCAGACAATGTGATTTTGTTCTGTTGTATGGTGGAATATTTCTACCATCTCCTTACAGGCACTGCATGTGTCTCGGGTACTAAAAATGTGATTTCTGCATATGAACTGCATATACATATACACTCGAGCACCAGTATCTCGAATATCAGTATCTCGATGATATCCCCTATCTCGATGATTCACTAAACTCCCAAATTATATCCTTATTTGTTATGCCCCCGCCACCAAATGGTGAGGGGCATATAGTGTTACCGGCGTCGTACGTACGTACTACACTGTACGTACTACCCAACGTAACGTGACGTTTACGTATTTCTGTCTGTTCGAAACATATGCTTTCCACATTTCACACAGCATTGCTCCAATGGTCTCTACCGCCCTGTATGTGACCAACCCTCACACGTTAACTAAGTAGTTATTTCTGTTTCCTGCCCATGCTTCACATTTCGCCACACAAGCCCATGGTCTACCCTGGACAAATCCCACGTCTCGCATTCACTTACCCAGAATACCTTTCTCATCGCACACATTGGCTCCATGCTGTGACCAAATACACGACACGAAATTCAGGGTCAGCACTACATTCCTTCAAATGTTATGACTAGCTTATAATTTTTGTTTCCTTGTTCGGATCTGCTTCACATTTCCACACACATTGCTCCATGGTCCCTCACCACCCTGTGACTCCCACATTTGTCCCGCCCCCGTAACCCAGGGTCAGGTCCAGACCTTGTGTTTGAAACTCTCACATTTAATAAACAGCATTTAATTTCTGTTTCCTTTGTCCGCCATCCATGCTTCCACATTTTGCACAACGCATTGCTCAAGGTCACACCCTGGACAAATCCACATTCGTCCCGCGTTAAGCCCAGGGCAAGACCGAAACCTTGGGAATCGTGTTTGAAACTTACGCTGGGTGGGTAAATGGCTTATAATTTATTTGTTTCCTTTTTCGGATCTGCTTCACATTTCACACACGCATTGCAAACCTAATGTCCTCTATCGCCTGTGACAAATCCACATTTGTCCCGCCCCGCCTAAGCCAGGGTCAAGGTCACAGACTTGAGTGCGTTGGAAACCTACGCTAGGGTAAATGGCTTATAATTTATGTTTCCTTCATCGCTCACATCACACACCATTGCTCCAATGGTCCTCTACGCCCGTTGACAAACCCACATTTGTCCCGTCGAAGCCCAGGGTTTCAATGTCACAGACCTTGGTGCAAATGTGAAACCTTAACGCTCGGGGTAAATGCTTATAATTTCTGTTTCCTTGTTTTCAAATGTGTCTCGTTTTCTTTGGCTGCCAGCGGGGGCATTCATGTGCCGACAGGCCACATTTCTAGTTTAATATAAATTTCCTCGGGTATCCCGCCCATGCCCTATCTTGTATATGTTCTCTATCTCGACTTCATTCTGTCCCCTCCGTATAAAAATATGTTAAAAATCCCTTTGCTGTCTCGATCACATAGACGCTTGGATAAAACGCCTAAGCACCTGGGGGCCGTTTCACTAAACTTTGTACGACTAAAATGTTCGTAAGTGCAAAATTATGATAGTCTGTAAATTTCACATTAACAATGTTTTCTTGTAAATAATTATTGGATTTACATTTATTGAACATAGGCTGTATATGCAGCCTATGCTCAATAAATGTAAATCCATAAATTCAAATTTACAGACGATCTTAAATTTGAACTTACGAACATTTTAGTCGTAAGAAGTTTAGTGAAACGGCCCCCTGGTTGCCAAGATCGATTTGGTTTATACTCATTTTCAAAATTTATCAAACAAAACAAAATAAATTCACACCTAGCTCAGGTTGTTTGCTTAATTGATCCACCTGGATATATTTGAGTGTTTGACACGATTCATTAAGCATAACCACGCTGGTCAGTAATTCCATAGTCGTGATGCCACCTTGTATTGTTCATCAGCTTACTACCTTTTGGTCATTAGTTAATAGGCGATTGTTTACTCGTGGTGTAATGGGTAACATGATTTCAAATTTTTCGCGAAAATATTCGACCATGTCATCGCTATCTCGAACCTAGTCCTATTTCGACTATATTGACGATCTCCCTTCGACTTCGAGATACTGGTGCTCGACTGTAATACCAAACACACTATTTTATTTGATAAAAGTCAATGGACTTTGTGTTTTTCTACTTTATATATATATATACACTGTCATAAACAAGGGAGATAATTTGATAGCACATTGCCACTAGTACTGTATCAGGATGCAGAATTTGTGAAACATAAGCATTTTTAGCTCGCTTGCACGAAGTGCAGAAGAGCTTATGGCATACCCCCGGCGTCGGCGTCGTCGGCATCGGCGTCGGTGTCGGCTTCATCCACAAACTTAACGTTGGGGTAAATGTCTTATAACTTCTGTTCCTTTCAAGGAACACCTTGTTATTTCATACATGCATTCCTCAGATGACCCTCTATCATGCTGTAGCAAATCCATGACCCACCACCCAACCCTTACACCAGGGTCAAGGTCACAAACTTAGCACATTCACAAACTTAATGTTGGGGTAAATGTCTTATAACTTCTGGTTCCTTTCAAGGAACACCTTGTTATTTCATACATGCATTCCTTAGATGACCCTCTATCATGCTGTAGCAATCCATGACTCACCACCCAACCCGTACCCCAAGGTCAAGGTCACAAACTTAGCACATTCATAAACTTAACGTTGGGGTAAATTTCTTATAACATCTGTTTCCTTTCATGGAACGCCTTGATATTTCATACATGCATTCCTCAGATGACCCTCTATCATGTTGTAGCAAATCCATGACCCACCACCCAACCCTTACACCAGGGTCAAGGTCACAAACTTAGCACGTTCACAAACTTAACGTTTGGGTAAATGTCTTATAACTTCTGTTTCCTATGTTGTGTAACTTCTGTTTATTTACAGGGAATGTCTTCATACTTCATACATGCATTCATCTGATGACCCTCTATCATGCTGTAGCAAATCTACGATCCATCACCCAACCCTTACCCCAAGGTCAAGGTCACAAACCTAGCATGTTCATAGACTTAACGTTGGGGTAAATGTTGTGTAACTTCTGTTTATTTACAGGGAACGCCTTCATATTTCATACATGGATTCATCTGATGATACTCTATCATGATATAGCAAATCTATGACCCACCGCCCATTCCTTACCCCAAGGTCAAGGTCACAAACTTAGCACATTCATAAACTTAACGTTGGGGTAAATGTCTTATAACATCTGTTTTCTTTCATGGAATGCCTTGATATTTCATTCATGCATTCCTCAGATGACCCTCTATCATGCTGTAGCAAATCCATGACTCACCACCCAACCCTTACCCCAAGGTCAAGGTCACAAACCTAGCACATTCATAAACTTAACGTTGGGGTAAATGTTGTGTAACTTCTGTTTATTTACAGGGAATACCTTCATATTTCATACATGCATTCATCTGATGATACTCTATCGTACTATAGCAAATCCATGACCCACCTCCCACCCCTTTCCCCAAGGTCAATGTCATAAACTTGGCACATTCATAAACTTCACGTTAGGGTAAATGTCTTATAACATCTGTTACCTTTCATGGAACGCCTTGATATTTCATACATGCATTCTTCTGATGATACTCTATTGTGCTATAGGAAATCCATGACCCACCCCTTACCCCAAGGTCAAGGTCACAAACTTAGCACATTCATAAACTTAACGTTGGGGTAAATATCTTATAACATCTGTTTCCTTTCTTGAAATGCCTTGATACTTCATACATGCATTCCTCAGATGACCCTCTATCGTGCTGTAGCAAATCCACAACCCATCACCCAACCCTTACCCCAAGGTCAAGGTCACAAACTTAGCATGTTCATAAACTTAGCGTTGGGGTAAATGTTGTGTAACTTCTGTTCTTTACAGGGAACGCTTTGATATTTCATACATGCATTCATCTGATGAATCCTCTATTGTGCGACAGCACAAATCCAGACCCCCCCCCCCCCCCCCCCCACCCATTTCCCCAAGAACAACATCATAAACTTAACGGTGGAGTAAAATGTCTTTTTTTTTTTTATAACTTCTGTTTTCTTTACAGGGAACGCCTTGATATTTCATACATGCATTCATCTGATGATACTCTATCGCGCTATAGCAAATCCATGGCACGCACCCGCCCCCCCCCACCCCCCCTTTCCCCCAAGGTCAAGGTCACAAACATAGCACATTCATAAACTTAACGTTGGGGTAAATGTGGTGTAACTTCTGTTTCGTTACAGGGAAGGCTTTGATATTTTATACATGCATTCGTCTGATGATCCTCTATTGTGCTACAGCAAATCCATGACACCCCCCCCCCCCCCACCCCTTTCCCCAAGATCAACATCATAAACTTAACGGTGGAGTAAATGTCTTTTTATAACTTCTGTTTGTTTACAGGGAACGCCTTGATATTGCATACATGCATTCATCTGATGATACTCTATCGTGCTATAGCAAATCCATGACCCACCTCCCACCCAACCCTTACCCCAAGTTCAAGGTCACAAACTGTTCATCAACATAACGTTGGGGTAAATGTTGTGTAACTTCTGTTTCTTTACAGGGAACGCTTTGATATTTCATACATGCATTCATCTGATGATCCTCTATTGTGCTGCAGCAAATCCATGACCCCCCCCCCACCCCTTTCCCCAAGGTCAAGGTCACAAACTTAGCACATTCATACATGTATTCCTCATGTGAATAGCTATCATACTGTAGAAAATCACCAACTTAGTACATTCATAAACTTAACGTTGGGTTAAATTTTGTTTTACTTCTGTTTTCAGGGAGCGCATTGATATTTCATACATGCATTCATCTTAATATGCTATAGCAAACCCACGACCCACCTTGCACCACTGACCCAATGTCAAGGTCCACCGCATGCCCCTTAACCCAAGGTCAAGTTATATAATATTCATGTTTTTTTATCAACTGTGCCAAGTTTGAGTGAAGGCTGCCAACAGGCGAGCTTCGTTGTCTTCTGACAACTCCTGTTGGTTGTGCAATGACAACCATCAAGTGTACGTACATTCTCCCTTGCTGGCAAATGTTGTTTAAAATATCACTTATCCAAATATCTCAAAATATCTATTATTCAACTTATAACATGCTAGTGATAATAAAATAGAAGTCACAGGCTAAAAGGACATTCAGTCTCATCAGGATCAAAACAACACTTTTAGTCAGATATCATTACTAAAATTCATCAATGGGTTTCTCATGTTATCTGGCTATCCACCCATGCAGTGCCCGTCAAATGACCTTGAACTTGATTTGGTGACCTTGATCTTTGTGGATGAGACACTCGCCAGCGATCACCTTGTCTTGTAAGGTGTAGTATCTATCCCACTACTAGATCTATTTCATGAGAGAAAGCTTTGTTAACTCTTTGCATGCTAGTGTTGAAAATATCCGCCAAACAAATTAGCAGTATATTTTTTATTTCTCTCTGTAAATATGTCTTGGAATTTCATTCGAATTGAGTCCTCAGGAATCAATTCTAATGAAATTCCAAGACATATTCATGATATTTACAAGGAGAAATAAAAGAAAATATGATGATTTTTGTCCGCTAGTTTTGAACTATTTATAGCCCACAAGTTTCCCAGCATGCAAAGAGTTAACATTTTTGTCCAACCGATGTCATTCATTGACTACAATTGTGGTTCCTCATTAAACCGTTCACCCCTAAATAACTGGTATAGACTGGCTGGTGCTAATTTCTGGACTAGTTCATTACTTATATGAAAAATATTTTTTTTAAATCTGAAAAATCCTTACAAACACTGTAGATGTTGATGAGATCTGGATCTACAGTGTTTGTGACATCTGGATCTACAGTGTTTGTGACATCTGGATCTACAGTGTTTGTGACATCTGGATCTACAGTGTTTGTGACATCTGGATCTACAGTGTTTGCGGCATCTGGATCTACAGTGTTTGTGACATCTGGATCTACAGTGTTTGTGACATCTGGATCTACAGTGTTTGTGACATCTGGATCTACAGTGTTTGTGACATCTGGATCTACAGTGTTTGTGACATCTGCATCTACAGTGTTTGTGACATCTGCATCTACAGTGTTTGCGACATCTGCATCTACAGTGTTTGTGACATCTGCATCTACAGTGTTTGCGACATCTGCATCTACAGTGTTTGCGACATCTGCATCTACAGTGTTTGTGACATCTGCATCTACAGTGTTGTGACATCTGCATCTACAGATGTTTGCGGCATCTGCATCTACAGTGTTTGTGACATCTGCATCTACAGTGTTTGTGACATCTGGATCTACAGTGTTTGCGACATCTGCATCTACAGTGTTTGTGACATCTGCATCTACAGTGTTTGTGACATCTGCATCTACAGTGTTTGTGACATCTGGATCTACAGTGTTTGCGGCATCTGCATCTACAGTGTTTGTGACATCTGCATCTACAGTGTTTGTGACATCTGCATCTACAGTGTTTGTGACATCTGCATCTACAGTGTTTGTGACATCTGCATCTACAGTGTTTGTGACATCTGCATCTACAGTGTTTGTGACATCTGGATCTACAGTGTTTGCGACATCTGCATCTACAGTGTTTGTGACATCTGGATCTACAGTGTTTGCGGCATCTGGATCTACAGTGTTTGCGGCATCTGGATCTACAGTGTTTGCGGCATCTGGATCTACAGTGTTTGCTATGTCGTCTGCTGTTGTTTTATATTGTGTATTCTGTCTCAGAAAAACGTGATGTGACAGCACTTTAGAATCATTTCCGTTGGAAATGATTCTCAAATGCTGTCAAACCATTTTTATGATGAAAAATAAGGAAAATAAAATATAAATAGCAGAAGACAAAATTTAATTCAGCTTAGATTTACTAAATACCTGACACTGTTGACTGGACTATAGTGGTACCTCATTAACCCTTTTCATTCTGAGGATATACCATTATGCTTGCAGAAAATCTTAAATAATTTCCTTCTATGCGCTCAGAAGTATATGTCGTGACCACTATTTTAACCGTCTCGTTGAGACGGTTCAAATGAGTGGTCACAACATATACTTTAATTCAGAAATAACAAAAATAATTTTTTTAATAAATTTCATACTGTATTAAGGGGTTAAATCGACTAACACCTTGACAGTGTTGGCCCTCAACAGACTGTGTGGATGTGCAGGCTGATCTGGGGCTACACTGGGCTAAAACATTGTAACATTGTAACATCCATTTGTCAGCGTCAATACTTGGACGTTTACATGAGCTGTTTATTTTCTTTTGGCTGTTATTTCTAAATGGTGAAGCAGAAAATTCAATTTGTTTAAATCTATTGGGAATTGTGGAATTTATGTTCCACAAAATTGCTGTCGGGTTTTTATTTTTGCCTAACTTGATTGCATAGCAGCTGAAGCTAGCAGGTTTCAATTTAAATTACATTTTTTTTTTTTTGCGCTAATGTATTGCTACTTTTAGGATATGCTTTCACATGCGTGAAATTTTAAATGCTACGATATTTGTTTGTATTAAAGGGGTAAGCCGATGGCATATGGTCAAAAATTATCATTGTATTGAAATAGATTAACCCTTAGACCGCTACTCACAACAATTGTCATCTGCTGTTGCTTTTATATCTTGCCTTATTTCTCAATAAAAACATGTTTTGACAGCACTTCAGAATCATTTCCATTGGAAATGATTCTGAAGTTCTGTCAAAGCATGTTGTAAATTATTCTAAAGTGCTGTCAAAGCATGTTTTTGATGATAAAAATGGAAAATAGAAAATAAACAGCAGACAACAACAAAAATTATATGCGGAATACACCTTTACGGGTATGAATTTGTTTAAATATTTATTTTTTATTTTGTTTTTTTCTCACTGAAAGTATATGTTGTGACCACTCATTTGAACCGTCTTGTCGAGACGGTTCAAATGGTGGTAGCGACATATACTTCTGAGCACATATAAAGAAGATATTTAGGATTTTCTGCAAACATAATGGCATATCCTTTGCATGAAATTGGTTAACTCTTTGCATGCTAGCGGTGAAAATAATAGCCAACAAATATGGAGCCTTTTTTTATTTCTCTCTGTCTTGGAATTTCATTAGAATTGAGTCTGCAGAAGTCAATTCTAATGAAATTCCAAAAGACATATTCATGATGTTTACGTAGTGAAATAAAAGAAAATCCAATTAACTTTCGCCTGCTATTTTCAAACTATTTATAACCCACAAGTTTCCCAGCATGCAAAGTGTTAAACAAACGTTTGTATCACCCATGGTAAAGGGACATATCAGAATTTCTTGAAAAAATGCTATAAAAAATAAAAATGTGTTTTCATCATGGCCCTGTGTAAAGTGGTTTAATTGAAGATATATGACAATACTAGGACCGCTGGGTTGTTTCTATTTTAATCCATATGGTACATAAATATTGGGTTTTCTATCTTGTTTTCTATCTCTATCACAGAGAATGTACCGATATCGGTGAAAATTGAAGCAACCCGGCAGTCCTAGTATTGTCAGATACATGTACAGTACCAACTATCTTCAATTAATGGATTTTTAGCAAACTTATTTAAACCTTAGACAGCTACACACAACAATTGTCGTCGGTTGGACAGCACTTCAAAATCATTTCCAATGGAAATGATTCTGAAGTGCTGTCAAAACAAGTAAATTATACTACAGTGATGTCAAAGCACTTTTTTTTTTTATGATAAAAATGGAAAATAGAAAATAAACAGCAGACGACAAAATGGTTAAACCAAGCACCAGGGATTGCATACATTGATTTATTAACCTTTCAACCCTAAGTAACTGGAATGGACTGTGTTACAACCAATCCAATAGTCACTAACTTATGTTCAGATTAGTCCATTTATTAAAAGGGTATTTTTTTTGGAAACAAAATATAATATAAAAAATATGACAAAATTTTCTGTCTATAGCTAGTCCATTTATGAAATGGGGCTGTTTTTGTTCTCATAAATATGAAAAGTACTTGCAAAACGTGCAGATCCTAATGAGGCGGCTTGTCCTCGTCACGAGCCGGCTCATCTGGATCTACATTTTTGCCAATACCACTATACAGGTCTGTAGTGTTAAAAGGGTTGTTAATAGATATTGCTAAAAGAGTCACAATATGCGATTTATTCGGACAAAAAATTCACAATGTGGCTCTTCCATTGGTCGAGAAACTGGGGCAAGCGATACCACTGGATCTAGATACGAACATGCACACTTTTCCGTCATGACTACCAATATGGAATTATATTCCCTCGTTAGGTTCCATCCTGTTATTTTTATGAAACCTGTCATACGTTTCCTGCCAATCAAACGTGCATATCTATATATAGGAGGTAGGATATCAATTGGCGTCTATTTCCAATAGACATGTCTGCTCTGATAATTACAGAACCTGTTTTTGAAATATATTGGCCGTTTTTGCAATGGCACTTGTTCTAACGTATGTGTGTTAGAGTTTCCGTATTTGTGATAGCACACGGAGGAATCAGGGGCCCGTTTCACTAAGCTTCGTACGACTAAAATGTTCGTAAGTGCAAAATTATGATAGTTTGTAAATTTCACATTAACAATGTTTTCTTGTAAACAATTACTGGATTTACATTTATTGAGCATAGGCTGCATATGCAGCCTATGCTCAATAAATGTAAATCCATCAATTGAAATTTACAGACGATCCTAAATTTGCACTTATGAACATTTTAGTCGTACAACGTTTAGTGAAACGGGCCCCAGGTTTATGGATTGTGTGACCTGTGTAGACCCAGATCAGTGTGCATATCCATCTGTAATTGAATACAACACAAAATGCTTAGAATTTTATCAAATAATATGGTACATTTGATTGTCGTAGGGCATTTGCAATCCAAAACAAGCCTAAAACTTCATATTGGGACATCATCTGAAGTTCAGTGTGTTTAACGTAAATATTACTTTAACCCATTCCTTCGTAATATACCGTAAAGATTCTAATAGACGCCCGGGCGTCTATTAGAATCACCACTGGCTCCGAAGTCCAGGGTGGGCGTTTAATAGAGGCAAGTGTTATTCAGCAAAGGGAAAATGATACTGGGCGTTTATTAGAGGCACTATTTTCGTGAAAACCGGCCAAAAAATGTGTCATTTTCAACGTAAAAAGTGGGGGGTGGGCGTCTATTAGAGCATGGGCGTCTATTAGAATCTTTACGGTACACCTTTACGTAATATACATCACACCTTTACGTAATATACACCTTTACGTAATACACCTTTACTGCTATGAAATTTTGAAATACATTATTTTTGTTATTTCTCAATGAAAATATATGTTGTCACCACTCATTTGAACCGTCTTGATGAGAAGTTTCAAATGGTGATCACGACAAAGACTTCTGAGTGCATAGAAGGAAAATATTTAGGATAAACATAATGGCATATCCTCCTGCATGAAAATGGTTAAATAGTAGATGTGGCTGTGACTGGAGAAATGGATCTTACAAATGGCATTTGCTACCAGTGTAGACCCAGATCAGCCTGCGCATCTGCGCAGTCTGATCAGGGCCTGCACTGTTTGACATACAGTTTGTGAAACACCAATACTTCTGTTCAGGATAACCCAAATTCTCTGTCTGCGACTTACGCCCTGCGACTTTCGTCCTGCATCACAGACAGAGAATTTTGTTTAGCTTCTGGAGTGTGCTACAAGATCAGGACATTGAATACACACAAATGCCACAAGTCACATTTCTCCATTCACGGTCATAAATGACGTAATTCATTTCCTAAGTAGTGAAAATATTAAAATACCGGATTATGCGTGAAACACACCTCATCTCCGGTACAGGAAATAGGACAGGAATCGATGCAGACAGCACTTGCAGCATGCACAATTCAAATGCATTTGAATGTTACATGTATATAGTCTTTGGGCCACCAATAACCCCCCCTCCCCCCCCTGTGGTACATAACGCCACTATGATTTTCAAATTCAGTAGTCAATTGTCTGTCATTCCAGAAGGTCTGCCATTAAAAAGCCGCTGGATGAACAAATGTCGGCCATTTTCCAAGATGGCCGTCAAAAACAATTGTTTTGGTTTACAGGACTAGCTTTATCGCCTGTTAACCGGTATTAGGACCGATTTAAATTTTCTAAATCGTTCTTATCTACTCCCTAATTGAATATAAAACACGTGTGTGATACATTCAAAATCAATTTCTTTTACCAAATGGCCGCCATTTTCAAAATGGCCGCTAAAAAGTGTGTGCGAAAAGTTTGCACTGTAACTGCTGTTAAGTGTTATTGGAACCGCTATTAACATTGTAACTTATACCTTGTAATGCATATCAATATGCATATCAATTATGTAATACATATTGACTTAAAAGCATGATATAAATGGTGGAAATTTTCAAAATGGCCGCCAAAAAGGGCGTATTTTTTCAACAATTGTCTATGTTAACAATTTTCCATGTTAACTGATGATAAGTGGCATTTGAACCACTTTTTACACCGCAAATTAATGCCATGTGATGAATATCAATATACATGGCAATTGTGTAATATAATGTGTGTTTTACGCAGGGGTAAGTTTTCCATATTTGGCCCATGGCCTAATCTTATGACATATGCGACCTATGGATGTCTTGACTTACACATGTATTGAAATGCAGTCTGTTCTGGATCTAAGATATTCAATAGAAATGACACTTCATAATATAGATTGAATAGCGAACAGCATGTGCCATTATCATACTGTCACATCTGGCGTTACGCTGGTCTCAAATGTATTTCGGTACATTTTGTCAGTCAACGTCACAAATTAGCTGCCAGGTGAAGACTGAAGTCTGTTTGTAGAAAGATCTGCCAGCTTCCATGCGCCAATAAAGCAACAAAAACTCAAAACATTTGCAACGGTTGCAAAATCGGTGACACTTACGAGTCCACAGCGAATGTCAAAGGAACTAGTAGCAGAACGGAATGTATTTGGACAGCTCGTTTCCATTGCACTCGGGAACAACATTGACATGGCTAAGGTCTTCAGTTACCCGTTAGGTCCAGTTCCATGGTCTTTTGCAACAGCTGATGGATCACCGGCAAGGACTGACAAAGCGAAATTGATGCACCAACTGGAAGGGCAGACGCATATGGTTTACAGGCCTCCGCTAGAACAGGTGAGCTACATCATTGACGGAAATGCAATTCTACATATGCAAACTGCTTTGCCCCAACACATTTGCAGATCTGGCGGAGAGTCTATATCACCAAATGCCGAAAGCAGAACGCGTGGATTTTGTAACAAACACGTACCATCCTCTGTCAATTAAAACCAATGAATGACAACGAAGAGGTACCACAAATACCTACTTGATCAAGGGACCGCTGACAAATGTTCCACGTGACTGGAAGCAGTTCCTCTCGAACGATGTCAACAAGACACAATTGTGAAAACTCCTACTTAATGAATGGATGCAAGATAAATACACACACAAGGTGAAAGGAAGAACACTTGTGTTTGTGTGTGAAACCAAATGCGTCAAATTACTAGTATGTATGGCATATCAACACACACTGACGAAATAGAGAAGAATTCGTCACAAGAGGAAGCAGACACACGACTGGTATTGCATTGTTTGCACCATGCATCGCATTTATCGGAGAACAATGCAATTGTTGTCAGATCTCCAGATACCGACGTGTTTGTACTAGTACTGTTACTCAGGTTTACACAGCTGGTGAAACAGTGTGTGCTGTTTGACACGGTGTCGGCAACAAACGACGACTGCTTGACATAACACGGTATCATTGCTGAGGTTGGTACGCAGCTGTGTTTGGCATTGCCAGCACTTCATGCATTTCATCGGCTGTGACAGCACAAGTGCTTTCGTTCGTCGTGGAAAGGTGACACCGCTAAAACTACTTCAGAAGCACCCAGAATTCACTGATACATTCATTGCAGTTGGGTTTGTCCCCTTCTGTAGAACCACAACTCTTCGAAGACCTTGAACACTTTGTGTGTCTGATGTACAGGAGTACTAGTACTAGTATTACAGACATAAACAAACTGCGCATGGAGCATTCCTGCAAAAGTTCAGTCCCAAGTCAGGAGAGCTGCTGTCAAGTTACAATGGCGCTGATCTTAGCATTCTAGCCACCATGCAGGTCATCGTTGAGAATGTATATAATGAGAGCTAATCACCAAACCCTCATTTGGTGCAGCACTGACCAATCGAATGCATGCATACCGCCACCAAATGGCCGTGTGGGAGGTCATAAACGGAACACTAGAGTGCAAATGGACAGAGGGGGATTACCTGCCAACTGAAATGATATATCTACTGGTAGAAGAAGAGAAGAAGTGGATATGGTGGATGTTGATGAAAACAAATGCCCATGAGCCCGACAGCTTACTAGATAGCATGTTTGATGCGATGAAGCATATGACTAGTTGCTTCTCTTAAGTCGGATTCACTAGATATGTATCTACGATTTGTACAGCATGTTAATACCTGAGCGCTGTTGATGTCAGAAAATATCGAAGAGTTTCGTACCTGATGCCATGGGTATTGACTCCGCCACAGGTGCGATGCTTCCGAACCTGATTGAAAATGAATTACTTTGTTGTAACCAACCATACGTGAATCAAGAACAACGAATGCACCGGACACATTATGTAACTGTAATGTATGTCTATATATGCTGATATGAATATGCTGATATGAATGATATTGTGTACCATATTTTATTTCATCTGTTATTGTAAATATCGAAATACATGTATGTCTTACCTGGTATCGAGGCTTTCAATCCTGAGTGAAAATTAATTACTTGTTGTATAATCATGCACAAATCAAGAACAATGAAAGCCCTGGACACATTATGTAACTGTATGTGTGTGTGTATGTGTGTATGTGTCTGATGCTATGTATATGTTAATGATTTCATGAACCATATTTGATGTGACGATGCAAATAATGAATAGTTTCTTACCTGATGTTGTGGGGATTGTCACCGCCATAGGCGCGATGCTTCAAACTTTGATTCAAAATTAATTACCTTGTATAACGTGCACAAATCAAGAACAATGAAAGCCTGGACCAATTATGAACTGTATGTATGTGTATATCTATATATATGATGCTATGTATATGTTAATGATTTCATGAACCATATTGATGTGATGATGCAAATAATTAATAGTTTATTTTCTTACTTGATGATGTGGGGATTGTCCCCGCCACAGGCGCGATGCTTCAAACCATTGATTGAAAATTAATTACCTTGTTGTATAAGCATACGCCAAATCAGTATACGCATGTCTATAACTGTTGTTGTGCATTATATCGATGCTCACATTTAACATGTTCTATTTCACAATATAGCATTGATCTTGTTGTAAATATCGAATCATTTCTTGCCCGATAATGTGGGGAAATTCCATTTTTTCTTCACACTTGCTGCTATACATACTTCACTCCATGCACTTTCATCATGACAACTCACCATATTTTTGTGTATGCAATGACGCCAGTGTCATGTTGAAGTAGTTGACTTCATATGTACCAGTTAAAAGTAAATGTAAGTGGAGACAGCTAATGAAACTCAATATGTGTAAAATGTACATTGTAGATTTAGTGGGTGGGGGTAACGGTTTCAAATTCAGTTGTGGTTAACTTAGTATCATGTGCAGTAAGCATAAGAAAAACAGGAACTAAAGTTTGCACATGTTTCATGAGCACATGCATGTATATTTTCCATAGCTACAATTTATAAATACCGTATGGGAGGAGATGTGTGGCAATACATGTGTTACCATTGAAATGGAGTGGGTGGGGTAATTAAATATGCAAAATATTTGCTTAAAAGGACGGACGGTCTAAATTCTACTTAAATGCAAAGTATTGCTATAAACATCTCTCAAAACCTGCAAAACAACAGCAGTTTCCGTGTTTAACAATATAATTTTGTCACATTTTTACAAAAAGTGTGATTTTTTAATATGGCAAAAAGTTGCTGGGTGGTATACTTCAAAATGGTGCCATACATTCATCCAGCGGGTTACAGAGCGCAGACAAGTTGCATTATACTCGTAATTGATTATAGTTATCAGAAAAATATGTCTGCTTATGTACCACAGGGGGGGGAGGGTTTCCATATTTGGCCCATGGCCTAATATATTATCCAATCAAAACAGCAGAATTGTGTTGTTTCGTTACTGTAGATGATTCATGCTGATTGGTCAGAAATGATGAAATTGGTCAAATGATCTGAAATCTTCATTACTAACCATAGTTGTCGCACAGGTTGAAGTAACGGAGCGAGGTCTGTAAATATGCCTAAAAGCATCAATAAACGGAAAAAAAAAAATGAAAAAAAAATAAGAGTAAAAAACATTTTTTTAGCTTATTTTTTTTCTTGTGTTTATTGATGCTTTTAATCATATTTAATGTATTTACAGACCTCGCTCCGTTACTCAACCTGTGAGTTGTCTGTGGCATAATTAGTGTTTACCCTGTCTGTCGGTCAGAAGACAATTTTCCTTGCCCAGTGAACTACTTATTCTCTTCATCCTCAGTATACATCCTAACCATCAAGTGCAGAAATGCATAACGTAAATATTTTTGCTGTTCCACCGATCCATCCGCAGTTATGCCTCTTTTTTCGACTCTGAAAATATTATTTTTTTCCTTGTCCGGCAAACTACTTCTTATTACAGTTTTCAGCTGATTCTCTTCATACTTGGTATACATCGCAACCATCAGTGCAGGAGTATGTAACGTAAAAATGTTCGCTGTCCATTCGCAGTTAAACTCTGAAAATATTTTGTTCCTTTTTTTTTTTTTTTGGCGTGGTATCAAGGTCGGCCACCACCATTGAATGTACCCACCTATATAGCCTAACCATTTGCCACACATTTGGCCATTCTCCACTTATTTCCATTTACTTTTCACATAGGGTAAACCTATGTATTGGGATCGCCTCCGACAGTTAGCCACGCCCCAGACCCCCCTCGATGCGATGGTCTGTAGTGATATCTTGGAGTAACCATAACAACAAAATGCATTGTGTTACTCAACGTTTAACTGTCATACGCAACCGCTAATTGAAAATAATATTATGAAAAACTACTTGCACTGTACAATATCAAAAACGGATGTTCTACGTACAAAAATACATCGGATTATTTTGTTGCGCGTGATTTGCCCCCATTTGCGGCACAAAGCGTGCGGTCATCGCTAAATTTAGTAACAGGCTATAATTTTCGGCAGAGTTAGCTCCCCTCCGAATACTCTCCGAAACGCGCGACGCGTTTAACACACAAACAACATCAAGTTTGACCTTCCGACAGTCTATTTTTAAACTCACCCGACACCTGTGCGAATCAAAACTCGCATGTGTGGGTCTAACTGATGTTAATCCTCATTCTATCGATGGATTTACAGCGGATTTTAGTGACATTCCCGAATTCAGCCTGATTGACATTTGTCTATGGTGGCCAATACACGCCAACATGAGTGTCAATTCTACGTTCAGGGAAGGGGGTCAATAAGTCAGTATTTAAAGTGGTAAATTACAGTCAGGGAACAAATTAATGACAGTATAACACATCCAGCGTATATTAATACCCATATTAATGCAAGTACTGAAAATACGACAAAAAAAATTCTAACAAGTTTGGGCTTCCATACATTGAAAATTTTGTCAGCGGTTTCCACAATGACGTCATTTGTACATTTTAATATACTTGATCCGGGGCCAACTATTTCATTCACAAAACAGAAGTAAACATGGCGATGTACCGACAAGGCATTTTTAGGCGCGACACCGCTTCCGTGGCGGAATTCTTGTAACTATTGCTCTTCAATCAGTTTTCAATATATCTATAATGATCATAGATATTTGGAATCTGTATTTATACTTGAATTGATGATGTCTTGTATATGTGTTACCGTATCTTTCTGATATTGCTATGCATAATCTGTTATGTTGTTGAATATTTTGGTACATACTGTAGCAGTGCATACTGTAGTTGTGCCATATCAATAGTTTACCCCGTTAAACCATTAAACAAAACGCTGAAAAAGAAAATTGCCGTCTGCTCATTTTGTATATTTTAATCTCTTTAAAAACCTGTTTTGGCAGCGCAGTAGAATCGTCTCAGTATGTTTTTGAGGAGAAAATATAAAAATATTTAAAACAGCAGACGGCAATTGTCGTTTCCAGCGCTTTAAAGGTACATGCCCACTCAGTAAGCCCAAAATGTCATTTATAGGAATTAAATAAGTGTATAACTGTGTCACTATTCCACCAGTTCTAAATAATTACAAGTGCCCACTATACAGATATTATCATTTAGTAATATTTATTTTACTGATAGTGACGCGCGGTGGTATCAGGCTATTTTAATATGCAAATGATGCATGATATTTTTTAATTATTTATACTAGAAATGCGTCACCTGAAAAAATAATATTTTCAACAGATTTTAAAGTATGATCATTGCACATCATAAAATAAATACAGATATTAAATAGTAATGTCTGTTAACATTTTAAGCAAACACGGTTATCGCCCCTGCTATCAGTGTGTAAATTTACGTCTGATATAAAATGTATAATAATGCCAATCAGTACGTGGGATAATGGCGCATTAATGTTTATTTTGCCAGGAAATGTCTCAGATGACGTCTCTGATGTAAAGAACATTTTGTACCTACTGAGTGGGCATGTACCTTTAAGGGTTAATGAAACTGCAACACCAACAATCAATCAATCAATCAATCTAGTTTAATCTTGTAGTACCCTATGTTCAGTACTTTCAGTACTTTGATTAGTATGAATGTTATAGGGCCTTTTTTCCCAGAATTTACACCCATACTGCTTTGCATATATGTTAACCCTTAGACCGTTACTCACAACAATTGTCGTCTGCTGTTGCTTTTATATCTTGCCTTATTTCTCAATAAAAACATGGTTTGACAGCACTTCAGAATCATTTCACTGAAGTGCGGTCAAAGCATGCTGTAAATTATTCTAAAGTGCTGTCATTGCATGCTTTTGATGATAAAAATTTAAAATAGAAAATAAACAGCAGACGACAAAAAAAAAGTAAGATAGCGGTCTAAGGGTTAATTAAAATATAGGTTTAATTACTGTTATGAAAGATAAACCCAATCTCCTATGACCAAATAATAAATGATGCAAATGATTAATGTCAGACATCATTATTCATTTAAAAAATTATGAAAAGTTACATGACATAGTTTCAATTTCAGCTGCTGACTTTCTCAGAAAGTCAGCGCTGGAATTGAAACTATGTCATGTAACTTTTCATAATTTTTTAAATACCCAATTGACCACGTTCTGCAAGCAAACAGTGTCTATGGCGTAAACACATTTGCATTATTTTCCTTAGTGACTTAGTACTTTTTACTACGGCACGAATGGATATCTGCTGATTTTAGTGTGGTTAAACCTCAAGTTTTCTGTATAGCTATATCATGTTGGCATGATGTGGGTTTGAATGTACTTAAATAGAGAAGCTTGATGTATACAATTGTTTGCAGTTTATGACATTTTTTTCTCAATTCCAATGAATAATGATGTCTGACATTAATCATTTGCATCATTTACATAATTATTATCCAGTCGATCCTATATTTCCCAGATATAGCAGCAGACCACTTATTTTTAGATCAGTTGTCTCCCAAATAACATGGTACTGGTACTTTTCAGAAATTTAAGGTCATAAATATTTGAGCACATTGTTTTTCATCCTATCCGAATGATTTAACAATTCTCGTATACCATCATTTGCTGGCAATTTGTATAATTGTGGCTTTGACTGGAGAAATGGGTCTTATGGGTTTTGTGACCAGTGTAGATCCAGAGCAGACTGTGCGTCCGCACAGTCTGATCAGGATATACACAGTTCGCCATTCCATTAATGAAACACCCATCATGCAAGATTGGTTTCAGGCCACAGAAGTGTACTATGTATTTGAACAGGAGCTACACTGGTCGCAAGACACATAAATCTCATTTCTCCAGTCACTGTGTTTTTGATTGGAGAATCGTGATAGTGCCAGGATTGGATCGTGGACTTGAAAGCTTTTTCTCATCACGATTTTCCTTCGGAACTAAATATCACATGTACGAATGATCTTTAAACAATTAGTACCGGTATTTACATATTCATTGCAGTTTTACTAATGAAAACAAATATGTTCACAAATATGTTTTGTGTGTTTTGCTAATTAAATTGTTTGATTGATGTTGACAATGCCATCTTGTCAGTTTGCTCGCTCGTTAACCCAATTATGTGAGGTACCAACTCACTCGTAAATAGAGAATATCAGGCTAATGTCTTTTGTTAGCAGGCAAGGCTAGGTAACATGTAGGAATTCCGAGACTCGCCAAGGAATTCCTACCATTTCCAAGCCTGATAATATTATTGTCAAATGGAAGTAAACCTCCAGTCAATCGATCAATCATCATGGGTGGCAGGTGGGAGCATGCGATGAGTATTTTAACGATCGGCATTCATCCTTACTGGAATCCCGACCAGAGACCTGGTTTGGCTCTCATGTACGTCTTTGGCTTTCTTGTATGTGAGAGTTGAATCTTGTTTGAACGATTATTCCTAATGATATTACTTTTAGAGGATGGGGCCAAGTGACTTTGGTGTTGTATGGACCTGGCACCAAGTCAGCATATTCTAATTTCAGGGCTGAATATATAATATATTTGTTTCGATGTAAATATTCCGTTCTGACTACGTCATTTCCCCCCAATGCAGCATGTTAAATGCGGGATCGAACCCGTTGGCCCGGCCTTGAATGACCTTAGCTGTTGATAGGCCATTAAACACCAATACCGGTAATCAAATAAAATAAAATCCTGCTTTCGATCAAAGCCAGACTAGTAGTGTACTGTTCGTTTGTGAGTTATATATAGCGGAATCTTTAGATTCATGTAAGGTTACAGTGGTGAAGATAATTATTTTGTGTTGTAAAAACATTGAGAAAATTGGAAAATAGAAAAATAAAATGACAAAATTTCAACATGTGCTTACCATATCTATGTGTATTGTGATATGCACTGTTGTTGCTCGTACTCCACCACTCATTAATCGTGAATCGGTTATTACTCATTTGTGACTGTGACTGGAGAAATGGGGCTTATCGGTTTTGTGACCAGTGTAGATCCTGATCAGCCTGAGCCAGTAATCAATATACGGGAGATCTTTATCATGTGACAGGATTGTGGTATTTGATCAGGAGCTACTCTGGTCACAAATCCCTGTAAGCCCCATTTCTTCAGTCACAGCGACATTTAGCCGAGTAAATAATCAAGGGATTGTTTGTTATTGTTACGTGATTGCCTGCCTCTAAGTGGTGTACTTGGAAAGGTCTGAGTTTGTCATTATGTATTCTGGGAAAGGTCACGGTTCATAAGGATAAATAGGTTTCAGGCGTTACATGAAAACGTGGAAACGTTTTCATGGTGTTTAACCCTTTTCAACACCACAGGCCTGTATAATCGTGGTATTTGCAAAACGTGTAGATCCAGATGAGCCGGCTCGTGACGAGCCGTCTCATCAGATTCTGCACTTTTTGCAAGTAATTTTCATATTTTTGAGAACGAAAATACCCCCTTTTCATAAATGGAAATGTGATGTTTGGATTCGTTTCAAAATTAACATTTCAAAATCCATTCATTAATAAACAGTGTAGATCCCAATCTGTGCCTGCAGATTATGTACACTACTGGTGGACTACCAGATTCCACCACTTTTTACTATAGTCTGTTTCACGAAAGCTGCCCAAATTTTACGGCCATATAAACAATTCAAAAACAATATTTTTTTCGATAGAATTAAATTAAAGGAAAATTTAAGAATGAGCCTTCTTTTTATTTCGTGAAATTTGGTCAAATATTGGTTTTATTACGAAAAATTGATTTCTCTATGGGAATTTAACATGGGGGGAAAAAGAGGTAAAGGAGTGTGGGATTAGTCAAAAAACGAAAAAATTTGGAAATTGACTCCGAAACCTAGCTAGATAGCTTGGATATGATCTAACTAAGAAAACAAAAGTTAAATTTTAAAAATCAGTCCAGTATTTCTAAAATTCAAAAAAAAATCCCCATGTTAAATCCCCATAGACATCTTCACTACTCCGTGAAGATGTCTATGGGGATTTAACATGGGGAAATTTTGTTTTCGCAATAAAATCAATATTTGACCAAATTTCACGAAATAAACAGAAGGCTCATTCTTAATTTTTCCTTTAATTTAATATCAAAAGAAATCTTGTTTTTTAATTGTTTATATAGCCGTAAAATTTGGGCAGCTTTCGTGAAACAGACAGTAGATTTTTGCAAACCATAAGTCACAATAAAATAACTTGGACCATAATATATGGGTTTAGTGTCCATTATATGTGCAATATGAAATGCAGATATATTTATATTCTCGTCAGTTTTAACCCTTAGACCGCTATCTTATTTTTTTTTTGTCGTCTGCTGTTTATTTATATTTTCCATTTTTATCATAAAAAACATGCTTTGACAGCACTTTATAATAATTTACAACATGCTTTGACAGCACTTCAGAATAATTTCCATTGGAAATGATTCTGAAGTGCTGTCAAACCATGTTTTTATTGAGAAATAAGGCAAGATATAAAAGCAACAGCAGACGACAATTGTTGTGAGTAGCGGTCTAAGGGTTAATGTGATCTTGGAATCTGCAAATGTAAAAATCACAAAACCTTGGCATTTTCCGTAAACAGAGGGGCTGGTGGGAACTTGTGGCAGGTGGAAACTGGTTTGACACCAGTAGTCATGTTGGTTGCTATGAAGAATCAAAGTACTAAAGTACTGAAATATGTTATCTCCGCAAAACTGATTAGAGACTGAAAGTTGCATATTTTCTCAATCATCATCCAGAATAAATTACTGTTTGAAACTCCCAGAAAAAACTTGTACGCAACTGGCGGCTAACTGGTCACTGCTACATAACTGTGAGAACTAAAGATAATAGCTGCTGTATTCATACGCACAAAATGTCTTCATTCGTATTTTCCAGAATTTAACTGATAAACTGAGCACAAAACTGTGAAAACTATAGAGAATAGTATATGTAGAGTTTTAGATACAAAGCAAGACCAAAGCGCCATAGGATAAGTTGGCACAGGGCACTATTTTATTTGTCGTACTCGCCGTTTAGGTGTAGCTGCAGATCAATAATTCCAGCACAAAAATATTTACACAATTCCCTAGCAAGTATCTGTCCAAAATTTATATCCCAGTAAACTACCACGCCGAACTACTTTCCATAACTGTGAGGCGCAGTTAAAATAATTCTGAAGAAAACGGAAAATAAACACATTTTCTTGATGAATTTATTTCAAATGCTGGAATTATAAGGAATGAATGGCCTTTTTTTTTAATTTATTGGGTCCAGTATTCCCGCGACTTTTCCAAGTTTATACCCCGATAAATTCCACAAAAAGGCCATTCATTCCTATAATGGCTGCCCCCATAGAAATTTGCGTGACACAATATGCTCAAGGGAGATCATACTTGTGGCTGTTACTGGAGAAATATGGGCATTTTTGACCAGTGTAGCTCCTGATCAACGCACACCGTGTTTTATTGATGGAATGGCGAACAGTGCAGGGGGGGGGGTGCCCGGGCCCCCCCCCCCCCCCCCACCCCCACCCCCACCCCCCCCCACCCCCCCTTCAGAAATCCCGATTTTTAAAAAAAAAAAATTACGAAATATTGAGCGTAGAATTCAGGAAATGGCTTCCTAAATTCAAAAAATTTCCGGGGGACCCCTACCCAACTCCCTCGCACCGTTCAGTCGACGAACGAGCATACCTCATTCAAGTTCCATGTGGGCTCCCCCCCCCTTGATGAAATCCTGGATCCGCCACTGTTTTAGTCGTATGAAGTTTAGTGAAACGGGCCCCAGTTCTCTATTCAGTTGCAATCACTAAAAACATCATCTAATTGATTACATTTATTACCCTTTAACCCTTTCAACACCACAGGGCTGAATAGTGGTATTGGCAAACAGTGTAGATCCAGATGAGCCAGCTCGTGATGAGTCGTCTCATCAGGATCTGCACTTTTTGCAAATAATTTTCACATTTTTGAGAACTGAACAATAACACCCCCTTATCATAAATGGAATAGTTTGATTGGTCCGGAAATTTAACATATAAAATTCCATTTCAGTTATACTTAGGCATGAAAGTGTTAATAATATAAAGCTTGAAATAAACCACCATCCTACACAATTAATATCACTTTAACTGATCGCTTAAACCATAGTACAAAAACACAATTAATTATTTTCCTGGTTATTATTAAAATTATTATGAAATAATCTTTTATTATGTCTGATGTATAATATAATATTACAATTCATTACACAATGTGCAACTTCACAATCAGAATTAAGGAGAATATTTAAATTAATTGCATTTTATTACTCCGTGATTAATGGATGAAAGTTCTTCATTTTATGAGCCTCGTCTAAATATGATTTTTTCTTTCAAAGCAATTTGGTTGAATTAGTTTAATGCCTGTTTGGCACGATGATAGACAAAATGTCTGTGTAGCACACGTGAGCTGTCACGACAAAATGGGATTTATTGAGTCTGTGATCAATGTAGTCCCAGATCAGACTGCGCAAATGCAAACTGCAAATGCACAGTCTAATCAGGGGCTACACTGTTTGTGATTGTCTCAGCGAATCACTTCTAGTGTCTCTAACAAAATATTCAGACAAGTATGAGTTTGCATGAGTGTGTTAACTGTCTAGGAGTTACACTTGTCGAAAACTCGAAAAGCTCCCTTTTGCCTCAGCATGTCAAATATTTGCAGAATATAAAATCTCTCTACGGGTGTATTGCGTTGCTCTTGAGGTTCCGTACGTCCGTCCGTGTACATTTACGTCAAAAAGTTTATTATTTGAACAGTTCATTCACCTGAACATGTGTGACCACCAATGGCATGACATTGACCTATGTAACCTTCGAAATTGTGCTGAAACATTTAGCCATTTTGTTACGTCAAAAGGTTTGTTGTAAGAGTTTCTCCATCATGTAATATCTTCAATATTACTTGAAGGATTGCTTTACTATTTGGACAGTTCACTTGAACATGTGTGATGCACTCGCACCACCAATAACATAACCTTGACATTTGTAACCTTCAAAATGGTGCTGCAAAAGTTAGCCATTGAAACTTGTGTAAATTTAAAGTTTTCTTTTTTACACACAATCTCTAGTTAGAGTCCAGTATGCCATTGAGGCATATCCATGTTTGTGACTTGTGGCACCCTTGTTATCATAATAAATGTTCAAGAAAATGTGGTTTATTCCTATAATCAACCAACCAACCAACCAACCAACCAACCAACCAACCAACCAACCAACCAACCAACCAATCATTTGCAGGTAAGAAGCGGCGGGGTATGAGCGCGGCAGTCACCCCCGTGGAGGAAGAGAAAGAGAAGCCGACAGAGCTAGACACGTCCGGAGCCCGGCTCGTCATATCTGGCGGCGAAGGTTACGTGGACTTCAGGATCGGTAAGGTTTACATTGTAAATAAGGGATACAGTCTACACTCGTTACCTCAAAGTCTAACTCTTTGAACCCTATGTAACTGGAATATATATGTTAATTTTCAGACCAATCCAATCATTACAAAATGGTTTTCAGACTGGTCCATTTATAAAAGGGGGGTGTGTTTTTTTTTCTCTTAAAAAATATGAAAATTACTTGCAAAAAGTGCAGTTCCTGATGAGACGGCTTGTTTCGAGCCGGCTCATTTGGATCTACACTGTTTGCAAACATCACAAAAGAGGTCCATACTGTTGAAAGGGTTAAGTCAAACTATTGACAACTGCAGTCAAATTCTTGGTCCCAGTACATGTCTTCCTACATAACATAACAACTTGCAGTAACTCAAATTTTTGTTTACTCAATGTATTTTCTTCAGTCCCCTGTGCTTTGAGTAATCAAGTGTAGACTGTATGAGGTTTCTGTCTGTGCAATATAAAATCTGCCAGTGTTTTTTTGCCAACTAACTCATTTCATGCAAAGCATACACCATGTTTGTGTGAGTATTTTCTTAATATGTGCTTAGAAGTATAAAGTTCATTAAACAAGTTCACTGTTTCCATAAGACACGAGGCGTAGCCTCAATGGGTTTAATAAATATTGTATTAAATCAACACAATGTTAGATTGTATTTATTGCATAAGCACATCATCATACATGGAAGCTATGCTGACCACTTATCATGTTTCCTAGAGGAATCTCACTTGTATACTTATTGCACTATGGCCATAATAAAATAGGTGTCTGTTTCCCATTGCCCACTGAAATCGGCCCGACTCAAATAACTATATTACCATATTATATATTTTTATACCCCCCGCATCTAAAATGCTTAATATTTCACACATGCATTCCTGTAAGGCTCTACTACAATGTTGTGCCAAATCCACGACCGTCCAACCCCCGCAGATCCCAAGGTCAAGGTCAAATACTTAGTCCGTAAACTTAACATCAGAGAAATATTGTTATAACTTCTATTTCCTTCATCTAAAATGCTTAATATTTCACACATGCATTCCTGTAAGGCTCTACTACCATGCTGTGCCAAATCCACGACCGTCCAAACCCCGCTGATCCCATGGTCAAGGTCAAATACTTAGTCTCTTTACAAAACTTAACATCAGAGAAATATTGTTATAACTTCTATTTCTTTCATCTAACAGGCTTAATATTTCACACATGCATTCTTGTAAGGCTCTACTACCATGCTGTGCCAAATCCACGACCGTCCAACCCCCGCTGATCCCATGGTCAAGGTCAAATACTTGGTCTCTTTACAAAACATAACATCAGAGAAATAAGTTATTATACCCCCACAAACAAAGTTTGTTATACCCCCACAAACAAAGTTTGTTGGGGGTTTATAGGAGTCAGCTTGTCGGTCGGTCTGTCGGTCTGTTGGAAATTCCCTTCCGCTCTATATCTTCTACACCGATGCATGGATTATCAAATGGGTTAGCACAAATGTGTGTCATGATGAGAAAGTGTGTCGCGATCAATAACCACGCACCTACGTCCAAGGTCAAGGTCACAGTCAGTTGAAGGTCAAAGGTCAAACCTATAGAAATTCCCTTCCGCTCTATATCTTCTACACCGATGCATGGATTATCAAATGGCTTGGCACAAATGTTTCTCATGATGAGAAGGTGTGTCGCGATCAATAACCACGCACCTACATCCAAGGTCAAGGTCAAGGTCACAGTTGAAGGTCAAAGGTCAAACCTATTGAAATTCCCTTCCGCTCTATATCTTCTACACCGAAGCATGGATTATCAAATGGCTTGGCACAAATGTTTCTCATGATGAGAAGGTGTGTCGCGATCAATAACCACGCACCTACTTCCAAGGTCAAGGTCACAGTTGAAGGTCAAAGGTCAAACATATTGAAATTCCCAAATGGCTTGGCACAAATGTTTCTCATGATGAGAAGGTGTGTCGCGATCAATAACCACGCACCTATGCCCAAGGTCAAGGTCACTGTTGAATGTAAGGTCAAACTATTGAAATTCCCTTCCGGCTATATCTTCTACACGATCATGGATTATCATGGTTGGCAAATTCTCATATGAGAAGTGTGCGATCAATAACACGCATAGTCCAGGTCAAGGTCACAGTTAAGTCAGGTCAAACCTATTGAAATTCCCTTCTGCTCTATATCTTCTACACCGATGCATGAATTATCAAATTGCTAACCCGCACCTACGTCAAAGGTCACAGTTGAAGGTCAAAGGTCAAACCTATTGAAATTCCCTTCCGCTCTATATCTTCTACACCGATGCATGGATTATCAAATGCCTTGGCACAAATGTTTCTCATGATGAGCAGGTGTGTCGCGATCATTAACCACGCACCTACGTCCAAGGTCAAGGTCACAGTTGAAGGTCAAAGGTCAAACCTATTGAAATTCCCTTCCGCTCTATATCTTCTACACTGATGCATGGATTATCAAATGCCTTGGCACAAATGTTTCTCAGGATGAGAAGGTGTGTCGTGATCATTAACCACGCACCTACGTCCAAGGTCACAGTTGAAGGTCAAAGGTCAAACCTATTGAAATTCCCTTCCGCTCTATATCTTCTACACCGATGCATGGATTATCACACTATGCCCAGGGTCAAGGTCACAGACTTGATGCGTTTGAAACCTTAACGCTCGACTAAATGGCTTATAATCAAAAATGCCTCGTTTTCTTTGGCTGCCAGTGGGGGTATTCGTGTGCCGACAGGCCACATTTCTAGTTACTTCTATTTCCTTCATTGAAAATTCTTATTATTTCACTTGTGCATTCCTCTAAGGTTGTACTATCATGCTGTACAAATCTACGACTGTCCAACCTCCGCTGATCCCAAGGTCAAGGTCACATACTTAGTCTCTTTACAAAACTTAACATCAGAGAAATATGTTATAACTTCTATTTCTTTCATTGAAAATTCTTAATATTTCACACATGCATTCCTGTAAGGCTCTACTACCATGCTGTGCCAAATCCACGACTGTCCAAACCCCGCTGATCCCATGGTCAAGGTCAAATACTTAGTCTCTTTACAAAACTTAACATCAGAGAAATATTGTTATAACTTCTACTTCCTTCATCTAAAAGGCTTAATATTTCACACATGCATTCCTTTAAGGCTCTACTACCATGCTGTGCCAAATCCGTGACCGTCCAACCCCCGCTGATCCCATGATCAAGGTCAAATACTTGGTCTCTTTACAAAACTTAACATCAGAGAAATAAGTTATTGCTTCTATTTCCTTCATTGAAAATTCTTATTATTTCACTTGTGCATTCCTCTAAGGTTGTACTATCATGCTGTACAAATCTACGACTGTCCAACCTCCGCTGTCTCTTTACAAAACTTAACATCAGAGAAATATGTTATAACTTCTATTTCTTTCATTGAAAATTCTTAATATTTCATATGCTGTGATAAATCCCCGCTGATCTCGAGGTCAAGGTCACATACTTAGTCTCTTTACTAAACTTAACATCAGAGAAATCGGTTATAACTTCTATTTCCTTGCTCGGATCTGCTTCACATTTCACACACGCATTGCTCCAATGGACCTCTACCACCCTGTGACAAATTCACGTTCATGCCGCTCCCGCTAATCCCAGAGTCAAGGTCACAAGCCCACACACTTGGAAATTTTTACATATTTTAGGGGTACCTGGGCCCACACGGGGGGTATTCCGTAAGCCTCGCTTACTGACCTGACCAATCTAGTTTTAATTATTTTTTTTTATTTACGGTTCGTCCCTGTGTCTACTTACAGTCAGCATTTTAACCTATGACTAGCCTGGGCCCGGTTGTTCAAAACACCAGTTAGCTTAACGGACTGTTAAATCCTTAACGGACTGTTAAATCCTTAACTGAATGGTTAAAATCTCTGTTAAACAGAGATTTTAACCATTCAGTTAAGGATTTAACAGTCCGTTAAGCTAACGGATGTTTTGAACAACCGGGCCCAGATCTGGGATAAAAAAATCCAACCTACTCCAGGTGTATGATCACGTAGTTACAACAACAACAACAATTACTCAAACTTCCAGAAGCGCCTCCCATTCAAGGGACATATTCTTTTATATTCTCCTTATTATGATTTTAATTTTGATGAAATATGGCGCATCAAACGCGTTTTTTAAGCTGCATTTGGTGGTCTCGGTACTTTGGCTCAAACTTCTGTCATTTTGCGAAGAATCGATTTCCGTGTTTACTGTAATACGGAGACGGAAGTCGATTCTTCACAAAAACGACATAAGTATGTAACCCGACGTCCCGAGACCAGCAAATGCAGCTCATCATGAAGACACATTTTTTTGCGCCATATTTCATAAAACAACTATCAAATAATACTTTCTTTGGAGTGGTCGCACTTTCAAAATTTCAGCCATTGTTGTTGTTGTTCCACGTGATCATGCACCTTGATACTTACCCAACTTTAAAATGCAGGTTCGGGAGATGGGAAACAAAACATTGCACTGTGAGAGCCAATTTTATGCAACAAAGTAGTTTCTCAGATATCCAAGAAAATGTTGGTAAACATAGGCCTGAAAAACAGGTCACATGACATACTTTACTCACTTTATAAGGCTCCAAAGCTGATATTATGTGGTTGAAATATGATTCCCAAACATGTCTTAGCCTAGAAGACAAATATTTAGAAATGTCGGATGACGGGATGTGACTACCGGAATATGACTGCACAAATAATTATTGTTCCTCCGCTGGGAAATGTAAAACATTCACACTCGTTCTTTATTGCCATATTGTCATATTTATTTCAGTGTTTGGCATTAAATTACCAAAAGCCAAGTTTTCTGGTAAATTAAAAGCACACGCACGCGAGAAAGCACACTGTTCTATTCTTTTGCTGTGAAGTTTAACCCTTACAACGCTGAACCCTTTGTCGTCTGCTGATTATTTTATATTTTCCATATTTCTCAACAAAAACATGGTTGACAGCACTTTAGAATCATTTCCAATGGAAATGATTCTAATGTGCTGTCAAACAATATTTTTATGGAAGAAGAAGACAAAATATGAAACTACAGCAGACAACAGTTTTCGGTTCCCGCCTTTTAAGGGTTAATGTTTACAATGAGAGTTGTCTGGTGGTTGTCTTAACCCTTAGACCGCTATCATATTTTTTTTGTCGTCTCCTGTTTATTTTCTATTTTCCATTTTTATCATCAAAAACATGTTTTGCAGCACTTTAGAATAATTTACAACATGCTTTGACAGCACTGAGAAATAAGGCAAGATATAAAAGCAACAGCAGATGACAATTGTTGTGAGTAGTGGTCTAAGGGTTAATGCTACTTTGAGCTTTCTCCCATGCAGACTGTCAGAATTGTGTTATTATAATATACAATATTTCTTTGTATCATTAAGTATCAGATCTTTTCTTTTTCTCATCTTGACTTTTATATATTTTATATCACAGATCAGGAACAAGATTGGCCACAAATGTCAAAAGCAACATTTCTCCAATCATATTCGCAGATCCGGAGCGAGACTGGCTACAAATGTCATAAGCCCCGTTTCTCGAATTACATTCACAGATCAGAGCTAGACTGGCCACAAATTCCATAAACCCCATTTCTGAAGTGACATTTACAGATCAGGAGCTAGACTGGCCACAAATGTGATACACACATTTCTGAAGTCACATCACAAGATTTAACAGGAGATCTGACGTAAACAATCACAGATGCATCTGAAAGTTCACATCCAGATTCAGGGCCTGGCCACAATTGTTATAAGCCCCATGTCTCGAGTCACATTCACAGACCAGGCGCTAGACTGGCCACAAATTCCACAAGCCAAGTCCTTGAGTCACGTTAAGTTCTATCCACAGCCAAAGTGGCTGCTATATATACAGTCTTCACTTCCTATTCTTCCCTCACATAAAACACAGTTGAAATGTCGAACCACTTTACGCGGAAATCTATGATACTTCTATGTCATGGGATACCTATATGAATTACTCGACTGTTGCATGTCTCGCAATGATTCTGCATAATTTCCCATCTCAGCAAATCCTGTCTGTCTGAATTGCCTGTCTATATCAGTCGGTACGCCCATGCTAACCTATGCACACTTCCGTTGGCCTCTCGTTTACCTGACTACTGTCTGTTCCACGTTTTGCTGCCGACGAACGTTTGGCTATTAAACACATTAAATCTAAAAAATATTTAAAAGTAAGTATTTTTTCATCAATAACAAAAAAGTCCCCCTCCCCAAAAAAAATTGGAAATTGACTCCGAAACCTGGCGATGTAGCTTGAAAATGATGTAATTAAGAAAACAAAAAGTTAGATTTTGAAAATCGGTCCACAAATAAAAAAAAATTGTTAAAAAAAATTATTTTTAGCCCCCATGTTAAATTCCCATAGGAAAATCGCAATACTATCAATATTTGATGTAATTTCATCAAATAATTTTTTTGGGGGAGGGTGACTTTTTTGTTATTGATAAAAAGGTACTTACTTTTAAATATTTTTTAGATTTAATGTGTTTAATAGCCAAATGTTCGTCGGCAGCAAAACAACGTGGAACAGACAGTAACTATTTCACAGGTCAACCTGATGCATGTATTGACCCTTTCACCCCTAAGTAACTCACATGGAATATTCATGTTGAGCCTGAGATTATTTCATTACGCAGAAAAGGGGGTCATTTTGTAAAAATTAAAAGTATCCACAAATGGTGCAGATCTTGATGAGACGGCTCGCAATGAGCCGGCTCATGATCTACACTGTTTACAAATATTAGGACAGAGGTTTCTAGTGGTGAAATGGTTACTTGCCCTGTAGCCGATTTCATCAAAATTGCAAAGTACAGTGAAATCGCGATGGCTCGAACTGCCACGGGACCGCACATTTTGTTCGAGTGATCGCATCTTTCGAGCCATCGCATCTTTCGATTTTGTTATATTTGCCGACTTCTGTACCCGTCGGATTTAGGAAATAAACAAAGCACAATAGAAGTATCCATGTTTTAGATGATTATAATATGTATTCACAGGTTAGTTAGCATGCGAAATTAAATAAACTACATGTACATGTATTTACAAAACTGTCTTTATTTCAATTGTTATCAAAGTCGAAAAGGAGAAAAGGTCCAGTATTCATTATAAATAGCGGCGCACATAATTAATGCAGCAGGTGGTTGTGACGTCACTCGAAACAGTGGTATTTTCAATGGGCGTTTTTCGTTGTAACTCCTTGGTAGCCTCTCGAATAACACGGGAGTTAAAACGAAAAACGACCAATGACTTACGACAGACTCTATTAAATACTCCGAGTGGACGAAACCGAGAATATTTAATAAATCGCCGTAGATTACTCGAAACTGTATTGCAAACAGGTGTAATATGTTGGTAGTAGAGTATCATGTATAGTATCGTACGTACTATAAAACAATCGTAAGTATGATCTGTACCACAAAAATACGATTTAAATAGTAAATTAGAAATTCACTCCAATGTAACTCATTTGGGTTGACACATATTAAATGGTTATTGCCAGCAATTATTTAATTAAAATTGAAAATGATCGCCATCAACAACGTTAACGATCAAATTGCACCACTTTAGGAAATTAACTGCACTTGAAAAGAAATCACATTTCACAGACAGGTAGAGCGCGGCTCGGCCTTTGTTCGTAATAAGTCTGACACTGAGGTGTGAAAATTAGCCAAACACAAACTTCGACATCAATTTCGAGTCAGCGTATAGCAAAATAGCGAGAAATGTGTCCGCGGGACTTGACAATTGTTTCGAGCGATCGCACTTTTCGAGCCACCGCATTTCGAGCCATCGCATGTAAAATACATTAAACATATAGGGAAAATTATCGGGACCGCGACGCCATTTCGAGCGAGCCCGACATTACGAGCCATCGCATTTCGAGCCATCGCGATTTCACTGTATACTTTCCTAGCAAAGTATACTTTGAGGGAGCAATCATTGATTTTTCCGAAATGCATTATTTCATGCAGAACTAACGATTGCATATATTTGCGGAATTATTATACTGAATTTATTACATTATCACAGCCAAAATTGGCTGTGATAATGTAATAAATTCAGTATAATAAAAATTAATAAATTGATTCTAAAACTGAAAATTTCTCCCTCAAAGTATACTTTGCTAGGAAAGGAAAGTATACTTTGCAATGTTGATGAAATAGGCCCCTGGGAGTGACAGGATATTATGGGAATTAGACACAGATTGTGGGGAATTAGACATAACATGGAAGAATAGCTCAAAACAAATGTGTTCGATTGGCTTATGGCCAACAATTCATGAGCATAACATTTATGGAGGCGAAAGTCAGTTGAACCTATTTTATTCTGAGGATACACCTTTTTGTTTGTGACAATCCTAAATATTTTCCTTTAGGATTGTTCACAAACAAAAAGGTACGTTTTTATCTTTGGCTCTTTTGTTACCTGGGAGTTGAATTGGGTTATTGCCCATTATAAAAGTAGTAAGATTATTACTGATCCTACTGCTTTTGGGAGGGGGCCAAGTGATTCTGGTGTGGCGAGGACCTGGCATCAGATCAGGATTATTCTGATTTCAGGCTGAATATATATCTTTTTATTGAAAATATTCAGTTCTGATTTTGGGATTACTAAATCCATTGACCCGGCCTTAAATGACCTTAGCTGTTGATAGGCCGTTAAACCCCAACAAACAAACAAACAAACATAAGTATTTTTGTAACACAATACACACTCATTGGGAAAATAACAAAAATGAAAATAAAATATTTCACACCTGTAAGGGTGTATTCTGTCTAATGTATTAAAGGGTTATTTGCCCATGGGAGTGGTAGTCTGCTATGAGAATTAGACACAGATTGTGGGAATTAGACATAATGTTGTAGAATAGCTCAACACAAATATTCATGAGCATACCATTTATGGAGGCTACAGTCAGTTTAACCCTTAGACCGCTACTCACAACAATTGTCGTCTGCTGTTGCTTATACATCTTGCCTTATTTCTCAATAAAAACATGGTTTAACAGCACTTCAGAATCATTTCCAATGGAAATGATTCTGAAGTGCTGTCAAAGCATGTTGTAAATTATTCTAAAGTGCTGTCAAAGCATGTTTTTGATGATAAAAATGGAAAATAGAAAATAAACAGCAGACGACAAAAAAAATAAGATAGCGGTCTAAGTGGTTAACCCATTTTATACCGAGGATACACTATTTTGTTGGTGAGAAAATCCTAAATATTTTCTTTATATATAATGCTTAGAAATATATGCCATGACCACCATTTGAACTGTCTCGTCGAGACAGTTCAAATGAATGGTAACACCATAATTATACATTCATCTGGAAATAACAAAAATGAAAATAAAATATTTAAAGAATGTTATGCCTGTAAAGGTGTATTCTGACTAATATGTTAATGTTTTACTTGCCCATAGCAGGTGACTGCGGGAATTAGACACAGATTGATGGGAATTGGACATAGCATTGAAGAATAGGTCAATACAAATACAGTCTACACTCGTTATCTCAAACTCTTGTAAGTCAAACTACTGATATCTCGAGAGTCAAATTCTTGGCCCCAATTACATGTTTTCCAATATAGTAACTCTCGTTAACTCAAATTTTCTCTAGCTCAAGTATTTTCCTCAGTCCCTGGCACTTTGAGTAAAAGAGTGTACACTGTATGTTTGATTGGCTTGTGGAATAAATACATGAGCATGCCATTTATAGAGGCTGAGATATGGCTTTATTCGGAACATTGCTGTGGATTGATCAAATACCCACTAACTGATAACAAATTGCTGTATCAGGCCTTGGCACTGGTATCAATATATCGCGTTCAATCATTATTCTAAAACTACTTTCGCTGACATTTCATTGGTTGAACGTCATGTGACCTTACTAAATGATTCCAGTATGATGGCGTAACATGAACCAGCTTGCATTCATTTCAAGAAAAACAACATTAGTCCTTGCACCCCTAAATAACTCGAATTGAATTAATATGTTTATTTTCCAACCAATGTAATTGTTAAAAAAATGATCTTCAGACTAGTCCATTTATGAAAAGCGGGTGATTTCTTTTACGAAAAAAAATATGAAAATTACAAATCTTGTTGAGACGGCTTGTCATGAGCCGGCTCATCTGGATCTACACTGTTTGCAAACAACACTATATCTCTAGAGGTCTGTAGTGTTGACATGGTTAAATGTGCACATTTCATCGGGACCTCCCAGAGTGTCCGGTTTAAAGACATTTCCACTGTAAGTACGTGGTTAATAAACAATTGTCAGACTTGACAATCGAACCACGGCCTTATTTCCACTTTGTACATTTTTTAATTGTTTTTGTTTTTTTATCTTCCCAGACTATGCGATGATTCAGCTGACATTTTTATGTTTTAATAAAATGTTTTGATGTCGCCCTCACAACGGCAAACAATGACGCAGCATTTCATGTTAAGTCTTATGTAATCAATGGCGTCTCGATCAGATATAAAATGCCATTAAACAGAAAAGCCGGGTTTACTGCATTTCTGGCCAGTGCGGGTCCAGCTTTGCCAGTGCATATAGAGAATAGTAGATTAGTGCCGTGAATGGGGAAAATATCTGGCGCAGCACGGAAACGGGATGTGCTCGGCATAGCCTCGCCCATCCCGTTGTCCGTGCCGCGCCAGATATTTTTCCCATTCACGGCACTAACCTACTATTCTATTTATCCCGTCAACACCTACAAATAGCTTTAAAATGCAAAAAAAAATAAATCCAGCCGCACCCTCAAAATCGGAGAATCGACTATGACAACCGCACATATTCATACGCAGTGATTAGGTCGTATTGACAGGATATCAAAAATGTTTCATGGCACCGTGTTTCACGGCACATACACACTGTGTTGACGAGATAAAGAATACATCTTGATAGCGATTGTATATTTCCACTTCCCCGTCCAATACTGAATGGATGTTATGCACCAATCAATGTCTCGGACAAAATCATTGAGATTTAGACACATTAAAACTAGAGCACAGTCGATGGCACGCCATCTCAATATACCCACAAGTCCAAAGGGGGGAGATAATCCATGACCGGGGGCCAAATATAAAATCAAAATTTTCTTTGCACATCTACACACCATAAGGAAGGCACACACCAAGTTTCAAGTCCCTAGATATTACTGTTAACCCTTTAACACTACATACCTATTTAGATAATATCTTCGCAAATAGAAAATTCAAGTGGAATCTCTCTAAACTGGACGCTCCACAAACCGCACTGCGTTTTTGATGGGTTTCAATATACAGGTTATTCTCGATATCTCAAAGTCGAATGGACTGATGAAAATATATCGAGATATCCGAACTTCGAGATAACAACTCGAAAAAAAATCTGAACAAAATCGCTTCAGAAATGCCTCTTTACTTTATTTCCGGGTTTTCATAAATTGCGGCTTGAATTTATTCTAAGCTGTTTTCGTAATTAACAGACGATTTACTTATTGCTGCACCATTTAATTTATTTTTCTGTTAAAAGAGATTTAATATCACATTAAGTTTAATTGATTAATTATGGTTTTAAGTTACCTGAGATAATCACGCTGATTCAGACATGGCGGCGCCGGGCGCTTAATTTTCGCATTGACATATCAGAATACAAATGTGAAGGAAACATACTATCGGGACTCGATTTCCACTTCGACTAAACCGATATAACGACATATCCGATATCGAGTTATCAGGAGGAAAACATATGATATATATAAGGAATTCTGCCGGGACCTGGGACGTATATCGAGATAAGCAGGTATATCGAGATAAATGATATCGAGATAACGAGATTCAGCTGTAATTTATCGATAATGATAATAATATTTTTTCGATGTAAATATTCCGTTCTGATTTTGGAGTTTAGTCTGACTAGTCTGAAACTCATTTTGTGACAATTGGATTGGTCCTGAAATTAACCTCACAGTCCATTCCAGTTATTTAGTGTTGAAAGGGTTAAACTATGGCCTCTCAAATTTAATTCTCAGTCCAGCGGACAGGAGCACCATATTACAATAGAGCCAATATAGTATGATGGACATCTAATAGCCGTCCATGCCACACTTTAGAATAATTTACAACGTTCTTTGACAGCACTTCAGAATCATTTCCATTGGAAATGATTCTGAAGTGCTGTCAAACCATGTTTTTATTGAGAAATAAGGCAAGATATAAAAGCAACAGCAGACGACAATTGTTGTGCGTAGCGGTCTACAGGTTAACGCACAACTCGCACAACTCGGGCAGACATACAGACATTGAACAGATGGACAGACAGACAGGGTGGTGTCTAAAAACCCAAATATTTTGGGGGATACATACAAATGTAGGTCAAACGGTAGTTGCGAACAATAACTCTTGCAATCTACTCAAGTACCATCTGTAGGAGAGTTACGATTCCACTCATAGGCTTCCTCTACAGAATAACGAATCAGGTCTGTTTTCACATTTCAGCAGTTAATTGTGAAATATTTTCTATATTTTTGAACTGGAATCAGTGTCAACATTATGAAAATAACATATTCCAGTAATTATGACATAAATTTACAGAGGTAGATGACCTGATAAAGTAAAGTTAAGCAAGAATGAACCCAGTCAGTGGCAGCCAAATTCAACATGCAAAAGTTAAGATATGGTACATTTTCTGAAAAGGCAAAATTTACTCCAGAATTATTTGTTTGTATTACTTTTATAATACTATAAATAGTTTTTTCAGATGGAAAATACATAAAATATGTCGCAATTAACTGCTGAAGTGTGAAATCAGATCCGATTTGCTATCTGAAGAGGAAGCCTATGAGTGGAATCGTAACTCTGCTATGGACAGTACGGGAGTAGGCTTCAAGAATTACTGTTCGCAACTTGTCAAAACAGCAGCTGCGAGTGACATATTTCACTGTTTCACCCATTCAATGGCAGGGTGATTAAACCCATATTCTTATAGGCCATTGCAATTACGATCCAGACTAAGAAAAAGTAACTGATGACTTTGATGACCAGCATAGTCCCAGATCAGACTGCGCATCTGCGCAGTCTGATCAGGGGCTATGCTGTTCGCCATTCAATCACTCAGGCATGCTAACTGCCGTCGGTAAACGGCTTCGGCTGTGACTGCACAAATGTACATGTGCTGAAATGATCAGGACCTAGACTTGCCACAGAGTGTCCTAAGGTACCTTTTCTCAGCCAGTTTCCCAATTAAAACGTGGTGCAATTAATCAATAAATCAATCAATCAATCACGCGAGCATGTCGGACTGAAGTTCGCCGGAAATTAAAAGTATCCGCGACATGCACTCGCGAGTCTAGATAAAAATCTCCGTGAAAGCTTTGTTGAGCTCATGCATGTGATGTGATGCATATTGGACATTGAACGATGTTTAAACCAGTCTATCATAGACAATACCAGTTTACTGTCTGTTTCACAAAACCTGCCCAAATTATATGGCATTATAAATAATTCAAAAACAATATATTTTTTTTATAATATTAAATTTTATCAACATTTAACCCTTCCTACGCTGTTGACGGAAATTGCCGTCTGCTGTTTTTCATTTTTGCTTTAATTCTTAACAAAAAACTGGTTTTGACAGCACATGAGAATCGTCCCTCCAGTGGAGACGATTCTCATGTGCTGTCAAAACCAGGTTTTTGTCGAGAAATATTAAAATTAAAACATTTCCAGCAGACGACAACATTTAATTCAGTTAAGAATGAGCCTTCTTTTTATTTCGTGAAAATTGGTTGAATATTGATTTTATTACGAAAAACCAATTTTCCCATGTTAAAGGTACATGCCCACTCGGTAGGCACAAAATGTTCTTTATAAATAAATGTATAATTGTGTCACTATTCCACCAGTTCTAAACATTTGTAGTGTCCGCTATACAGATATAATCTTTTAGTAATATTTATTTTACTGTTAGTGACTCGCGGTGGTATCGTCCTATTTTCATATAAAAATGAGGCACAACATTTTTTAATTATTTATAGTTATTAAACGCGTCACCTGAAAATATTATACTTTCGACAGATTATAAAGTATGATCATTGCACATCAAAAAACAAATACAGAGAATAAATAGTGATGTCCGTTAACATTTTAAGGAAACACGGTTATCGCCCCTAATACCAGTGTGGAAAGTTACATCTGATATAAAATGTATAATAATGTCGATCAATACGTGGGGTATTGGTGAATTAATGGGGGCATGTACCTTTAAATCTGTGAAGATTTAACATGGGGAAATTTTTTCCAATTTCAGAAAGTTTCAAGACTTAGTCATGAGCTCCATGATAATCTCAGAACATGATTACCATAATCAGCGCGGTTTTATTGCACTTATTCATTTGTGTCACAGATTACAACAGCAGGTTAGTGGGTGGTGGTTGGGTGAACGCAACGGCGTAAATTAACGGTAGTGGTTCCGCCTTATAGGAATCACGATGTGCCTGGTTTGGCCCTCAGGTACGTTTTTATCTTTGGCTTTTTTGTTACCTGGGAGTTGAATTGGGTTGTTGCCCATTATAAAAGTAGTAAGATTATAGTAGTACTGATCCTACTGCTTTTTGGAGGGGGCCAAGTGTTTCTGGTGTGGCGAGGACCTGGCTTCAGATCAGGATTATTCTTATTTCCGGGCTGAATATATAGTATTTTATTGTAAATATTCAGTTCTGATTTTGGAAGTCCCCACCCCCACCCCCCTTTTGTATATGTACTTGAACATGTACATGTACTTTTGCAGGTAATATATGGAATTTAGTACTAAACCCATTGACCCGGCCTTAAATGTCCTTAGCTGTTGATAGGCCATTAAACCCCAACAAACAAACAAACAGTTGTGTCACAGATTACAATAGCAGGTTAAATACGGGATCAAACCCTTTGGCCCGGCCTTACATGACCTTAGCTGTTGATAGGCTGTTAAACACCAATAAACAAATAAACAAACAACAGCCCATGACACTAACGCCTCCTTAGCACCGGCTTAAGTGGAACTAAACATATGACACAGTTAACCCTTTTAACACTACAGGCCTGTGTAGTGGTATTGGCAAGAAATTTTTTTTTACCAATGACCACCAATTTCAAACACAAATAATCCTTAAATCCTTATTTGTGTTTGAAATTGGCGGTCCTTGAATTTTTTTTTTTTTTTTTTTTTTTACTGGCTAATAAACGCCCCCCTTTTGTAATGCCTCCGGGGGCGTTAATTCGAGGTTATACGGTAGTCTCTTTACAAAACTTAACATCAGAGAAATCAGTTATAACTTCTATTTCCTTGCTCGGATCTGCTTCACATTTCACACACTCATTGCTCCAATGGACCTCTACCACCCTGTGACAAATTCACGTTCATGCCGCTCCCGCTAATCCCAGAGTCAAGGTCACAAGCCCACACACTTGGAAATTTTTACATATTTTAGGGGTACCTGGGCCCACGCGGGGGGTATTCCGTAAGCCTCGCTTACTGACCAATCTAGTTAATAAATGATTATATTTGTATAGCGGGAACTCGTAATTTGTAGAACTGGTGGAATAGTGACATAATTATACACTTATTTAATTCCTTTAAAGAACATTTTGTGCCTACTGCGTGGGCATGTACCTTAATGCCAAAATAGGCAATGCTTTCTCAAATGTTAATATGAAAGTTGTGTTCAGTGGCCACCAAGGATCATGAATATATCAACATTACTGTAGGAACGCACATTTCACAATTGGCACACTTAAAAATACATGCCCACTCAGTAGGCACAAACTGTTCTTTATAGGAATTATATAAGTGTATACTTGTGTCACTATTCCATCAGTTCTAAAAGTTACGACTGCCCACTATACAGATATAATCATTTAGTAATATTTATTTTACGGATAGTGACTCGCGGTGGTATCGGGTTATTTTCATATGCAAATGACGCATGATATTTTTTATTTATTTATACTAATTAAATGTGTCACCTGAAAAAAAAAAATATTTTTCGACAGATATGATCATGCACATTAAAAAATAAATACAGATAATAAATGTCTGTTAACATTTTAAGGAAACACATTTATCGTCAGTGAGGAAATTTATTATTTCTGATATAAAATGTATAGTAATGGCAATCAATACATGGGGTAATGGTGAATGAATGTTTATTTTGCCAGAAAAAGTCTCCGATGATGTCTCTGATATAAAGAGCATCTGTGCCTACTGAGTGGGCATGTACCTTTAACTCATTGACCTTGGGTTTGTCTGACAGACCTAGGATTTCCATATGAATAATGATTTTTCAATAAAATTACAATAATTTGCGTACAAACTTGTGAAATTACCATCAAAACGCAGCTTGCCGTGGTTAAATTATATTGTTTCATGTCTGAAAACATCTCTTGGTCGTGTCTCTCTATCCGATCTGAATTGAAACCTGCGAATATTCATAAAATAATTAGTGTACAGATAATGTACATTTTGTCGTTTCCTAGGGATATTATTCCTGATACATTCATGTATAACCAATTTCATGCTGATACGCCGCTCAGTGGAAAATCCTAAAAATTTAAGTTATATGTGCTTACTGTCTGTTTCGCGAAACCTGACCAAATTTTACAGCCATATAAACAATGCAAATTTTTTTATTTTTTTTCAATAATATTAAATTTTATCAAAATTTAAGAATGAGCCTTCTTTTTATTTCATGAAATTTGTCAAATATTGATTTTATTGCGAAAAATTTATTTGTCTATGGGAATTTAACATGGGGGGGAAAGGAGGTAGAGGAGCTGTGAGAGGAGTCAAAAAACTAAATATTTTGGAAATTGACTCCGATAGCTTGGAAATGATCTAAGAAAACAAGTTAAATTTTGAAAATTGGTCCACTATTTCTGAAATTAGAAAAATGTCCCCATGTTAAATCCCCATAGACATCTTCACTTTTTATACGCACGTTTGAAAAAACGGGACGTATTATGTATTCATCTTGTACTGGTGGGCGGGCGGGCACAGCTTGTCCACGCAATAACTAGAGTTCTACTTAACGGATTGTAACCAAATTTTGTATACATGTTTATCACGGCAAGCCAAAGAAATCTATTGATTTTCAAAACTTTCCGATGACTTATCTCCCCTTGGCGGCCATTTTTATTTTTCGCACTCTGTGTCCTTGTCCACGCAATAACTCAAGTTCTACTTCACCGCTCGTAACCAAATTCGGTATACATGTTTATCACGGCAAGGTGAAGAAGCCTATTGATTTTGAAAATTTTCCAATACTTATCTCCCCTTGGCAGCCATTTTTAATTTTTGCACTCTGTATCCTTGTCCACGCAATAACTCAAGTTCTACTTGACCGATCATAACCAAATTCAGTATACATGTTTATCACGGTAAGACGATGAAGCCTATTGATATTGAAAAAATTCCAATGACTTATCTCCCTTTGGTGGCCATTTTTAATTTTCGGACTCTGTATCCTTGTCCACGCAATAAGTGGAGTTCTACTTGACGGATCGTAACCAAATTTGGTTTACATGTTTATCACATCAAAATGAGTTATCTCCCCTTGTTGACTGGCCTTGCCTCGACGGGCGTATATTGTGACCTTTGGCACTCTTGTTTGTAATAAAATCAATATTGGACCAAATCTCACAAAATAAAAAGAAGGATCATTCTTAAATTTTGATAAAATTTAGCATTATCAAAAAAATATTGTTTTTGCATTGTTTATATAGCCGTAAAATTTGGGCAGCTTTCGTGAAGTATAGGTCCGCCACTATCTTAATTTTTTGTCATCTGCTGTTTATTTTCTATTTTCCATTTTTATCATCAAAAACATGTTTTGACAGCACTTTAGAATAAGTTACAACATGCTTTGACAGCACTTTAGAATCATTTCCATTTAGTCTTTGTTCAGCCAACATCTTATGAAACTAGCCTTGTGATTTCCATTGGAAATGATTCTGTAGTGCTGCCAAACCATGTTTTTATAGAGAAATAAGGCAATATATGAAATCAACAGCAGACGACAATTGTTGTGTGTAGCGGTCTAAGGGTTAAAATACAACAGACTACCATCTTTCCGTATTCTGACAACCAACTCACATTTGACCTTTGGAGATGGTAATTTTCCTCCATTTGATTACTTCTCTAAATGTTCGATAATAAGTTTGTCTTTTGCTGATCACCTAAATGTCTAAGTGCTTATTGTGTCTAGTAAGGAAATTAACAGAATATCAGCTGCGTATATAAAATTTCATGATTTCTCCATATTTAATTATCAACAACAACATGCAATGTTTGAAGTGGTAGAGAATTAGTGTAAAAAAACATGACCTGTTTGTTGTTTTTACCACCAGAATGTTTTTATCCTTACCTTACAAACGCATCACACATAATTACTTTGTCGTATCTGATACACTTGGCAATATTGTAGATCATGATTGGCAAATCCACTTAGCGAAGATGGAGTATGATCGTTAAGTAGATAATATTGTCTACTCTTATCAATTTAGTCTTTGTTCAGCCAACATCTTATGAGACTAGCCTTGTGATTTCGTACCTAAAACGATGTGTCATTTTTCATGTAAAATACAGTATAAATTTGATATGTCGAACCGTGTGCGGGATTAATTATTTGTTTTGAGGCATCCATTGTTCGACCAATCGGGATTTCCACCCATGACAGTTTCAGATCTAGGTTCATAATTGAGGCGGTCAGTGCACTAAGTGAAACAATTACGGTACCTTGCTTCCTTTATGCGCTTACCCCTTCAGTCATGGTTGATCATCACTGTGTAGTCTATACATTTACACTGTTGGTCATTTATTAACAGACACAGGCATTAATAAAATAAAGGTAACTCCATCTTTGTTTTTTTTATTATTTACACACCCATTATACAGCAACAGAACACAGACTATTTATAAAATGGCCTACGTGACGTAACGCATGTATTGGAGAACTTGATTGCTCCGCCCGATTGAGACTCTAATCTGCCTATCATGACATATGAGACGCGCTATTTGATTTGTGCTTGTCTCATTCCATGTGTGTAATTTCAAGAAAAATATTTTATATGTATTTTGCTTGAATGACATCGAAAGTTGATGAAATTTACAGAGTAAATGCGGCTCTGAGAATTTCATAACTTTCGACATCATGTCCAGAAACTATCGTAGCTTTTGTAAATATTTTTCATGAAATTACACACATGTTTGTAGGTACAAAATCACAAGGCTTGTGTTAAACTGTAACATCAATAGAGGCCTGCAGTCGATTTAAATTTAAATGATAGGACTGCCAATACAGTTTTCAACTACAGTTGAGCACCAGTATCTTGAATATCAGTATCTCGATGGTACCCCCTATCTCGATTATTCACTAAAGTCCAAAATTATATCCTTATTTGTTTAATATAAATTTCCTTGGCTGTCTCGACCATGCCCTATCTCGTATATGTTCTCTATCTTGACAGTTCATTCTGTCCCCTCTACATGAAAATACGTTAAAAATCTCTTTGGTATCTCGCTCACATAAAATGCTTGGATAAATCGCCTAAGCGCCTGGCTGCCAAGATCGATTTGTTTGACACTAATTTTCAAAACATAATCACAAGACAAAATAAATTCACACCTACCTCAGGTTGTTTGCTTAATTGGTCCACCTGGATATATTTGCGTGTTTGCCAATATGTCTACGGTATCACCTTGTAATGTAATTTGGAGTTTTGACCATGTTGACTTTCAATGCTGAGTTGCTATTTTATTTTAACAACTACCTTTGGTCATTAGCTAATTGGTGACATGTAACATGATTTCATATTTCTTGCGAAAATATTTGACCATGTCACTTCGTCTCTATCTCAAACCTAGTCCTAAATCGACGATCTCCCTTCGACTTCGAGATACTGGTGCTCAGCTGTATTTTGATAAAGACCTTGTAATAAAAAAATTAATAAAAAAAAGTAATATGTATTAAATGTGCTTTCCTTTGGAGGGTAATGGAAATTAATATAAGAATAGAACTTAAATAATTCTAATCACTTTGAACTAGAATTGTGTTGAAATTATAAGGAATAAATAGCTTCTTTTTTTTTGAGAATTTGTCTGGGTTAGAGACAAGTACAAATGTACTGGATCTAGGCTGAAAAACTTATGCCACAATAAATTCTCAAAATGTCATTAATTCCTAAAATAGAATTGCAACAGACATTGCTAGGTTTGCAATAACAAAATTACACTTTGCTTTGAATAATTACAACACAAGATTGACAATTAATAACATACGACTGCAATAGAAAGCAATTAAGAGATGTAGCATCGTGTCTTATTGTTAATATTGCATTGTAAACATATCACCTTTGCGTTTGTTAGACAAAATGATCGTATGATTCGTAAAACATGTCCTTAAATAAATGTATAGCTCTGGGAGCCGTTTCACTAAACTTTGTACGACTAAAATGTTCGTAAGAGCAAACTTATATTAGTCTGTAAATGTCACATTAAGAATGTTTTCTTGTAAACAATTATTGGATTTACATTTATTGATCATAGGCTGCATATGCAGCCTATGCTCAATAAATGTAAATCCATCAATTGATATTTCCAGACGATCCTAAATTTGCACTTACGAACATTTTATTTGTACGAAGTTTAGTGAAATGGGTCCAAGGATCTTAGTATATCAGGTAAGGCTAGGAAACGTGTAGGAATTCCCAGGCTTGCGGAGGAATTCCTACCGTTTCCAAGCCATGCCTGATAATCTTGATATCAAATGACACTAGCCTAGCATTCTATATATCAGGCAATGTTTTATGCTACAGAAAATACACATATAAGGTGATTTTCGCTGAAAAGAATGCGGGCCTTCACGTTGTTCGATCAGTGAATGTACGCGTAGTTTTATATTCATTGTCACCTTGGTATGTGTATCTCCTGTCTGTTTCATGAAACCTGCACACATTTTACGGCTATATAAACAAATGCAAAAACAATTTTATTTTCGATAATACCGGTGTAACAGGAAATCTCCCCCCTGGAAATCTTCCCCTGGGGGAGGGGGGGATTTCCAGGAAATTCTCCCCCCCCCCCCCACCCATCACCACCTTCACAGACACTGTCCACAAAACTTTTAATGTATTTTCATATACATTGTTGATATTTTGATATTGTGCTCAGGAGTATACAAAATACACATGCTAGAACCAGTCTGTTGGTAACAGAGGATGTAATATCCCTACATGTATACCCAACTAACATAGTCATAATGTATGTCTGCTTGTGGAGAAGTATGTGAATAGGTGAGGCAGCATTTTCTATAAAAGAGCTATCCAATTTAGTATAATATCTATACATAGACAATATAGTGGTGGTGGGGTGGTAGAGATTCTATTTACCAGTATATGCAATACACCAACATACATTATTTCATCAAAAGTGTTTTTTAGATCGGTGAACGATCACATTTGGACGAACTTTGTATGGTTGGAGTTACTAATGTATATGGTCATGGTGCACGACTTTAGTTTGAGCTGGCGATCAGCTACCGGTCAAATATGACCGATAATCCACGCCGGACGGCCTCCGATTCTGTGTGAGATTCTTTGGTACACGCAAATTTCGCTTTGGATGGGGTATACAAAATGCGAATAACTGAATAAATGCTGGAAATAGCGATTTGAAGTGAGTATCTTCACACACCTACATTTGTAATACCTTTATCGATTGCCAGAGACAGAAGTCATACATTTAATCGATGTTTATTGTGTTTGTGCGAGCCGGAAAAGAGAGGGCTCTTTCTATAATAGCCCTATTTATACTAACCTTTATATAGCATATGGTACTGTACGAGACCAAGTGGGTGGGGTAATGGGATTTTTTTTAATAGGCATTTTTAGCTCACCTGAGCAAAGCTCATGTGAGCTATTGTTATGGCAAAGTGTCCGTCGTCCGGCGTCCGGCGTCCGTCATCCGTCCGTGAACATTTTCAATCATCTTCTTCTCCCGAACTGCTGAGCCGATATTGGTCAAACTTCACAGGGATGATATATGGGTGATGCCATTTCAGATTTGTTAAAATGGAGGTCATCGACAATCCAAGATGGCCGCCATGGAAAAGTAGGTCAAATTCTTAAAAAATCTTCTTCTCACGAACCGCCAGGCCGATTTCGACGATACTTGGTATGAATGATCGATAGTTAGCGCTGTTTCATATTTGTTCATATGGTGGCCCGTGGGTCAAAAATGGGCGTCGCCCGAGGGATCAAATTTTATTTTTAACCGAATATAGTCATGTAATATATCAAATCGAAGGTATCGACGAGACAATCACTCTGGAACATTTTTTGTCTAAATCATATGATTACGTCATCCAAGATGGCCACCGATAGTTCAAATGGTCATTCTTTTACTAAAGATTTCAAACGTCTTCTTCTTGTAAACTGCTTGGCGATATTGGCCAAACTTAACTGTAATGGTCTGTGGTTGAAGCCTGTTCATTTTTGTTAAAATGGAGGTCATCACCAAATCCAAGATGGCCGCCGTTGAGAAGTAGGTCAAATTCTTAAAAAATCTTCTTCTCACGAACGACCGCCAGGCCGATTTCGACGATACTGGGTATGAATGATCGATAGTTAGCGCTGTTTCAGATTTGTTCATATGGTGGCCCCTGGGTCAAAAATGGGCGTGGCCCGAGGGGTCAACTAGGGGTCAAATTATATTTTTGCCCGAATATGGTCATATAATATATCAAATCGAAGGTATCGACTAGTCTATCACTCTGGAGCATTTTTTGTCTAAATCAGATGATTTTGTCATCCAAGATGGCCACCGAAAGGTAAAAAAGTTGTTCTTTTCCTAAAGATTTCAAACGTATTCTTCTTGTGAACTGCTTGGCCGATATTGGCCAAACTTAACTGTAATGGTCTGTGGGTGAAGCCTGTCCATTTTTGTTAAAATGGAGGTCATCACCAAATTCAAGATGTCCGCCGTTGAAAAGTAGGTCAAATTGTCAAAAAAATCTTCTCACAAACCGCCAGGCCGATTTCGACGAAACTTTGTATGAATGATGGATAGTTAACGCTGATTCAGATTTGTTCATATGGTGGCCTCTGGGTCAAAAATGGTCATGGCCCGAGGGGTCAAATAGGGGTCAAATTTTATTTTTGACCGAATATGGTCATTTTATATATCAAATCGAAGGTATAGCAGTAAATCACATGCACATTCGCAATATATGTTAGATCAGAAGGTACCAACAAATTCTGTGGAACATTTGAAGTTGTAAGTGAAGAGTCTTTGTGAAATCAAGATGACCACTATGGAGGCTTTTAGGTGAGCGATACAGGCCCATTTGGGCCTCTTGTTGTTAGTGTCATAGGTCCGAGTCTTCCACCTGTGATATTTCCTAGGAAAATATCCCCCTCCCCTCTCCCTCAATACATGCCAAATGCTATCTGTTCTACACCAACATACATTATTTCATCATGAGGGAGGGGGGGTTATTCTTGTCTACAAAGAGACATTCACATCCGCTATGCATATGGTAGATGGTTGGGGGGGGGGGAATTTCCTAGGAAAATCTTCCCCCCACCTCTCTCCCCCCCACCGCCAATATGCGTCACATGCTAACTGTTCTACACAAACATTTTCACTTGATCAGAAATCTTCCCCCAATCTTGTGATATTCTTGTCTATCAAGGGACTTACACTATACATATGGTAGATTGGGGTGGGGTGTGACGGAGGTGATTTTTTATGTTCAAACCTAGGATCGAGCCTGGAAATATTTCCCCCGTGGGAGAGATTTCCAGCGGGGAGAATTTCCTGTGACACCGGTATTAAATTACAGCAAAATTTAAAAATTGCAGGAACTTTCTTTTATTTCCTGAAATTTGCTCAAAATAATTGATTTCTCTATGGGAATTTAACATGGGGAGAAAGAGCTGAGTTAAATAAAGAAGGTAAACTTGGAAAATCGGTCCACTATTTCTGAAATCAGAAAAAAAATCCCTTTGTTAAATCCCAATAGACATCTTGGGGAAATTGTTTTTTCGCAATAAAATCGATATTGGACGAAATTTCACAAAATACAACTAATGCTGATTCTTAAATTTAACTATAATTTAATATTATCAAAAAAATTCGTGAAACAGACAGTCATCAACGCTGACCTGAGATGGAACAATTTGTTATCAGTTATCTATTCAACCAATGCATTGTGGTGGCAGGTGGGAGCATGTGATGGGTAACTTAATTGGGATTCATCCTTACCGGTGTCATATGATATTTTCACCCGCCTATTTTTTCGAAATTGCAATGTATACTTGTCTAGCAAAGTATACTTTGAGGGAGTAATCATTTATTTTTCCCAAAATGCATTATTTCATATAGAACTAACGACTGCATATATTTGATGATTAAAAGTATGCAGAATTATTATACTGAATTTATTACATTATCACAGCCAAAATGGCTGTGATAATGTAATAAATTCAGTATAATAAAAATTAATAAATTTATCCTTAAATTTCTCAAAGTATACTTTGCTAGAAAAGTATACTTTGCAATGTTGGTGAAATCGGCTACTGGTTTGACCCTCATGTACATCTTTGGCTTTCCTGTATGTGAAGAGTTGAATCTGGTTATTATGACCCCTTATAAGAGTAATCCTACCTGTATTTTCTAGGGGAAGGCATCAAGTGACTTTGGTGTGGTATGGACCTGGCACCAGGTCAGGTTATTCTAATTTCATTTCAGGGCTGAATATATTTTGATGTAAATATTCCGTTCTGATTTTGTGATTTCCCCCCAATGCAGCAGGTTAAATGTGGGATCGAACCGTTGGCCCGCCCTTAAATGACCTTAGCTGTTGATAGGTCGTTAAACACCAATAAATCAATTCAATCATCCAATGCATTATAGGGAGTTACATGTACCTGTTATCAATCAGTACTTATCAGACCAATACAGACCTTATGACCTGATATGGATATGAATATCAGTGTCTAAACAGTAAATACAGTGAAACCTCTCTAAATCGGACACCCTGGGAGGTCCCCAGGGTGTCCGGTTTAGAGGGGTTTCGCTGTACATCAGGCATATGACCATTCTGAGACGTGTGTGTGCTATGCGATCATTAACTGACCTTTTAACCGGAGATAAATGATCAAGAAACCCATAAAACTAAGCTCACATATGTCCGGTTTAGAGAGATTCCACTGCTAAATACATTTACATTGAAATCCATCAAAATAAGAGAAATGAGATTGACTGTGTGTCCAGTTTGGATAGGGTTTCCTGTAGTTTGACTGTGCAGCCGAATCAGCGACTATAGTGGATGGTAATGTCTTTTATCTCCATAGACAGTTGTTATGTAATTCACGCGAGAAACGTGAGTTGTCGCAGAAGCAAGGTTATCAGTAATTGTGATATCTGTAGCCTATTTCACCAACATTGCAAAGTATACTTTCCGAGCAAAGTATACTTTGAGGGAGAAATTTTAAATTTTAGGATAAATTTATAAATTTTTATTATACTGAATTTATTACATTATCACAGCCAATTTTGGCTGTGATAATGTAATAAATTCAGTATAATAATTCTGCATAGTTTTAATCATCAAATATATGCAATCGTTAGTTCTGTATGAAATAATGCATTTCGGAAAAATCATTGATTACTCCCTCAAAGTATACTTTGCTAGAAAAGTATACTTTGCAATGTTGGTGAAATAGGCTATAGATATCACAATTACATTTGTACTTTTCTTGTTTTGTTACGCTGGTAACTTGATAGAGAGAGGTCCAGGGCTGGCGGTGAAAATCTTTGTACAAAGGGCATGATGTTTTTAACAATAAATCAATAACTTTGATGGATGTACCCCTCAAAAAGTTAAATACTAATTTCTAAGTCATTTGACCTTGACCTTGAGCACAGGAGACACATGGTTGGATTATAGAATGAGAATATGGATGGTGACTTACAGTAACAGAGATAATAGATAGTCGTCGAACAATGTAACACAAATTTGAACTTTTATTTTATATAATTATAACAAAATATATTTATTGTCACATGTACATACTCACTCATGCACACACTTGTTTAATTGCCTTTGACATAATCCTATTGTAGTGACTAGAAAGGCAGCTTAGTAAGACCAGCACACAACAAATGAGCATTTTGGTTCACTAATGTTGTCTTTACTGGTACAGTATGTGTATACATATGTACCCTAATTCTTTACATGGTAGCGTTGAAAATAGCATCCAACAAATTATGAGTATGTTTCATATTTCTCTGTAAATATATCTTGGAATTTCATCACAGGGGATGTAGAATTCTTTTTTTTTATTAATTCGTTCCCACGAAATAACAATTTGTTCCCTCAATTTAACAAGTCATTCCCACAAATTAATAATTTGTTCCCACAAATTAACAATTTGTTCCCTCAATTTAACAATTTGTTCCCTCAATTTAACAATTCACTCCCACGAAATAACAATTTGTTCCCACGGTGATTTCGAACGAATTGTTAATTCTTGGGAACGAATTGTTATATCGTGGGAATGAATTGTTAATTCGAGGGAACAAATTGTTAAATTGAGGGAACAAATTGTCATTTCGTGGGAACAAATTGTTAATTCGAGGGAACAAATTGTTATATCGTGGAAAGATCCATGTCCCTTGCGGGGCCTCGTAGAATTGTGTCCTCCAGACTCAATTCTAATGAAATTCCAAAGCATATTCGTGATATTTATAGGGAAAAATAAAAGAATATATAATGAATTGTCGTCTGCTATTCTTGTTTGATCTATTTATAGCCCACAAGTTTCCCAGCATGCGAAGAGTTAATTAATTAGTAGTCTATTGATTGCTAAGTAACAGCAGTCTGTAGCCAATATCACCAAAATCACTAAGTATACTTTGGGGGATCAATTTTTAGCTCGACTATTCGAAGAATAAGTAGAGCTTATGTTGTCACCCCGGCGTCGGCGTCGGCGTCGGCGTCGGCGTCTTGGTTAAGGTTTTTAGTCAAGCTTGTATATGGAATACTACTGGCCCTACACCCACCATACTTGGACAACTTCATCTCCTAGTGATGTACATCAATAACCCCAGATCTATATTTCACCTTGACCTACATTTCCTCTTGAATTACTTGGTTAATTCCCCTTGGTTAAGGTTTTTAGTCAACCTTGGTAAGGTTTTTAGTCAAGTTTGTATATGCAATACTACTGGCCCTACACCCACCATACTTGGACAACTTCATCTCCTAGTGATGCACATCAATAACCCCTGATCTATATTTGACCTTGACCTACATTTCCTCTTGAATTACTTACTTAATTCCCCTTGGTTAAGGTTTTTAGTCAACCTTGGTTAAGGTTTTTTTTCAAGCTTGTACATTGAATACTATTGTGCATCCAGACACCATACTTCGACAACCTTTTCTCATAGGTATGTACATCAATAACCCCTGATCTATATTTGACCGTCACCTACATTTCCTCTTCAATTACTTACTTAATTCCTTTTGGTTAAGGAATACTACTGGCCCTACACCCACCATACTTGGACAACTTCATCTCCTAGTGATGTACATCAACAACCCCTGATCTATATTTGACCTTGACCTACATTTCCTCTTGAATTACTTAATTCCCCTTGGTTAACGTTTTTAGTCAAGCTTATAGATGGAATACTCCTGGCCCTACACCAACCATACTTGGACAACTTCATCTCCTAGTGATGTACATCAACAACCCCTGACCTATATTTGACCTTGACCTACATTTAACCTTGAATTACTTACTTAATTCCCCTTGGTTAAGGTTTTTACTCGACCTTGGTTAAGCTTTTTACTCAAGCTTGTACATGGAATACTATTGTGCATACAGACACCATAATTGGACAACCTTTTCTCATAGTGATGTACATCAATAACCCCTGATCTATGTTTGACCTTGACCTACATTTCCTCTTGAATTACTTACTTAATTCTCTTTGGTTAAGGTTTTTAGTGAAGTTTATAGATGGAATACTCATGACCCTACACCAACCATACTTGGACAACTTCCATCTCCTAGTGATGTACACAACCAACCTGACCTATATTTGCTTGCCCTACATTTAACCTTACTATTACTTACTAATTCCCCTTGGTTAGGTTTTTACTCAACTTGGTTAAGGGGGTTTTTAGTCAAGCTTGTAGATGGAATTACTATTGTGCATACAGACACCCATACTTGGCGCATAACTGTTTTCTTCATTGGGATGTACATCAATAACCCCTGACCTTTATTTTACCTTCACCTACATTTAACCTTCAATTACTTGGTTAATGTTTATAGTCAAGCTTGTATATGGAATACTTCTGGGCCTACATCAACCATACTTGGACAACTTCATCTCCTAGTGATGTACATCAATAATCCCTGACCTATATTTGACCTTGACCTACTTTTATCCTTGGATTACTTAGTTATCTCCCCTTGGTTACGTTTTTTACTCAAGCTTGTATATGGAATACTCCTGGGCCTACAGCAACCATACTTGGAAAACCACACATCTACGTCCAAGGTCAAGGTCACTGTTGAAGGTCAAAGGTCAAACCTATTGAAATTCCCTTCCACTCTATATCTTCTACACCGATGCATGGATTATCAAATGGCTTGGCACAAATGTTTCTCATGATGAGAAGGTGTGTCGCCATCAATAACCACGCACCTACGTCCAAGGTCAAGGTCACAGTTGAAGGTCAAAGGTCAAACCTATTGAAATTCCCTTCCGCTCTATATCTTCTACACTGATGCATGGATTATCAAATTGCTAACCACGCACCTACGTTCAAGGTCACAGTTGAAGGTCAAAGGTCAAACCTATTGAAATTCCCTTCCGCTCTATATCTTCTACACCGATGCATGGATTATCAAATGGCTTGGCACAGATGTTTCTCATGTTGAGAAGGTGTTTCACAATCAATAACCACGCACCTACGTCCAAGGTCAAGGTCACAGTTGAAGGTCAAAGGTCAAACCTATTGAAATTCCCTTCCGCTCTATATCTTCTACACCGATGCATGGATTATCAAATGCCTTGGCACAAATGTTTCTCAGGATGAGAAGGTGTGTCGCGATCAATAACCACGCACCTACATCCAAGGTCAAGGTCATAGTTGAAGGTCAAAGGTAAAAAATATTGAAATTCCCAAATGGCTTGGCACAAATGTTTCTCACGATGAGAAGGTGTGTCGCGATCAATAACCACGCACCTACATTCAAGGTCAAGATCACTGTTGAAGGTCAAAGGTCAAACCTATTGAAATTCCCTTCCGCTCTATATCTTCTACACCGATGCATGGATTATCAAATGCCTTGGCACACATGTTTTTTAGGATGAGAAGGTGTGTCTCGATCAATAACCACGCACCTACGTCCAAGGTCAAGGTCATAGTTGAAGGTCAAAGGTCAAACCTATTGAAATTCCCTTCCGCTCTATATCTTCTACACCGATGCATGGATTATCACACTATGCCCAGGGTCAAGGTCACAGACTTGATGCGTTTGAAACCTTAACGCTCGGCTAAATGGCTTATGATCAAAACTGCCTCGTTTTCTTTGGCTGCCAGTGGGGGTATTCGTGTGCCGACAGGCCACATTTCTAGTTTCCCTTGGTTAATGTTTTTAGTCAACCTTGGTTAAGGTTTTTATGTAGGCCGCAGCCACCTTCTTTGTCAAGCTATGTGTACATCACAACCCTCGTAGTCGAGCTATGCTGTTCTCCTACAGCTCTTGTTAATTTCTGCAGAAGTTCATTAAGAATATTATTTAATGAAATAATCTATTTTCTAATCAAAGCAACGGTTCTGGTAATGTAATAAATAAAGCATTTGAAAGCTGGATAATTTTAGCCCACTCAGTATGCACAGAGACATTATCTGAGACATTTTCTGGCAAAATAAACATTCAATCACCATTACCCCATGTATTGATTGGCATTATTATACATTTTTATGAAACGTAACTTTCCACACTGATACCAGGGGCAATAACCGTATTTCCTTAAAATGTTAACAGACATTACTATTTATTATTAGCCGATCTATTTATAGATCGGCTAATATATTGGTTATCCATCGAATTCTGAAAAAGTTTGTAGCAACCCTTTTCTCCGCTATTCGGTAATCTACGAACGCGAATGTTTCTGTATCACTTCCAAATTGCATCAACCGATAAAGTTTTCATTTTTGGCAATTATCTCCGTTTAAAACTTTACTTATAGCCAAATAACACAATTTTGAATACGTAATGAGCTGAACGCCGGAAGAGATTTAACCTGGAAGTTATTGTTGTTGAAGTCCATAGTTGGCTCTAATGGCCATATACGCCAACATACGCCGATTATTGGGCTAATTTAAAGCTTTTATTTATTAAACAGAACAAGTTTCAGCCACGTATAATCGCGTAAATGTGTTTATTCGGCTAATTTTATAATCGACCTCTGCTCAAAATCTCCTTACTAGCAACCCCAGCATTTTCGGGTTTATCCCAGCATCTCGGGTCTATCCCATTGGATCGCGTATGCGCGTCATTTGACGCTAGTTAATATTCACAAAATTTTCCACCAATCAAAACGAATAATTGCCCTTCATAGCCAACTTTGATTTGTTTACGTATCATGCAGGGATGGCAGGGATGCATCCAGCACGCGCGATTGCGGCAATCCCCCTTAATTATTGTCAATGCCGCAAATTATTGATTGTCTTGCGCCCGACATCGCGCAAAAAATCACGGATGGGGCACATTAGGCCAATCTGGGCATGTGCCTGAATACGCAGGAGCTTGCGTCTATTTTTAGATGACACTGTAACCGCTAGATATATATAGCCCTGGTAGCTCCGCCCACTCGCGTGCTGCCACAGAATTCGGACAAACACACAGTGACTACAACTTTGTGTATTGCGGAGTGTAATTTGTAGATAAATAGAGCATACAGTACAGGTGTTACGCTGGAATATTTCGCAACATAATGGTGACAACAAAACATTGCTGCTATGGCATTGCTGCTATTGGATGGATTTGGGAACGGGTTTCCAAAACCTGCACAAAATCGAGAAAAATGTCAACGCTGGGTACAGAACTGTGGTCGAAAATAGTTTACCATTGACAATGTTACCAGAGACACCTACATATGTTCGATGCACTTTACCCTGATTTGATCGGCTACTAACATCATGCTCTGCATGACTTTTTTATTCTCTGTATTTATTTGTTGATGTGCAATGATCATACTTTATAATCTGTCAACCATATTATTGTTTCAGATGAAACATTTAATTAGTATAAATAAGTAAAAAATATCATGCCTCATTTGCATATGAAAATAGCCTGATACCACCGCGAGTCACTATCCGTAAAATAAATATTACTAAATGATTATATCTGTAGAGCGGGCACTCGTAACTTTAAGAACTGGTGGAATAGTGACACAATTATATACTTATTTAATTCCTATAAAGAACGTTTTGTGCTTGCTGAGTGGGCATGTAGCTTTAAATATAAACAGGAATTTGTTCTATATGAAATTATGCATTTTGAAGAAATGGGTGGCATATAGTGTTTGGACCGTCCGTCTGTCTGTCCGTCCATCCGTCCGTCCGTCTGTCATACTTTTCGGTTAACCACTTTGTCACAGTTTCTCAAATATGCTGCAGGTGGCATCCGCGTTCGACAGACGCATTTCTTGTTTTTATTAATTTGTTCCCACGAAATAATTTTTTTTCCCCTCAATTTAACTATTCCTTCCCACGAATTGACATTTCATTCCCACAAATTAACAATTCATTTCCACGAATTAACAATTTGTTCCCTCAATTTAACAATTCGTTCCCACAAAATAACAATTTGTTCCCACGGGAACAAATTATTAATTTGTGAGAACAAATTTTTATATCGTGAGAACGAATTGTTAAATTGAGGGAACAAATTGTCATTCTGTGGGAACTAATTGTTAATTCGAGGGAACAAATTGTCATTTTGTGGGAACAAATTGTTAATTCGAGGGAACGAATTGTTAATTCGAGGGAACAAATTGTTATATCGTGGGAATGAATTGTTAATTCGAGGGAAGAAATTGTTAACTTGAGGGAACGAATTGTTATTTCATGGGAACGAATTAATAATAAAAAAAATCCATGTCCCCTGCGGGGCTCCGTACCTTTCAGTACATCATTACTCCCTCAAAGTGAAGTATGGAATAGACAGCATCAATTTTCTCATCCCCACCTTCTTAACCCTTTGAACCCGAAAGCCCGCTATAGCGAGTTTGCAAACAGTGCAGATCCAGATGAGCCGGCTCGTAATGAGCCGTCTCATCAGGATCTGCACTTTTTGCAAGTAACTTTCATATTTTTGAGAGCAAAAACACCCCCTTTTCATACCAATCCAGTCTGAAAACCATTTCGTGACTATTGGATTGGTTGCAAAATGAACAAATCAAAATCAATTCCAGTTACTTAGGGGTGAAGGGGTTAATGGTGAATCTTACTGGAATTCAAACCCGGTGCCAAGTTTTACAGTTTAGTAAGGCGCGCGGGCCTCGACAAATACATTCGTCCGCTCGGACTGATGAGTGAATTTTCGATCTGGATGAGTGGTATCATTAAGAATTTGTCGAGGCCAGTAATGGTGATCAGGCCGTCTTTCAGTGTTGAAAGTTGTTATTATGATTAATTTCAGGGCTGAAGTACAGTGCTGCCCTCCCCGGCCACCCCCACCACCCCACACACACACAAACCCGCGCCATATAAAACAATTCCAATTGTATATAATATGACCTTGCTGTTATAGAACAGACGTAAACGCAAATCAATCAATGTTATTAGTTATTTACAATCATTAATAAAATATACCATTAAAAGAAACAAAACATAATTATTTATTTTTTTGCAAATTCTGTATATGTTGCTGTTCATGACTGCAGAAATGGGGCTTATGACTTTTGTGACCAGTGTAGTTCCAGATCAGGGGTTGTGGTTCACTAAATTTCGTACCACTAAAATGTTTGTAAGTGCAAATTTAGAATCGTCTGGAAAATGTAAATTAATGGATTTACATTTATTGAGCATAGGCTGCATATGCAGCCTATGCTCAATAAATGTATATCCAATAATTGTTTACAAGAAAACTTTGTTAATGTGAAATTTACAGACTATCATAATTTTGCACTTACAAACATTTTAGTCGTACAAAGTTTAGTGAAACAGCCCCGAGACTGTGTATCTGCAGTCTGATCAGGATCAATGGAACACTCGTTATGCTTCTAATAATCAACATAGATTTTTATCATGCTACAGGATTGTGCTATTTGATCAGGAGCTACTCTGCCATAAGCCCTATTTTTTCAGTCACGGTCACATTTATAAATAGCAAAATATTCTGACAATTTATTTTTTGTGCGGGTGAGGATGAAAATCTACTAGTTAATTTTCTTGGGCCCTGCAGATATCTCGCCCATATTGAGCAATTAATGACTATAAAAGTGAATTATTAGTCTGGCAGTTCACGTTTAATAACTTGTATTTATCTTTTGACACATCATGCAGACCGCGGCCAACGTGACACGCAAAACAGCCATAGATTTTCCATCACGTTTAATTGGCAAATACATACACAAACTGCATCACCATCGTGTTAACGATACAGCGTTTATTGAACTGCTACCGGTAGTTCATTGGTACTACAGGGGTGGATCTGGAGGGGGGGGTTCCGGGGTTGCAACCACCACGTTCTGCCACGGAGTTTACATAGATCACAGTTTACCACCAGTTGGAGTCTGAATTTAAATGCCGTAAAACACAGGAAAGTGCATTTCTGGACATCTAGATTTCAAAATAACCCTAGCATACTCGCTCCATGGAGCTCAAAAATAGGAACCCCCCTCCCCCCAAATTCTGGATCCGTCCCTGTACTACCATACTGTAATAACCACAAATATTCGGACACCATTTGTTTTGGGAAGCCCGTATTAAATACTTATCAAACTAGTTGACTGATCTCATAAGTACGGAGCCCAACAGGGGACGTAGAATTATTTTTTTTATTAATTTGTTACCACAAAATAACAATTTGTTCCCTCAATTTAACAATTTGTTCCCATGATTTAACAATTCGTTCCCTCAATTTAACAATTTGTTCCCACGAACATTGGTGGGAATGAATTGTTATATCATGGGAACGAATTGTTAATTTGAGGGAACGAATTGTCATTGTGTGGGAACGAATTGTTAATTCGAAGGAACAAATTGTTATATCATGGGAACAAATTGTTAATTTGAGGGAACAAATTGATGGAACAAATTGTTATTTTGTGGGAACAAATTAATAATGTACGGGCTCCGTACATAAGAAACAAGGAATAGCTTTTATGCGAAGAAGTGCTCGTGTAAAATGCTTGCTTGTTGCATTTTTGTCACCTGATAAACTTGCTCGATATGTGGCTGTGACTGGAGAAATAGGGCTTGTGGAATTTGTGACCAGTGTAGCTCATGATCAAGTAGCAGACTCCTGTTGCCTGATAACGATTCATATCCTTTGTTTGCATAATATGTGTTTCATTGATGGAATAGAGAACAGTGCAGATCCTGATCAGACTGTGTGGATCTACACTGGTCGCAGACCCCGTAAGCCCCATGTCTCCAGTCATATGACCAAAGCTGATGCTATGTTGTTTAACACTTTTATTTGTATGTGCCTCCTACTTCTGTTACCATAAGTTTGATTATAAATGGCTTGAAACTTCATTAGTCATCATCCATATTTTTATTCTCTGGCCCACAATTGCGACCCCAGTGCCAAAGGTCAATGTCAGATGACTTAAAGTTTTTGAAGCGTTTCTTGTTTGTACGTTTTTACCCAATCTTTGTTTCTTCTGCAGGAGATGGGGATGAAGAGATCATAGATGCGGAAGAGGAGGACAAGAAATCATCGCTCAGCAAGGGCGAGCGAAGTCACCTTATAGTGTGGGAGGTCAACACGCCCGAATAGACAATCAGAGCCTGAATAGTTACAGGGGGAGAAAAGTAACCGATTTGTCAGAGATCAACCAAATTGATAGGCATAGCTTGTATCATAACAAGGGGAGAACACTAACCAAATTGGGTCGGGGATTAACACATTAGAACAGTAATACTATCATAAAATCCTAGATATTCGTACACAATTTATTCTGGGAAACGCACATTAAAGGTACATGCCCACTCAGTAGGCACAACATGTTCTTTATGGGAATTAAATAAGTGTATAATTGTGTCACTATTCCACCAGTTCTAAAAATTACAATTGCCCGCTATACAGATATAATCATTTAGTAATATTTATTTTACTGATAGTGATGCGTGGTGGTATCAGGCTATTTTCATATGCAAATGAGGCATGATATTTTTTTATTATTTATACTAATTAAATGCGTCACCTAAAAAATAATATTTTCAACAGATTATAAAGTATGGTCATTGCACATCAAAAAATAAATACAGAGAATAAATAGTACTGTCCGTTAGTATTTTAATGAAACACGGTTATCATCCCTGATATCATTGTGAAAATTAACATCTGATAAAAATGTATAATAATGCCACTTAATACGTGGGGTAATGGTGACTGAATGTTTATTTTTCCAGAAAAAGTCTCAGATGATGTCTTTGGTATAAAGAACATTTTGTGTCTACTGAGTGTACCTTTAATATATGGTTTCTCACAGCAAAGAATGTCCAAATATTGACTGTACTAGTTTATCGCAATAACATATTTGGATACAAATAGGGGTTTAATAGTACAATGTGGACTGGGGTCCCAAAATTAACAATATTTATGAATAACAATTTGTTTTGGAAAACCCCTAGGGGTTTCCCAAAACGAATTGTGTCCGAATATTTATTGTTTTTATGGTAACTGAATTGTGTCCGACATCGGAATTGTATCATGTGGAGAAAAATTGCCGAATAATGTCAAAGATCAACACTTCTGAATAGTAACGTAGGGTTTTGATAGTAAACAGTTTTACCATAAATTTGTATGACAATATTTTTATTGACCATTAATCACCATCCATCCATTTCATGTGTTTATAAATCCTCCCACACCCCTCACCCCCACCCTCATATAGTTGTTGTTGTGGTTGGGTGTATATTAAAGGCACTGGATCTCGGATATCTGCATAAAATGATGAAGCACATCAGTGAAAAGTAATTTAATTATAAATTTATATCCTATTTCTCAACCAAATTGAAAATTGAAAAAAAATTGTGTTGTGTTAAATTTATAATGATTTATTACATTTCAAGCTATTAAATGCATGGATTGATATGTAAGACAAAACCTGTATAAATTGTCAACCACAAATAATACACCGTGAACATGGTGAAGAGAACACATGTAATCGACTCTCCCGCAATCGTTATAAAATAAACACGCCCACGAAAATTCATACACAGGTGCCCTTGAAACATTATCAAATGCATTTTTAATAATACATAGGGTATATTCCATCGTACAAGTTTGAATAGTTAGAAATAATGCACTCGTGTACGTTGGCTTCCTCGTAAACAACTTGCTCGCTTCTCTTACTCGTTGTTTATGTGGAAGCCGATGTACACTTGTGTATTATTTCACGCTATTCAAACATGTGCGATGTAATATTCTCCATGTGTTTATGAGTACTTACTGAAAATTTGCAACTGATTGTTACTTAGGCTGGACACCTATTTCTATAGATGGTGGAGTATTATCATTTCACAGCTAAAAAAGGTAATGTTTCACAAATTGTGCTGCGGGTAGAGTAACGGCAGAAATGTTGTACCAAATTATCTTACCTGTTTTATGTTTATACCAGTCTGTAATGGTCTATAGCAAAAAAAAACAACACCAAACTCTTTGGACTTTGATCAAATTAAATTGTGGTGTTATTGCTATTAGCACATATGCAGATAAATCTCATATTGAACGCGAGACATCCCAGATCCAGGCCTTTATGTTGAACAATTGACCACTTTATGCCACTAAATGATGTTTGTGTTGTGTTTATGGGCGCCTTATTGTTGTTAACTCATTCTTTGCTAAATTTTTATTTTCTGCTGTAAACCAATGTAGTCGATATATAGTCATTAACCCTTTCAACCCTACGTAACTGGAATGGACTGTGATATGTTAATTTAAGGACCAATCCAATCTTCCCAAAATGATTTTCACACTAGTCCATTAAAAGGGTGTGTTTTGTTTTCTAAACAAATAAGAATATTACATGTAAACAGTGCAGATCCTGATGAGACGGCTCGTTACGAGCCGGCTCATCTGGATCTACACTGTTTGCAACACCACCAAAGAGGCCTGTAGTATTGGGAGGGTTAACATGCTGTACCATGAAACCTCGTAATTAGCACAATGCTCAACAATTTACTCGAAATTTTGCCCAACGGTTGCAAAACATTCTGACTTTGTACTCGAATCTCTTATTCAAAATCAAGACTTGGCTTGATTTTAAGGAGATTCTCAGAAAGTTGTGTAACCTAAACTAGAGACTAAGCCCTGTGAATACTTGAGAAAAAATTGTACGTACCACTTCACATTATTTAACTGGCATAGATCCAGAGCAGTGGGATTCGACCATTATGCAAACCCAGCATAAAATTACTGTACTTTAGCTGTTGACCGGCCGTTAATTGGCGTTAAACACTGTTGAATAAATATTCAATTAAAATGTTTATGTTGGTCTGGGTCTACGCCAGTGGAAATGTTGGGTGTCGTCTATCAGTGTGTGCTAGTGTATGTATGCTGTGGACAATTGCAATATGTATATAGCGTTAATTCTCTACTTCATGATCAAACAAAAGGTATGTGTAAGACCACTGGTGTTGCACTCCTCATGTATCAAATTGAATTAAGCGGCGGATTCCTGACCCATTCACTTTCAGAAGATACTGCATAAACACATATTTGTCTTGTAACCGGCTCAAGAATTTTTCACCAGTTATTGGGCAAAAATGTGGTTATTTTTCGATGTGAAGCATTTGACATTGGCACTGAGTGGAGCACCACTGAACACATCATGGTAAAAATGGGGTTATTGACTGTTTGACCAGTATATATCCTGATCATTCCCGCTGCCTCGAGTAGTGATCTACATTAGGCCATAAAAATAGTACTTTGGTTCTCACACACGGGGTTTGCGGTATGTGATGCGGGAGGACAGATTTTTTAATATATTTTGTTTGTTTGAAATGTTCGGTTCTGTAGCCTATTTCACCAACATTGCAAAGTATACTTATCTAGCAAAGTATACTTTGAGGGAGAAATTTTCAATTTAACAATAAATTTATTAATTTTTATTATACTGAATTTATTACATTATCACAGCCATTTTGGCTGTGATAATGTAATAAATTCAGTATAATAATTCTGCATACTTGTAATCATCAACTATATGCAGTTGTTAGTTTTATATGAAATAATGAATTTCAGGAAAAATAATTGATTACTCCCTCAAAGTATACTTTGCTAGTAAAGTATACTTTGCAATGTTGATGAAATAGGCTACTGATGTATTTCAAGTTACCGCCAGATACATATGTTCTATAAAGTCACTATAACCTCTTTAGACGTGAAAAATCACCAGAGTTTCGTCAGACATGATTGGATTCCAGATATTTTTGAATTGTAGTGTTTTTATGGATCATGTGGCAAATTTACAGTACAATTTTATTTCTCCATGACGATAAAATGCTCGATGTGCAGGGATTTTCTGTAGCCGATTTCATCAAAATTGCAAAGCATACTTATCTAGCAAAGTATACTGAATTTATTACATTATCACAGCCAAAATGGCTTTGATAACGTCATAAATTCAGTATAATAAAAATTAATAAATTTATCTTTAAATTGAAAATTTCTCCCGCAAAGTATACTTTGCTACATAAGTATACTTTGCAATGTTGGTGAAATACGCTACTGACATAGTGATATATGAGACTCAAAGTACTTTTATTTTGGCATTTTAGTATTTCATTCATATTAAAGGCACTGGGTCTCAGATATTCAATATGTGCTTTTCACTTTAAGCACTGTAAATTACCTATTCAATCAAATGCACCATTTTATATGATCAAATTTCAAGGGGTTTGTGTTATATTCTGCTGCATATATATACCAGGCCCGTAGCCAGACCTGTTTGAAGGGGGGGGGGGGGTCGTTTCGAAGGCTCAATGGGTCTGAAGTATCTACCTGTTTGAAGGGGGGGTCGTTTCGAAGGCTCAAGGGGTCTGAAGTATCTATGGGGGTCTAAAAAAGTGGACCTCAAGGCTAAAAAAGTGAACCTCGAGGCTGGGCGGGGGGGGGGGTCGTCCGACCGCTCCGATCCCCCCTGGTTACGGGCCTGTATACTGTCATATGCTGTGATAAACTTGGGATATAATTTGGTAATGCCTTATCGCTATTACTATAGCAAGAAGCACAATTTGTGAAACATAATACTCTTTAGCTTTGAAATTATAATACTACACCACCTAGAAATATGTTTATTTTTCAGGATTTCCTTAATAACCCTAAATATTTGGACACCATTTGTTTTGGGAAACCCCTATAAAATAGGGGTTTTCCAAAGCAAATTGTATGCGCAAATTTAGGATCGTCTGGAAATTTCAATTGATGGATTTACATTTATTGAGCATAGGCTGCACATGCAGCCTATGCTCAATAACTGTAAATCCAATAATTGTTTACAAGAAAACATTGCTAATGCCAGACTTAACATAATTTTGCACTTACGAACCTTTTAGTGGTACATAAGTCTGTTTTTACCATGATGGGGGAACACATGTGGCTGTCAATGAGTTATTACGTCTTATAACCATGGGAAATATTTGCTGAAAATGATTGTGATTTTCCAGTAAAAATTACCGAATTGGACAGCCAATATCAAATGATTTAAAAATCTTGCAGACATTCTACGACCATTTCTTTCAAGTACTTCCTATGAGGTTTGATTTATTTCATTGTTAAAGGTACATACCCACTCAGTAGGCACAAAATGTTCTGTATAGCAGAGACATCATCTAAGGCATTTTCTGGCAAAATAAACATTCATTCACCATTACCCCACATATTGATTGGCATTATTATACATTTTATATCAGACATACATTTCCACACTGATATCAGGGGCGATAACCGTGTTTTCTTAAAATGTTATACATTACTACGTATTCTCTGTATGTATTTGTTTGATGTGCAATGATCATACTTTATAATATGTTGAAAATATTATTTTTTCAGGTGACAAATTTAATTAGTATAAACAATTAAAAAATATCATGCCTCATTTGCATATGAAAAGAGCCTGATACCACCGTGCGTCACTATCAGTATCAGTAAAATAAACGTTACCACCACGCATCACTATCAGTAAAATAAATATTACTAAATGATTATATCTGTATAGCGGGCACTCGTAATCTTTAGAACTGGTGGAATAGTGACACAATTATACACTTATTTAATTCCTATAAAGAACATTTTGTGCCTACTGAGTGGGCATGTTCCTTTAATGGGTTATTATTATGTCAATCTTTGTATAATTGTCAGTTGTTGAATGTTTCAGTTTGAAATTGTGCTAAAATTGTGCTTCAAATCATGATTTTCATCCGTGTAATTTATCAAGCTAGCTTGAGATAAAATTGTGCTTAAAAAAATCATTTATCTGTGTAATTTATTTGCAAAAATATCCAGCATTTGTGATTAAATAGAATAATTGACATGTATTCCTGAACTTTATCAAGCTAAACTTGTGCTTCTGATAATTTATTGCAATATTTTATTTACTAATTGTCACAAAAATCAAGTTAAATTTTACGAAAAAGCAAAATTGTACCTAGAATTTGTCATTTATCACACACATGTGTTGGGAATAGGAAATTGACAACATTAATGTGACGTTCAATGAGATTGGAATTCTACGTCATGATTGACGATTTTACAATTTTGCGGCAAGCAACTTGAAGGAATAAAAGTGATCAGAAATTAGAATGTAAACATGTTAGTGTGTATTGATGTGTGTGACTGAAGAAATGGGGCTTATGGGATTTGTGACCAATGTAGCTCCTGTAGTCCTGATCATATGGCACTCTGCAGTAGCCTGATAGTGATCTATATTCCTTTTTAGAAGCATGTTTCATTGATGGAAAGGCGATCAGTGAAGATCCGGATCAGACTGTGCGGATGCACAGTCTGATCTGGATCTACACTGATTGCAAAACCTGTAAGCCCAGTTTCTTCAGTCACAGCCACCATGTAAACGTAAAATGCACAAGAAATAACGCATGAAAATAGAACATAATTTATTGGAATATACACTTTATATGTAATAATCATTGTTTCTACAATTAGTTATTATGAGTCGCCTATTGTTTTGATATTTTTTCTGATATGTTGACAGGTGAGCTCTTTTAACCTGGATTCTTGCTTTGATATACAGCCATATAGCTCTTATATTTTACACCAAAATGCAAGTATACTTGTGTTTTTGGCTAACAAAAGTGATCTTGGAAAATTTGCTACCAGTACACCCCCAGATCATTTTTTAGAGGAATAAGGTTTCGAGAGACGCAAGAATTTGTACAGGGTTTGCCGACTAGACAGCAGGGGCCCGTATCACTAAACTTTGTACGACTAAAATGTTCGTAACTGCAAATTTAGGATCGACTGGAAATTTCAATTGATGGCTTTACATTTATTGAGCATAGGCTGCATATGCAGCCTATGCTCATTAAATGTAAATCCAATAATTGTTTACAAGGAAACATTGTTAATGTGAAATTTACATCATAATTTTGCACTTACGAACATTTTAATCGTACAAAGTTTAGTGAAACGGCCCCCTGGTTTGGTCCTCACATACATCTTTGGCATTTTGTATGTGACAGTTGAATCTGGTTATGCCCCCTTATGTGAGTATTACGATTATTCGTAATCCTATTTCAGGGGAAGGGGCCAAGTGACTTTGGTGCTGTATGGAACTGGCACTATATTTTTTCTCGATGTAAATATTCCTTTCTGATTTTGGGATTTTTCCCCCAATGCATCAGGTTAAAACGGGATTGAACCCGTTTGCCCGGCCTTACATGACCTTAGATGTTGATAGGCCGTTAAACACCAATAAACAGAAAAAAAATATAATACAGGGTTTCTTAGGTCTGCCATCCTTAGGCACTGTTTATGTAATCTCCAGTGTAGTACATGTATACATATGTTCCTAAATATGTGGCTGTGACTGGAGTAATGGGGCTTATGGAATTTGTGACCAGTGTAGCTCCTGATCACATAGCATACTCCTATAGCCTGATATCGATCTGTAACGTGTGTTAGAAGAATGACGGTTGTTTCATTAATGGAGTTGCGAACAGTGCAGATCATGAGCAGACTGTGTGGATGCACAGGCTGATCTGGATCTAAACTGGTTGTAAAACCCATAAGCTCCATTTCTCCAGTCACAGCCACATATAATGCTTATAATCAGAATATGTGCATTATGTTCACCCATAATATTCAACTAACAGAGTTTGACCTTTCTGTAACGACGACGGGTAATTCAACGATCGGCGTTCATCCTTAACATTTGGCATTTTGTATGTGACAGTTGAATCTGGTTATACCCCTTATGTGAGTATTATACTTATTAGTAATCCTATTTTATGGGAAGGGGCCATGTGACTTTGGTGTGGTATGCACCTGGCACCAGGTCGGGTTATTCTAATTTCAGGGCTGAATATATTTTTTCTCAATGTAAATATTCCGTTCTGTTTTGGGGATTTTCCCTACCCAATGCAGCAGGTTAAAACGGGATTGAACCTTTTTGCCCGGCCTTACATGACCTTAGCTGTTGATAGGCCGTTAAACACCAACAAACAAACAAACTGTAACGATGCCTTGTGTATAAGAGAAAAAATTATGATCCTTATTTGCAATTTGCAAAATGAGTTGTAGGCTTTTGGTATATGTGTAACTGGAGATCCAGGGTTTATGAAATTTGTAGCTGGTTTCTCTCCTGACCTGTGACTGGTGAAATTGTTCTTATAGAATATGTGGCCAACTTAGCTCATGATCTGTGACTGGGGAAATTGTTCTTATAGAATATGTGGCCAACTTAGCTCATGATCTGTGACTGGTGAAATTGTTCTTATAGAATATGTGGCCAACTTAGCTCATGATCTGTGACTGGGGAAATTGTTCTTATAGAATATGTGGCCAACTTAGCTCATGATCTGTGACTGGTGAAATTGTTCTTATAGAATATGTGGCCAACTTAGCTCATGATCTGTGACTGGGGAAATGGGGCCTATGGCATAGGTTGCCTGTCTAGCTCCTGCTTTATGACTGGATAAATATGGCATATGGCATTTGTGGCCATTCTAGCTGCTGATCTGTGACTGGAGATATGGGGAATATATTTGTTTCCAGTCTAGCTCCTGATCTGTGACTGGAGAAATGGGAAATACGATATATGTGGCCAGTCTAGCTCCTGATCTGTGACTAGAGAAGAGGGCCTGCCTGTCTAGCTCCTGATCTGTGACTATGGGGAAATGGGGCTTGTATCATGGCAGGTATTTCACTAACTGAATCGCAACAGTGCAGACTCAGATCAGACTGCGGATGCACATTCTGATCTGGGTCTACACTATTTACAAAGTTGATAAGCCCCAGTCAAGTATGTGGCTGTGGCTGGAGATATAGGGCTTATGGGTTTTGCAACCAGTGTAGATCCAGATCGGCCTGTCTGATCAGGATCTTCACTGTTTGCCATTCCATCAATGAAACAACCGTCATGCTTCTAACAAGCAATATAGATCACTATCAGGCTACAGGAATGTGCTATTTAATGAGAAGCTACATTAGTCACAAATCCCATAAGCCCCAGTTCTCCAGTCACAGTCACAAATACAGATTGACTGATGTTCTGTCGGTTTTTATAATACACTGTTGATTCGGTACAAACTTCTATTCAATCAGCCAATTGATTGATTGACGCCCGTTTAGCAGCGGTATAAAGTCGATACCTTTCCTGTATGTATGTTCTTTCTCGTTCATTCACTATGCCAATATTCAGCATGTCGATTCAATAGCAGGCGCAGGGAATAAATCATTTAGTAATTTCTCGGGTTCTTTGCTTTTTAACTCTTTCAAACCTACAGTCCATAAAGCTGGCGTGTGCAAAAACTGTAGATCCTGATGAGACGGCTCCATAGGCCTGCAGTATTTGGATCTGCAGTATTTGTCAGTTTTGTTCAATTCTAAAACAAAGTCCACTTATTAACCCTTTTCATGCTGAGGATATGCCATTATGTTTGCGGAAAAATCCTAAATATTTTCCTTCTATGCACTCAGAAGTATATGTCGCGACAACCATTTGAAACGTCGAGACGGTTCAAATGAGTGGTCACAACATATATTTTCATTGAGAAATAACAAAAATAAAATATTTAATAAATTTCATACCCGTAAAGGTGTATCCCGAAAGGAATGGGTTAATTGAATAGTCCAAAAATAAGTGAAAAAAAACAATGTTGGTTATTTAGGGGTGGACGGGTTAATTGATATTTTTGTGGATTGTTTGTCCATGCATAGTTAAATTGGATACAGGGAGCGAAACTTGTCTGTTAATCTATGACAAAAATTAATATTGGTGATATATGAAGTTACCTGTTTGTTTTGGTGAAATATTACATGTACACGTGTATTTAAACTTTATTTATTTGACCCCATCACAAGTGCATTATGGGATTCAACCCCATTAACCCAACCTAAAATGACGTTAGCTTTGACGTTCACAGGCCGCTCAACACCATTAAATAAATAATTAAATAAATGATTTAATATTTGTATGATAAGATATAATTTATCAGGTACGGCTCTGAAATGGTATAGCCTTGCCTGATAAAGCAGATATCAGAAGTCGCTATCCTGGTGTTCTCTATATTCCATAAAAACCCTAAATATTCGGACACCATTTATTTGGTGAAACATATAAAAATAAATGGTTTCCCCACGACAGTGAGCATGCCAATAATATGTGGGGTTAGTATGGCAGTAGTGGTCTAATTACAATAACCAGGTATTTGGATATAATTTGTTTTGGGAAACCCCTATTCTAATGCACCGAAAATAGAAAACACGCATCTGATTGGTCAATTGAAGTCAGAGCCTATAAAATATGAAAAATCACAGCATATAAAATCTCCGTTTTACCAGTCTGTGTTTTACAACTTGACATATTTATGTAACCCTACGCGCTTTTGTAAACAATGGCCAGCGGCTTGCAATTATTTCCAAATTAATTTCGGTACATTTTCGGTTATCCATTCTGCCATATTGACCTGTACAACCCAAAGCGGAAAAGAGAATCTACCAACGACTGACAAACGTGACTTCCGTGTGGTGGGCCTGGCCCTTCAACAAATTCCCAAAAATATTACCCCACCCGCCCAAAATACAGAAGAATTTAATAAAAGTGCTCAAATGCAAACTCAATATGCCAGTACCAGCCTATAACTTTACGAATTCCAATGTGCACATACATGACTATACATAATAAACTGTATTGCAGATGGGTAATCACCTGAATTAGGCGTAAATCCAGGGCAATCCTAGACCTGTTGACACAAGTTGTTGACATTTCCTTTGTAAAAATCACACGAACCCAATGCAGAAATGTTGGCATTTCTTTAAATGAATAAAAACAAATAACTGTTGCACATATAAATAACTACACATATAAAACAATACTATTGTTAAAATAAACATTACAGTTGAATAAATGTATAGATGTCTTAGAAAAAGTCCCGTTAATCTCTATTTGAAATGGGAATATTCTTCGGCGGAGTTACATTTAATTAAATTCATTTGGTGTGAGGCGGTTATAAATCGATGACGACAACAACGTGCTGACGTAATGAAAAATATTACTGTTCGTGATATGCTACGACGTTGCAGAAAGCAGGGAGCACACTAGGTGCATTAGAATGGGGATAACCATGCTTTGTTTTTCGATTTGGAGCGGTATGTGTGAGGTTTTATGGTCTGTGAATCAGTTTTACGGCGACGCGTTAGCTCCAAATCGAAAAACAAAGCATGGTTATCCCCTAATTGTATAGGGGTTTCCCAATGCAAATTATGTCCAAATATTTAGGGTTAATATGGTAACATTCAATGGAGAAACTTCTAGTAATGCATTATCCTCATTTTTTATTCCAGTTTTATTGATATGTGTATCGTGTGTTTTATCCATGTTTAAAATCAAAACATGTTTTGCATACCTGTCGAAATTTGAGATTACTCTGTCAACACTAGTATCTTATATTTATGGCTGGAAATTAATATTTGATCAAATTTCATCAAATAAAAAAATGGGATGGTGACGTTTTTGTTATTGACGAAAAAGTATATTTATTGTAAACATATTGGATTTTTATGGAATTAAATGTGAGGGAGCGCTAGCGACCGAAGCATTTAGTTCCTGAAAAATCCAATATGTGAACAATAACATACTTATAGCTCAGTTAACTGTAGAATGCAATGTCTCATCCGAGTATTTATTTTCCATTTCCTGTTGAACAGTTTTCATTAAATCTGGTAATATATAACTGGGGTTAAACATTGCAATATGTGAAATAAGTGGAGCACAATGCTGCCCAGCGATTGGCTTAGACAGTAGGATGCACTATAAATGTGTTTAATAGCCAAATGGCAATAGGCAAAAAAATGTGGAACAGACAGTAGTTGTTCGCAAGCAGCAAAGGTTGTGAACCCCTTTCTCAGTCACAAGCCCTAGCTATTATCAAGGTGCATGATCACGTGGTTACAACAACAACAACGTCGCCCACTCCAAATTTTATATTTTCCTTAATATGCAACGGATTTTGATGAAATATGGCGCAGCAAACGCGTCTTCATGAGCTGCATTTGGTGGTCTAGGGAGTTTGGCACAGACTTATGTTGTTTTTGCGAAGAATCGATTTCCATGTCGGAGACACGGAATTTGATTCTTCGCAAAAACGATAGAAGTTTGGGTGAAAATACAGAGACCACCAAATGCAGCTTAACAAGACGCGTTTGATGCGCCATATTTCATCGAAATCTGTTTCGTAATAAGGATACTATAAAAGAATACGTACTTTGAATCGGTACTTGTTGTTGTTATTGTTAGTACCACGTGATCATACACCTTGATTATGAAATAAAGCAGTGTTAAAGGTACATGCCCACTCAGTAGGTTAGAAGATACCAAATGGTGCGAAACCGCCCAGGGTGTATGCAAAAGTAGTCCGGTATAAAAGAATAGTGCGGGTGTTTTGAGGTCACAGACACCGTTTGCTTGCAAATCTTGATCCATTACTACCCAGTTTCACTTGAGGAACATTTTGGGGTGCCTTTAACACCAGTTTTCAGCATATTTGTAGCATTTAAAAGAAAACACTGAACCTGTTGGTCACTTGATGTACACGGAGTTTCCGTGGCCAACAAATGTACACAATATTGGAGGATATGACAAGTTTGGATTTTTCTTTCTTAGGAGTAAGTGAACCTATTGTTTAGTTCATGCAGAACCAGTACAGACTGGCTGCAGGTCATGTACAAGTGGGTTCCACAACATCCATACGAATAGTGAAAATAGGAGAGACTGGCCTTATTGGATGGCATTCGGTTAAATTATATAGTAAAACTATTTGGTGGTGTCTAACCTATAAGGTGTGCCTAGGCCCTATGTGAGATATGTTTTTTTGTAGAATTTGAAGTTGGAAGTTTATGTTTCTTGTAGCTATGTCTCTGGGAACATAATTTAAAGTTACTGCGACAAGAGTAATCGAGCGGACTCCGCGATGCAACACATTTGTTCTTTTTGTATCGCAGACGGACAGTTATCGGCTTCAAAATCTTCTAAAATCTTGATTTCTCAGCTTTATTTAGTCAAATATAATAAACCAGTGTATGTAAGTTACCTGTAGGTGATTGGGCTTGGAATGTGATAGTAATATACACCAAAACAGTCATTATAGTGTGTTTTTCATTTTTTTTTCTTGATATTGGCTTCCTGATGGACAATTAAGAAGTTTGGGAAAGCGGCGCGACATCGCGACGCTTTTCCTAAATTTGCCAAAATTAGGCGTAAGTGTATTGTTTTCACATATCGGTATAGTACCAATACACTAGTACTCAAAAAACATTGTTTTTCCTTTCCTCCTGTGTCATAAAGCAAATTTCTTGACTGACCGTTCCAAGCCAGTACCCTTTTGTCTGTCGACCATTCCAGAGTGGCATACATGTTGGTATAGTTTCAGTGATGAGTCTTTATATGTAGAATGGTTAGCTATAACACTATTTAGGGTAATGTTATGTGATTTTATGGAGATTTGTGCTTTTAATTCATCATCTATTAAAATTCTCCATAGTTCTGTAGTAGCTCTATTTAAGGCGGAATGTGGACAGTCACATGGTGGAGTTACATAGCTGCTGTGTGACAACCATTTGAGATATTTGCTCCAAACTTGGTACTGTATCCAGGAATAGAAGCTAGTTTTGAATAGTGAATATTGTAGAATGAGTTGTAGTGGGACTGGTACACTTATAGGTTAGAAGATACCAAATGGTGCGAAACCGCCCAGGGTGTATGCAAAAGTAGTCCGGTATAAAGAATAGTGCGGGTGTTTTGAGGTCACAGACACCGTTTGCTTGCAAATCTTGATCCATTACTACCCAGTTTCACTTGAGGAACATTTTGGGGTGCCTTTAACACCAGTTTTCAGCATATTTGTAGCATTTAAAAGAAAACACTGAACCTGTTGGTCACTTGATGTACACGGAGTTTCCGTGGCCAACAAATGTACACAATATTGGAGGATATGACAAGTTTGGATTTTTCTTTCTTAGGAGTAAGTGAACCTATTGTTTAGTTCATGCAGAACCAGTACAGACTGGCTGCAGGTCATGTACAAGTGGGTTCCACAACATCCATACGAATAGTGAAAGTAGGAGAGACTGGCCTTATTGGATGGCATTCGGTTAAATTATATAGTAAAACTATTTGGTGGTGTCTAACCAGTAGGCTCAACATGTTCTTTATATGAATTAAATAAGTGTATAATTGTGTCACTATTCGACCAGTTCTTAAAAATCTGAGTGCCCGCTGTTCAGATATAATCATATACATGTAGTATCGTAATATTTATTTTACTGATAATGACTCATGGTGGTATCAGGCTATTTTCATATGCAAATGAGGCATGATATGTTTTATTATTTATACTAATTAAATGTGTCACCTGAAAAAATAATATTTTCGACTGAGTATAAAGTATTATCATTGCACATCAAAAAGTAAATACAGAGAATAAATAGTATTGTCCATTAACATTTTAAGGAAACACGGTTATCGCCCCTGATATCAGTGTGGAAATTTACGTCTGATATAAAATGTATAATGCCAATCAATACGTGGGTAATGGTGAACAAATGTTTGTTTTGCCAGAAAATGTCATATCTACAGCATATACAAAACTATCTATCTCTGTATATTATAACCAGCCATGCGGGACCCAAGCTTTAATGAAATAGTTTTGGCTGTGACTGGAAAAATGGGGCTTATGGGATTTATGACTACTGTAGCTCCTGATCAAATAGCACACACATGTAGCCTGGTAACGATCTATGTTGCTTGTTAGAAGCATAACAGGTGTTTCATTGATGGAATGGCGAACAGTGCAGATCCTGATCAGACTGTGCGGATGCACAGTCTGATCCGGATCTACACTGATCGCAAAACCCGTAAGTCTCATTTCTCCAGTTACAGCCACATTTGTGAAGAATTCGGTCATAATATATATGGAGAATTAATGGCTATCATGATGCAATGTCATTTCTGATGTATTCTCACAGTGAATGTGTTAAATTGTTAAACACATTCTGTCATATACAGATAGGATGAATAAGTACGTTATATAAACCAGTGTTAGTTGAGATGTTTGATGAAATCTTTGGAATTTTTTTTAAAATGTAACCTAATAACAATTGGCAGAAGGTTTTTTGGGAAATTTAGAAATAAGTTCATTACATGTACTTCCAACAACAGTAGTATTCACAACTGTTGCATGGTGGGTAGTATATGTCATTCTAAACATTTCTTTTGCATAATTAGCCAGGTTTTTTTTAAAAAAATCCAGGCTATTGGATTGGCGAAAGCCGGGCGGGCGGGCGGCGGGCGGGCGGGCGAGGGCGGCGGGCGGCAGGCGGGCGGCGGGCGGCGTCCACAATCAATGTTAAGTTTTCGTGTTTGAGTCCATTTCTTTGTTACTGTACCACCTAGGACCACCAAACTTTCACAGCTTCATAATCAAGGGGTGCCCACCACATATCACTATCCAACATGTTACTTTTTTTTTAACTTCACCCATTTTTTCCGCGTAATCGACTTAGCCATTTTCAATGTTAAGTTTTCGTGTTTAAGTCCATTTCTTTCGTACTGTACCACCTAGGACCACCAAACTTTCACAGCTTCATAATCAAGGGGTACCCACCACATATCACTATCCAACATGTTACTTTTTTTTTTAACTTCATCCATTTTTTCCGCGCAGTCGACTTAGCCATTTTCAATGTTAAGTTTTCGCGTTTACAATGTTACGTTTTCGTGTTTAAGTCCATTTCTTTGGTACTGTACCACCTAGGACCACCAAACTTTCACAGCTTCATAACCAAGGGGTGCCTACCACATACAACTATCCAACATGTGACCATTTTTTTACCTTCACCTATTATTTGACTTAGCCATTTTCAACGTTAACTTTTTAACGTACGTCTGGTTAGAGTTTTTTGTTTTTTTGGTTAAAACTTTTTTGTTATACTATATCTCTGCAACTGCTTCGCCCATTACCTTGAAACTTCACATGGGTGTTTATCATCATCCATATTTTCATTCTAACCCCCAACCGTGCGGCCCCTGTGCCCAATGTCAAGGTCAAATTACTTTGAATTATTTTGTTAAAAAGTTTTTTCGTGTACTATGTCTCTGCAACTGCTTCACCCAATACCTTGATACTTCACATGGGTGTTTATCATCATTGTTGCACCTGCTTGCGGAAAGCGCGATCCTGTGCCCAATGTCAAGGTCAAATTACTTTGAATTTTTTTGTTTAAGTTTTTTAAATTTTTTCGTGTACTATATCTCTGCAAACTGCTTCACCCAATACCTTGATACTTCACATGGGTGTTTATCATCATTGTCGCACCTGCTTGTGGAAAGCGCGATCCTGTGCCAATGTCAAGGTCAAATTACTTTGAATTTTTTTTTGTTAAAGTTTTTTCGTGTACTATATCTCTGCAACTGCTTCACCCAATACCTTGATACTTCACATGGGTGTTTATCATCATTGTCGCACCTGCTTGCGGAAAGCGCGATCCTGTGCCCAATGTCAAGGTCAAATTACTTTGAATTTTTTTGTTAAAGTTTTTTCGTGTACTATATCTCTGCAACTGCTTCACCCAATACCTTGATACTTCACATGGGTGTTTATCATCATTGTCGCACCTGCTTGCGGAAAGCGCGATCCTGTGCCAATGTCAAGGTCAAATTACTTTGAATTTTTTTGTTAAAGTTTTTTCGTGTACTATATCTGCAACTGCTTCACCCAATACCTTGATACTTCACATGGGTGTTTATCATCATTGTCGCACTGCTTGCGGAAAGCGCAATCCTGTGCCCAATGTCAAGGTCAAATTACTTTGAATTTTTTTGTTAGTTAAAGTTTTTTCGTGTACTATATCTCTGCAACTGCTTCACCCAATACCTTGATACTTCACATGGGTGTTTATCATCATTGTCGCACCTGCTTGCGGAAAGCGCGATCCTGTGCCCAATGTCAAGGTCAAATTACTTTGAATTTTTTTGTTAAAGTTTTTTTGTGTACTGTATCTCTGCAAATGCTTCACCCAATACCTTGATACTTCACATGGGTGTTTATCATCATTGTCGCACCTGCTTGCGGAAAGCGCGATCCTGTGCCCTATGTCAAGTTCAAATTACTTTGTTTTTTTTGTTAAAGTTTTTTTCGTGTACTATATCTCTGCAACTGCTTCACCCAATACCTTGATACTTCACATGGGTGTTTATCACTATTGTCACACCTGCTTGCGGAAAGCGCGATATCGTCGGCATTTTGGCATACGTCCGTCCGTTCGTCCGTGTGTCCGGTTAAAGTTTTTTGGTTAAAGTTTTTCCATCTACTATAACTATTTTTTTAATGTCCATGCCTCGCCCCAAGGCGCGACATGCAGGCCACGGCCATTTAGTCTACAAAAAGTGGGTATAATTATGTTATCCAAGTGTCTATGCTTGGAAAAAACCTGGCCTTCGTGGCTTTGCCTCGTTTCTTGTTTTATGCTTTAAAGTTGTTGTTTTTTTACCACCATTCTCGTGAAGACAGTTCAAATGAGCGGTTATTATGTAATTATATTTTCATTGAGAAATAACAATAAAAATAAACTACTTTTCATGCCCGTAAAGATGTTTTCCAAAATTTACAAATGTTTTCTTGAAATAATTTCAATGGCATCATTGGCCGTATGAAACTCTGATTTTCAATGCAAATTTATACTGATTATGTATTCTGTTTGAATTTTTGAAATCAGAAAGTTTGATTGGTTGTCTTGAGACAACCAATCAAACTTTCTGATTTCAACAATTCAAACAGCTACGTATCAGTTTGTTCCCTAAATTCGAATTGGAAATCAATCAAATCAGTCGTATTGGAAATCAGACATTTTGATTGAATCAAAATGTCTGATTTCCAATACGAATTTAGGGAACATACTGGTTACTTACGTACGCTGTTCGAATTGCTGAAATCAGAAAGTTTGACTGGTCGACACTGAGCTGTCTGTTTTCCAATACAAATTTTAAGAATGTGCTCAGTTTTATAAATCTCGTCCCAATTTTCTCATGACATCACCCCATGTATAATCCTGGGAGTTTGTACATGACAAGATATGCTGGAATATACTTAATTAGCGATCCTTTAGTATTAAATTGAGCACGGAAATGATTGACAAGGGCACTGACGAGGGTATTGTTGATGCTGGAACCTTTCAATGGTATTTCATTAAGTTGCACTCGAGAGCGTGACATGGATACAAAAGATGATCAATTCATTTACACACATGAACAAGCTGTTGGGTTGTTTTTTTGTAGTGCGCACCAACTTTGACCTTATGTTGGATGGAAATATTTGATCCTGATTTTGCATGTAGAAATTCCATCACAGCATTCTTAGAGATTTAGTGTCGGAAGATTGAACATGTTGGCGTTGACATTGCTATACCATATTATTTGTGGGTGGTTGGTCGGGCAAACGTGATGAGTAAATTAACGGTAGGGGTTCCTCCTTATAGGTTGCCCCGTGCAGGCACCGGGGCGGGATCAACTGATCCTGAGAATAGTGCTGCAGTAGCCATTGCTTGTCGTAAAAGGCGACTAAACTGGCTTAACGATTGGGTTCATACTTTCCGGAACCCACTATACCGGATTTGGCCCTCATGTACATTTTTGGCTTTCTTGTATGTGAGAGTTGAGTCGGGCTATGCCCCATATATAAAAGTAAGATTAGCGCTAATCCTATTACTTTTAGGGGTGGGGATGGGATAAATGATGCTGGTGTGGCGAGGGCCTGGCACCAGATCAGGTTGTTCTAATTTCAGGACTGAATATATATTTTGATTGTAAATATTGAGTTCTGAAGTTGGGATTTACCCCCCTTGGACAGGTGGATATGGGACTCGACCCCGTTGACCCGTCTGCGTGTAGACTCCCTGAGGCTTGTACCTCTATGTCAGAAAAGCGGACGTTAAACCCTATTCACTCACTCACTCACTCCTCCTTATAGGTTTGGCCCTCAGGTACGTTTTTATATTTGGTTCTTTTGTTACCTGGGAGTTGAATTGGATTATTGCCCATTATAAAAGTAGTAAGATCCTGATTATTACTGATTCTACTGCTTTTGGGACCAAGTGATTCTGGTGTGACGAGGACCTGGCATTAGATCAGGATTATTCTGATGTTGATAGGCTGCTAACCCCAACAAACAAACAAACAAAACCATATCATTTGCTTTTGGAATTGCTACACTATATACCCTTCTGCCTGTTTTGATGTGTTCTGCAACATTTGACCTTCACATTGTTACATGACATTTTAATTTGCGTTTTCATTATTTCCTATGTAATAAAATAAAGTAATGGTAGGAAGTTAGAATCATTTCCATAATTCTTAACATAAACTTACTTGGATTCTCTCCAGCTCAGGACGCCAGAGCTAGATAAGTTTTGTATCTAAAGAGTATTAGATCTATACCCCAGATTTCAAATTCAATGCGTGTTTTACTTTTACAAAATGTATTATTGATTTTCTTCCTTATTAATTAGGGAACAAATGATACAAAAATAAAACAGATTAAAAAATTCACTTATTTGAGCTGCAAAAAGCAAACACAGTTTTCTTTTTGCAGCTCAACGAAGTAAATTTTCAAAAAACAATTACAGCATTTTCACTACTCAATCTGAAAATCAATGCATATTGTCACATTGCTGTGAGTATTTTGTACTCCCACTGTTGATAATCAATGCGTATTCAGCTAAAAATAAGTGCGTAAAATACACCCCTTATCTGGAGCTTGAGGACACAGTCTTTCAGCGCTGAAGGTTTTTATTGTAATTTTAGTGTTGAATATATAGTGCTCCCCAAATACAGGAGCGTTCCTGTCTGCATATGACCTTGCTGTTTACATACAGCCTTTGTCGAACAATCAATCAAAGCAAAATATTATAAAGCAGCAGAAAACAACATTCATTTTCCCGCATTCTACGGGTTAACTGCATGTTGTCGGTGCACAGTTCGCTCATGAAATAACGCCTACCAATGTTATTACCATAACAGCAGCTAACCAAGAGAATTGAATTACACTTGCTCTCGTCTTTGCATTTGTTGATATTGACTTAGAATAATTAATGTAAAAAAGTGTCAAATATTCAAAGCAAATGCAGAACTTTGAATATTTGCCAACTTTTGACATAATTTACGGAACTTATTGCACATTTTCCAAATAAATTTTCACAAAAATAATTCATGAAATAAGACATACTGGTATTATCTGACAGACAAGGCCGTATATTTGTGCATATCTGTACTCTCAAGTATGGAGCTGTTAGCACAAATAGGCGGTGATATATTGCGATATGCAAATTAGCTAATAGGTTTGTCTGCTGCATAATGTCCATTGGTTATTGTGAATTTCATTACTGTATCTCAGTTTTTGTGTCTTTTCTAACTCGTAGATCTATATTCCACAGACATTCTGCTTATGTGACATATTGCAAACACTTGCAAATCTGAAACTCATGGATTTGATCACAGGTTGAAGTAACGGACCGAGGTTCATAAATAAATTAAATATGCCTCAAAGCATCAATAAATGAAGAAAAAAACATTATTTTTTTTCTTCATTTATTGATGCTTTGAGGCATATTTAATGTATTTATAGACCTCGGTCCGTTACTTCAACCTGTGGATTTGATGTGTCTTCTAACACTTAGACCTATTTTCTACAGCATTGTGTTTATGGGCATTTTCAGTATGCTTGTACATCCCAAACTCAGATGTTTCATTGCTGTAGACTCAGCTCAGCCAATCAAATTACATGTACTTGGTTTGAATTTGAAATACTTGTATATGACAAAACTTTTGTAAAATCATACGGTAGGGTCAGAGAATGGTTATACTCATCAACATTGCAAAGTATACTTATCTAGCAATGTATACTTTGAGGGAGAAATTTTCAATTTAAAGATAAATGTATTAATTTTTATTATACTGAATTTTATTCAGTATAATAATTCTGCATACTTTTAATCCTGAAATATACGCAGTCGTTAGTTCTATATGACATAATGCATTTCTGGAAAAATAAATGATTACTCCCTCAAAGATACTTTGCTAGATAAGTATACTTTGCAATTTTTATGAAATTGGCTACTGGTCTTTGCAAATGAGTACCGGTAGCACACATATATAGGACACGATTTTGTACCTTCGGACATCTGCGTAATTTCATGAAATACGTTTACACAATTTACAATATTTTCCATAAATGCCGTCAAAAGTTTACAATATTTTCATGGTACATGCAAGAGGAGTTTATAAGAGGGAGTTTATATAAACATATTACACACTACAATGCGATTTGTAAAATGATTTCTCAGAATTTATTATAAATGACCTTCACTGTTGATAGGCCGTCAAACACCAATAAATCAATAAAATCATATCTAATTTCAGGGCTGCATATATATTTATTTCGATGTAAATAATCCGTTCTGATTTTGTGATATTCCCCCCAATACAGCAGGTTAAATACGGGATCGATACCGTTGACCGTGCCTTAAATGACCTTAGCTGTTGATAGGCCGTTAAACACCAATAAGTCAAATCAAATAAATCCTGTATTTCAACATGGTAGTACATCACTGCACAATATCAAGATGCATCCACCCATTTCCTCTTCTCTCCACTCTCTAAATTGGTTTACGGCAACTCACATATAACCTATCCGGCCATTAAACACCAAACAATCAATAAACTTGCCTGGTTTTCATTACAGGGAATCATTTACACACTTTGGCACTCCACGAATTGCACAATAAAATTGCGTCATTCGGCGGCCACCAAATGACCACGGTTCGAAATGACTGAATAAAGCTCCCAATAAGTATGATCATAGTCCAGTGTTGTATCATGTAGGATCTCTTGCTTTCTCTTTGCATGCTGGGAAATTTGTGGGCTATAAATAGTTCAAAAATAGCAGAGGACAATTCACTGTACATGTATTTTCTTATATATCTGCCTATAAATATCATGAATATGTCTTGTAATTTCATTAGAATTGAGTCCACTGGACTCAATTCTAATGAAATTGCAAGACATAATTATAGAGAGAAATAAGAAACATACCGGTAATCATAAGTTGTTGGATGTTATTTTCACCGCTTGCAACAAGTTATAAAGCGTATGTTATCACCAGTTGTATTCCGAGCCTGTATTTGAAGCTTGAACTCTGACATTGGCTATTTCATGTTAAGTTTGAGAAAGTAAACAAAGAACGCTTCAAACCCAAATTTACAAATGCTACTCCGTCATAGCCCTTATGTAATGCAATGTAATGTAATTCAGAACTAACTGTGATGATGCTGCGTGAACAAGTCTACATTTCTTTCCAACAAAAACAACATATACATGTGCATTCTTAGCATATTACATTACTTGATAAATAGAATACCAGTCTAGTGTCATTTGATATCAAGTTTATCAGGCTCAGCTCGAAACTGTAGGAAAGCTTCGGAATTCCTACATGTTTCCTAGCTTTGCCTGATAAACTTTATATATAAAATACTAGCCTGGGGGCCGTTTCACTAAACTTTGTACGTCTAAAATGTTCGTAATTGCAAATTTAGGATCGTCTGGAAATTTAAATTGATGGATTTACATTTATTGAGCATAGGCTGCATATGCAGCCTATGCTCAATAAATGTAAATCCAACAATTGTTTACAAGAAAATCATAAGTTTGCACTTACAAACATTTTAGTCGTACAAAGTTTAGTGAAATGCCCCCCTGGTATTCTCTATGAACTGCAAGATTGTTTTGATTCACAAGCTAGCAATGTATCTGTTTGACCTACCAGTTTTGTAAGAGCAGAAAAAAAATCACGAAATGAAAAATTTGTACAAAATTTAGAACATGACTTGATGGGATTAAAAACCAGTGTCAATATTTACAAGCTCTGCTGTCAGTATAAATACCGCTTTCAAAGGTTAATGAAATTGTGACCTCCTGAGATAAGTGAGATCAGAGGAAAATTACTTTCCGTTAATGTTCCATTGGAATTTAATTTATCACACATTTAACTAGTAAGAAGTGTTAGAAGATTTGTTTTGTCTGCTTTAGCAACATTGTTTTCCTTACGATATTTAGTGTGTTCGGTGAAAGATAATAATGTTACAGAGTTATTAAACAACATAATATCATGCATAAATTGGACTGGTACTATAGTTGTTCTGGAAGTGTGGTATATGGACCGGGTACTAGTAGCCTATTTCATCAACATTGCAAAGTATACTTATCTAGCAAAGTATACTTTGAGGGAGAAATCATTTATTTTTCCCGAAATGCATTTTTTCATATAGAACTAACGACTGCATATATTTGATGATTAAAAGTATGCAGAATTATTATACTGAATTGATTACATTATCACAGCCAAAATGGCTGTGATAATGTAATAAATTCAGTATAATAAAAATTAATAAATTTATCTTAAAATTGAAAATTTCTCCCTCAAAGTATACTTTGCTAGATAAGTATACTTTGCAATGTTGGTGAAATAGGCTACTGGTCAGGTTATTCTAATTTAAGGGTTGAATATATATTTATTTAAATATAAATATTCCGTCTTGATTTTGGGATGTTCCCCCCAAATGCAGCAGGTTAAATGCGGAGTTGAACCCGTTGGCCCGGCCTTAAATTAGCTATTGTCAGGCCGTTAAACATTAACAAATTGTTCTGGAAAATACTTCTACAAATTCATGAATACAGTGTGCAGTTTAGTGAATGTATTTAAAAGGTAAAAAAGAAATAGAAAGGCTTATCGCAATAAACAATAATAAAATTGCGATGCACAATCAGCAATGGAATGTCATCCATTTAACCAACGACATTTTACAATACCCTAAATCCCTAATTTTTAATAATACCATTTCTATATTATCGCATATACAATCTCAAAAATACATAACCATATTTGAAAATAAAACACAGAGGATTTATTTCCCCTTGGTGTTTGTAAATCCTATAAAAGAATATGTGCTACACACTCATTTCTTCATCAGAGTTAGGGGGGGGGGTATGCATAGTGATCCAGTGTTGTGTAGGTGCCTGGCACCAGATCAGGGCACTGTCTTTCCATGCTGAATGTTCATTATTGTAATTTTAGTTCTGAATGTATGGAAATCCCCTCCCAGACAGGTCTGAATGGATGTAAATCCCCAATCAATCAATCAATCAATCAAGCAATCTTTATCGCATTTACATGAACAAACATATCTAGGGAAACAAATGCTGTATTTCTACATGAAAGTTGAATAAAATCTGTTACCATATAGTATTCAAAACTAGATCAAGATTAACCCTTTCAACCCTAAATAACTGGAATGGACTTTGATATGTTAATTTTTATTCTCAAAAATATTAAAATTACTTGCAAAACGTGCAGATCCTGATGAGACAGCTCGTTACAAGCCGGCTCATCTGGATTTACACTATTTGCCAATACCACTATACAGATCTGTATTGTTGAAAGGGTTAAAACAAGATTAAAATTAATGTTTTCCCTCTTAAAATAATAAAAAAAATATCTTATCAACTTGAGTTGAATGTACCATTTTGATTAATCGACCACTACGGTACATTTCATAATCGGTAATATAATCAGAAAAGCCCGTCCGATCAACTTCCGATAATAATCCATCATCGATGAAACAGTAGTCGTAAGTTTTGTCCGACATACGTTTCTTCAAATTTCCTCTCTTCTTTTTGATTTTGAATAAATCCAAATCTTAACATCAGCAGAGTAAAAGTACATTCAATATATGTGAACCAGCACAAGAAAAACCAACTTATTCAGTTTGCAACCAGTGTAGCCCCAGTAGCCTGTTTCATCAACATTGCAAAGTATACTTTCCTAGCAAAGTATACTTTGAGGGAGAAATTTTCAATTTTAGAATAAATGTATTAATTTTTATTATACTGAATTTATTACATTATCACAGCCAATTTTGGCTGTGATAATGTAATAAATTCAGTATAATAATTCTGCATAGTTTTAATCATCAAATATACATGTATGCAATCGTTAGTTCTATATGAAATAATGCATTTCGGAAAAATCAATGATTGCTCCCTCAAAGTATACTTTGCTAGGAAAGTATACTTTGCAATTTTGATGAAATCGGCTAGTGATCAGACTGCACAGATCAGGGCCTACACTGTTCGCTGTTGGGTAAGGGACATATTCCTGATGCAAGTAACATAAAAACTGTAGAACCATATCAAGATGCATGATCGAGGTTGCCAGTTGATCAGAATTTACACTGGTAAATTTACACTCAATAAGCCCCTTTTTGTCATGGCAAGTCATGTACGATCACAGCTATTTCAGTCTTAGAGTCTGGATCATTTTAATGCATATAAAAATGAATGCAAAACATTTACAGAGTTTCATAACTTGACAGCAAATGCATTAACCATAAGGAAGTCAGAAACGTAATTATGGAGGATATTGTATATCATGCGTTCATAGAGAATACCAGAGGGGGCGTTTCACTAAACTTTGTGCGACTAAAATGTTCGTAAGTGCAAAATTATGATAGTCTCTAAATTTCATATTAACAATGTTTTTTTGTAAACAATTATTGGATTTACATTTATTGAGCATAGGCTGCATATGCAGCCTATGCTCAATAAATGTAAATCCATCAATTGAAATTTCCAGACGATCCTAAATTTGCACTTACGAACAATTTAGTCGTACGAAGTTTAGTGAAACAGGCCCCTGCTGTTTGGTCCACTTTACTATTTATTCAGTATTTATTGATATCAAAAAATAGAGTTTATTGATATCAATAAATCAATTGAAAAAGAATGAATAGTAAAATGGCACACCTGGAATTATATTAAAAAAAATAGAAAAGTAATGAATTTAATTATTGATGTCAATAAATTTAATTATTGATATAAAAACTACAGTATAAATAGTAAAATCGCACAACTGGAATTATTGATATCAAAAAATAGAATTATCAATAAATCTAATTATTGATGTCAATAAATTTAATTATTGATGTCAATAAATTTAATTATTGATATAAAAAAGACAGTATAAATAGTAAAATCGCACACCTGTAATTATTGATATCAAAAATAGAATTGTTGATATAAAATAATTGCAGGATCAAAAGTAAAATGGCGCACCTACTGTTATTGATATAAAGAAAATAGAATTATTGATATGTATAAAGATTGAATAAATAGTAAAACTGCGCCCCATACACTTATAACTATAGTTTTGGGGAAGGTATTTGTATCTTAACGATGCCATGCTGAAGGTTTCATATCTTAATGGTGAGTCTTACTGGGATTCACACCTCGGGCCAAGTGATCCGGAGTACAGTAGATGTACCCCGGCCTTCACGCTTTCACTTCTAAGTAACTTGAATGGATTTTGATATGTTAATTTTGCAACCAATCCAATCGTCACAAAATGATTTTCAGACTCGTCCATTTATGAAAAGGGGGTGTTTTTGCTCTCAAAAATACTTGCAAAAATGAAAATTACTTGCAAAATAGCCGGATAATACTTGATACAAATTATTAGAAACAGGACTTTTTACTGACGAAATGGCGACCAATGCAGACACTGATCAGCAGATGCACAGTCTGATCTGGGTCTACACTGGTCACAAATTCCATATTTCCCATGTTTCCAGTCACAGCCACATGTGAGTCTTGAATTTTCGCCTTACATATCGTGTGTCAGATTCCCCTAGTTTTTATTCGGAAGACATCTTCCGTGATTGCAGCCATCTCTGAACGACCATCTGAAGTATTTATGGCATTAGGTTGTGTATATTTTGCCATAAATACTTTGTCTCTGACACCTAATTTGCATATTCTATATATCTTCAACGAAAATCAATGTCAAAATTCCCTGCCAATTACAGTATTTAAATTTCTCATGTTTTCCACGTCCGATATGGATTGTTTGTTACACGAATGGATGAATCACGTTATCCGATATGCTTGGCACTGAGCCTCTGTAGCATGCATATACAGTGATTATACACATACAGTAAACCCCCGGTATAGCAGTATGACTGGGGTCCATCTGAAACCATGGTTATAAGTAAATTATGTTTTATCCATTATAAACTGTATATGACATTTAGTTATTATTACTGAACATTTTGGAGCCAGTATTTGGTAGTGTTCTATCCAAATCCTAATTTGCATATTCTATTTATCTTCATGTCTGCCTTACCGGAAAATGATATATATGGTCATATTAATTACAGGAACAGTCTTTTGTGATTTACTTGTCATCTTTCTCTAAAGTGTAGACTTCATCTATATAGCGTTTTGTTACATACTTGTTTAGCATTTTATTACGTTAAGTCACGCTACCTTTCTCTAGTCATATATTATTAGTAGAACAAATACCAGCATCTAGAATCTCTTAAGATATAGATGTAGATTTTATAAGCACATACATGTGATAATATATTGGATCACATTAAAACACATGTTGTGTTTTAAGGACCCGTTCTATACCTGATCATTCTATAATTCAAAGATAATTGCTTCGTAAATGTGATGGGACATATGTATCACATACATTGTATATGTGAACACTGCCGCGTTACTGTATCCTATATGGCACATGGAGTGGCCAACTTGGCCATCTTTGTGTGTTCCAGCCGTCAGCCAGTTTCACCTCTTCTGGTGTTTGGCAAAGTACTGACAATGCGAAGTAGAACATATGAAAAATGTAGCCAATCATACCGGTACATAGAAAAGGCAGGACAACTGACTCCCATAACTGCCATATAATGGTATAGAACGTTTCCTTAAGTGGTCGGTTGGCAGAACCAATTTGTGTGACTTGATCAGATGCTAGACTGGCCACAACTGTCACATTTATCCAGTCACAAATATATTCTATAAACCGACAAGTTAATAAACAACGTTTTTAATGTGGTCGAGTATATGAGACACGCAATATGATTGTGTACCTAAGAACATGTGCGATTTTTTTATATACATGTATGTGATATTTTCATTAAATGATGTCAAAAAAATTATATCCCGCATGCTATGAAATTTCCGTCAGCTTCCGACGTCATGTACGGAAATTATCGCAAATGTTGTAAATATATTTTTCATGAAAAATGACACATGTTCTTATGTACAAAATCACATGGCGTATCCCATCCATATGTGACCTGATATGACAAAAATGAGCTTATTGAGTTGTTTTTTTACCAGCATAGCTCCTCCACCTAACACATCCATGAGGTTGTATCTTGAAGCCTATTTCACCAACATTTCAAAGTATACTTATCTAGCAAAGTATACTTTCAGGGAGAAATTTTCTATTTAAGGATAAATTTATTAATTTTTATTATACTGAATGTATTACATTATCACAGCCATTTTGGCTGTGATAATGTAATAAATTCAGTATAATAATTCCGCATACTTTTAATCATCAAATATACACAGTCGTTAGTTCTATATGAAATAATGCATTTTGGGAATAATAAATGATTACTCCCTTAAAGTATACTTTGCTAGATAAGTATGCTTTACAATGTTGGTGAAATAGGCTACAGATATATTGTTAAATATTTCCAACTCAATAGCGACTTGTATTGTCCCAGATCAGACAGTTGCGCAGACTGATGTGGGACAACACAAGTCGCTAGCTCAATAAATGTTTTTCTCATGTCATGTCTGATATATCCATATTATATAATGTATGTGCATTTATAGATTTACATATTATTTATGAGTATTTCCAACCTGAATTTCAAATGTATACTATATATACATATACTGTATGTCTTTCCTTGTCAGTTGTTGTGTTTAAAGGTGTAGGCACAAAATGTTCTTTGTATCAGAGACATCAGTAGCCTATTTCATCAACATTGCAAAGTATACTTTCCTAGCAAAGTATACTTTGAGGGAGTAATCATTTATTTTTCCTGAAATGCATTATTTCATATAAAAGTAACAACTGCATATATTTGATGATTAAAAGTATGCAGAATTATTATACTGAATTTATTACATTATCACAGCCAAAATGGCTGTGATAATGTAATAAATTCAGTATAATAAAAATTAATAAATTTATAAATTTTTTTAAAATTTCTCCCTCAAAGTATACTTCGCTAGAAAAATATACTTTGCAATTTTGATGAAATCGGCTACAGCTGAGATATTTTCTGGTAAAATATTCATTCACTATTACCCCACGTATTGATTGGCAGTATTATACATTTGATATCAGACGTAAATTTTCACTGATATCAGGGGCGATAACCGTGTTTCCTTAAAATGTTAAAAGCGGACGTTAAACCCTATTCACTCACTCACTCACTCCTTAAAATGTTAACGGACATTACTATTTATTATTCCCTGTATTCAGGTGATGCTTATAATTGGTATAAATAATTAAAAAGTATAATGCCTCATTTGCATATGAAAATAGCCTGATACCACCACACATCACTATCTGTAAAATAAATATCACTGAATGATTATACTCATAATTTTTAGAACTGGTGGAATAGTGACACAATTATACACTTATTTAATTTCTATAAAGAACATTTTGTGTAAATCTTACAAAATGAACTGAGAATGCAATATGTTTGTATCATTACTAAAACTGTTTCAAAAATGTTATTTTAAAATTTGAAGATATTGTTTTTATGTTGAAAGATTCTGAGTGTATTGTATAACCTGATAATGAAGAAGTTTTTTTTTTGTTACATTGATGCGACTTTAAGTTACATCGGCTTGTTGATGTTGTGACGGTATTCACAAAGAATCCAGAGTTAATTTCCATATCTTAACCCATTCCATGTGATGGGTATAACAAATTAAAAAAAAAAATCTGCAATTTTTCCAATTTATCATCGAAAGTATATGTTGTGACCACTCATTTGAACCGTCTCGATGAGACGGTTCAAATGATGGCCACACCATATACTTTTATGGAGATACAAGAAAATTAATCAGATTTTTCTATCAGCAAAATGGAGAATCCCCAGCATGAAATGGGTTAACAAAGAATCTAGCCTTAAGGATTCTTATCTTAACAGTCGGTCTGACTGGGATTTACAGTAGCCAAGTGGTCCGATGTAGTAAGGGTGTCTGACACTGGATCAGATACTGTCTTTCAGTGCTAACTTTTTTTCTTATTGTAATAGCAGTGTGGGTTATACAGTGCTTCACAATCACATATGCATTGCCATCTGTATATGTGGCTGTGACTGGAGAAATAGGGCTTATGGGAGTTGTAGCTCCTGATCAAATAGCACACTCCTGTTGTCTGATAATGGTCTGTATTGCTTGTTGGAAGCTTGTTTCATTGATGGGATGGCAAACAGTGCAGATCCTGATAAGACTGCAGATGCACAGTCTGATTTGGATCTACACTGGTCACAAAACCCATAAGCCCCATTTCTTCAGTCACAGCCGCATATAACATTATTGTTGAACAGACATAAAAGCCCAATCAATCTGCATCATGAAGAGTGTATTGTCCGTACTTAATATTTGATCTGACTTTATGAGAAATATAACTTCAGTTGTCATAATACATTATGAGCCTGTGTACAGAGAAATATGGCGTATGAGATTTGTGACTGGTGTAGCTCCTGATCAAATAGCACAGATATGTAGCCTGATAATGATCTACATTGCTTGTTAGAAGCATGCCGGGTGTTTCATTGACGGAATGGCGACAACTGCCGATCCTGATCAGGCTGATCTGGAACTACACTTGTCAGAAAATCCATAAGCTTCATTTCTTCAGTAACAGCCAGAGGCCATTTCACTAAACTTTGTACGACTAAAATGTTTGTAAGTGCAAATTTAGGAAACTGGAAACTTCATTTGATTGATTTACATTTATTGCTCATAGGCTGCATTCATTTGCAGCCTATGCTGTATAAATGTAAATCCAATAATTGTTTACAAGAATACCTACATTGTTAATGTGAAATCATAATTTTATCACTTACGAACATTTTAGTCGTACAAAGTTTAGTGAAACGGCCCCCAGATGTGTGGAGAAATCTAAAAAATGAATACATGTTTGGAGAGTGTACGTACGTGTATCATTATCTTGTATGAAGTGTATTTCTGACCCAACTGTAATTGTAATTTATTTTCATTATGTCTCACATATTTATTTATATAGTCTACAAATAGTATAAAGCAACCTTTATAATGCTGGATTAAGCTTTGTTATCATCCTTTATTTCGTCTTAACCCTTACACTGCTATATTAATTTTTGTCATCTGCTGTTTATTTTCTATTTTCCATTTTTCTCATCAAAAACATGCTTTGACAGCACTTAGGAATCATTTCCGATGCTGTCAAACCATGTTTTTATTAGCTAGGTTTTTTGAGAAAAAAATCCAGGCTATTGGATTGGCGAAAGCCGGGCGGGCGGGCGGGCGGGCGGGCGCGGGCGGGCGGGCGGGCGGGCGGGCGGCGGGCGGGCGGCGTCCACAATCAATGTTAAGTTTTCGTGTTTGAGTCCATTTCTTCGTTACTGTACCACCTAGGACCACCAAACTTTCACAGCTTCATAATCAAGGGGTGCCCACCACATATTACTATCCAACATGTTACTTTTTTTTTAACTTGGCTCATTTTTTCCGCGCAGTCGACTTAGCCATTTTCAATGTTAAGTTTTCGCGTTTACAATGTTAAGTTTTCGTGCTTGAGTCCATTTCTTTGTTACTGTACCACCTAGGACCACCAAACTTTCACAGCTTCATAATCAAGGGGTGCCCACCACATATCACTATCCAACATGTTACTTTTTTTTAACGTGACCCATTTTTTTTTTTTTTTCAGCGCAGTCGACTTAGCCATTTTGAATGTTAAGTTTTCGCGTTTACAATGTTAAGTTTTCGTGCTTAAGTCCATTTCTTTGGTACTGTACCACCTAGGACCACCAAACTTTCACAGCTTCATAACCAAGGGGTGCCTACCACATAAAACTATCCAACATGTGACCATTTTTGTTACCTTCACCTATTATTTCTACGTAATTGACTTAGCCATTTTCAACGTTAACTTTTTAACGTACGTCTGGTTAAAGTTTTTTGGTTAAAAGTTTTTCGTTATACTATATCTCTGCAACTGCTTCGCCCATTACCTTGAAACTTCACATGGGTGTTTATCATCATCCATATTATCATTCTACCCCCCAACCGTGCGGCCCCTGTGCCCAATGTCAAGGTAAAATTACTTTTAATTTTTGTTTTTTTGTGTACTATATCTCTGCAACTGCTTCACCCATTACCTTGATACTTCAAATGGGTGTTTATCATCATTGTCGAACCCGCTTGCAGAAAGCGCGATATCGTCGGCATTTTGGCATACGTCCGTCTGTACGTCCGTGTGTCCGGTTAGTGTCCATGCCTCGCCCCATGCGCGACATGCAGGCCACGGCCATCTAGTCTACAAAAAGTGGGTATAATTATGTTATCCAAGTGTCTATGCTTGGAAAAAACCTGGCCTTCGTGGCTTTGCCTCGTTTCTTGTTGAGAAATAAGGCAAAATATAAAGCAACAGCAGATGACAATTGTTGTGTGTAGCGGTCTGAGGGTTAATTTCAAATTGATATAAAAAGAACATTTGTTGATAGCCAAATGGTGATGATTTCCTAGATACAATGTCAATGCATGTTTTTATATTAAAAAAGATCATGTAAAAACAGCGGACTATAATATTTTAATTCAGTCATTTAAGGGTTAATGTATCGTGTATATACTATAACTGCATATATATTACATACTGTATAACATATATACATGTACAGTTTTAATATGTTTTTCACTATGATATACAACTACTATACGTATAGGTTAGAAATCTACAATTTTGTGCTGGTGAAACTTCATACTGATTTGTTTGTTTGTTTATTCATCATATGCAAACCATATGTGTTGCACTCTCATTGAAGACAACGCAGTGCCCTGAAAAAAAAATATAATAAAAAATAGGAAAGTTTTTATTAAAAGTGTTATACAGTGGAACCTCTCTAAACCGGACACCCTGGGAGGTCCCCAGGGTGTCCGGTTTAGAGGGGCCCCACTGTAAATCAGGCATATGGGCACCGCAAGACCGGTATATGTGTAGTGGGTGGCAGGTGGGAGCACGCGATGGGTAATTTAACGATCGGGGTTCATCCTTACCGGAATCCCAACTGGAAACCTGGTTTGGCCCTCACATACGTCTTTGGCATTTTGTATGTGACAGTTGAATCTGGTTATACCCCTTTTGTGAGTATTACGATATTCGTAATCCTATTTTAGGGGAAGGGGCCAATTAAGTGACTTTGGTGTTGTATGGACCTGGCACCAGGTCTGGTTATTCTAATTTCAGAGCTGAATATATTTTTTCTCGATGTAAATATTCCGTTCTAATTTTGGGACTTTCCCCCCAATGCAGCAGGTTAAAACGGGATCGAACCCGTTTGCCCGGCCTTACATGACCTTAGCTGTTGATAGGCCGTTAAACACTAATAAACTAAATTATTCTAATTTCAGGGCTGAATATATTTTATCTCGATGTAAATATTCCGTTCTGATTTTGGGATTTTCCCCCCAATGCAGCAGGTTAAAATGGGATCAAACCCGTTTGCCCGGCCTTACATGACCTTAGCTGTTGATAGGCCATTAAGCACTAATAAACAAACAAACAAACCGGTATATGTGGTTTGCGATCATGAACAGACATTATCAACGGTGAGAGATGACAATAACCAAATACAACATAGATGGGTGTCCGGTTTAGAGAGATTCTACTGTAATTAAACAAATCAAGATATTTCAGTTGGCTTTGATTAGCATACTTAACTCTTTGTATGCTGGGAAATTTGTGGGCTATAAATAGTTCAAAAATAGCAGATGACAATTCATTATATTTTCTTTTATTTCTCCTTATAAATGTCATGAATATGTCTTGTAATTTCATTAGAATTGTGTCCGGAGGACACAATTCTAATGAAATTTCAAGACATATTTACAGAGAGAAATAAAACATATACTCCTAATTCGTTTGGCGGATATTTTCGCCGCTAGCATGCAAAGGGTTAATACGCATATATAATTGGCACAATTATGCCTTTCCGTACATACTTCTGGAACACCATGTCTTTATGCATGTCTTCTCCAGTGTTCCTTGTGCTTTTACACAAACCGTTTGAATTAATGCCAAACTACATGCATTAAAGACATGTTATTCCGACATGTATGTCAAAATAGCGAGATAGCGTGGTTTTACAGCTTTGCTTGCTGCCAACATGGTACTTTGATGAGGGCAGATTCTTGGCTTATATATACTTGTAAAAACCTCTGCTTCAGCATGTAGTTTTTCTTACAGCTTATAATGTCTTTGCAGATAGAACATTCAAGTGGTTTCTCTCTAAACATGACACTCCACAATTAACCGCACTGCATTTTTGATGGGTTTCGATGTATTTTATCGATAATGATATTTTTTCGATGTAAATATTCCGATTTTGAGATTTCCCCCACAATGCAGCGGGTTAAATATGGGATTGAACCCGTTGGCCCGGACTTAACCCTTTCAAACACTACATACCTGTATAGTGGTATTGGCAAACAGTGTAGATCCAGATGAGCCGGCTCGTGAGGAGCCGAGATCATTTGCTAGTCTGAAAATCATTTGGCGACAATTGGATTGGTTGCAAAATGAACATATCAAAATCCATTCCAGTTACTTATGGGTGAAAGGATCAAATGACTGTATCTGTATAGGCCGTTAGACTCCAATAAATCAAATCTGTTCTAGATTGGAAAGCACACACACATGAACACATATGGCAGAGTGGTCATATACAGTACCTTAATTACCCTGTAAATGGACAGCCTGGGGAAGTCACAGCATGTCCGGTTCACAGAGATTCTATGGAAGCTACAGGTTCACAGGCCCGTAGCCAGACCTGTTTGGAGGGGGGTCGTTTTGAAGGACCAAGTGGCCTGAGGTATCTAGGGGGGTCTAAAAAGTGGACCTCGAGGCTGGGCGGGGGGGTTGTCCGACCGCTCCGACCCCCACCCCTGGCTACGGGCCTGTTCATTATATGAGACTTGTTAAATGATGTTAGGGCCACATACATTTCTCAGCAATTTCGATAAACAAATTAAATAATTTTTATTTTATTTTGTTGGTTATTGACACATACATGCCATGCCTTCTGTTGAAATGTTTTGATTTGATTGTTTTGAATGTATATTTAGTTTGATTTTTAAAGCACGTTTTATCTCAAATGAATTGTTGTTACCTGTTTTTCATGGCCACTGGTGTTCGGACTATGTTCTGTTGTTTATGTTCGGATTTACCTTTTCAATTCTGAACTTTTTTTCCTATAATGGCTTATATCATACGTATGTAATACTCGTATATGTTATAACATATTATTCATTTTCCCTTATTTTTCAAACTTTCTTCTACAGTGCATATGGCGCCCCGTGCAGGCACCGGGGCGGGATCAACTGATCCTGAGAATAGTGCTGCAGTAGCCATTGCTTGTCGTAAAAGGCGACTAAACTGGCTTAACGATTGGGTTCATACTTTCCGGAACCCACTATACCGGATTTGGCCCTCATGTACATTTTTGGCTTTCTTGTATGTGAGAGTTGAGTCAGGCTATGCCCCATATATAAAAGTAAGATTAGCACTAATCCTATTACTTTTAGGGGATGGGATAAATGATGCTGGAGTGGCGAGGGCCTGGCACCAGATCAGGTTGTTCTAATTTCAGGGCTGAATATATATTTTGATTGTAAATATTGAGTTCTGAAGTTGGGATTTACCCCCCTCTGACAGGTGGATACGGGACACGAACCCGTTGACCCGTCTGCGTGTAGACTCCCTGAGGCTTGTACCTCTATGTCAGAAAAGCGGACGTTAAACCCTATTCACTCACTCACTCACTCTACAGTGCATATGTGTTCTGGCCATTAAAATTAAAAAAAATCCCATAAATAAAATGTCTATTGTCTTCAACATTGTGACATGGGTTAATTTCCCTTTACACACAATGTACTGGTAGTGCATTATGATCAATGTCAGCACATTCTCCATACTAGATGATTGTAATGTGCTGTCAAAGTATGTGAACATAAAAGAAATAATAATGAAAACAAATGTTGTATTTGTTTCTTGTTAAAAGGTCATGTTTATTTTTAGCTGCTAGTATGTTGCAGATACCAGGGGTCCGTTTCACTAAACGTTGTATGATTAAAATGTTCATAAGTGCAAATTTAGGATCGTCTGAAAATTTCAATTGATGGAGTTACATTTATTGAGCATAGGCTGCATATGCAGCCTATGCTCAATAAATGTAAATCCAATAATTGTTTACAAGAAAACAATGTTAATGTGTAATTTTCAGACTGTCGTAATTTTGCACTTACGAACATTTTAGTCGTACGAAGTTTAGTGAAACGGGCCCCAGTACTTCACCCGTTATTGTCAGTGGACTATTCCTGTATATGGGCAATATGTGGACAAAAAAGGACATTTGTGACTATAGCTAGATCCCTATCATTGAATTGGGTCAATCTATTGATAGCGACATTATTTCATGTGTAGATTCTGACCAGAGTGTGCAGATAGGCAGGTTAAATATTAATCCAAATTTTCTGGCTGTCATGCATGGTAAGTAACCCTGAGTGACAGCCAGAAAATTTGGGTTACTTTGGGCTCTGCCTTTCATAAATGTTGTAAATTTTATCACACAGCGCCCATACTTATTATTTATCATGAGTGAATAAAATACTAAGCTTCTTTTTTTGCAGAAACAAATCATGTTTACTGTAACTTGGTGGTTTTAGGAACAAATCACCAATCAACGTAACATTAGGTGTAGTCTAATACTTGTGTCTTACTTGTATGCTTACTATGTGCAGAATAAAATGATAATACAACCCTATGTAGCTTTCGTTGTACTTGAACTATTGCCAGAAGCTATTTTGTCTTAACCCTTACACCACTTATTTTATTTTTTTGTCGTCTGCTGTTTATTTTCTAAATCCATTTTTATCATCAAAAACATGCTTTGACAGCACTTTAGAATGATTTACAACATGCTTTGACAGCACTTCAGAATCATTTCCATTGGAAATGATTCTGAAGTGCTGTCAATCGATGTTTTATTGATAAATAAGGCAAGATAGAAAAGCAACAGCAGACGACAATTGTTGTGTGTAGCGGTCTAAGGGTTAAGGTTAGACTATACCAAATGGCGCGAAATCGCCCAGGGGGTATGCATAAGTAGTCCGGTATAAAAAAAATAGTGCGGGCGATTGAGGTCACACAGACACAGTTTGCTTGCAAATCTTGATCCATTACTACCCAGTTTCACTTGAGGAACATTTTGGGATGCTTTTGACACCAGTTTTCAGCATATTTGTAGCATTTAAAAGAAAACACTGAACCTGTTGGTCACGTGATGTAAACAGAGTTTCCGTGGCCAAAAAATGTAAACAATATTGGGTGATATGACGAGGTTGGATTTTTCTTTCTTAGGAGTAAGTAAACCTATTGTTTAATTCATGCTGAACCAGTACAGACTGGCTGCAGGTCACGTACAAGTAGGTCCCACAGCATCCATACGATTAGTGAAAGTAGGAGAGACTGGTCTTATTGGATGGCATTCGGTTAAATTATATAGTAAAACTATTTGGTGTAGTCTAACCTTAAGAATTCATAACCGGTGGCTCTTATTGGGATTCTCATCTGGTGCCTATTTCACCAACCGCCATTGCAAAGTATACTTATCTAGAAAAGTATACAATTTATTAATTTTTATTATACGGAATTTATTACATTATCCCAGCCATAAATTCAGTATAATAATTCTGCATATTTTTAATCATAAAATATATACAGTCGTTAGTTTTATACTGGTGCCAAGTTATCCGGTGTAGTAAAGATGCCCGACACCGGATCGGAACACGATTCTTCAGTGTGGAAGTTTTTATTGTCATTTCAGAACGTTCAGTGTTACCCACAGACAGGTGCGAATCCTGTTTGTATATGTCATTGCTGTCGAACAGACGTGAAATCACAATCAGTCAATTATTTCATTATAATTTCTCCATTTGTTAAAGGTACATGCCCACTCAATTGGCACAAAATGTTCTTTATATCAGAGACATCATCTGAGACATTTTTTGGCAAAATATACATTCATTCACCCTTACCCCACGTGTTGATTGGCATTATTATACATTAATATCAGACGTAAATTTTCACACTGATATCAGGGGCGATAACCGTGTTTCTTAAAATGTTAACAGACATTACTAACTATTATCTGTATATATGTTGATGTGCAATGATCATACTTTATAATCTGTCGAAATATTATTTTTTCAGGTGACGCATTTAATTACTATAAATAATTAAAAAATACCATGCCTCATTTGCATATGAAAATAGCATGATTCCACCGCGCGTCACTATCAGTAAAATAAATATTACTAAATGATTATATATGTATAGCGGGCACTTGTAATTTTTAGAACTGGTGGTATGGGCGCTGTGTGATAAAAAGAGTGACACAATAATGAATTATACACTTAGTTAATTCCTATAAAGAGCAGTTTGTGCCTATTGAGTGGGCATGTACCTTTAAGATATTGAGAAAAAATATGTATTGATATTGGCGTAATTAACCGGTGCATATGGCGTATATCACCCACTATGCCGATTTCGTGTACAAACTAGAGAAATATATAGAAAATGGGGCCAGCACATGGTATTTGGCGGCCATCTTGGATTTGCTGCATTTTGAACACTTTCGTTGGTAAAATAGTTTACTAGTACTTTGGCCTGGAATTTAACTACCAGAGGTATGTGTGAATAAAAAATAATTGCATCAACCTTTTAGCAAATAGACAATTGCGGCTATTTCTAATTGCTAATGCATGGTCTAAAAGCACAACTATATAAATTGAAGGGGTGAATGGAAGAGGATGCTAGGTCCCTTTTGGACTTAGCCCCCTTCTTCCACTAACCCCTACAACTCGTCAACTGATTCCTATCTTTGGGCCACAAGCAATGTTGACCAAGATCAAATAAGATGGCTGGAAACGGTAAATCGGTTTTATTTATTTGATTCATCAATAATATCCCTTTCTGACAGAATATCATCTATAATTCTTATAATCTTATAAACGTAACGACCGTTATGGTAATTTTGACAGTACGTTCAACCCAAGGGATTGCGTGTCATGTGGAATTTTGTCAACTCGTTGGTTTCCATGACAACTGTAATTACAAACAAATCCATATGCCAACATACATATACTAACAACATGGCAGTTTCTTGTTACAAAATGGCACTAATGAAAACATATTTCTTTATAAAATGACACTTCTGAAACATGATTTGTTTACACAATGACGCTACTAAAACATGATTTGTTGCCAGAACATGTTTTCAATACATACACAGTGGGACCTCTCTCAACCGGACATCCTGGGATGACCACAGGGTGTCCGGTTTAGATGGTTCCACTGTAATTCAAGTATTTAATCACTCCAAAACATTGTGTAAGCTTTTCAGTCATGAACAAGAAATCAGAGATAAATACCAACGAAAAATATACCGATGCATTGTGGATGTCCGGTGTATGGCTGTTCACTGTTCTACATATACGGGGCAGTGACTGGAGAAATGGGGCTTATGGGATTTGTGACCAGCTTAGCTCCTGATCAAATAGCATATTCATGTAGCCTGATAACGAGATATATATTCTTGTTAGAAGCATGACGGGTGTTTCATTGATGGAATGGTGAACAGCGTAGATCTTGATCAGATTGTGCGGATGCATATGCTGGTCGTAAAACCCATAAGCCCTATTTCTCCATTCACAGCCACATATGAGCATTTGAGTATACTATAGTCTGTTTCACGAAAGCTGCCCAAATTTTACGGCTATATAGACAATTCAAAAACAATATTATTTTCAATAATATTAAATTAAAGGAAAATTTAAGAATGAGCCTTCTTTTTATTTCTTGAAATTCGGTCAAATATTGATTTTATTACGAAAAATTGATTTGTCTATGGGAATTTAACATGGGGGGAAAAAGTGGTAAGGAAGTGTGGGAGGAGTCAAAAAACGAAAAAAATTGGAAATTGACTCCGAAACCTGACTAGATAGCTTGGATATGATCTAACTAAAAAAACAAAAAATTAAAAAATCGGTCCAGTATTTCTAAAATTCAAAAAATATTCCCCATAGACATCTTCACGATGTCTATGGGGATTTAACATGGGGTCACTCCGTGAAGATGTCTATGGGGATTTAACATGGGGAAATTGTTTTTTCGCAATAAAATCACTATTTTACCAAATTTCACGAAATAAAAAGAAGGCTCATTCTTAATTTTTCCTTTAATTTAATATTATCAAAATAAATCTTGTTTTTGAATTGTTTATATAGTCGTAAAATTTGGGCAGCTTTCGTGAAACAGACAGTAGAGCACTTGGTATGAAATCATGAACTGGTAATCAGAGAAGACTCGCAACGTTCTTCTGTTTTGCTATCAGACTCTTAGCTCCAAATTCGCCACCCACTCCACCCCTACAGCTTCCCATTGCCAAATTGAGACAGTCACAATTACCAGTATGAGTGATGACGCTAGCTCTGACCCCGTATGCACTACGATTCCCTTTAATTTTGAAGGTCGTATGGAGGCACTAAAAAGCTTGGTCACACTTGCCACATCCTTGCGCATTTCCGTTATTATGAAATCCAAGATGCCCGCCATTCCGTATCGGGGTTTTTCAAAAGCTCCATATGCAAGCCTGCTAGAAATATAATTTCTACGACTATAAACATTAGTATGACTGTTAACTGGTAAAATTAAAGACACACTATAATAACCGCCATATTGGATTTTAAAATGGCCACCGTTTACAGTATATATTCCACATAACTGCTGGAGTGGGTGGCAGGTTGGGAGCATTCGAAGGATAATTTAATGCTGAGTTCATCCTTGCAGGAATCCCGATATCCCTGGTTTGGCCCTCATGTACATGTTTTACTTTCTGGTACATGGCAGTTGCATCTGGTTAAGGTGTCCAAATGCGTGAATTACGGTGTAACCCATATAAACCGGACATTCGGAACCCTTCCAGGTTGTCCGTTTAGAGAGATTGCACTGTATTCTGTCATCCTGTTACTACACAACCCCATCCCCGTTATATTCAGCGCTCCAGATAAAGTGTGTATTTGCGTATTTTATTCACTTATTTTAGCAAAATACGCATTGATTATCAAAAGAGGGAGTATAAAATGCTCACGGCAATGTGAAAATACGCATGGATTTTCAAATTGAGTCGTGGAAATACTGTAATAAAGTTGAAAATGTAGCTTACTTAGTTGAGCTGCAAAAAGCAATTTGTTTCCAACTGTATTACAGAATAAATAAGTGAATAAGTAATAATACATTCAAATACGTGAATAGTTAAATTTGTTTTATGTTGTAATCATTTGATCCCTATTTCATAATGAAGAAAATCAATGATCAATTTGTAAACTGAAAATAAATTACGCATTTAATTTGAAATCAGGGGGTACAATATTCTTTAGCCACAAAGCTCTGATATTACAGTACTTCCCCTCGTTTAACCCTTTGAACCGGAAATCCCGCTATAGCGGTTTATGCAAAAAGTGAAGATCCAGATGAGTTTCATCAGGATCTGCACTTTTTGAAAGTAATTTTAATATTTCTTAGAACAAAAACATCCCCTTTTCATAAATGGACGAATCTGAAAATCATTTTGTGACCATTGGATTGGTCGGAACATTAGCATATCACAGTTCATTCTAGTTACTTAGGGTTGAAAGGGTTAACCCTTATAGTGCGGAAAACAAATACTGTCGCCTGCTGTTGTTTCATATGTTGTCTTCATTCTCAATAAATCATGCTTTGATAACACATTATAATCATTTCCATTGGATATGATTCTAAAGTGTTGTCAAATAATGCTTTTATGAGAGAATTGAAAAAAAATAAAATAAACAGGAGACGACAAAATTTAATTCAGCGGTGTAAGAGTTAATAATGGGCGATATTGGTGTTGGTATAGCACACAATCGTTGCTGGACTGTTTGACGAGATGGGACATTTTCAGCTTTTCTCCAAAATGCCTCTGGTAGGACAGCTAATGGAAAAGTCTGTGATCAAGTTAGAATACTATAATAGGAGAATCTATTGTCTCCCGAGAGGTCAATAGTTAATGCTAATTATAGTACGTCTCTCCGGCTATTGGAAATCTCTATTTCTGAACCTTGTTGCAATAATTGGGCCTATAAGTGTAGTTGTAGCCATTCTAGTATAGTGTTTGACTTGGTATCACACTCCGATGCAGCCTTAACCCTTAGAAGACGGGTCACAAAAATGGTCTGCTGTTTTTGGCGGGAGACATACTGTCTCCACGCTATTGGGATCGTGATTCTGGCCGTTTGCACGGGTCTACTTTCGGAAGTGGCTCTCTGTTCATTGGGGGACGTCTCAATAGGGTCAATTTGCGTTCGCAATTAACAACAGTCAGGTGACAATTAAAGTCAGCGAGTGAACTGAAAGCAAGTTATTAATAGCAACGGCAATGCTCAACATTATGTGTAAAACAGTTGGCATGCCCAACTTTACTTTTGAAGATAATAAATTGCTGTTATTGAGACTCCCCCCGTATCGCTATTTGGATCGTGATTCTCTGTTCATCGGGGGACGTCTCAATAGGCTCAATTTTCGTTCGCAATTAACAACAGTCAGGTGACATTTAAAGTCAGCGAGTGAACTGAAAGCAAGTTATTAATAGCAACGGCAATGCTCAACATTATGTGTAAAATAGTTGGCATGTCCAACTTTACTTTTGAAGAGAACAAATTGCTGTTATTGAGACGCCCCCCGTATCGTGTACCACGCAGTCGCAATGCGACGTCGAAGGCCATTTCTTTTTCATATTGTGGTTTACGGGCGATTTTCGAAAAATTACCCTCTGGGTGAGCGAAACAAAATTCATGAAAACATTTTGCCGTTCATGCAGCATACACGTATGTAGGCCTACGCCCAGTCATAATTTTGAAAAGATTTCACATAATACGTCTGCAATATACCTCGTAAAACGGTTTATTAGTCGGACATAAAGCACCTTTGCTTCATCAACCTATTTGTGTTTAGAGCAGGCTGTATTTTACAAACACCAGTAACTGATCAAGTTCTCCAAATTTGCAGATTGTACATCCAATAATCAACATCGAATATATTTCTAACAAGGAATTTCTGAGTATGCAAATTCATAAGTGGCTACTTGTCTCCCGCCAGTCAGTACTTTCAGTACTTTGATTTTTTACGGCAGCTTGAAAGGGACACCCGGAATTATTTTCTATCTTGTTCCCAAGGTCTCGCGGGACAGTGCGCGGCTAGCTTTAAAAAGGGGGGTGGACGATTTTCTATATACATCACTACCGACCGTGCAAGTTGCAACAGTGTGTCTAGAAAACTAGGTTTATGAATATTTCTTGACTTTGGGAGGCTTGACTAGGTGTATTTTTTCAGAGTATTTCATAATTCTACGAAACTGAATGTAAGCTCCGGTTGATTTTGACATCTTGGAAAATGGCGCATGCTATGCTGTCTCGCCGGTACGGTTTCGCGTCAGAAATTAAGGTATTTTTCGGGGATTTCTAGCGAAAATTTGAGGTGGTTATGACCCCGCGTTGGAATCATTTTCAGGAAATGGTGTGGTGTTACAAGTGATAGAACAAGACATAACAAAGTCTCTGTGCCTCATGTTTTCAAGAAAACAATTCCAACAAATTCAGTCGCTTTGAAATTTATGGCCAAAATAGGTTGTAAAACAATAATTAAACACATCTGATGCAGTTAATGCATTTTTATTGTGACGCGCGATTTGTACTTCATTTGCGAGTATTTTTCAATATTTCAGTGTTGCAAGAGTCTCCTTAACTGATTGTGCGAGGCGATTTTTATAAGTCACCCGCCGGCCTCAGAAAATGAGATAGGATCTCGTTACCACAACATAGCAAGTCATTCCAATGAGATAGGATCTCGTTCCCACGAAATAGGATATCGTTCTCACGAGCCTGATGATAGGATCTCGTTGCCACGAGTTAACTTTCTCGTTCCCACAACATAGTCAGCCAATAAAAAAGTACCACCATTGTCATTCAAGATGTTGGTGGCGTGATATCTGCCAACCTATAGGCTGATTATGTCGTTCGAATGAGATTCTATGTCGTGGGTACGAGTTGGCTAACTCGTGGTAACGAGATCCTATCTCGTGGGAACGAGGCCCTGTGTCGTGGGAACGAGATACATAACTCGTAGGAACAATATACTATGTCGCACGAACAGTTTAGACCCTGGTCAGGCTGTACGTATGTATAGTTTGCAAATGGTTGTTAAGTCGGGTTTCGAATTACTTCCTTCACATTCTCATTTGTGGCTGTAACTGGAGAAATGGGGCTTATCGGATGTGCCACCAGTGTAGCTCCTGATGAAATAGCACATTCATGTAGCCTGATAACGAGCTGTATTCCTTGTTAGGCGCATGTCAGGTGATTCATTGGTGGAATGGTGATCTTGATCAGACTGCGGATGCACATGCTGATCTGAACCTACACTGGTCGGAAAACCAATAAGCACCCTTTCTCCAGTCACAGCCACATTTCTTGGAGACTTGAAACCCTCACAGGTGGACGACTCGGACCTAGCTATGTCAGAGACTTCGACCTGTGGAAGCCCTGGCATATTGGAGTAATTTGCACATACTGATATTGGGCTACACTAGTTGCAACTCACTATATACCGGTGTCATATGTGTCTACTCTGGGTCCGAAGAATATACCCAGGTCTCCTTTAACTGTGTTGAAAATGGTCTGAATGTAATAAATCATTGTCTACTTCAGCACAAAAATAATATTTATCTGGCAAATGATCCTATATCTACATATTTTCATTTCGAGATTTCTGTCTGATATAAATACATCTAAGTCGTGCTCTGCAAAAACCGACCTGATTGTCGTTGTGGTCCGTGAGTCTGATTTTGGTCAACTCATTCAAACAGTATACATGGATATCGATATCAGACTTCACGTGTGTGCTTTAGACAGATCTGTAGCAAGGCAGGCAACACATGTCATAAACCACTCAAGCGTAAGTCCAGTTTTGTCATTTCGCAACCACTATATGACAGCAGCTGGAGACTTCATTTAGATGTAGGAAACACAAATGCTGACAGTCGATATGGAGGGGACTGCTGCTAATATGTGGCTGTGACTGGAATAGTGAGGTGTGTGGGATTTGTCACCACTGTATCTCCTGATCAAATAGCACACTAATGTAGCTTACTACCGATCTATATTTACTGAGAATGACGAGTGTTTCATTGATGGAATGACGAACAGTGCAGATCCTGATCAGACTGTGCGGATGCACAGGCTGATCTGGATATACACTGTTCGCAAAACTGTAATCCCCATTTCTCCAGCCACATATCACCGTAGTTGTTCACAGTGTGCGGTAACATCTGTGAATACACTCATCATTTAATACAATAAAAGAACAAATCGCATGAACATATTTGCACAATGAAGTGCATAGTTTCAAGTTGATTGTTTTAACGAAGTGAGAGGTGTTGATTACGCACTTGCAATCCATATAGTAAATACCAGGCTAGTGTCTTTTGATACCAGGTTTATCAGGAAAGATTAGGAAATGAGTAAGAATTCCTATGCTGGCTGAGGACTTAATTCCTACCATTTCTAAACCTAACTAACTTCATATCAAAAGTCACGTGTCTTGTATTATATTTATCAATCAGGTAAAGTATTTTGCTACGTGCTGAAAATGATGTTCACTTATTAGTAAGTGTGTAATTGGTCAATCCACACAGGGATTTAGGCGGGCTACTGTATTATTAAAAAAACAACAACAAACAAATGTATTATTATGCAACAGGGGCCCGTTTCACTAAACTTCGTTAGACTAAAATGTTCGTAAATGCAAATTTAGGATCGTCTGGATATTTCAATTGGTATTCTGTATGTATTCATGTATTTCCATAGTGAACTTTTTAGATGTAACTATCGATGTTTAGCACAAGAACGAGAAGTTTGTTGATCTGTCAAATATATTATTAAAAACATTCAGACTCAACAACACCATCTGAAAAATCAGATCTACAGCGTCTACTTAAAGTATGTCCGCCAGTTCATACTTGGTATTGTAATTTTAAGAACGGTGGCCATCTTGGATTCCGTCAGTCCAAGAGTTGTTGTAATTTGAAGAACAGTGATAATCTTGGATTTCGTCAATCTAGGAGGTGTTGTAAATTGAAGAACGTTTGTCATCTTGGATTCCTCCGTTAAGCATATATGAGGTATATTGTAAGTTGATGAACGGTGGCCATGTTGGATTCCGTTAGGCCATGAGGTGTTGTATATTAATTAACGGTGGCCATGTTGGATTCCGTTAGGCCATGAGGTGTTGTATATTAATTAACGGTGGTCATCTTGGATTCTGGCAGTCCACGAGGTGTTGTAAATTGATGAACGGTGGCCATGTTGGATTCCGTCAATACATGAGGTGTTGTAAATTGAAGAACGGTGGCCATCTTGGTTTCCGTCAGTCCACGAGGTTTTGTAAATTGATGAACGGTGGCCATGTTGGATTCCGTCAGTCCACAAGGTGTTGCAACTTGAAGAACGGTGGCCATGTTGGATTCCGTCAGTCCGCAAGGTGTTGTAATTTGAAGAATGGTGGCCTTCTTGGAGTACATGGTGAGTTTAATTCTATCAAATCTGCAAAAATTGCTTCAATAATCCATGTGAAGTTGATTATCATGGGCACAGGAAAATATTAAGCATACTAACTCTTTCATCCCTAAATAACTGGAATCGATTTTGATATGTTAATTTTCCCACCAATCTATTCGTAAAAAAAATGAGTTTAGACTGGTTTATTTATGAAAAGAGGAGACAAGCAGGTCAAAAATAGGTAGTGATACTGTCGATCAATACTCGTCGCTTGAGTCTTTGGCTCAGGTGAGCTAAATACACTGATACATGCGAGGTTAATGCAAATAATGATTTTTTTCCCCAAGCATGTACTAAATTTGTTTACATAGTACTACACGTATTTCCATATAGCATAGGCAAGTAGTAGCCTATATTGTAATGCATTCCTTTACAATGTTAGTCACACTATCTTTTTCATTAAACCTACAAACGGCTTGTTCATTTATTTGTATGTGCGTGGAAGCGACAATGCATGTGTGGCCTGTATAGAGGTATGTGAGTCGGACCGTCATCGTTTGCTATGTTCAGCTTTATCTAATTCCAATTCACTATATTAAAGCAATTTATCCCGTCAACACAGTGCGTATGTGCCGTGAAACACGGTGCCGTGAAACATTTATGATATCCTGTCAATACGACATAATCACAGAGTATGAATATGTGTGGCTGGGGTAATGTTTTGGCATTTTAAAGCCATTTGTAGGTGTTAACAGGATAAATAGAATAGTAGGTTAGTGCCGTGAATGGGAAAATATATCTGGCCTTGCCAGATATTTTTCCCATTCACGGCACTAACCTACTATTCTCTATAGTTATGATGATGCAAGTCGAACCATCCTCAAATTGAAACGCACCGGGGCATATTGATCAATGATAGACACAGCATGCAAGATCAACCGACACATGATCGCCATTTCTGCCGCGGCTACTGGGATTGTCAAGTTGGTGCAGATTGTGCAAATTGGCATACTCAATACCAATCAAATTTCCAAGCTGGTGCAGGTGTAGACATAACAATATGGCCCAATCACTCCCACTACCCTCCCAGAAAAATAAATGTCAGATTAACCATTTCACCCCTAAATAACTGGAATGTATTTTGATATGTTAATTTTGCAACCAATCCAATCGTCACAAAATGATTATCAGACTAGTCCATAAAAAATAGGGTGTTTTTGTTCTCAAACAAATTAAAATTACTTGCAAAAAGTGCAGATCCTAATGAGACGGCTTATCTGGATCTACACTGTTTGCCAATACCACTATACAAGTATGTAGTGTTGAAATGGTTAGTAATAAATAAAAGTAAAAAAAAGATATAGAGATATGGCATGTTAGTGTAGTGCAGGTGATGCAAGTTGGCATACTGTATACTACTATTTGATTATGTTAAATGGCACCATGTGCACCAATCAGATAGTCACACTATTTTGAGTGCTGGTAGTACGATTGCCAAGGCAGTTGGTGCAATTTCGCATACTCAAAAAAGTATGATTATCATAATGGTTTCCAACATAAATAACCATACTACAACTAGTATGATTGTTAAGTTAGTGTACATCATGATGGTGCAATTTGACATACTGAAAACATTATTTTGAGTACGTCAAATTACATTATGTGCAATCCCAGAATGTGAACCTTAGAACAATATAATAAATAGACGAATACATGAGGCAACAAACGAGTACATTATCAAAGACACATATGGCACGAATAAGATACACATTGCAACAAACGTTCATGTATCATGATTAATTTTCTAATAGCGTATACAGTGCAACCTCTCTAAACGGGACACATGGGAGGTCCCCATGGTGTCCGGTTTAGAGATGTTTCACTGTACATGTAATTCCGATGTAAGAGCACTGAAACACATGCCTGTATGCTTTGCAATCATGAACAATGATACACATTGGCGATATTTGACAGTGAAATCAGTCATAAATAAATACATGTACATGTACATCGATGTCACAATGTTGTTCGGTTTAGAGAGGTTCCACTGTAATGGCATTCAAACAGGAACGTCACTGTGATTGCTATTCAATATCGCCGTAAGCTCTGACGCTTGTACATGTAATTTATTTAGAAATTTATATACAATATAATTTAACGTATCATTCAGGTTTCACATTCTAAGCTCCTCAAACACGATAATTAATTTAATTTATCATGTCTCACTGTACTACATTTTCTTATGGTAAAAACATGTAATGTATGTTATATACCAGAATAAAATATATTGTATTGTATTGTATTGTAATTATACTATTGTATACACTTGTACAATTTGCGGAGTTTGTTTTCTCATGGCATTATTATGGTAACAAAATGGAAATAAATTAATATTAAAATCCCTATAGTTCCCCATTTTTTCCAGATTTTTCACTAACTAACCTGTTGATCATGTAGCTCAGATGTTGTCCTATTCCCTGAAGAAAGATTATATCAGAAACGTTGACACATGAGCCAGCTCCTGTATATAGAGAATAGTAGGTTAGTGCCGTGAATGGGAAAACATATCTGGCAAGGCTCAGGAAACGGGATGGGCGAGGCTCTGCCGAGCACATCCCGTTTCCGTGCCGCGCCAGATATTTTTTTCCCATTCACGGCACTAACCTACTATTCTATTTATCCCGTCAACACCTACAAATGGCTGTAAAATGGAAACAATAGTATTGACTGGATATCATAAATGTTTCACGGCACCGTGTTTCACGGCACATACGCACTGTGTTGACGGGATAAAGTGTTGATATTCTACATGAACCCTTAGACCGATATCTTAAGTTTGTTGTTGTCTGCTGTTTATTTTCTATTTTCCATTTTTATCATCAAAAACATGCTTTGACAGCACTTTAACATAATTTACAACATGCTTTGACAGCACTTCAGAATCATTTCCATTGGAAATGATTCTGAAGTGCTGTCAAAACATGTTTTTATTGAGAAATAAGTCAAGATATAAAAGCAACAACAGACGACAATTGTTGTGAGTAGCGGTCTAAGGGTTAATTGTCATGAGTATAATTCACATCTTAAATTTTGGATATTTAGCATATGGAAAACATAATAAATGTACAGTGGAACCTCTCAAAACCGGACACCAAGAAAACACATGTGGTCTTATTTTTGATAAGTTTCTTGGTCATTCATCCCAGGTGATCATGTCTGTTCGTGATCGCATATCACACAACTATGGGTCAAAATGATCAACTGTCTGATTTACAGTGAAACCTCTCTAAGCCGGACACCCTGGGTACCTCCCAGGGTGTCCGGTCTAGAGAGGTTCCACTGTATATGCATTTGTATTACCCCCACTACATCGCAAAAGAGTAATTGTGGTGCAATGCCTCATTCGAGTCGTTGAGATGGGACTATAGGCGGGCACTGCTAATCTAAAATAAGGGGTGACCTCAAACAAATTGCAACAGAAACTAACATAGTGGCGTTTGGTTGGACATGCATCAGGGTTGATCATATCCAAAATAGGCAAAAATCTGCCCAGGCGAAATACCCTAATAATATAATTTCAAAATGGCGCCCATCTCCAGCTGTGGAATGCAATATATCGCAAACGGCTCGTCCTAGGACCCATAAATGTATTACTAATACACAGGAAAGTGGTACCCAGCTATCCATAAATGATACTCCTGTCGACCTATGACGTCATTGTGACGTCATAACCCAGCTATGATGTCGTAAATCATGTAGTTCGCCGTCGGGGGCGATTTTTGTCGCGCATTTCGTGTGATGTCATTATGACACAATAACTAACTTATGACGTCGGGGACAGATTCAAGAATTGTTTCATGGGGGAAACAGTTTAATCTCTATCAATAGCCAATGTCCAATAAATGTGTTTCTTCAATCTCCTCTTTGTCGAGAATCACTGGGCTTGGCGAGTTTGAGCAGGTCTCCCCATTGCAATGTCCACAAGCATTCGTACATTGCAGTCCAAAACGGCGACAAGAACACTTTTTGGTAGCACATTCCCATTTGCACATGCACCAAATTACTTTCAAAAGATGCTGAGGAGCTACTGGTGCATCCATTTTCTTTGGGCGAAGAGCACCGTTTCGCACTTCCCATCCCCATTCGGTAGGATTCATGTCCTCTCCATCACCCATCCACGTACGGACTTGAAGAAATACTCGCAAGGAATGATACATTGCCGCGTCAGATGTCGGTGGCAATGTTTTCACATCGATTGCTGTAGTACCTGTCATCACCTTCTCTTTAAACTTTCTCACTCTTAGTGCATTATCATTTTCTCCTGTTTTTCCTCCGTACAGACAAACCACAGCTTTTTCACCGGCTTCAGTTATCTCACTAGTACAGGGTAAGTCAGTCCCACAGAAGACTGCCGCTTGTTCCCTAAAGATCATACTGTCCATCTTCTTCAATGGTGTTGATTTTCCTATACCAAAAAGTCGAGACGTGGTGTCACATCCAGCGATGGCGTGAATGAATGGAAAACTCGAACAGGTATCTTCACCTAGAACCCCACGGACGTGACCAATGTCCCACAAACTATGCTTTGCGTTCTTCCTTTCGATTTTGAAGAAAAACTGTCCCGGTGGTATTTTAAGGCGATTTGCGTGATGGCATAACATTAATTTACAAGCAAGTCTGTGTCCTCACCAACAACACAGGTCTGACCGATGGCTGCTAATTGTACTCCAGTTTCTGCTATTATACAGTCTGCATCACCTGTGGCCTGTTTTGTGCCTATTCCATTTGATGCAAAGTGTTGCTTCATCAGATTGGTAAAGTTACATTTGTTGATTTCATTACTAAGGAAGTTTTCCTTCTTGGTCTTCAGTAGTTTGTTTCCGGTAAAACCACTGACTTTTGCACCAACGAGCCCTTTTGTTTGTCGCTGATGGGTGCTGTCTTTCGTAGAAGGGCGCTGTAGATAGCCGTCAAACACAACGACAGGACCTGAGCTCTGCTTGACTAGATCTACGTATTTAGTACATTTTCTATCAAACGAGGTATCCTTTTTCCACTGAATTCTGTGCAATAAAGAACCACCATCGAACACTGAAAACTGCTGCGCAACCGTGACCAATGTTTCAGAACCTTGAATCTGATACCTTTGTCCGATAGCGTCAGCTAGTTGCGACTTTGTCGCTTCTCTAATCATTCCATATTTGTCAAATAAAGCTGTTGGGTGTGTTGATAGTTCATATTGCAACAACTGCTCTAAGTCATTCTCATCTGTGTGTGCATTGCCAATGGCCAGCAACCGTTGGAACAGCAGCTGAGGAACGATGTTGACTTTTTCTCCATCAATGTCAAGTTGCTTTGCCTGAACCAACGCAACAGCAATATCTTTTTAGAGAAGGAAAACTTGAATGCATTTGTACCGTACATCTTCTGTAAGATCTTCTCACCGACGTCTTTAGCTCTATGAGCATTGACAGATGGATCAGCGGTAATGCCACTGGTGATACTCCGCAGGTCTGGTGTAGGCTTGAATGGGTTATTCTCACGTATAAAATTTAAAACAATTGAGGAATCTTTGTTATCACGTTTTACTCTTGCAGAAGCTAACGCTTTATGTTGTTCACTGGTGGCGAATGTCCGGTTAGTGAGTTCTTGCATCAATTCATTAAATGTCGCGCATACAGGTAACGACAACAGCCACTTATTTCGTTGTTTCTCATTAATAACACCTCTACCATGCACAAGACCTCCAGTAATGGTTCGCATAAGTGTCTGCTCGATGACAAGGTCCTTCGACAGTCCAGCCCAGAATCTTTCCCTTCGCCGGCCTTGTACAATCACGAAGTAAATCAACCATATCTATATATTGCAGCCACAATTCAGCAGTAGGGTATTTGTGCAGTTCGGCTTTGGTTTCAGATATGTTGACTCAGATTGCCGCTTCCACCGATATATCTTTGCTTATAACTTGATCAAACAAATCTAAGGCTCTTTTCAAGTCCGGACTGAGAACCGATTGCACACTCTCACTTTCGTTGTCACCAACTGGAACTGGATATACCTCTTGAAGGATGAGTCCGTTTAGCATAGAATCAATCATAAAATGCCCACAACAAGCACAGGAATATGATTTGCCGTTCAAGATGTACGTGACAGCATTTTCACCGTACCTAAGTTCCAATACTTCTCGGAGCCCACAACTAGTCATCAAGTTGCCAATACTGTCCAGGAAACTCATCATAGTATGGAATCCGCCCAAGTCTAGTATGATTTGTTTCAAGTCACTACTCTCTTGTTCATTAGCTACGATAGTTCTGGCTTTGAACCACAATGGACGATATGGGATAGCTGGGTTATGACGTCACAGTGACGTCATAGGTCGATGGGAGTATCATTTATGGATTCCTGGGTACCACTTTCCTATGTGTTAGTAATACATTTATGGGTGTTAGGATGAGCTGTTTGCGAGATATTGCATTCCACAGCTGACGATGGCCGCCATTTTGAAATTATGTTAATTAGGGTATTTCGCCTGGGCCGATTTTTGCCTATTTTGGATATGATCAACCCTGATGCATGTCCAACAAAACGCCACTGCGTTAGTTTCTGTTGCAATTTGTTTGGGGTCAAAAGTTATCCCTGCCCGCCTACTATTCAACATAGCATATACATGTACATGTACTACCATGGACGCAGATTAAAACCAAATGAAATCTAACCATGTATGTACCCATGTATGTAATGCAATCTGTGGTGTACCGAGGAGAAATTAGTTACCAAGGACATGCTATCTTCCAGCAAGAACCATCTGCGTATGAAGATGATTCGCAAGTGTTGTCAAAACATGTTTATGAACATGACATACAGAAGAAAAGAAAACATGAAGAAAACAGCAGCCTTTGCAAATCTGTTCCCACGGTGATGTATGCTCGAGGAGAAATTATGATTTTACCAAGGACATACAGTGGAACCTCTCTAAACCGGACATCAAGAAAACGCATGCGATCTTATTTTTGATAAGTTTCTTGGCCATTTATCTCAGGTGATAGCTAGTCTCAGAATGATAAAATGCCTAATTTACAGTGAAACCTCTCTAAGCCGGACACCCTGGGGTTTAGAGAGGTTCCACTGTATAATATCTTCTAACAAGCAACGTCTGCGTAATTTGTACTTCTGTGAAATATTGTACATCTCCAGAAACAGGTTCAGAGGTTTCTATGTCAAACTACCGACCGAGTGGGTGGCAGACGATACTTCACCCGGACATCCAATCGCTATCTATTACCACATCCGGGTTCTGATAACAATATGGCGCAAAAGGGTCCCCTGAAATGTGCTTTGACGCATTAAGACGATTCACATGTGTTGCCAAAACATGTTTATGCACATTAAATAGAGAATAAAACATCAGGAAGAAAATAGCAACCTACACAAATTGGTTCCCACGGTGCAAATGCCAATAAAACAGCGTTCCTGTCACACAGACGACACTATGAGATTATTAATAATAATGGTGATGCAATTACAAATGATGTATTGTGTTTTGGGATTGTCTGGTAAGAAGAACAATACTGAGAATTCCGTCTGGTGGCACATATATAGGGGATCCAGCGGTGTTTCATTCAACGAAGCTTAACCCTTAGACCGCTACTCACAACAATTGTCGTCTGTTGTGGCTTTTATATCTTGCCTTATTTCTCAATAAAAACATGCTTTGACAGCACTTCAGAATCATTTCCAATGGAAATGATTCTGAAGTGCTGTCAAAGCATGTTGTAAATTATTCTAAAGTGCTGTCAAAGCATGTTTTTGATGATAAAAATGGAGAATAGAAAATAAACAGCAGACGACAAAAAAAATAAGATAGCAGGCTACACACGTAAGTGGAAGCTTCTTTCATGCAGTGGAACCTCTCTAAACCGGACACCAAAAACAGACCTGTGATCTTATTTTTGATGAGTTTCTTGGTCATTTATCTCAGGTGATAATGTCTGTTCGTGATCGCATAGCACACAACTATGGCTTAGAATGATAAATGCCTGATTTACAGTGAAACCTCCCTAAACCGGACACCCTTGGACTGGTTTAGAGAGGTTCCATTGTATCTGCAAATGATTATTTTGAAAAGTACATAATGTGCATAAATGAATGTCGACATATATCACATCATTCTGTTGAAATGCCGCAAAAAGAAAATCAGGAAAAAATGCACGTGCATTATTTAGTGCATTTGTTCAAATGGATTGAAGATCGTACTAGTCAACAGTCTATGACAAAAGAAACGCGTCCTAGAATCACCTTTAATGTGATTCTAGGACGCGTTTCTTTTGTCATAGACTGTTGACCTTAGTGTGAAAATAATAAAATCACTCGGAGAAGTCGTGGTGGGTCGTGTTTACCATCAAGTTCCATATCGCCATGTTAAGTGCATTACCATACACATATAATAGGCCCAAATGAAAACAGAACACATACACAAATCAAACACAATTAAATGCTATGATACACATATACAACAAGCCATGTGATTTTGTACCTAAGAAAATGTGTGATTTTGCATTGAAAATATTTACCGAAACTGTCATAACTTTGTAAAGAAAATATCAAAGATATCGCACATCCTCGTATGTACAAACTCACATGACTTGTCACGTGTAGTAATATATCGGCACAACCCAGCACCTCAAAGAGGGCAATACGCACTACTGTCTGTTTCACGAAACCTGCCCAAATTTTACGGCCATATAAACAATGCAAACACAATTATTTGTTTTCGTTATTATTAAATGTTATCAAAAGTTAAAATGGCATGCCCACTCAGTAGGCACACATTGTTCTTTATAGGAATTAAATAAGTGTATAATTGTGTCACTATTCCACCAGTTCTAAAAATTACGAGTGCCCGCTATACATATACATGTATAATCAGTTAGTAATATTTATTTTACTGATAGTGACGCGCGGTGGTATTATGTTATTTTCATATGCAAATGAGGCATGACTTTTTTTAATTATATGGGAATTGAAAATGGGAGAAAAGGCGGTAGATGTGAATAAAAAAAACAACAACAACAAATTGACTTCGAAACCTAGCTCGATAGCTTGGAAATGATCCAACTAAAAATACAAAAGTTGAATTTTGAAAGTCGGACAACTATTTCTGAAATTATAAACAAATTCCCATGTTAAATCCCCATAGACATCTTCAATATGTGGGGATTTAACATGGGGAACGTACTTGTTTATTCGTAATAAAATCAATACTGGACAAAATAAAAAGAAGGCTCAGTCTTAAATTTTGATAAAATTTAACATTATCGGAAAAAATATTGTTTTTTCATTGTTTATATAGCCTTAACATATCATGATTTCGTTGTGTTCAAGGTTTCGTGAAACTAGTATTAAATGTAACAAACTCCCACTATTAACTTGTATCATTGTATCATTTAAAACAGCACAATTGAAATAATCTAAGCTGACGGAAGCGTGCCTCTGGTTTAGATTTTAAAAGCTTTCATGTCCTCTGACGAACGTAGGTGGACACCAGATAATGCGAGCTGTAATTTTCTAGAGGAACGTGCCATTGATCCGTCAGTGAGGATGTTTAAATGTTGAGCCGAGTAAAATGGGGAGCTGTGTCATTGCGGTCTAGATTATAACTATCCAGTAGCCTATTTCACCAACATTGCAAATTATACTTTAATCTAGCAAAGTATACTTTGAGGGAGAAATTTTCAATTTTATGATAAATTTATTAATTTTTATTATACTGAATTTATTACATTATCACAGCCATTTTGGCTGTGATAATGTAATAAATACAGTATAATAATTCTGCATACTTTTAATCATCAAATATATGCAGTAGTTAGTTCTGTATGAAATAATGCATTTTGGGAAAAAATAAATGATTACTCCCTCAAAGCATACTTTGCTAGAAAAGTATACTTTGCAATTTTGATGAAATCGGCTACTGGTTGGTAAACATGGATACGTTATAGTGTGTCCAACGCAGTTAATCCTTTCAACACCACATACCTATATAGCGGTGTTTGCAAACGATGTAGATCCAGATGACTCGGCTCGTCAGTATCGTCAGGATCTGCACATTAAAAAGTGTGCAAGTACTAAATGTTCATATTAAGATTTAATGGAAATTGTAAAAAGCGACAGACCGTTGTGCCAAGTGTAATATACACGCGCGATCTATAAAAAGGGTGTGCACGTATGTACAGTACATGTATTTGTATGGTCAGACGTGATAAACATACCATTTACTGGCTTTACCAAACGTACATGCGTATGAGAATATAGTGAACTTCAAAACAAACAGAGAATATATGAGAATCATGTAACACAAATTAATAACGCAAATATAGATCTAAACATTTTCAATGAATATGCCTGCATTATGTACGTGTGTCTATTTTTGACAGTGTTCCTATAACGATAGTCGGACTTGAATGTGAGCTGTAATCACGATTGTGTCACATTGTATACATGTACACGCACAACACGAAGTCGGGCTGGTTTTCGACTAGTAGAGCTAAAATTTATGGTATACGGGACTTTCAAAACGTTCGGTGGGTGCTTATTCGTGTTACGTGATTATTAACCCTTAGACCGCTACTCACAACAATTGTCGTCTGCTGTTGATTTTATATCTTGCCTTATTTCTCAATAAAAACATGGTTTGACAACACTTCAGAATCATTTCCAATGGAAATTATTCGGAAGTGCTGTCAAAGCATGTTGTAAATTATTCTAAAGTGCTGTCAAAGCATGTTTTTGATGATAAAACTGGAAAATAGAAAATAAACAGCAGACGACAAAAACAATAAGATAACGGTCTAAGGGTTAAGATCTCTTGAACTGATTTTATAATTATATTTACTAGAGAAATGAGGCTTATGTGCTTTGTGGCCAGTGTAGATCCAGTGCAGCATGTGCATCCACACAGTCTGATAAGGATAGGCACTGTTCGCCATCAACGAAACGCCCGTCATACCCGTTATGCTTCTGACAAGCAACTAATATATACATGTAGCAATTCAATATATACACGTATATCGTTATCAGGCTACATGAATGTGCTATTTGATCAGGAGCTACACTGGTCACACAATCCCATATATACTAATTGCTCCAGCCACAGCCAAATATGCCGGAACTGCAATGGAAACTAGCTCTTTTTAATGTGAGCACTGTGATCAGTCGAGTGGGTCTCGTATGTATATAGAGAGGCTACATTGTATATATCCAACACAGACATAAACGACATGTATACATACATGGTGGCCTATTCATATACCTCCAATTCAGTCAGTCAGTCAAGCCAATCCAAGTATACCAACCTACCAAGCAACGGTAAACCAGCCAGTCAATCAATCCATTTCCAGTCAGCCAGCCATCAAGTAAACCAACAAAACAACCAGCCAGCCAACCCATAGGCCAGCCAACCAAGCAATCGACAAAACAACCAATCAACCGGCCAGCCAACAAAACAACCAACCAGCCAACCCATCAATCAGCCAGCCATCAAACCAGCAAGCCAACCAAACAACAAAACAAACAATCAACCAAATCAATCAGTTCAATGCAAACAACCAACCAGCCAAACAATCCACTCACCCAATTTGGCTAAGCAATCCATAGTTGCGGAAATGTAACTGCAAAACACCCCGTACCGTACCGTAGTTATGGGAGTGTTTTACTGAGTTGCATTTACAAAACTAATCAGTCGACCGTTTTCGAATAAGCGCGAATACAGTTGCTGGTATTAATTTTGTAATGTAGCGAGACGCGCATACGTCAACGTAAACCTCACAAGTAATCATAAGGCACATCGGGATTTCCGAGAAAAAAACGAAGTTTCGTATCCTGTCAGCATCCTAAATCCCTGCCAGAACTAATTAGTCAACCGTTACCAGCAATAAACCTACCCCAACACCACCCATCACACTCAACCCCATCTCACCCCAACCCAGCCAACCATACAGCCAGCCAGCCAACCAAGCAACCAACCAGCCAGACCACACCTGCCAGCCAGCCAGCCAGCCAAGTAGCGACTCATTTAGTTATCTAGTTATGAACAGTAACTCTTGAAATATACTCCCGTAGTTGGGAGCAGATTGCAAGAGTTACTGTTCACAGCTATCAGTTATCCAACCAACTTGAGGCGATGTAATTATTAATTAAATAGCATTACAGTCCAGCAACCAGTACTGTAATTGTATACACTCGTGTTCACGGTGAGCGCTGGTATCTTTTGTGCGCTCTTGTTACGACAATGATTTACGACATCAAACTTTGTTGACAACTGTGTGAGACTCATTTACGACAAATTTATGCAAGTTTGTTGAAGAACAGGATCAAGGTGTTTACCATGCTAATTGGTTTGTTTTCATAGTGGATTGCTCTCATTTTCTTGGTCATTTCAGACCGTAACATCACAACGGAACGGCATAATGTGTGGCATAGTTCCACAGCGAATAGACAGCTCGTGTAATTATTCCTACAAGTGTTCGAGTTCAGAGGCTATTCAACCGGTCGACGGCAAATGATTTTCCAATATTTTCGCAACTGTAGTTTCTATTGGTTTTAGACATATAGGTGCCGTGATGCATAACGGGGATTAATGTGAAAGGAATATTATATATTCGGTATATAGCAGTTTGTGCATGAATAGGTTGATTCTATTCCAAGCCTATTGCTGGATGAATAATTGATTTAAGAAGCCACATAAACCTGGCTAGCGGACTGTGTATTGGCAGCGTCAGTCGGTGAGTGACACGCTTTACATACAGGAGTGAGGACTAACCGGCTAGAGCTAGAGAAATGATCGGAAATACATATTGACTATTTGCTATCCAGGTTCTATGCTCATAGTGGTATAGTTTATCGCTGGTTCCGGGTGTGGATTTATTTGCAGAATCTAAAAGTAAATGAGTTTATTATGTTACAGTTCAGATTTTCTGGTTTCTGTGGATAATTATCACCCAAATTGAATGTATGGATAAATTGTACTATTTAATGATTTTCTCACTATCCATTAGGTTTATTTAGACTTTCACATGGTTTACTTGATACAATAGAACAATACTTTTTTTTCCACTACAGTAATACTAAATTGAGGCATCACAATATAAAGTTCACTTGATAAATTTTATTTAAAAAAAAGATAGTCAAAGGCAACAATTGGTTTGTTACTCTGCTTTAAATATTGTATTTGCAAATTACGGGTTATAATTGGGGCCCCGGCCCGCTGAGAATCGACGGTGCCCTATAGGTTTCTCCCTGTCCGTCCGTTTATGTTTTGGAAGTTTTTGTAAGAGTTTCTCAAATCATCTTTCGGGGCCCTAAGAGCGTCGACGGACCACATTTTCAAGTTAATTTCTACAAACAAATATGCAATTTCCTGTAAACAATATTGTCATGCCATGCATGCAGTTTCCAGATTCAGGTGCGTTTTAAAATAACTATGAGAAAGATAATAATATTTAACATGTATACTGTGTATACCATAGATATTTTTAAAACTGCCAAAAGATAACTACTTTTTCAAATAAAAAAGGAATTAGTAATTGAGTATTTTCACTCCATCATTTCTGAAGCAATTGGGTATTTCAAATGTTTAATTGGGTGAAATAAAATCAAACTACTGTTCACACATCAACAGTTTGCTTCAAAATTAAAACATGTCTTGGCATTTCATTAGAATTGTCTCCTTGGAGACAATTCTAATGAAATACCAAGATATGTTTTCATGGAAAATAAGAAAAATATGCTATACTTGTAGTTATTGTTTTCTGCAGCATGATAAAGGTACCACAAAATTGTTATTGCTTTTTGATACTCGCTACTTCTGATTTCAATTGGGTTTTTGGCAATTTTAATTGGGTATTTAAGCAAATGCGCAGCTTATCTGGAGCTCTGCCTATAGCAAACAATTATTCAGATGTGGAATTTTGATAAAAAGAGTTTTTTATATCATGAAAAGAAAATAGATTTATCTCTTACCAATAATACAATTGATTATAATGTAGTTATTGATTATCATGTAGTTATTTAGTCCATTGCATTCAGAATTCACTATTCTGTGAAAACAAATATTCAATTTTTCTTATTCCTCAACAAAAGTATATGTTGTGACCAGCTGGTTGTGACCACTCATTTGAACCGTCTTCATGATGAAAAATGTGATGAAAAATTGTATTTTTTTTCTGTTTGAAAAACCCAAAACAGATTGTATATAATATAATTATAGTCATGTTACAGCCACATAAAATGGACCAATGAATGGACCACAATTCAAATGCATATACCTGTACATGTACTAATAAGGTCAAAGACCATCAAGCTGTCCTTATTAGTACATGTACTGGTAGACCATCATCTTATTTTATTACTGGCGTCAGGGCTCCAGATAAGTATCGTTACTCCATCACTTCTGAAGCAATTGGGTATTTCAAAATTTTAATTGGGTAAAATAAAATCACACTAATGTTTACACAACAACAGACAGCAATTAGTGAATAGTTTGCTTCAAAATGAAAACATGTCTTGGCATTTCATTAGAATTGTCTCCTTTGGAGACAATTCTAATGAAATACCAAGATGTGTTTTCATGGAAAATAAGAAAAATATGCTATTTTGTGGTTCGTTTATTGTTTTCTGCAGCATGAGAAAGGTACCGTAAAATTGTTAATTGCTTTTTGATTGGGTTTTGGGTAATTAAAACATGTCTTGGCATTTCATTAGAATTGTCTCCTTGGAGACAATTCTAATGAAATACCAAGATATGTTTTCATGGAAAATAAGAAAAATATGCTATACTTGTAGTTATTGTTTTCTGCAGCATGATAAAGGTACCGCAAAATTGTTAATGCTTTTTGATACCCGCTACTTCTGATTTCAATTGGGTTTTGGGTAATTTTAATTGGGTATTTAAGCAAATACGCAGCTTATGTGGAGCTCTGTATTGCTACAATAGTTGGACACTTGATATATTTGAGCATTTGGAACACACTCATGCCACCGTTAACATGACCTTGACCTTTTTTACCTTCACATTTTTGCGGAAACACGTAGCCATTTTTTTGCGTCAAAAAGTTTCTTCATCATGAATATAACTTTAATATTACTTAACTGATCATTTGGAACACCCTCATGCTGCCGTTAACATGACCGTGACCTTTTTAATCTTCACATGTTTGCGGAAACACTTAGCAAATTTTTTGCATCAAAATGTTTGTTCAATTTTCTTCATCATGGCATAACATTAATATTACTTGATGGATTGCTTCAATATTTGGACACTTAATACATGTAAGCATTTGGAACACTCATGCCACCATTTACATGAATTTGACCTTTTTGACCTTCACATGGTTGTGTAAACACTTAGCCATTTTTTTTATGTCAAAACGTTTCTTCAACCTTGACCTTTTTCATGTTTTAAGTATGCACTTATCTGACAGTTTTTGTGATGCTTACTTTAGCACATGCCCATGATCATGTTACGGTCAAATGCCTCGGCAGGCGCGACACCGCTTCCTTTGCAGAATTCTTGTTCTTATTTCTCACCAAAAGTATGCTGTATGATGTCACCACTCACCAGGAATGATAACATGACCACATTAAACAGTGTATGGCTGGAACAGACTGTGTGGATATACTGGTTGCAAATTCAAAAAGTCTTCTCTTTTTTGTGGTGTGTCAGATACTTACGGTTCTGTCTGAGCCATATTTATATATTTATTTCTATTACTTTCGGAATACACTTTTGGGTTTATGAAAATGTATTTCTTTCCGATTTCCTTATTTCTCATTGAAAGTATATGTTGTGACCACTCATTTGAACTATCTCTATGACATGGATCAAATGGTGATCACAATATATACTTCCAATGAGAAATAAAGAAAATGTTTACAATTTTCCATCAGTAAGATAGTGTATTACCAGAATGTAATTGGTTTGCTGTAAAGAAATAAGAGAGCTGTAAATTTGTTATAGCTGAATATAATTAATAATCACACCTGGCAACCATCTGGCAAAACTAGGCTAATAATTAATTTAACACATGTCATGCCATATACCGTACCAATTTACTAAATTCGATCAGATTTATACATACTGTATTTATTCTAATAGTAGCCTCTCCCCCCATATTTACAATCAAATTTTTTTATTTTCACATAGAAAATGATCTCAAAATTCATATTTCTGTATTTTTTTATAAGACCATTTAAAACTCGGGCGGGCGGCTGACAGAAAAAGTGCATAGTTTGTGTACACAACTCCTCCGAAACCTTTCAGTCGATCGATCTGAAACTATACACACGTCGTCTACACATATTGAAGATGTGCACCTTGGTGTTTTTATGCCGAAAAAATATCGCCTTTTTAACTTAGCCATTTTTTCTACATTTTTCAATACAATTATATATACGGTATGTACAGAGTTTGTGTACACAACTCCTCCGAAACCGTTCAGTCGATCGTTCTGAAACTATACACACGTCTTCTACACATATTGAAGATGTGCACCTTACCTTAACTTACCCATTTTTTGTCGAGCCTGCTTTAGCAGAGGCGCGACTATAGTCGGCGCTTTTTCCGTCGTCCGCGTCATCGTCTTCCGTTTGTCTAGGGATGATGCTTCATTACGCACACCCCGACATCCAAATTCTCAAGGTCAAGGTCATTTATTTACTTGTAATGTTCACCGGTTTTGTAACAGAAATGCGTTAACGTTTTTGTTTTTTCACAATATCTCTTTAACCCCTTGCCAGACTTTCATAATATTTCACATCAATGTTTGTCTAGGAATGATGCTTCATTACGCACACCCCCACATCCAAATTCTCAAGGTCAAGGTCATTTATTTACTTTTAATGTTCACCGGTTTTGTAACAGAATGCGTTAAAGTTAATTGTTTTTTCACAATATCTCTTTAACCCCTTGCACATCAATGTTTCACATATTTCACATCAATGTTTGTGTAGGGATGATGCTTCATTACGCACACCCCTACATCCAAATTCTCAAGGTCATTTATTTACTTGTAATGTTCACGGTCAAATGCCTCGGCAGGCGCAATACCGCTTCCGTGGCGGAATTATTGTTTCTACATTTTTCTATACAATTATATATACGGTACAGAGTTTGTGTACACAACTCCTCCGAAACCTTTCAGTCGATCGATCTGAAACTATACACACGTCTTCTACACATATTGAAGATGTGCACCTTGGTGTTTTTATTCCGAAAAAATATTTTTTAACAAAAATATCGCCTTTTTAACTTAGCCATTTTTTCTACATTTTTCAATACAATTATATATACGGTACATAGTTTGTGTACACAACTCCTCTGAAATAATGCTATACAGTTTCAAATTCTCATTAATGTTTCTTGCCTTGGTGACAGCTTCACATTTCTGCATCTTCGCTGTCTTGCCCATATTCGACGGGCGTATTTTGTGACTTACGGCACTCTTGTTGCAATTACAATGCCAAAACTTATTCAGAAAATTGTATAGCCCCGGGGGCGTTTATTATAATAATTACGGTACTTCTGCAAATGTGACTGGACCAATGAGGATGATGGCATTTGTGGCTAGTCATCCTAGGTTGATGAAGGATTCAAATTGAGTAGCTGCATTTCCCATAAGTGGGAAAACGATGCTCACATTCTACAGATTTCCTTCTGCACTTGTTAAATAATTTCTGAATTAGTGTACATTATACTTACCCTTTCAACACCACAGGCCTGTATAGTTGCATTGGCAAACAGTTTAGATCCAGATGAGCCGGCTCTTGACGAGCCGTCTCATCAGGATCTGCACTGTTTGCAAGTAATTTTCATATTTTTGGGAGCAAAAACACCCCCTTTTCATAAATGTACTAGTCTGAAAATCATTTTGTGACTATTGGATTGGTTGCAAAATTAACATATCAAAATCCATTCCAGTTACTTAGGGGTGAAAGGGTTAATTTGTTGACTAAATGGTGCAGACCATGAGCAGACTGTGAAAACAATGTATGCGTTGGCTGATCTGGGCCTGCACTGGATGCAATGGCCGTAAACCTCTGTCACAGTTTTTTTTATGATTTTGTCATCACTCATAAAATTTGCAACATCTCATCAAGACAGTGCAAACAAATGATTGCAGAAGTAACTGACCTAAGTCTATAAATACATTAACCCTTCCAACCCTATGTAACTGGAATGGAATGTGATATGCTAATGTTCCGACCAATCCAATGGTCACACAATGATTTTCAGATTCGTCCATTTATGAAAAGGGGGTGTTTTTGTTCTAAGAAATATTAAAATTACTTTCAAAAAGTGCAGATCCTGATGAGACGGCTCGTTATGAGCCAGCTCATCTGGATCTTCACTTTTTGCATAAACCGCTATAGCGGGATTTCGGGTTCAAAGGGTTAAACGAGGGGAAGTACTGTAATATCAGAGCTTTGTGTCTAAAGATTATTGTACCCCCTGATTTCAAATTAAATGCGTATTTTATTTTCAGTTTACAAATTGATTTTCTTCATTATGAAATAGGGATCAAATGATTAAAACATAAAACAAATTTAACTATTCACGTATTTGAATGTATTATTACTTATTCACTTATTTATTCTGTAATACAGTTGGAAACAAATTGCTTTTTGCCGCTCAACTAAGTAGGCTACATTTTCAACTTTATTACAGTATTTCCACTACTCAATTTGAAAATCCATGCGTATTTTCACATTGCCGTGAAAATTTTATACTCCCTCTTTTGATAATCAATGCGTATTTTGCTAAAATAAGTGAATAAAATACGCAAATGTGTGCTTTTTCTACAAAATATGAAAATTACTTACATTGTAGTATTCAAGGGGTTAGTTAATTAAGTTAACCCTTTCAACACCACAGGCCTGTATAGTGGTATTGGCAAACATTGTAGATCCAGATGAGCCGGCTCGTGGCGAGCCGTCTCATCAGGATCTGCACTGTTTGCAATTAATTTTCATATTTTTTAGAACAAAAACACCCCGTTTTCATAAATGGACTAATCTGAAAATCATTTTGTGACGGTTAGATTGGTTGCAAAACGTTCATATCCAATTCCATTCCAGTTTCTTAGGGGTGAACGGATTAACCAATTAAGTGTATGGCATGAATTTGTATTAATAATTTCTCAGGTGTTCGACTGCACAATGAAACACTTAACTTTACCCGACTCAAGCCAAGCTGTTCATTAACACTACAAAATAATTCATGATGTGGATTCCTTGCTAACAAGTGTAAAAGTACACGCCGGTACTATGATTTGATATAGTAGCAGATTAAATAGCACTGTTCACAATGGCGAAACAAAACAATGGAACCCGGGTTCGTTTTCGACCCGGATCGGACCCAGAGGCGGTACGAGTGGACTCGATATCAGGATCGCCCGCGAGATACCGCGCCAAGTACGGGTGTTTGGAACTGCCCATCATGTTCGAGCGGGCCGGCAGCTGGTGGCCAAATCCGAAATTCGATTCCGATGTTTTGGAGACGGAGCAGTGGAGCAGTTATTTTCCTCAGGCGAGGCATCGGTTTCAGTACGCGCTGTTCTACATTCTGGCAGCCTGCGTTGCGTGGGCAATCTTCTTCGGAGTCACCCAGCAGTATGCAAGGCAGTGGCCGTTCTTCTTGGTAGGCACGCTTATTCTATTCGGCCTTATCCTCCTGATACTAATATTCACCTACACAAATTATTATGAGAAATACTATCTGGTCACGTCGATATTTGTCTCCTGTCTAGTTGGTTGTTCCGTGTTGCTGACGCTGATATTTGAAAATTCGGACTTGTCAACAATCGGAGCTTTCACGTCGACTGTCGAAGTGTTACTTATGATGTACAGCGTCATTCCGATGCCGCTGTTCTTGACTGTGTCTATAGGGCTGACGTATTCCGTCGTATTCGAGGTGTTAACCGCACTACAGAACCATTTTATGCAAGCGCCATACTTTCTCGCAGGGAAAATTTTGCTTCATTTGTGTATTCATTTGATGGGCATTCACATTTTCATTATGAGACAAGTGCGACAGAGGAGCACGTTTTGGAAGATCGGTCAGTCGGTGATTGCGCGCAAGGACCTCCAGCTGGAGAAGCAGATCAAGGAGAAGATGATCCACTCGCTCATGCCTCCGTCGGTCGCCGTCGACGTGATGCGGTCTCGCGAGGACAAAGATGACGACGACATGGACGATATGCGCTCAAAGAAACGCAACTCGAAAACTAAAACCCTCCTGAAAGGCGAGATAATTTTTCGCCCGTTTAACATGAACCAAATGATCGACGTCAGCATCTTGTTCGCGGACATTGTCGGATTCACGAAGATGAGCTCGAACAAGACCGCCGAAGTTCTAGTGGGCCAACTAAACGACTTGTTCGGTCGGTTTGACGACCTCTGCTCCAAGACTGGCTGCGAGAAGATCAGCACATTAGGGGATTGCTACTACTGTGTCGCCGGATGCCCGGAACCGAAACCCGACCATGCGGTCTGCTGCGTCGAAATGGGACTGGGCATGATTGACGCGATTCAGAAATTTGACGAGGAAAACAAAGAGGAGGTTAATATGCGAGTCGGAGTTCACACCGGAACAGTTCTGTGCGGGATCGTCGGTACACGGCGATTCAAGTTCGATGTATGGTCGAACGACGTGACGCTCGCGAATACAATGGAGTCGACAGGGATGCCGGGGCGCGTGCACATCTCGAACGCGACCTTGGACTTCCTGAAAGACCAATACAACGTCGATGATGGGCCGGAGGTCGAAGGTAATGATTTTTGTTTTCTTAGGTGTCTGTATAATACTAGATGGTGCCCGCTACAATGAAATGTGGCTGTGACTGGAAAAATGGAGCTTATGGGATTTGTGTAGCTCCTGATCAAATAGCACACTCCTGCAGCCTGGTAACAATCTGCATCACGTGTTAGAAGCATGACGGGTGTTTCATTGATGGAATAGCGAACAGTGCCGATCATGATCAGACTGTGCGGATGCACAGGCTGATCTGTATCTACACTGGTTGCAAAACCGCTAAGCTCTATTTCTCCAGTCACAGCCACAAGTGGGTTTTATTGAATTTCTACACTGTGTAGATGTTTGATAACCTTTATTTATTAGTACCTGTAAAAGTTGAATTTGCAGGATTTGATAGGATGATTCTTTGACTGACTACACGTACAGGGGTCACACCTGTAGCCGATTTCATCAAAATTGCAAAGTATATTTATCTAGCAAAGTATACTTTGAGGGAGTAATCATTTTTTTCCCCCGAAATGCATTATGTCATATATATATTAACGACTGCATATATTTGAAGATTAAAAGTATGATGAATTATTATACTGAATTTATTACATTATCACAGCCAAAATGGCTGTGATAATGCAATAAATTCAGTATAATAAAAATTAATAAATTTATCCTTAAATTGAAAAATTCTCCCTCAAAGTATACTTTGCTAGATAAGTATACTTTGCCATGTTGATGAAATAGGGCCCAGTTATCCGGACGATCAGGTTATCATACAAATGAAACTACCTGTTAATTAAGCGCATTATTTTTATCCGATATTGCAATGAATACATAATGTATAAGTCACGCAGCTGCTCGCTGTTTCCATACCAGTGTGAAGAATATATCGCCAAGGTAAACATGTTAGTAAAATTTGCTCAAAACATTCCCCAACTCTGTCCACCAGTCATTTACAACGTCAAACGTCGTGCGGGGGGCACAATCGAGTGCGCCCATTACGTCATTGCCGAGTTGTTCTATAAATACAATAAATTTTATTGATACAGTGTTTTCCAAGAAGCGAAGGGCGACTGATTTTTCTGCAGAACTAAACGATGCTGTTTACATTGGTTTACGGGCGATAAACTTATGATTTCAATGTGAGAATAGAAATTATAAGACTATTATGCGTTTGATCGGATAACTGATTGTCGATGTTAATTTTGGGGCAATCTTACGACTGATGATCTGACCCAATTTTAACTGAGAAAGATGGCACATTTTGCTAAATACATGCGATGAGAAAGCTATTTTAAGAAAAATATCGTAAAAACGCAGCCATTTTTGTCCGATAATCTGGAGATTCCCTGTACCTGTAGCTAGCAAACAGTATAATCATTGGTAATGGTGGTACATCACCACTGTAAGTTTGAACTGGATCAACCCTTTCAGCACCACATGCAGGCCTGTATAGTGGTATTGGCAAAAGTGTAGATCCAGATAATGATATTTTTTCCATGTAAATATTCCGCTCTGATTTTGGATTTCCCCACCAGTGCAGCAGGTTAAATATGGGGTTGAACATGTTGGCCCGGCCTATTGGCAAAAAGTGCAGATCCAGATGAGCCGGCTCGTGACGAGCCGTCCCATCAGGATCTGCACGTTTTGCAAGTAATTTCATATTTTTTAAATAAGAAAACACCCCGTTTTCATAAATGGACTAGTCTGAAAATCATTTTGTGATGATAGGATTGGTCGGAAAATTAACATGTCAATATCCATTTCAGTTACTTAGGGGTGAAATGATTAACCCTTACTACGCTGATTTAATGTTGTCGTCTGCTGGTAATGCGTTATTTTCAATATATCTCGACAATAACCTTTTTTGACAGTGCATGAGAATCGTCTCCACTGGAGACGATTCTCATGTGCTGTCAAAACAGGTTTTTTGTTAACAAAAATTAATGCAAAAATGAAAAACAGCAGCGCGTATTGATGGTCATTTTTGCACTGTTTTCAGTTTAACTGTATGAATCCGCTAATGGTTCCTGGAATTTGTAGTACAGGAGTCAATCCATATTTTTTCGAAATATTAAAAATAATGACAAACACTGTAGATTCTGATGAGCCGGCTCATAATGAGCCGGCTCATCAGGATCTGCAGTGTTTGCACATTTTGGCTGAAATCCTGTCTCAAGGGTTGAATAGGTTAAAAACCATTTGGGCGCTAAACTCATCTTTAACATTATTAGCACCTTTATTCGAATGGTGCCAACAAGTATTACACACTTGATGCAGAAAAATAATTATTCACTTAAGCTTCTAGCCATATTTTGGCACTTGCCTATGGCATATTATACCGAGTGTGAAGTCTGTGTTATCAATTCTCACAGTTTTCAGGAAACTTTGCCTGTGCCATATGCACGCACACCTGTAGTTAGTTACATGTATTGGAGGCTATGACTATTGTTTACAGTGAAACTTCTCTAAACCAGACACCCGGGGAGGTCCCCATGGTGTCCAATTTAGAGGGGTTCCACTGTAATTGAGCACTTGATGATAATTTTTTTGTCGTTTTCAGTCATGAACAGACAGGAAAATTAAATAAATTACATTGAAACCCATCTAAATTAAGCACAATGGGGTCACCACAGTGTCCGGTTTAGAGGGGTTCCACTGTAATTGAGCACTCGGTGATAATTTTTTGTCATTTTCAGTCATGAACAGACAGGAAAATGAAATAAATTACACTGAAACCCATCTAAATTAAGCACAATGGGGTCACCAGGGTGTCTGGTTTAGAAGGGTTTACACTGCAGGCTGCAGCAGTTTCCTTATTTCCGCATTAACCCTTACACCGCTATCTTAATTTTTTGTCGTCTGCTGTTTATTTTCTATTTTCAATTTTTTATCATCAAAAACATGCTTTGACAGCACTTTAGAATAATTTACAGCATGCTTTGACAGCACTTCAGAATCATTTTCATTGGAAATGCTTCTGAAGTGCTGTCAAACCATGTTTTTATTGACAAATAAGGCAAGATATAAAAGTAACAGCAGACCCTACCGGAGAAAATCTGGAGGCACGGTTCCAGACGTTCATGGACAAAGGGGAACAACTATGACAATTGTTGTGTGTAGCGGTCTAAGGGTTAATTACTTTGTGACTGATGATGTCATGAAACACAGTTGTTTATTCAAACATGGCTCATGTGATGTGGACCACGTGATGTACATGTAATTTCAGACACAAACTAACTTTCCATTTAAACATTTGATTTTATTTCATATTTTAGATGACTATGCCTTGTTCATATCCAGCTTTGTATAATTGTATATTTAGGTCATAACAAAAAGTACTTTGGTTCTCGTATATAGCTGTGTCAGAATAATCCCTGCTCGTCAAGCGTTTTATCATCACAGAGAAATAAAATCGTACTGCAATTTCTCCACATGATCAATAAAAAACACTATTTAAAATGTTGTGATTTTTCATTTATAACGAGGTTATAGTCGCTTTATAGAACATATATGCATCTGGCGACTTGAACAAAATCATCTGACACACCAAAAAAATATAATTAAAAAATCCGCCCTCCCGCATTCCGCAAACGACGTGTCTGAGAACCAAAGTACTACTTACTGACTTTTTCACGAAATATGCCCAAAAATATCGGCTGTATATACAATGCAAAAACAATAATTTTTTTCGATAATTACAAATTTTATCAACATTTAAGAATGAACCTTCTATTTTATTCGTGAAATTTGGTTAAATATTAATTTTATTGCTAAAAAGCAATTTCCATTCCCATAGACATCTTCACAGAGTGAAGATGTCTATGGGGATTTAACATGGGGAAATATTTCTAATTTCAGAAATACTGGACCGATTTTCAAAATCTAACTTGATGTAGCAAGATCATCTCCAAGCTATCTAGCTAGGTTTCATGATCAATTTTCCACATTTTTGTGTTTTTCGACTCCTCCTGTAGCTGATATGGTGGTGTCTCCGGCCATGTATATTCATGTAATCAGTGCTGATTTACATTGTGGAAATATAGAAGCCTTGTTTATTTGCACTGGTGTGTCTATCAGATTTACCGACCGATTCCTTGATTAAATTTAGATGGGACAACATTTTCGTTTCATCTTATCACTCGACACTTGGCACATCTGTGGTCACTGCATGTATACAAGATAGACAATAGTAATAAACAGTTACGGAGAGAATACACATTTGTTTATACATGTACACCATTTTGGAGAAAAATGCATGTTTTTCTTATTTCTTCATGGACTTTCATATATATTGTGATCACCATTTGAACCGTCTCATCAAGACGTTTCAAATGAGTGGTCACAACACATAGTTTTAATTCGATGAGAAATGTGAAATATTGCGGAAATACAAATTAAATTGTTTATACCTGTATAGAGGTAATTCGGATTTAAAGGTACATGCCCACTCAGTAGGCACAAAATGTTCTTTATATCAGAAACATCATCAGAGACATTTCCTGGCAAAATAAACATTCATTCATTATTTCCCCATGTAATGATTGGCATTATTATACATTTTATATCAGAGGTAAATATCCACACTGATATCAGGGGCGATAACCGTGTTTCCTTAAAATACATTACTAATTATTCTCTGTATTTATATTTTGATGGGCAATGATAATACTTTATAATCTGTCGAAAATACTATTTTTTCAGGTGAGGCATTTAATTTGTATAAATAATTAAAAAATATCATGCCTCATTTGCATATGAAAAAGGCCTGATACCACTGCGTGTCAATATCAGTAAAATATATATTACTAAATGACTATATCTGTATAGCGGGCACTCGTAATTTTTAGAACTGGTGGAATAGTGACACAAATATACACTTATTTAATTCCTATATAGAACAGTTTATGGGCAGGTACCTTTAATATCTTAACCTTGATATGACTGTATATCCTTGTATGTAATAAATACTGTTGGGTTGTTTGCTTATTGTACCGGTAGTTAATTAAACAAGTATCTTTAAAAATGCACATTCTTATCACGAAACATCACATTCGTGCATACCACCATGTTATAACACTGAATTACGCTTTACTGTTTATGACGGGCGTGTCTCCAGATTAGCATGCACATCTAAACCGTCCGATCAGGGCTTATGCTGTTTGCCATTCGATCACTGAATGGCCATCAGCAAAAAAAAATTAAAAAATTGACTCTAACATAAATTTGACAGTGTAAATGTCTCAGAGTAGCAGTATTTATGGTGCAAATATCAGAAATGCCTTACTGTTCATTTTCTTCGCAGACCATCCATATTTATAAGGCAGCTGTATGTGTTAACCCTTTCCCTGTTTTGCGATATTTCGACTCATCCAAATCCAAAACATCTGAATAAAAGAATGAAATGCTGGGTCAAATGATGGTTAAATTATCTGATAGAGTAGAAAACATTGTGGGAAAAGGAGAAATTGCTTGTTACAAGCAATTTCTCCTTTTCCCACAATGTTTTCAAAAGACATCTTCTGCAGAGGCGTGAAAAGTCGTCTCTATCAGAGAAAGGGTTAAATTCTATCCACATAATTTTCCATAACTTGGCACATTTATCTCGCAAATTAATTCTTTAAATCATAATGTTACAATAGTACCCCCCAACCTTGTCTATTTTTGCATTTAACATTTACAAATTGTCTGCATAAATTGCATATAAAATGCTATATTTGAGACGCAGGGTTTTAACCTTTTTTATATATTCGGTTTCTACTACTTGTTTGTTTATATTATCACGTTTTTAATATAAAAAAGTTGACACACATTTGACCAAGATCTCACAAAACCGGGTTAGTGCCTGTTTAAAGTGACTGTCTCAGATGACGTCTCAGATATGATCCAATATTTACACCTATAAATTCATAATGCACGTACTTTAAACAGACCAAATGTATTATGAACCCCAGTAAACGCAACAGCCCATGGTTTTTGTCGAGCCCGCTTGTGGAAAGCGAGACATAGTGATCACAATGACGTCCGTGCGTCCGTCCGTCTCCGTCCGTCCATCCATCCGTCCGTCCGTCCGAAATCTGCATTAAAGTTTTTAAAAATAATCTCTAAATATGTCTTGGAATTTCATTAGAATTGTGTCCTGGACGCAATTCTAATAAAATTCCAAGACATATTCATGATATTTATCGGGAGAAATAAAAGAAAATACAATGAATTGTCGTCTGCTATTTTTTAAACTATTTATAGCCCACAAATTTCCCAGCATGCAAAGTGTTTATTCACGTCATGCACATTAAATTACATATATGTATAAATCAATCGCACCATTTTATTGTCGCGCCTGCTTTAGCAGGCAATGTCAAAGAGTTTTGTAAAATTTTCTTCATCATAGTATACCTTTAAAAATTGTTTACAGATTGCTTCAATATTTGGACACTTGATACATGTGAGCATATGGAACACACTCATACCGCCATTAACATGACCTTGACCTTTTTTACCTTCACATTTTTGCGGAAACACTTAGTAATTTGTTTGTGTCAACATTTTTTTTTTACAAGCTTATATAACTTTAATATTACTTGATGAATTGCTTCAATATTTGGACACCTGATACATGTAAGCAGTTGGAACACACTCATGCCGCCATTAACATGACCTTGCAGAAACACTTAGCTATTTTTACGTAAGTTTGTACCAGTTTCTTCATTATCATCATATACCTTTAACATTACTTGATACCTGTGAAACGTCAAACGTTTGTACAAGTTTCTTCATCATCATATATCTTTAATGGGCAATATTCAAAACTATTTCACCCCTGAAAATCATGACATCACTTTTTGTCAGTTGATGCGCCCCACGCCAAATTTACGTTCATTGTGTCGGGGAACAGTGAAAACATATTGCCCCTCGATGCCGTGGACGACCAGATGCACTATTGCCCTCCGCCTTCGACCTCAAGCAATGCAGGGATTCCGCTGGCGATCGCCACTTTCGCAATTGGCGATAAAAATAAACAATTGGCGATAAAAAATTACAATTGGCGATAAAAAATTACAATTTTCGAGAAAAAAAGTTTATCGCCAAACTTTGTATGGTTGGAGTTGCTAATGTATATGGTCATGGTGCACAACTTTAGTTTGAGCTGGCGATCAGTTATTGGTCAAATATGACCGATAATCCATGCCGGACGGCCTCCGATTCTGTGTGAGATTCTTTCGTACACGCAAATTTCGCTTTGGATGGGGTATACAAAATGCGAATAACTGAATAAATGCTGGAAACGGCGATTTGAAGTGAATATATTCACACACCTAATACCTTTACCGATTGCCAGAGACAGAAGTCATACATTTAATCGATGTTTATTGTGTTTGTGCGAGCCGGAAAAGAGAGGGCTCTTTCTATAATAGCCATATTGATACTCACCTTTATAAATAGAATATGGTAATGTACGAGAACAAGTGGGTGGGGTAATGGGATTTTTTTAATAGGTATTTTTTTGTGTCGTAGGTCCGAGTCTTCCACCTGTGCATGTATCAGGCTATTTTCATATGCAAATGAGGCATGATATTTTTTAATTATTACTAATTAAATGCGTCACCTGAACAAATAATATTTTTGACAAATTATATAAAGTATGTTCATTGCACAGCAAAATATAAATACAGAGAATAAATAGTATTGTCCGTTAACATTTTAAGGAAACACAGTTATCGCCGCTGATATCAGTGTGGACAATTATGTCTGATATAAAATGTATACTATAAATGCCAATTAATATGTGGGGTAATGGTGAATGTTTATTTTTCAGAAAATTTCATATGTACAGAATATATATATATACAAAACTGTCTGTCTCTCTATATTATAGCATACTGAGTGGGCATGTACCTTTAATTCAGTAAGTAAATCATTTATTATTATCCATTCAGCAAATACCGGTAGGTGAAAAATTATCAGTCAGCGATTTGATAAACAATTTTATAAAACTTGTTTTTGTCAGATTAGGAACAAAATTTTATATTCCAAGGACATGTCACAATTCGTGGCCCTGACTGGAGAAATGGGGCTTAATATGGGATTTATGACCAGTGCAGATCTTGATCTAGTAGCCAACTATTGTAGCTGGCTAACAAGATTTCTTTTTTTAGAAGCATGACGCGGCTTCATTGATGGAATGGCGAACAGTGCAGATCCTGATCAGACTGTGCGGATGCACAGGCTGATCTGGATCTACACTGCTCGTAACATCCATAAGACCCATTTCTCCAGTTACATCCACATACTACAGAATATGATCATGCAAATTCAGTGTGCCTTTCAAGGACTTCCCCATGACCAAGGTAAGGTCAGTAGAGGAAGCTGCTATATTGTACGAACCCACTCGTTTGTGGGTTGCTGAAGTTCGTGATGGGTTGTGGTCTAGGCGTAGATCATTGGACTTCAATACCGGAGGTTGTTAGTTCAATTTTTTTATTATATCAGGGCTGTACAAATTGGAACGCCCGACACCCGGGACAAGTCGGTTTCAATCTCAGGCAAGTGCCTCTATACTGGAATTTAGTCCCGGGCAAGTCATTATTTTCTGTTAGAACGTCCCGCCACAAGCCTGTTTTTTGGGACCGGACTGTCATAAACTTAATCCCAAAACTGACCACTTTATCGATCGATAACGCCGCGGGTTTTCTGGCGATTCGCAGCTACTGTGTTACACAGTACATGTGTATCGCAAGAAAGTGATATAGCAATCTACAGCGACCCTGATTATATTAATGTAATCGAATTTGAAAGTAATTAGCGAATTAGCGAAAATATTCTGCGGCGATCGATGGTTATTGATTTATTTTATGTATGTTAACGTTTTCATCTCACTGCGTCGACAGGCTGAAGAAAAAGTGCATAGTTCGTGTACACAACTCCTCCGAAACCGTTCTGTCGATCGATCTGAAACTATACACACGTCTTCTACACATATTGAAGATGTGCACCTTGGTGTTTTTATGCCAAAAAAAATCTTTTAACAAAAATATCACCTTTTCAACTTAGCCATTTTTTCTACATTTTTCTATACAGTTCTATATACGGTACAGAGTTTGTGTACACAACTCCTCCGAAACCGTTCAGTCGATCGATCTGAAACTATGCACACGTCTTCTACACATATTGAAAATGTGCACCTTGGTGTTTTTATGCCGAAAAAATATTTCTTAACAAAAATATCACCTTTTTAACTTAGTCATTTATTATACATTTTTCTATACAATTTTATATACGGTACAGAGTTTGTGTACACAACTCCTCCGAAACCGTTCAGTCAATCGATTTGAAACTATACACACGTCTTCTACACATATTAAAGATGTGCACCTTGGTCTTTTTATGTCGAAAAAATATTTTTTAACAAAAATATCACCTTTTTAACTTAATAGCTATTTTTTCTACATTTTTCTATACAATTCCATATACGGTACAGAGTTTGTGTACACAACTCCTCCGAAACCGTTCAGTGGATCGTTCTGAAACTATACACACGTCTTCTACACATATTGAAGATGTGCACCTTGGTGTTTTTATGCCGAAAAAATATTTTTTAACAAGAATATTGCCTTTTTAACTTAGCCATTTTTTCTACATTATTGTATCCAATTCCCTATCATTTCTACTTTACACTCTACTTTTCTATCTCTGCCTAAATTAGTATACATGTTTAGCACATCGAGATGAAGAAATAATGCTATAGACTTTCAAATTCTCATTAATGTTTCTTGCCTTGGTGACAGCTTCACATTTCTGCATCTTCGCTGTCTGGCCCATATTCGACGGGCGTATTTTGTGCTTGCGGCACTCTTGTTAGGTTTTATTATTGTCGATAAATGTGTTTTGAGTATGCACTCGTCGCAACGTTATGTCCGCGGTGGCACAGTGACAAAAGACCACGAGAATAAATATGTACTATACAATGTTTATTATTATAGATATTTAATATAATATGTATATGTGCCAAGTGCTCAATTGTATTATATTTAACAACTATGATAATAGTTTTTGTTTTGGGACAGGTTTTATGGAGAGAAAAGTCAAAATATGAAACGACAGCAGACGACAATTTGCGGTTCCCACATTCTAAGGGTTAAACCCTTTCACAAAGACACACGGCACTAGTAACAAAGACACACGGCACTAGTAACAAAGACACAGGGCACTAGTAACAAAGACACAGGGCACTAGTGAAAAGGGCCCATTAGTTCTTTCATTCATAGGAATTGCAATTAAATTACTCTCTGAAAATGACACAAAAAAATCCTGAAATTTATAGATTTTCTTCTTTGTCTACATAAAAAAATCCTGCACTGTTTAGGGAAAAACAAGAAAATTGTACATAAAATAATATAACAGAACATATTGTGTCCCATGCCGAAAATGCAAGCGTACCTATTAAAAGGGAACATTGGAATTCTGCATTGTGCAGGGTTAAGCGGTTAATGGTCATTCTTGGTAGACCGTCTGGCCTGGGTTGGGCTTTTGCAGACATATTAATAGATGAGCTGGAAGAATAACAATAGTTTGTCATTCAATTATAGTTATTCAAACTGTCTAATGACTAGAGGAAATTGTAGACTATTGTAAATTATGCAAATAATCTACAAGCCTGAGCTATTGAGTCTGATCAATGTCCGACAGAAGTATATGGTGTGACCACCATTTGAACCATCTCACCGAGACGGTTCAAATGAGTGGTAACAAAATATACCTGAGATGAGAAATAAGAAAAATACAAAGGAATTATTTAAATTTTGCATACACCTAAGCCTATTCCGTCTGTAATGGGTTAACCCTTTCCCTGTTTTGCGATACTTCGACTCTTCCAAATCGAAAACATCTGAATAAAAGAATCAAATGCTGGGTCAAATGATGGTTAAATTATCTGATAGAGTAGAAAACATTGTGGGAAAAGGAGAAATTGCTTGTTACAAGCAATTTCTCCTTTTCCCACAATGTTTTCTAAAGACATCTTCTGCAGAGGCGTGAAAAGTCGTCTCTATCAGGGAAAGGGTTAATGGCACGGTGTCTCAGACAATGTCTCTGATATTCAACATGTGATTTCTCGTTAATGATATCTGTTCATGATTGCAAAACATCCAACACGTCTTTGAGTGATCAAATGCCAGAATTACAGTGGAATCTCTCTAAACCAGACACCCGGGGAGCCTCCTGGGTGTCTGATTTAGAGAGATTCCTTAATACAAATGAAAATTTGACCCATTTACTTCATCCATAATTTATGAAACCTTCGATCTATCTTCGATCACATTTGTAGCTGTGACTGGAGAAATGGGGCTTATGGACTTTGCGACCAGTGTAGATCCAGATCAGCTTATTTGATCAAGAGCTACACTGGTCATAAATGCCGTAAGCCCAGTCTCCGCGAAACTGCCAAAATGTTACAGGACATTCGGTCTGGTAAACTTGAAATTTTTACCAAACCGGACAAACAAACATTTAGCGGACCAAATTTAAAAATAAAATTGATTTTGTGTGATAGCTTTTTAGTATACATGTATGAGGCATATAAGAAAAGCTAGCTAGCACCAGAAGCGCGTACCAAAGGAATGTGATTTCATCGAAGCTTATCATTTTTAAAAAAAAATTTATAGTCGGACATTCGGTCCGGCGACTTCCGGTTTACCGTCGGACCGTCGACACTTTTAACGGACATACCAACGGACTGACGACTTTAGCGGAGACAGTAAGCCCCATTTTTCTAGTCAAATGTACACCCACATTTAATAATATCATTGATTCAACCAGCACTTATGTTCAAACAGAATTAATACGCAATTGCGGAATTGCTATTCCTCTGTGACCGTCTATTGTTTGAATATGACACAAACTTATAAATGCAGTTATCTTAATGTAAATCTAATTGCGGTGTCGGGGAAGTTAAAATGATTTTGCAATGACACCGATTGTACGAGTGACACTGTATACATTTGTACACGCTTATACTTTGATTCTATTGTCTTGTCTCAATTGATATATATGTTCATTTGTCACAAAATGGGACGGACTCGTGTGTTTTTGCATTTACATAGTAGGGTATATATGTCACGCAAACATGCTGTTTAGGCCCATTTACATTTATTTACATTTTTCTACATATCTCAGGAACAATTGTAGCAATTTTTATGCATTAACTCTTTGCATGCTAGTGGCGAAAATATCCGCCAAACGAATTAAGAGTATATGTTTTATTTCTCTCTGTAAATATGTCTTGAAATTTCATTAGAATTGAGTCCTCAGGACTCAATTCTAATGAAATTCCAAGACATATTCATGATATTTACGGGGAGAAATACAAGAAAATATGATGAATTCTTGTCCGCTAGTTTTGAACTATTTATAGCCCACAAGTTTCCCAGCATGCAAAGAGTTAAAGTGCAGATACTCCGGTGAATCACATACTAGCATCTGCAGTTATTTCCAGAAAACTTACATTTACAACTAAGTAAGTTTTCTTGAAATACCGTAAGTTATGATATTAAATGCTCCTGGGGCTGGCTACGCAATTCGTGCAATGGGTATCAAAACGTGGAAAATAGGATAATTTTTGTTTATTTTTTTTATTTTCACATACAAAAACCATTTAAAACAATGTTGTTTTACCCCTGTCTGTCCATTAGTCTATATGACCCTAACTGTTGGTGGGTCGTTAAACCCTCCCTTGGTATGTGAATAGAAAAACTGTGAACAAGTACCCTCGAAATTTGTACTAAAAACAGATTTGTTTGATTGGCCAAGCAGTATCATATTCATTGTTACTAAGGGTCGGTTTAAACCACACCAGAACACTTTTTAACCCTAACAATGCTGAATTAAAATTTGTCGTCTGCTGTTTATTTTCCAATTTTTCTCACCAAAACCATGTTTTGACAACACTTTAGAATCATTTTCAATGGAAATGATTCTGGAGTGTTGTCAAACCATGTTTTTATTGAGAAAAAAAGACAAAACATAAATCAACAGCAGAAGACAATATACGTTTCCCGCGTTCTAACGGTTAATGCCTTATTATTACTAGATTTCTGTGCTTGTACTGGAATAGAATTATGTGTAGGTTGTTGTTGTTGTTTATCGAATTTAAGGGTTTCCCGACACGGTGGCAGGGATTACCCACGGATTGCTCCGCTAAGTTTGCTGGGTTCCTGGGTAAAACCAGTACTAGAAACAAAAAATGAATTTTGAAAATGTTGAGCCTGTGCAATCTGGGTAGAACCAGTTCGCGGGCTTAGGGCCCCAGAGACAAATGTGTAGAATGGATTACTGCTGGCGGCCACCAATTTGGTGACCTAATTTCGCGCAGTAATCCGGAGCACGGCTGCCAAAAATGGTTATGTGTAGGCGGTCATGTTGTTATTTATATGGCGTCATTTTAATACCTTTGGAAAGATGCCTTCTATTCGACAATATGGGTGAGGCTTGCAGTGTCGTTAACCCTTTTGCCTCTACTCACAACAATTGTCGTCTGCTGTTGCTTTTATATCTTGCCTTATCTCTCAATAAAAACATGGTTTGACAGCACTTCAGAATCATTTCCAATGGAAATGATTCTGAAGTGCTGTCAAAGCATGTTGTAAATTATTCTAAAGTGCTGTCAAAGCATGATAAAAATGGAAAATAAAGAGCAGACGATAACAAAATAAGGGTTAATGCATCTTTGGATACAATACCTTTAATTGAAAAAATCTGATTATTTTGTTTATTTCTGAAAAAAAAAAATACATTGTTGCCACTCATATGAACCGTCTCGTCGAGACGGTTCATATGAGTGGTAACAACATATACTTTCAAATAGAAAATAGTGAGAGAAAAAAATCATACGACTGTAATTGTATCTAACCTATAAAGAGCTAAATTACTTGTTCAGTATTGAGCAACCAACAAATATTTTCTGAGATTTCCAAAATATGAAACTACTATGTAGGAGTTCTAATTTGTCTTGAATTTCTAAAATGCTTTCACTGGAGTGATCAGAAACCATATTCAGTAATTTCTCGGCTGCGCTGCCTTTTTTTCTAGTACGAAATGTAGGTCAACATTTTGCCGTCGACCATCCCCACTTTCACATTCACTTTATTTTCTTTGTTCCGTTTTTCTCATGAAAACATGCTTTGACATTTCCAATGAATATATAGATTCTAAAGCGCTGTCTAACCATGCTTTTATTGAAAGGCCCCTGGAGGCATGGTAGTTTAGTCCCTGCAATAGCAGTTGATAGTTTTCTTTTCCCGCAATGGTTGAAAGTTAACAAAAATTATGTTTTGGTCATTTTCAACAAAATTTGAAAAGATAATAGCTTTTAGAAATATCACTTAACCCTTAGACCGCTATGCACAACAATTGTCGTCTGCTGTTGCTTTTATATCTTGCCTTATTTCTCAATAAAAACATGGTTTGACATCATTTCTAATGGAAATGATTCTGAAGTGCTGTCAAAGCATGTTGAAAATTATTCTAAAGTGCTGTCGAAGCACGTTTTTGATGATAAAAATGGAAAATAGAAAATAAACAGCAGACGACAAAAAATGAAGATAGGGTTAAACTTTAAACTGAAAAATGTAATATCGTCACAGCATGTGAATGGATTACCGATACACAGGAAGGTAAAAAAAATCTTTTATATCATATTTTTTGCCACTGAGAACGTAGCTGCACGTTGTCCGCTTTATAGGCAACAGGTTGCACTATATCGCCACACCACGCTACACAGTAAAAATGTGCGTAATATCATTTACACATGCAGGATGTTGACGTTCATATTTGCTATATCGTTATTCAGATACAATTATACAATATGACACAAAAATATTACCATAAACTTACCTAATAAAGTGTGTATTACCAAATTTCTTAGGTTAATACTCTCCACGAAGTAGAAAGTAAACAAAGAACACTTCAAACACACAATTGGAAAGACTACTCCATCATAACTGTTATGTAAAGCAGTTTAATGAAATGTAATTAGAACTACATGTACTGGGAACCTAGGGCCCATTTCACTAAACTTCTAAAATGTTCGTAAGTGCAAATTTAGGATCGTCTGGAAATTTCTATTGATGGATTTACATGTATTGAGCATAGGCTGCATATAAATGTAAATACAATAATTGATTACACGAAAACATTGTTAATGTGAAATTTACAGACCAGGGTCGGATCCAGCATTTGGGGAACGGGGTTTGTCCTATTTTCAAGCGATTATGCTAGGGGGTTCCGGGAGCATGTCTCCCCCCCCCCCCCCCCCCAAAAAAAAGTTTTTGAAATCTAGATGTCTGGAAATGCACTTTCCTGTGTTTTACGGCATTTAAATTCAGACTCAAACTGGTGGTAAACTGTGATCTATGTAAACTCCGTGGCTGAAGGGGGGGTTGCAACCCGGAACCCCCCCTCCAGATCCGCCCCTGCAGACTATCATAATGTTGCACTTACGAACATTTTAGTCGTACAAAGTTTAGTGAAACGGCCCCCTAGACTAGCCGAATAACTGCTATATAAACAGCCCGCATAACCCAGAAACAGAAAACGACAAATCATTCCCCCACCGCAGTGAAATCACTATAGTCTGCCAATCCCAAATTGTCCACTCCAGATTTGACCCAATAAACAAATGAGCGACTACAATCTGAGTTAGTTCCGTAGGCGGCATTCTAAAATTGTTTTTCTAAATCTCCGACAACGGACAGCATGACGTTAATACGATGGAATACAGGACATTGACTTATACCAATTAAGCTTCCGTTCCTGTCATTAAAGGCACTTGGTCTGAAATCTGTCCTGAAAGTAAAAACACTTTTTTGTCAGACGTATTCAACCCTTTCAGCCCTAAGTAGCTGGAATGGACATTCACGTTATTTTTCAGACGATTAATTTATCAGACAGAGGTATTGTTTGATGAATAAGAAAATAACCACAAATGGTGAAGATCCTGATGAGACGGCTCGTTACGAGCCGGCTCATCTGGATCTACACTTTTTGCAAACATTTTGATCAAAAGTGTTAAATACATATTTGTATTGTAATTCCGAAACAAATTGTATCTGAAAATTGATCTGGGATTTGTGAAAAATGTATGTAACAAACATTGTTTAGCAGCTCGTTAGAATCATTTCCCAATGGAATGATTCTGAAGTGCTGCCAAACCATGTTTTTATTCAGAATAAATACAAATGATCAAATAACAGCAGACGGAAATTTTTGTTTCACACATTTTAAGCGTTAAAAAAAGTGAACAACGGCAGACGACAAAAATGACAAACGTCAGCTGACAGTTTTTGTTTCACACATTATAAGGATTAAAAAATGAAAAACATCAGACAACTATTTTTGTTTCTCACATTTTATGGGTTATAAAATGAAAAACAGCAGGCGTCAATATTCATTCCTGCCTGCACTGGCCTTGCACTGTTACATTGTGTAGAGTCTTGGAGACGTTTCTGTACTTAGTACGCCAAGGCAGAGCCAGTCTAGCCCTTAGACTGCTGCAGCCGGAAAATGTCTTATTGTATATTTGCCTTCTTTCTCAATAAAAACATGGTTTTTCAGCACTTTATAATCATTTCCATTCGAAATGATGCTAAAGTACTGTCAAAGCATATTTTTGATGAGAAAAATATAAAATAAACAGCAGACAACAAAAATTAATTGTAAGGGTTATAGAGAGCAATGTTACTAATGGTTAGTGCACATATTGACAGAGGCTGTCACATCAATACAATCTGGTGAACAATTCCCATTCACACGTTGGTCAAGCTTGAAATCAGGAAGTTTAATTGGTTGAGGCCGACCTGTCCACAGTCTCGGCCAATCAAATAGCTTAATACTGTATCCTGAGCAACAGCCTTTACTTTGAGTTCACAGATTGGTTTATAATTAGCATTCCAAGTTTTGAAAACGATGCAATTTTTTATAAAATAAATGTGGCTGTGACTGGAGAATGTGACCTGGGATTTGTGACCAATATAGGTCTCCATCGAATAGCACACTTCTGTAGTCTGAAAATGATCTATATTACTTGTTAGAAGCACAGGGTGAAGTAACGGACCGAGGTCTATAAATACATTAAATATGCCTAAAAGCATAAATAAATGAAGATTTTTTTTTTTTTTTTTTTACCCCTTCCATCTAACCAATAATGGTTAGATGGAAGGGGTAAAAATAAAAAAAAAATCTTCATTTATTTATGCCTTTAGGCATATTTAATGTATTTATAGACCTCGGTCCGTTACTTCACCCTGTGGTTAGAAGTATATTTCATTGTTGGAATGCAATGGCACAACAGTACAGATCCTGATCAGACTGTGCGGATGCGGATGCACAGGCTGATATGGATGTACACTGTTCGCAACACTTACCTCTTTGCATGCTAGCGGTGAAAATATCCGCCAAACAAATTAGGAGTATATTTTTTATTTCTCTCTGTAAATATGTCTTGGAATTTCATTAGAATTGAGTCCTCAGGACTCAATTCTAATGCAATTTCAAGACATATTCATGATGTTTACAAATAGAAGAAATAAAAGAAAATATGATGATTTTTTGTCCGCTATTTTTGAACTATTTATAGCCCACAAGTTTCCCAGCATGCAAAGAGTTAAGCCCTATTTCTCCAATCACAAATACATATACCAATACACACCTTATCTGTATATCGGAACACAATACAGGGAACAGCTTGAAAATGTATCAAAAGCAACTTCCTGAGTGCACACCGTTTGTTGTACACATATTGGTCTAGAATATCAATTCATCATCAAGATGTTACACATACCTTCTGTTACAAGCAGTGTTGATTGAAAATTATAATTTGACTATGACCTGAATAAACAGACTTATATACATGTATATATGTATATATTAACCCTTTTCCTGTTTTGCGATATTTCGACTCATCCAAATCCAAAACATCTGAATAAAAGAATCAAATGCTGGGTCAAATGATGGTTAAATTATCTGATAGAGTAGAAAACATTGTGGGAAAAGGAGAAATTGCTTGTTACAAGCAATTTCTCCTTTTCCCACAATGTTTTTAAAAGACATCTTCTGCAGAGGCGTGAAAAGTCGTCTCTATCAGGGAAAGGGTTAATGTTATCAACCCACATACAATGTATCATGCTGAATACCCTACTTTTAACCCTTAGACTGCCGAGCACGAAAATTGTCGTCTGCTGTTGCTTTATATTTTGCCTTCTTTCTCAATAAAAACATGGTTTGATAGCACTTTTGATGGAAATGATTCTAAAATGTTTTTGATCCGAAAAATCGAAAATAAAAAATAAACAGCAGACGGGAATATTTAATTCAGCAGTGTAAGGTTAAATTCAGAATAAATTTCTTTGGTTTTCGTTCGGTACATGTCGTTTACCAATATTGCATTAGATTTTTATTCCCCACCATTTACTAATACTCTTGTTCTTCCGTCCATCCTGTCAGTCCCGTCCATCACAAGGTTAATGTTTTGTTTAACCCCTCACCGACAGGCAAGGGAGGATATATTGCTTGCGTACATACATTAGTAGCGCCTTTCATTAACTTTGACAATATTTGGCCACAAGTGTCTAGGGATGGTGCTTTGTTTATGGTAGCATCTCACCCACGTTGACCCAACAATGTTTTAAATGACTTGTATGTGAAAATAACATTTAGAATGCAAATATGGTAAGGGGGGGCTACTATTAGAGAGGGGGCTACTATTAGAATAAATATGGTAGGTAGATTGTTTCCCTGGGTTATAAGGTTTTGGTTGAGCTTGTTTACTAATAAAGCGGGGGGTGGGGCATCCGTGTTCTTTGAACACATTTTTGTCACACCCTCTTGCGGACAGTGTGATATAGTTGGCACATTACATGTACATGCGTCATGGTTAAAGTTTTTGGTTAAAGTTTTTTTCGATATACTATCAAAGCCTCGGCGGGCGCGACATGCGGGCCGCGACCATCTAGTCTTGTTGTTTACACGGGTTAATTTTTGGTATCCATAAATGAAAACAAAAAGCTAAACAAAAAAAAATTAACAAAATTTTACCTTATTTTTTTTACATTTATTTATGAAATGAAAATAAAATAAGCTAAACAAATTTTAAAAATATTTTAGCTTATTTTTTTTACATTTATTTATGCTTTTAGGCATTTTTAATGTATTTATAGACCTCTGTCCATTACTTCAACCTGTGGTTTCTCAGACCAGATGATGAGAGTTTTTGTTGAAAAGAAAACGAGAAAAAAAATAGGTAGTTAAAGAAAAGCAACAACAACATCATTTCCTTGTGGTGAAAGGGTATATGACTTGACTGTCAGACACAGTCTGTATGCACATGATGTGTAATGACAGGCTGGGGAAAACTTCTATGATTGCACCGCTCCAGATAAGGTGCGTATCGGTGTATTTTACGCACATATTTTAGCAGAATACGCATTGATTATCAAAAGTCCAAAATACTCACAGCAATGTGAAAATACGCATTGCATTTCAAATTGTGTAGTGAAAATAGCAAAAAGCAAACACTGTTTTTTGCAGCTCAAATAAGTGAATTTTTAAATTTGTTTTATTTTTTATCATTTAATAAGGAAGAAAATTATTTATACATATGTAAAAGTAAAATACGCATTGAATTTGAAATCTGGGTGTATAATACTATTTGGATACAAAACTTAGCTGGAGCTCTGATTGTATAGGAATGTGACTGGGAAATATGGATAAGCGATAAGTCTGGATCCTGATCAGACTGTGCAGATCTGGGGAATTGTGGCTTATGGCGTTTGCGATCAGTCTGGAACCTGATCAGACTACACAGCGGATCAGGGGAATATGCGGCTTATGAACTTTGCAATCAGTCTAGACCCTGAAGAAACAGCACAGATCTGGGAAACTGCAGCTTAATATGGTCTTTGCAATCAGTCTAGACCAAACATTACCATAAGCCACAGTTAGATATGCTAGTCCCCAATTCCATAAGCCTATTTCTCCAGTACTAGTTACATGTCTAGAGTCACGGATCAGGAGCTAGACTGGCCACAACTGCCATAAGCCAGTTCGTTAGATATTAGTCACAGATCGGTGCTTGAAACTGGCCACAAATGCCACAAGCACTATTTCTCCAGTCTCTCCCATACATGTGCCAGGAACTAAACTGGCCACAAATGACATAAGACCCATTTCACCAGTCACATACTAGGAGCTAGATTTATACTTATCTAGCAAAGTATACATCTAGCAAAGTATACTTTGAGGAAGAAATTTTCAATTTTTTTATACTGAATTTATTACATTATCACAGCCATTTTGGCTGTGATAATGTAATAAATTCAGTATAATAATTCTGCATACTTTTAATCATAAAATAGTATTATGCAGTTGTTAGTTATATATGAAATAATGCATTTCAGGAAAAATAAATGATTACTCCCTCAAAGTATACTTTGCTAGAAAAGTATACTTTGCAATGTTGATGAAATCGACTACTGGAGCTAGACTGGCTACACATGACATAAGCCCCATTTCTCCAGTCACAAAGTCATAGGAGGAAACCAGCATGTCTGTTTAGCGAAGGAATTGCTAACGTCCTTTCCAGGATCAGGGGTTTAGTAACGTGCTGGAATCACGTTTTGTACTTTCAGGTCGATTGCAAGCACATTATTTTTTTCTATCACACAGGAGAAATGACTTTAGTTGTCTGCTGTAGATCCGTATTTGTGGATGTGACTGGATAAATGGGGCTTATGGGATTTGTGACCAGTGTAGTGCCTGATCAAATAACACATCCCCATAGCATGATAATGATCTATATTCCTTGTTAGAAGCATGACGGATGTTTCATTGATGGAATGGCGAACAGTGCAGATCCTGATCAGACTGTGCGGATGCACAGGCTGATCTGGATCTACACTGATCGCCCCATTTCTCCAGTCACAGCCACATTTATTGCTTAAAATGGGCATTCACAGTGTAATATTAACACTGTGTATCACACATCATATTAGACTAGTGTAATTGATGTGGCTGTGTCAGGAGAAATGGGGCTTATGGGTTTTGTGACCAGTGTAGCTCCTGATCAAATAGCACACTTCAGCAGTCTGATCCATAATAATTGTTAGAAGAAGCATGACCACCCTTTCATAATTATATGGAATGGCGAGCAGTGCAGATCCGGATCAGACTGTGCATGTGCAGATGCACAGGCTGATCTGGATCTACACTGGTTGCAAAGCCTATAAGCCCCATTTCGCCAGTCACAGTCACAAGTATACAAATAAAGCTGCCATTGAAAACCGGTCAGTTGATGCTGAGCTTATGCAATAAATATAATCTCCAGATCCGCAGTCCCACACTCTACCTACTGAGCTAATCCAGCCACCTGCAAAAACATCCCCTTTTCATAAATGTACTAGTCTGAAAATCATTTTGTGACAATTGGATTGGTTGCAAAATTAACGTATAAAAATCCATTCCAATTACTTAGTGGTGAAAGAGTTAAATTCATAACTCCAGTGAATAAAGGACAGGGTGCAGGTTGGGAATTTTCTGTGGAATTTAATAGTGTTATACATAACTTACCATAATGGTTCCATTAAACCCTTTCAACACCTGTGACAGGCCTGTATAGTGGTATTGGCAAAAAGTGTAGATCCAGATGAGCCGGCTCGTGACGAGCCGTCTCATCAGGATCTGCACATTTTGCAAGTAATTATCATATTTTCAAGAACAAAAACACCCAATTTTAATAAATGGACTAGTCTGAAAATCATTTTGTGAAGATTGGATTGGTTGCAAAATTAACATATCAAAATCCATTCCAGTTACTTAGAGGTGAAAGGGTTAACTGCCCAGGCATTTACATTCAAATCACAGCTGGTTCTCAAAAATACTATACTACAATTTAAATTCAGCTAGTGTCTACAATGGGAAACCTATAGGTGGTTTTGTAATATCATTTCACTACATTGTGTTATGGTTCACAAATTGTGCTTCCTGTGAAAGTAATCACAGAAATGTATTACCAATTCCCCTGTTTATCACAGCCTATGATTGTATATAGTGGAATAAAACGTGAATTCCTTGGAATTTGATTGAATATGTTTGGTTGATATGTGTCATAAATCCCATAGGCTGTGTTTCTTCACATATTCCATAAGCCACATAAGGTATATTTCTTCAAAGATTCAATAAGCCACATAAGGTCTATTTCTTCAAAGATTCCATAAGCCCCATAAGTTGTATTTCTTCAAAGATTCCATAAGCCTCATAAGCTATGTTCCCAAGGTCAAGGTCATATGACTTAGAAGTTTGCGTTAAATTTTTGTCAAAATTTGCGTTAAAGTTTTACGAACAGGATGTCATAGAAATTAATTCCACCAAAGAAATTACCTTACTGTTGACGTGGGTAGATTGTCACTGACGTAGAGCAGGTCGTCATTTGTTGCCGGATCGGTTGATGAAATATGTAAGTGGCAATTAGTTAAATGATGACATTAATTCTTGTGACATTTTTATAAAACAATATCTACCTGTCCAGCAGATACTGTGCTTTGTTGCATAACATGCAATTAATTGTATATAACATTTGTTTTGAGTTAATATAATTTTCATTAAACTTGTTGACTGATTCAGATCTCCAGATAAGCTGCGTATTTGCTTTAATACACAATTAAAATTGCCAACAACCCAATTGAAATCAGAAGTAGTGAGTATCAAAAAGCAATAACAATTTTGTGGTACCTTTATCATGCTGCAGAAAACAATAAATGACCTTATATCTCCACAACACTTACTCCGATTTACTTCCAACATCCAATACTTATTCATCATCCATATTTTCATTCTATAGCCTGCCCATGTGGTCCACATGCCCAAGGTCGAGGTCAAATGACTTTGAAATTTGTGTTAAAGTTTTTACATACCTTATATCTCCACAAAACTTACTCCGATTTAATTCTTTATTATCATCCATATTTTCATTCTATAGCCCACCCATGCAGACCACATGCCCAAGTGCAAGGTCAAATGACTTTAAAATTTGCGTTAAAGCTTTTACATACCTTATATCTCCTGAACCCTTAATTCAAACTTCAAATAAATACATTCTGAGACCATCAAATGCCTCGGCGGGCTCGACATGCGGGTCGCGGCCATCTGGTTTATCATTTGTTCCCTATTTAATAAGGAAGAAAATAAAGAAGAATATCAATAATACATTTGTACAATTCATCTGGCATCTGAGGGTATAATACTCTTTAGATACAAAACATATCTAGAGTCATGTCCTTTAATTGCGGTGAATAAAATAATGCCACGGCGGACTATATATGGAGCGGGAATTTGTTTTCAAGCCAGACCCTCAAAATGGCGTTTCCTGTGTTCTAGAGCCAAAATAATGGCAAGGCGCGCCGTGGCTGCTGTGGTGCTGTCTACAGCCGTGGAAGCTCCACGAGTTCCGTAAGTGCCATTTCTCCAGTGACTGCCATGTTTCCGAGTGAAAACCGACACTCCTGAATACGAGTAGTCTTCTATGGAGCAGACTAGTCTCCAGAGTCATTGAGTTGCCATAAATGACGCACGATGGGAATTCGGCATGGTAGATAATCAAATCTCATTATATTACATGGTTCACGATCTTATAAAATTCGGCTTAGGCCATAGAAAAATAATTAGTAAATTCTCATTAGGGTTCACCCAGCCTATTTTAGCGGAATTTGGTGACGCCACTAATTTTGGTGCCATGCCCAAATTTGGTGGTGCCATGCCCGAATGTGGTGGTACCATACCAAAATTTGGTGGTGCCATACCCAAATTTGGTGGTGCCATACCAAAATTTGGTGGTGCCATGCCCAAATTTGGTGGTGCCATACCCAAATTTGGTGGTGCCATGTCCGAATTTGCCGCCGCCATGCCAAAATTTGGTGGCGCCATGCCAAAATTTAGTGGTGTCAAGCCCAAATTTGTGGTGCCATGCCCAAATGTGGTGGTGTGCTATGCCCGGATTTGGTGGTGCCATGCCCGAATTGGTGGCGCTTGTCCGAATTTGGTGGTGCAATACCCAAATTTGTGGTGCCATGCCAAAATGTGGTGGTGCTATGCCCGGATTTGGTGGTGACATGCCCGAATTTGGCACCGCCATGCCCAAATTTGGTGGTGCCAATGCCCAAATTGGCGCCGCCATGCCCAAATTTGGTGGTGCTGTGCCCGAAATTGGTGGCGCCATTTGGTGACGACATGCCCAAATTTGGCGGTGCCATGCCAAATTTAGTGGCGCCATGCCTGAATTTGGTGGCGCCGTAACGGAATTTGGTGGTGCCATGCCTGAATTTGGTGGTGCCATGTCCAAATTTGTTTTTGTATAAAATGAGTCATTAATGTCACTATATAGGTATCCTGTTTCTTTGGTATTTTTTTACACGTGTTCAGTCAATTACGTTTTTTCGCCATTGTTCAAAGTTGTTTCCATCAGTTTGTATCAGATAATGACTTGGAAGCTAATGACATTATGATGAATTGATACATGTACCGGTATGTGTATTGTATGGCAAGCCTTATCCATAAGGCTTTCACATCAGTCTGACCAATCAGGGTGATCACACCCTACCAATAAGACAAAATGCTATTTTTTTCCGTGAGATAAATACTGTATCTTCAGTATGAAATGTCTGTAAAAAAAACAAAACCGCATCCGAATATTACAGATGGGTAAAGTTTGGTAATTAATTCAATGTTTTTCTCTAATTTCATAGAAAATGTCATTCATCACCGTTATCTGTCAGATTTACGTGAAATATGACTCAACATCTGAAAATGATACTTTTGATTTTGCGTCCAGTGTAGACCAAGATCAGCCTGCGCATCCGCGCAAGCTGATCTTGGTCTACACTGTTTGGTCAAGGAATAATTATTGTCCCTTCTCTGAAACTTGTAGGTCTTTGCCAGGCTGAATGGGTTAGCTAGCTCATCAAGCACTATGCTACCGTATTCGAAAACCAAATAAATCTTTTTTTGTCGTTATAAGTAGGTCGAAAATAGTAACATATTTCATTAATTTCTGGTATTCTTGCTGGTTACTCTTCTGAACAAATTATGATAATTAATTGTTACTATTTATATATGTTTTATGATCATGCGTGGGTCATTCATTATCCTAATTTCCACTATAAAAGTGTAGCCGTGAACTCACCGAATACCTGTAAGTGTTATTATTTTTTCAGGTAGTATTTTCTGGTTGTCATGTTAACGCAATTTGTAATGAGTGCACATCTTACAAATGCGGCCCATGTTCGATCCTCGATTGGGCAGTATGTGAGATGGTGTGGGGGTCGGCAGATCACACAAGTAGGCTTTTCCTCCAGGTACTCTGGTTTCCTCTCATATTAATTACCACCCTTGCAATTCCGTCTCTGCCTAATTATCACCCTTGCAATTCCATCTCTGCCTAATTACCACCCTTACAAATTCCATCCTCGCCCCTAATTACCACCCTTGCAATTCCACCTCTGCCTAATTACCACCCTTGCAATTCCACCTCTGCCTAATTACCACCCTTGCAATTCCACCTCTGCCTAATTACCACCCTTGCAATTCCATATCTGCCTAATTACCACCCTTGCAATTCCACCTCTGCCTAATTACCACCCTTGCAATTCCACCTCTGCCTAATTACCACCTTGCAAATTCCCATCTTGCCTAATTACCCAAAACTTTTGAATTCCACCTCTGCCTAATACCACCCAATTGCATTCCATCGCTGCCTAATTAACCACCCTTGCCATTCCTAATCTGCCTTAATTACTTAATTACTCCCTTGCAATTCCGTCCTGCCTTAATTACACCCTTTCTTGCAATTCCATCTCTTCCTAATTACCACCCTTAACAATACCATCTCTCTAATTAACCACCCTTGCAATTCCACCTCTGCCTAATTACCACCCTTGCAATTCCACCTCTGCCTAATTACCACCCTTGCAATTCCACCTCTGCCTAATTACCACCCTTGCAATTCATATCTGCCCTAATTACCCCCTTTGCATTCCACCTCTGCCTAATTACCACCCGATTGGGTGCATATTCCACTCTCTGCCTCATTAACCACCCTTAGCAATGTCATCTCTGGCTAAATTACCACCCTTGCAATACCACACCTCTGCCTAATTACCACCCTTGCAATTCCATCTCGCACTAATTACCACCCTTGCAATTCCATATCTGCCAATTACCACCCTTCTGCCTAATTACCACCCTTGCAATTCCTTCTTGCTAATTTACCACCTTGCAATTCCACCTCTGCCTAATTACCACCCTTGCAATTCCATCTCTGCCTAATTACCACCCTTGCAATTCCATATCTGCCTAATTACCACCCTTGCAATTCCACCTCTGCCTAATTACCACCCTTGCAATTCCACCTCTGCCTAATTACCACCCTTGCAATTCCATCTCTGCCTAATTACCACCCTTGCAATTCCATCTCTGCCTAATTACCACCCTTGCAATTCCAAGTGACTTTGGTGCAGTATGGACCTGGCACCAGGTCAGGTTATTCTAATTTCAGGGCTAAATATGTTGTATCTCGATGTAAATATTCCGTTCTGATTTTGGGATTTTCCCCCCAATGCAGCAGGTTAAAACGGGATCGAACCTGTTTGCCCGACCTTACATGACCTTAGCTGTTGATAGGCCGTTAAACACCAATAAACAAACAAACAAACAAACAAACAAAGCTTATCTGGAGCTCTGGAATGCGCCCAGAAAGTGTTATGCGCACAAGCAGACCTTGATGTTTAGACTGGTCTAGAGCGACACTGGTCCCAAAGGCAGTCAGCCCCTGTTTGTCATGGCTAGCCATGCACATGTATATTTCGCAGTTGTTTTATGAATTATGAAAATCTGGTTTTCCCATTATGATGATTTTACCGAGCATTGTACTGGTTTCATCCACAGGTTGAAGTAACGGACCAAGGTCTATAAATACAATAAATATGCCTAAAAGCATCAATAAATGAAGAAAAAAAAGTAAGGTAACAACTTTTTTTTACTCCTTATATATAGACATATGTAGGGAGTAAAAAAAAAGATTTTAGCTTATTCTTTTTTCATTTATTGATGCTTTTAGGACTATTTAATGTATTTATAGACCTCTGTCCGTTACTTGCACCTGTGGTTTCATCGTACTGTTTATCTTTTGGGTTTCCAGCCGACAAAAAAGATCCTTTGGACGTGTATATGACCAGGGTAGATCCTGGTTGTTAATTTTACTGATCATGGTGGTTGGTTTCAGGGTGAATATATATTTTTTCGATGTAAATATTTCGTTCTGAGTTAGGGATTTTCCCCCTAATGCAGCAGGCTAAATACGGGATCGAACCCATTGGCCCAGCCTTAACCCTTTCCCTGATAGAAACGACTTTTCACGCCTCTTCAGAAGATGTCTTTAGAAAACATTGTGGGAAAAGGAGAAATTGCTTGTAACAAGCAATTTCTCCTTTTCCCACAATGTTTTCTACTCTATCAGATAATTTAACCATCATTTGACCCAGCATTTGATTCTTTTATTCAGATGTTTTCGATTTGGAAGAGTCGAAATATCGCAAAACAGGGAAAGGGTTAAATGACCTTTAGGCCATTAAACACCCAATACAACAAATAAATGAAACTCTCATCCAGTCAATACACTGATCAAAACCATTTTACTCAACAATGTGAGATTGACTGAAGGATGAAATGGGGCTTATTGGTTTTGCGACCAGTGTAGAGCCTGATCATAGTGTGCGGATGCACAGGCTGATCTTGATCTGCACTGTTCATCCTTCGATCCTTGAACACCCGTGATGCTTATAACAAGCAATGTAGATCGTTATCAAGCTACAGGAGTGTGCTATTTGATCGGTAGCCGATTTCACCAACATTGCAAAGTATACTTTTGTACCGGTAATCATTTATTTTTCCTGAAATGCATTATTTCATATAAAACTAACAACTGCATATATTTGATGATTAAAAGTATGCAGAATTATTATACTGAATTTATTATATTATCACAGCCAAAATGGCTGTGATAATATAATAAATTCAGTATAATAAGAATTCATACATTTATCCTAAACTTGAAAATTTCTCCCTCAAAGTATACTTTGCTAGAAAAGTATACTTTGCAATGTTGGTGAAATAGGCTACTGGAGCTAAACTCACAGGCCATAAATGGCTTAAGTCACATTTCTCCAGCGACCACCCTATATGAGCAATACCAGCCGGGGCAAATCTGATGCATATACAATCGATATTAGCAAGATTAAAGTTTGCAGTTATTCCCTATCTACAAATAGGTTTCCTAGCAACAAGTTTTAAGTAGCACCTCTATGTCATAAAATGTTATAAGCTACGAGAAAGAGAAGTGTTTTGCAAAATTTATAGTAATGCCTTTGTTAAGTGAATTCCTTTTTTGTAGTCTCAAATTATATACTTGTTTATTATCATCTCTAATTGAAATGCCAGTGGAGAAAATATACCGTAATAACTAAATATTCGGACACAATTTGCTTTGGGAAATTTCCCAAAACAAATTGTATCCAAATACATGGTTATTGTGATTAAACCAGTACTGTCGTACTAACCCTAAATATTCGGACACAATTTGCTTAAGTAAACCCCTATAAAATAGGGGTTTCCCAAAACAAATTGTATCCAAATACACCGTTAGTGTGATTAAACCAGTACCATCATATTAACCCTATACATATTGGGACCCGCTTCGTTGTGAATAACCAATCACTGTAATGACCCTAAATATTCAGACACCATTTATTATGGGAAGCTTATAAAAATATATGGTTTCTCCACAACAGTGAGCGTGCAAATATTTAGGGTTAGTATGGCAGTCGTGGTTTAATCACAATAACAATGTATTTGGATGCAATTTGTTTTGGGAAACCCTTATTTAATAGGGGTTTCCTAAAGCAAATTGTGTCCAAATATTTATGGTTAATACGGTATTGGTAATTCAGCGGCGTAGGAGGGTATTGAAAAATGGTGCGCCCATACCGTCGAACGAGCAAAGTTCGTGAGAATGCTAGGGGGGTCCGGGGCACGGTTACACGAAACACCCAAATACATCCAAATCCACCCAAATATAGTCTAAATACATATAAATATACCACAAATACCCCCTAGATAGTGTCAGATATTAGTGTAAAGCATGTATTGATACAAAACACATCACATAATTGACATTTGTAGTCAAATAAATCTATTAAATTGGCCATATGTTCGATTACTGCACATTGAATCACCAATCATATGGGACATACATGCAAATATACAGTGCGACCCCGTTAGTACACGCTTCACTATAACACGAATTCGGTTAGTTTACGGTTGTGCCTTGGCTCCCGAATTTTTTTCCTATTTGTATATCAAAATCGTGTTAAATTTGTAACACGACTATTGTCAGAAATCGTGTTAAATTTGCGATTCTTTCCCAAATTAGACCCAAAATGGACGATTTTTTTTTTATGGGCGCATAGCCTCCTATTATCTCACCGATGTGAATGTGCAGCTGATCACGTTTGCACATTTCGTAAATTAATCCGAGCAAACTGGGAATAAGATCAGTAAGACCAGTAACAAAGCAGTGCTAATTGTTATGTGCTCGATTTCATTTTTCCGGCATGCGCTCGCACTCACCATTGGTGGAATATTAATTAGGTGTAAAGGCTGACCAATCGGAGATCAAGTATCAGTCGCGCAGATTAACTCGACCCAGATTAACTAAATTCTTACAGCACTGCCCACGCCCCCGGCGCATGTACACAATGCGTACACGACAACTGGCCTTGTTTCGTTTCGCTAGTCATAATTGAGCCAGTGCATGAGATAATCAACTTTATTATATACGGTAACTGAGATTTTCGCCGAGAATGATTTGACTATTTTCTGCTAATATATCGGAAAGTTGATAACATTTTCAGAGCAAATGCGTAATAATTACTAATTTAATATTCGTCAACATTCGATATCGTTTACAGAAAATGTACACTATTATCAGATTCATCTTCGTCGAAAATCTCGCGTGATAAGCCTGATTACCTCATGAACTGGCGCAATATTATAACACGTCTGGCAAAACATGTCTAGACAGGTCTGTACTCAAACCCACAGGTGGAATAGTCGGACGTGTGACACAAAAGAAAATGACCATTACAAAAATATCCATTACCCCGCCCACTTGATCTCGTTCTATTATTAACGTCATGTACAGTACGATACCAGGTGGGTGGGATAATGGGATTTTTTTAATAGGCATTTATTTTGGTGTCATAGGTCCGTGTCTTCCACCTGTGCTCACCATATGAGTAAACACAGATTGCAACGCACGAGCTTGTCCGTGATGTTGCAGCTGATGGAACAGGATATCGGTCATTGGGTCATTGCGTCATCATTACTACACTTTTTTCTACACGCGTTTACAATAATGGATTGCACGGACCTGCGTAGATCTACATTCTACATGAACATGATGAATAAATAAAACATGACGTTAACAATTCTTGGATTCAATATATTTATTATATGCGAAGATAACAGTGAAAACTTATGGCATATTATAGGCATTGGCGACGTCGTTCATTCGCAGTCACAGTGTACAGTGTACATGTATTTTTTGTTGACATTATGATGCGTCTTGGGTGAGAACGGATATAGCACGGTTCGGATAAGCAACACGGAAGGTTGTATGTCGCCGGACTTCCGTGTACTAACGGGGTCGCACTGTAGTTTAATATATAGAAATATGCCACAAATACACCCTCAAGCATATCAGTTTATGCTCTCCTTACATTATCAGAATTTGTATACCGGTAACCTATTTTATGTATCGGTGTAGACCCTGATCTTTATTATTGTCCGCCCTTTTTGGGATACGTGTATATTTTACTAAAATGCCCCACAAATATGCCAGAAATACACCCTCAAACGTAGACTACCAGCTAGTGTGAACATCGGCTTATTCTTCAAACATTATATGAGCCGCGTCGTGCGAAAATGATGTTATCGAGTAAATGAGGTCGGAAACGTCGCTTCCATTTACGCTTTTGACAAAGCTGACGTCGTTGTTGACAGCTGGTAATGATAGACGATATAAGTGTAGTATCGTGTGCTAGTCGGTGTACCATTAGCGAAACAAACCAATTGTATGTAGACCATTGACTATTTTAATTACCATTTTATGTCAAAATATAAATGTACGTTCTCGGGGTTGTTATGAAAATAAATGATCAGAAACGAGTAATGTTGAGTAGCATGTGAGCAGTCGGCAGACCAATTCGCGTATGGACCCGATAAATGTTTTTCTTTTTGTGTTAGTATATCGTTTATGGAGATTTTACATACATGTATGTACAGTAGATATGTGCTAGTATATGGATAACATGCTATTTAATGCTAGTGTGAAAGTTCAAAAACGTACATGTAGTCGTAAACGTTACAGTACACGTTACATAGCGTCTCCCTTGCTTTATACGCGTATCTGTTTCTGATTTAATTTCATTTATGTGTGTCAGATTGCATTTAGTGAATACAATTTCGTATTTGGTAAACTCTTGCATGTATCAGTAACGATAGTCTGAAAAGTGGTGCGGCCGTGGCCGCACGGCCACACCCGTTGTTACGCCTATGTAATTAGCAATATATGAAGTAAAAAACAACATATTGAATATATGTGGCATTTTCTGAGACACAGTGCCTTTAACTCTTTGCATGCTAGCGGCGAAAATATCCGCCAAACAAATTAGGACTACAATGTATATGTTTTATTTCTCTCTGTAAATATGTCTTGGAATTTCATTAGAATTGAGTCCTCAGGACTCAATTCTAATGAACTTCCAAGACATATTCATGATATTTACAAGGAGAAATAAAAGAAAATATGATGAATTTTTGTCCGCTAGTTTTGAACTATTTATAGCCCACAAGTTTCCCAGCATGCAAAGAGTTAAAGGTATATGCCCACTCAGTAGGCCAACAAAATGTTATTTATAGGAATTAAATAAGTGAATACTTGTGTCACTATTCCACCAGTTCTAAAAATTATGAGTACCCGCTATACAGATATAATCATTTAGTAATATTTATTTTACTGATAGTGACTGGCGTTGGTATCAGGCTATTTTCATATGCAAACGAGGCATGATATTTTTTTATTATTTATACTAATTAAATGCGTCACCTGAAAAAATAATATTTTCAAAAGATTATAAAGTATGATCATTGCACATATGATCATCTGTGTGGAAATTTACGTCCGATATAAAATGTATAATAATGCCAATCAATTTGTGGGGTAATTGTGAATGCATGTTTATTTCCCAGAAAATGTCATATCTACAGAATATACAAAACTATCTGTCTCGCTATATTATAACCTCCTGAATGGGCATGTACCTTTAAACTTTATGCTGAAGAAATTGGATTTTGGGGGAATTTAACGTATGTTCCACATTATGTTTATATTGGCACATGCTGCTACGATATTTGTTACTTTGGCGGCTGCACGAGATTTTGTATTAGAAACTCAGACATTAATTAACAGGTTACACTCGGAATATAGTTGTTTGCTCGCAACAGAATATTTTCACACTTTACTTTTTATTAGGTAACTTGCTAAGCATTGAGCGAATACAACATCTCAGTCTGTATAATAACACACTGCTGTTGAATGGATGGAAACGTAGATCAGTTGATACATTTTGAGATTTCTTTTTCCGATTTTAGAATTATAAAAAAATAATGAAAATGTAATTACAGAAGTTGATGCGTTTCTTGGTGTTGGCCACCATATATATCACGCTATCCTCTGGTAATAGATCATTAACCCTTAAAAGGCGGGAACCGCAAATAGTCGCCTGCTGTTGTGTAATATTTTCTCTTTTTTTCTCAAGAAAAACATGGTTTGACAGAACTGTAGAATCATTTCCAGTGGAAAAGATTCTAAGTTGCTGCCAAACCATGTTTTTGTTGAGAAACCTGGGAAAAAGACAACAACAGCAGACAGCAAAATTTAATTCAGCATTGTAAGGGTTACATATCATTCCATAACATTTTGCCAGCATGCTATTGGTTTACAGTGTAGTTGTAGAGCATTGGTCGTCAATACCGGAGGTCGTGGGTTCAATGCCCACCCTCACTGGTGCTGCACTCCATACCGGTGTAAAAATATTTCCCGTCGAAAAATGATATAGAGATATATTGTGGTATAAGCATTTTTCACGTAGAAAAATGATATAGAGATATATTGTGGTATAAGCTTTTTCACGTCAAGAAATGATATAGAGATATATTGTGGTGTAAGCTTTTTCACGTAGAAAACTGGTTTCCTGATGAGATGCACTCAGCTTATCTAAGTACTCAGCTCTACTTAGAGCTCTTGCATAAACAAATTTCTTGGTCTGGTTACTAGATGAAAATGTGTTTATGCAGTCAGTAGAGCCGACAATTGTTCATCGACAACTATCGTTCACGTGTATGATTAAGCCGGGGAAAATAACTTGTCTGAGTTGTTCAACGACGCACAGTAAAGGTGAAATGGCTTCAGAAATGGCTACGTTATTTTCCCCGGCTTAATTATACACGTGAATGATAGTCGTCTATGAACAATAGTCGGCTCTACAATGCAGCATCTTCTGCATGTAGCGGAATGGGCCTTTGTCAGGAATACGGCACCTATTTCGACGTGAAACGTTTTACACTGGCGCGGAGTGCAGTCCTAGTGATCTGACCTTAGACATGAACAAATGCTTTCAGTGTATTTCCATCCAATCGATCTTTCGGATGAGACTTAAAAACCAAGGTCAGTTTCTATATAACCTCCGCCACATGTTGCTGGGCCATTAAAAATCTTCCTACCTTTCGCCTTTTATCCCAGCCGTGAAAGGATTACAGTTGAATCCCGTGCTTCCATTTGCCCACTCACATTTAAAATACTTACAAATTACGCCTGCGAAGTTTCACTCGATTGCCCTGTATCTAGTAATTATGCTTCTAAAGAGCTGGGTCATAGGCAGTGCAGGTGTGATTTGTGCGTAAATTAAATTGATCGGTGCCAGAGAATGATGTCGATTTCTGATCAAACGTACAGCGTGAAATATCACCGTACGTGCGTTGAGTTCAAGTTTAATTTGATCAGCGTTGGGATTTATTGTTGAGTATAATTGTGATCTTCAGTTTGAAATACATGTATGTGTGAGGATAGTATGAAGATGTATTTGAAGTAGAAAAACTGTTTGAATTGGAATCAATGAATCTCGACTATGGAGTTCAGTTCTTGATATACGTATGTAATTTAAAGGACTGAACCCTTTCAACACCACAGACCTCTATAGAGACAATGTTTGCAAACAGTGCAGATCCAGATGAGCCGGCTCGTAATGAGCCGTCTCATCAGGATCTCCACTGTTTGTTAATAATTTTAAACGTCGTACAGATTACCCTTTTAGAAGAATGGGATAATTTAAATGAACAAAATTAATGAAATAGCGTGAAACATTGGCATGGAACATCCTATTAAGTTACTTGGTGTTGAAAGGGTTAAAGGACTTAAGCACATTTGTGCTCAAAATCAGGCAGTTTGATTGGCTCAGCCAGCACAGCTCAGCCTCAGCCAGCACAGCTCAGGCTCAGCCAATCAAACATCCAGATTGCAAGCATGAGATCTTTTCAGAAAGTTTTAAAATCACGGGATCAATTGGAGCCAGTTTCACTAAGCTTTGTATGACTTAAGATGTTTGTTTAAGAGCAAAATGAACCCATTAAAAACTGGATTGAATTATAGTGGTATGAAACTTTTTAGGGAGAAAAATCCTATTTTCTTTATTTCATCTCGAAAGTATATGTTGTTACCACTCATTTGAACCGTCTCGATGAGACGGTTCAAATCAGTGGTAACAACATACATTGTATACCTTTATGGAGAAATAAACAAAATAATGAGATTTTTTCGACAAAAATTCTCATATCCTTAGACTGAACTGGGTTAAATGAAATGAAGGTATATTTGTATACAAAACAAGGTTAATAATTCCAGCACAAAAATATTTACACAATTCCCTAACATTTGATTGGTCCGTAGCAAGTCTCTGTCCAAAATTTATATCCCAGTAAACTCCCACGCCGAACTACTTTCCGTAACCATGAGGCGCAGTTAAAATAATTCTTAAGAAAACGGAAAATAAACACATTTTCTAGATTAATTTATTTCAAATGCTGGAATTATTTTTTTTTTTTTTCGAAAATTGTAATTTTTTATCGCTTCGTCCAGTATTCACGCGACTTTTGCAAGTTTATACCCCGATAAATTCCACAAAAAGGCCATTCATTCCTATAGTGAAACAGGCCGGCTCCTGGTACGTCGCTGGCTTATAGGGATGTGGTTTAGGTCTCGTTGTGAGAGTACCAGAGGTTGTGTGGTTCTCCCCTCATACAGGTGCATTCCCATCTCTATATGATCTTGCTGTTGATGAGATGTAAAACACCAATCAATTGATAGATACTGAATAACTCATATTCGCGCTCGAGAATCTCAAATGTAAATCTCCGCATACATTTCCACATGTTCTAGCCTAAGAATGTTAAAAAATATTTTGCTAATAGATGTTGGACCTATTTTGCTAATAGATGTAAAATACCAACCAATTGATAGATAATCAATCAATCAATCAATCATTTCATTTGTTCATTCACTTTCTCTCACAGTCTCAATGACCATAACAGTTAAACAACAATCCATCCGTCGACAAACTATAGTAAATGTATTTCTGGCAATAATTGACCTCACTCCGAGTTCACTGTTCGGTAATTACTCTAACAATCCTGGCGTATTTCTATTTCTGGATACCAATAAGGCGACTGATGAGCCTTTTGGCTTCTCCGCGGATTACCACGCGGTGTTTTACTCATCACTATTGAAGCGGTGTGAAAGGTGTTGAAGGGTTTATGTGAAAAACGGAAGCAAATTACGCAGGGTATTATTGGCTTTTACGGAAATGTTCCGAAGGTGTTTTCGGGACTCGTCATGGGAAAATGGGGTTTATCTTTTTTGTGTCGAATAAAGTGACTAATCTGAGATAACTACAGGCGTCTACCGCGTCTGACCAGTATCTACATTGTAATGTAGAAACTATATTTGCAAGGATTTAACCCTTTCAACACTCATAATGGTTTCAAACAGTGTAGATCCAGATGAGCCGGCTCGTAACGAGCCGTCTCATCAGGATCTGCACTATTTGCTGATATTTTCTATTTCTAAAACCAATACCCATTTCTGATAGATGGAACAGTCTGATAAATAGCATGGGAATGTCAATCCCGCTTCTGTAGCCTGATAACAATCCATATTGCTTTGCTCACACTGGTCGCAAATGCATAAACCCTATTTCTCTAGTTACAGCCACATATGACCTTGTCGGCAAGACGGTATAGCGTTAGTCTTATGTACGTGCGTATGTGTATGCGTACGTGCGTATGTTAGTAACACCTTTTTTTCTTCAATAACTCATGAACCGCTTCACTGATTTTGATAATTATTGGCCTCAATGTGTGTATGTGGATTGTGCTTTGTTTTGCATATGTCACCCACATCCAACCACTCAAGGTCAAGGTCACTGAGGACTTGTATTAGCTTAGTGTTCTTGTTATTGAATGGACATACATTCACAATTCACTGTCTATTTCCAACTTTTTATGCCACCGGGTTTCGAAGAAACGGGTGGCATATAGTGTTTGGACCGTCCGTCCGTCTGTCCGTCTGTCCGTCCATCCGTCTGTCCGTCTGTCCGCGCTGACGGTACTATACTTATGTGGCTAGCCCCACAGGGTTATGGACTTAGTAAAGGATAGGGTTGGTTACAATTAGCCACCTAAAAATCCTTTTATGTGGCTAAAAATCCTTTTATGTGGCTAATATTTAACATGTGATAAGCCACATAAGTATAGTACCGTATGAACGTCCGTCTGTCCGTCCGTCACACTTTTCGGTTAACCACTTTGTCACAGTTTCTCAAATATGCTGCAGGTGGCATCCGCGTTCGACAGACGTATTTCTTGTTGGAACTACATTTCTGTCTAATTCTCATCATGGGAGGATCAGTATTTTCCTGATAGATAATAGCACTGAAAAATACTTGTTTCAACATGGGAAGCACACTTTTACACATTTGTGGGTGCAAACTGTGTTTGTTTGGCATCTAGAACTGTTCCCACCCCTGATGTCTAATATCCCCATATGCAGGTATGTTGGATGTCTAATTAATGCAGTTACACATTTCTTGTTGTCTAATTCCTGCAGCTACATATGTATTGCTGTCTAATTCTCTGGGTATGATTGCCGCTCCGACTCACTTGAGACATGTGTGTGTAGTACATATTTCAGTGGTGCGGTCAGGAATGCAGAGCTCCAAATAAGCTTTGTGTCTAAAGTGTACTGTACCCCCTGATAAAATTTATTTTTACAAATGGATTATTGATTTTCTTCATTATTAAATAGGGAACAAATGATAAAAAAAAATAAAGCAAATTTAATCATTCACTCATTTAAATGTATTATTTATACTTATTTAGAAAATTTACTTAGTTGAGCTGAAAAAAGCAAACAGTTACACAGAGCTCCAGTTAAGGTGTGTAATTTGGAGGTAAATTTCTTATTTCTCCATCAAAAATGGCAAGTTGGGAGTCCTTTAGAATCGTCTCAATGAGACGATTCTAAAGGACTCCCAACTTGCCATTTTTGATGAAGAAATAACAAAATTTCACATTGTTGTGAGTATTTTTTACTCACACTGTTGATAATCAATGCGTATTCAGATAAAATAAGTGCGTAAAATACGACAATACGCACCTTATCTGGAGCTCTGGGAATGCCATGATTGGACAAAATATCTGCCGTGACACTTAATATATTCACAAAAAAACACATAAAAGTTATAAAACCTATACACACTACTCTATTGTTGTACTATTTAGTATTTACGGCCAAGTACCATCACCTTAACTATCTCTGACATTCACCTATCATATATATGATAAATGTGTTTATGCTTGTGTCAGTCGGGTGCTAAATATAGCTTCACGGGGCTATTTATAATGCTGCCTGTAAACTGCGGCTTAACATTTATCATATACCATATCTCCCAACATATGCAGTATAGTATACACGAGACAGCACATATGAAAATATACCTTATAACGAACAAAATGTTTTACCAATGCAATTTTTTTGTCAGACATGATAAAAATAAAAATTTACAAATGTCTAATAATTTTAGAATGAAAAAATGCAATCTTTGGGCCAAAAAAATGCTACAAAATAATTACTTACAAATTAAATGATTTTCAGAATGCAAAAAAAATGCAATCTTTTGGGAAACAAAAATGTTGGAAAATAATAATTTACAAAGGACATGATTTTCATAATACAAAAGAAATGCAATTTGTTGATAAACAAAAATGATATAAAATATTAATTGGACATGATTTCAGAATACAAAAAAAAGAGAGTAATTTGTGGATAAACAGAAATGCTACAAAACAAAGTCCATTATTTTTAGAATAAGAAAAAAATGTTTCCCCATATGGACACACCTTCAAAGGAGCAGGTTAGATGAGGTAGACACATATTGCTTTATCCTTGGTCTTGGTAGTTTAACCCTTTCAACACCAAGTAACTTAATAGGATGTTCCATGCCAATGTTTCACGCTATTTCATTAATTTTGTTCATTCAAATTATCCCATTCTTCTAAAAGGGTAATCTGTACGACGTTTAAAATTATTAACAAACAGTGGAGATCCTGATGAGACGGCTCGTTACGAGCCGGCTCATCTGGATCTGCACTGTTTGCAAACATTGTCCGTATAGAGGTCTGTGGTGTTGAAAGGGTTAAAACTATCAATAAGCCATATTTTGCTATTGGGCCTTACATTTTGATATAGACGCATAGATACAGCTATAGATTATCTTGGAGATTATAATGGGCCTACCAGTAATCTCTGGATATGTAAACCTGACAGACAAAAGCATTCAGAAATATAGGCCGTTCAGAGACCTGACAGAAACAAGCCTAGATAGTACACAGCCCACACATGCAACACCTCATGCCTGTATAGTGGTATTGGCAAACAGTGTAGATCCAGATGAGCCGGCTCATCACGAGCCATCTCATCAGGATCTGCACTTTTTGCAAGTAATTGTCTTATTTTCGAGTACAAAAACACCCCCTTTTCATAAATGGATTAGTCTGAACACGATTGTGTTGGAAAATTAACATTTGAAAATCCATTCCAGTTACTTTAATAGGGGTGAAAAGGTTATTCCTCATTTTCCACTGTGTCTATGATCATGGATAAATTAAATGTTTTGGCAAACAAATTGTGAATCAGTGTAGGCCTACACCTGTTCAGACTTTGCATATACACAGTCTGTTTTGAGTACACTGATCACAAATGCAATAAGCCCAGTTTTGTCAGATCCTGTCAAATATATTGTATTTACTCTAATGGGAGTTTTCTGTATTTTATCATTATATTCTATGAGAAATTTTCTGAAAAATTCATCGGTTGTGAAAATGTCCTAAATCAATGTGTACAGCTGCATTATAAGTTTGATCAGGGTCTATCCGATTTTGAGAGATTTTCTGACTTATCAATATAGCATAGCAAATAGGCTTATTAACCAGGTCCCAGTTGCTCTGTTAGCTTAACTCTTTGCATGCTAGAGACGAAAATATCCGCCAAACGAATTAGGAGTACCGTAATTACCCTAAATATTCGGACACCAAAACCAATTGTTATAAGTGTCATAAACATAAAAGTTGATTATGTCGTCCAATGAGGCCTCCGAAGCATTCTGTGAAAATGGCAAATAGTGCAGACCCTGATCAGACTGCTCCTTCAGGAGCAGGCTGGTCTGGGTCTACACTGTTTGCTCACATATTGGTGTCCGAATATTTAGGGTAATTACGGTATATGTTTTATTTCTCTCTGTAAATATGTCTTGAAATTTCATTAGAATTGAGTCCTCAGGACTCAATTCTAATGAAATTCCAAGACATATTCCTGATATTTACGGGGAGAAATACAAGAAAATATGATGAATTCTTGACCGCTAGTTTTGAACTATTTATAGTCCACAAGTTTCCCAGCATGCAAAGAGTTAACAGACTGTTAAATCCTTAGCATTAGTCTGTTAAGCTAACAGAAGCTTTGAGCAACCTGGCCCAGATGTATATAAATCGATCATAACCAGAAATGATTGTCCCAGGAACATTATACATGTATAACAGCGATGTACTACTGTATTTGATTCAAGTTGTGTGAACCAAGCAGCTTGTATCCAGGGCTCTCCATAAGGAATTAGTAATTGAGTATTGTCACTCCATCATTTCTGAAGCAATTGGGTATTTCAAACTTTTAATTGGGTAAAATAAAATCGCATTACTGTTACACATCAACAGACAGTAATTATTGAATAGACTGCTTCAAAATGAAAACATGTCTTGGCATTTCATTAGAATTGTCTCCTTGGAGACAATTCTAATGAAATACCAAGATGAACTTCATGGAAAATAATAAAAATATGCTATATTTGTGGTCTGTTTATTGCATGATAAACGTACCACAAAACTCGCTACTTCTGATTTCAATTGGGTTTTTGGCAATTTTAATTGGGTATTTAAGCAAATACACAGCTTATCTAGAGCTCTGTGTATCAGATAACTGTTGTATTTGTTTTACAACTGGATACAATAAAAGGGACCGTACCACATTTTCAGTGGTTCTAGATCCGAATCACACTATAGAACCTCTCTAAACCGGACACGCAGGCAGTCTGTGTATCCTTAATTGTATGGGTTTCATTGGTGTATAATTATGATGATTATGCCTGTTCAGGTTCGCAAAGCACAGCCGCATACCTTGGCATAGTCATATGTCTGATTTACAGTGGAACATCTCTGAACCGGACACCCTGGGAGGTCCCCAAAGCAATATAGATCGCTATCGGGCTACAGGAGTGTGCTATTTGATCCAGAGCTATGCTGGTCACAAAATCCATAAGCCCCATTTCTCCAGTCACAGCCACATATAACCTCGCTGTTGAACAGATGTAAAACCCTAATCAATCAATCAATCAATCCATAGGAAATGTTCGCTTTCTGAATTTGAGATACATATATCAAACGACGATTTAACAAGCAGCGTAGGCCCTTGATCAACCTGTTCATATGCGCAGGCTGATCTTGGGCTACGCTGATGGCGAACATTATAAAGCCCCTTTTCTCAGATCTGTACCCTCATGCAGCTGCAGTTGTGGATAAGCTGTTTCTATTTTTGAAAAGCAATTTTCTGGATCCACAAAGTTGATTGATGTAGAGCTGATGTCCGTACGATAACAAAGATTTTCTTTTGTGTATATCTTAGGCGGAAACTTCTGTTGCCGTTCTAGGGAACTTTTGTTATATTTTTTATCAGATGCCGAGCTGCAAATTTAGTAAATACTGATAATAAAATGCTGTATCAGACTTGTCTTGGGGTGGTAAATATGCCCGATTTACAGTGGAACATCACTATACCTGGGACCAGGGTGTCCGGTCTAGAGAGGTTTCACTGTAGAGCATGTTCATGCTACAGGAGTGTGCTATTTGATCAGTAGCTGTACGTTTTCTGCTTTATAGGTAACAGGTTGCACTGTAACGCTACACCACACTACACAGTAAAACAGTGTGTAATAGCATTTACACTTCGTGCACTAAAATATAGAAAACAAAACTGCAGGGTGTTGACGTTCATACTTCACTATATTGTTATTGAGAGACAATTCTACAATATGACTCAAAAATAGTACCATAAACTTACCTAATAAAGTGTGTATTAGCAAAATTTTTAGGTCACTCTCTACAAAGTAGAAAGTAAACAAAGAACACTTCAAACGCACATTTGGAAAGACTACTCCGTCATAACTCTTATGTAATGCAGCGTAATGAAATGTAATTAGAGTCATGTACTCCGAACTATGTGATCAGGGGCTACACTGGTCACAAATCCCCATTTCTCCACTATAGCCATGAATATGACTGTACTTGAAGATTGAAATCTACAATATCCTGAGAGCCACTATTGGTCGGCCAGACATATGCAAAGAATGTAGATACAGATCTCACAGCCTATAATGCGTGTGGGTTATTTATGAGCTGGACCGATAAGCCCATAGTCTGGTAACTCATTTTGCATTGACTGAATACACACTGATTAATTACAAATTGTCGTATCCTGCATTGCCCAGATACACATGTCTGGGTCGCAACTACTTTTGTTGACTTCGAATCCGTTAACTTCCTTTGCTGTAGACAGGCTGTTGAACACCATTAACCCTTAGACCGCTATCTTATTTTTAGCTCACCTGAGCGAAGCTCATGTGAGCTATTGTTACCGCAATGTGTCCGTCGCGTCGTCGCGTCGTCGTCGTCCGTGAACATTTTCAAACGTCTTCTCCTCGGTAACCATTGGGCCTATGGTCACCAAACTTCATGGTCATGGTCCTTAGGTAGGGGGATTACAAAATTGTTAAAATGACGTCATTACATAATCCAAGATGGCCGCCGTCTAAAAATAGCACAAATTCTTAAAAAATCTTCTTCTCAAGAACGGCTGAATACTGAATATGGTCATTTCATATATCAAATTGAAGGTATCAATGAGGCGATCACTCTGGTGCATTTTTTGTCGAAATCGGATTGTTATGTCATCCAAGATGGCTGCCGAAAGGTCAAAAGGTCGTTCTTTTATTAGAGATTTCAAAATTCTTCTTCACATGAACCGCTTGGCCTATGGTAGCCAAACTTAAAAGTTATGGTCCATGGGTGAAGCCTTTTCAGATTTGTTAAAATGGAGGTCATCGCTAATCCAAGATGGCCGCCGTCTAAAAATAGCATAAATTCTTAAAAAATCTTCTTCTCATGAACCGCTAGCCGGATTTCGACGAAACTTGGTAGGAATGATCGATGTACATTGCTCTTTGAAAGTTGTTAAAATGGTGACCCCGGGGTCAAAAATGGGCGTGGCCCGTGGGGTCAAATTGGGGTCAAATTTTATTTTTGACTGAACATGGTCATGTCATATATCAAATTGAAGGTATCAATGAGGCGATCACTCTGGTGCATTTTCTGTCGAAATCGGATTGTTATGTCATCCAAGATGGCCGCCGAAAGGTCAAAAGGTCGTTCTTTTATTAGAGATTTCAAAATTCTTCTTCACATGAACCGCTTGGGCCCATGGTAGCCAAACTTGAAAGTTATGGTCCAAGTGTGAAGCCTTTTCAGATTTGTTAAAATAGAGGTCATCGCTAATCCAAGATGGCCGCCGTCTAAAAATAGCATAAATTCTTAAAAAATCTTCTTCTCATGAACCCTAGCCGGATTTTGACGAAACTTGGTAGGAATGATCGATGTACAATGCTGTTTCAAAGTTGTTAAAATGGTGACCCCGGGGTCAAAAATGGGCGTGGCCCGTAGGGTCAAATTTTATTTTTGACCGAATATGGTCATGTTATATATCAAATCGAAGGTATCAATGAGGCGATCACTCTGGTACATTTGTTGTCCAAATCGGATTGTTATTTCATCCAAGATGGCCGCAGAAATGTCAAAAGGTCGTTCTTTTATTAGAGATTTCAAAATTCTTCTTCACATGAACCGCTTGGCCCATGGTAGCCAAACTTGAAAGTTATGGTCCATGGGTGAAGCCTTTTCAGATTTGTTAAAATGGAGGTCATCGCTAATCCAAGATGGCCGCCGTCTAAAAATAGCATAAATTCTTAAAAAATCTTCTTCTCATGAACCGCTAGCCGGATTTCGACGAAACTTGGTAGGAATGATCGATGTACATTGATGTTAAAATGGTGACCCCGGGGTCAAAAATGGGCGTGGCCCGTGGGGTCAAATTGGGGTCAAATTTTATTTTTGACTGAATATGGTCATGTCATATATCAAATTGAAGGTATCAATGAGGCGATCACTCTGGTGCAATATTTGTCGGAATCGGATGATTATGTCATCCATGATGGCCACCAAAAGGTCCATTTATTCAAGATTTTTAACGTCTTTTTCTCAGGAACCACATGGCCGATGCTGGGTGAAGCATTTTCAGATTTTGTAAAATGAGAGTCGTCGCTTAATCCAAGATGACCGCCATCTAAAAATAGCACAATTTTTTTAAAACACATGAACTCAATGTCACATTCTCCTCTGGTGTTCATGGAGTCAGGTGAGCGAATTATGGCCATCATGGCCCTCTTGTTTTGTCATCTATTTTCCATTTTTAGATATAAAAGCAACAGCAGACAACAATTGTTGTGAGTAGCGATCTAAGGGTTAAACCAAATCAAATCTTTGACATTTCATTTGGTTGAATGGTGTCACAGATGTTGCCAAATGACATTGGTGTAATGAATGACACGACGTATACAAGCATGCATTCTTTTCAGCGACATTCATGTCATGTTTGCACATATTTTGGCATAAAACGTTACCTGCTAAATAGAAAATCAGGCTAGTGTCTTTTGCTATCAAGCTTATCAGGTTTCACTCGGAAATGGTACACATTTCCTCGCCTTGCCTGATAAAACTTAACCCTTTCCCTGTTTTGCGATATTTCGACTCATCCAAATCCAAAACATCTGAATAAAAGAATGAAATGCTGGGTCAAATGATGGTTAAATTATCTGATAGAGTAGAAAACATTGTGGGAAAAGGAGAAATTGCTTGTTACAAGCAATTTCTCCTTTTCCCACAATGTTTTCAAAAGACATCTTCTGCAGAGGCGTGAAAAGTCGTCTCTATCAGGGAAAGGGTTAATATGAAGCAACATGAGCTTGGTTTGGAAGGTCCTCGAGCCAATTCCTACCATTACATATAACAGAGCTCCAATTAAGGTGCGTACTTTGATCAACTTTGGGGGCAATTTTGTTATTTCTTCACCAAAAATGGCAAGTTGGGAGTGCTTCAGAATCGTCTTATTGAGACGATTCTAAAGAACTCCCAACTTACCATTTTTGGTGAAGAACTAAGAAAAATACCTTGAATATTTGGTCAAATTACGCATCTTAACTGGAGCTCTGATATATTAAGATAATAAATAATAAAGCTTGGTATTCTATATATTCTGGGGACAGTCTATGACTTCTGTACCATCCCTATTATAATCAGAAACCGATATATACCATATGTTTAAGCAGGTGAGCGTGGGTGGTGGTCGGGTGAACGGGACAGTGTAAATTAACGGTGGGGTTTCCTCCTTACAGGAATCACGAATTGCCTGGTTTGGCCCTCGGGTACTTTTTCATATTTGGCTCTTTTGTTACCTGGGAGTTGAATTGGGTTATTGCCCATTATAAAAGTGGTAAGATTATTACTGATCCTATTGCTTTGGGAGGGGGCCAAGTGATTCTGGTGTGGAGAGAACTTGGCATCAGTTCAGGATTATTCTGATTTCAGGGTTGAATATATAGATTTTTTAACTCGACTATTTGAAGAATAAGTAAAGCTTATGTTGTCGTCGGCGTCGGCGTCGGCGTCACAGTCACGCCTTGGTTAAGGTTTTTAGTCAAGCTTGTATATGCAATACTACTGGCCCTACACCCACCATACTTGGACAACTTCATCTCCTAGTGATGCACATCAATAACCCCTCATCAATATTTGACCTTGACCTACATTTCCTCTTGAATTACTTACTTAATTCCCCTTGGTTAAGGTTTTTAGTCAACCTTGGTTAAGGTTTTTTTTCAAGCTTGTACATTGAATACTATTGTGCATCCAGACACAATACTTCGACAACCTTTTCTCATAGGTATGTACATCAATAACCCCTGATCTATATTTGACCTTGACCTACATTTCATCTTCAATTACTTACTTAATTCCTTTTGGTTAAGGTTTTTAGTCAACCTTCTATATGGAATACTACTGGCCCTACACCCACCATACTTGGACAACTTCATCTCCTAGTGATGTACATCAACAGCCCCTGATCTATATTTGACCTTGACCTACATTTCCTCTTGAATTACTTACTTAATTCCCCTTGGTTAACGTTTTTAGTCAAGCTTGTAGATGGAATACTCCTGGCCCTACACCAACCATACGTGGACAACTTCATCTCCTAGTGATGTACATCAACAACCCCTGACCTATATTTGACCTTGACCTACATTTAACCTTGAATTACTTACTTAATTCCCCTTGGTTAAGGTTTTTACTCGACCTTGGTTAAGCTTTTTACTCAAGCTTGTACATGGAATACTATTCTGCATACAGACACCATACAAGGACAACCTTTTCTCATAGTTATGTACATCAATAACCCCTGATCTATATTTGACCTTGACCTACATTTCCTCTTGAATTACTCACTTAATTCTCTTTGGTTAAGGTTTTTATTCAAGCTTGTAGATGGAATACTCATGGCCCTACACCAACCATACTTGGACAACTTCATCTCCTAGTGATGTACATCAACAACCCCTGACCTATATTTGACCTTCACCTACATTTAACCTTAAATTACTTACTTAATTCCCCTTGGTTAAGGTTTTTACTCAACCTTGGTTACGGTTTTTAGTCAAGCTTGTAGATGGAATACTATTGTGCATACAGACACCATACTTGGATAACTTTTTCTCATAGGGATGTACATCAATAACCCCTGACCTTTATTTTACCTTCACCTACATTTAACCTTGAATTACTTGCTTAATGTTTATAGTCAAGCCTGTATATGGAATACTTCTGGGCCTACATCAACCATACTTGGACAACTTCATCTCCTAGTGATGTACATCAATAATCCCTGACCTATATTTGACCTTGACCTACTTTTATCCTTGGATTACTTAGTTATCTCCCCTTGGTTACGGTTTTTACTCAAGCTTGTATATGGAATACTCCTGGGCCTACAGCAACCATACTTGGAAAACTTCATCTCTGATTATTGTGAAATAAATGTGTAATTATTTCAAGATAAAGTGAATCAAGCATAAAACCAAGAGTTGTGCAAATTATTTTCTGGAGGCTGGCCGTAATAATGTGGAGGGTGAATCTGAGAACATGATTTGATCTGTCAAAGGTAACACATTATTATTAGCCGATCTATTTATAGATCGGCTAATATGTTGGTTATCCATCGAATTCTGAAAAAGTTTGTAGCAACCCTTTTCTCCGCTATTCGGTAATCTACGAACGCGAATTTTTCTGTATCACTTCCAAATTGCATCAACCGATAAAGTTTGCATTTTTGGCAATTATCTCCGTTTAAAACTTTACTTATAGCCAAATAACACAATTTTGAATACTTAATGAGCTGAACGCCTGAAGAGATTTAACCCGGAAGTTATTGTTGTTGAAGTCCATAGTTGGCTCTAATGGCCATATATGCCAACATACGCCGATTATTGGGCTAATTTAAAGCTTTTATTTATTAAACAGAACAAGTTTCAGCCACGTATAATCGCGTAAAATGTGTTTATTCGGCTAATTTATAATCGACCTCTGCTCAAAATCTCCTTACTAGTAACCCCAGCATTTTCGGGTTTATCCCAGCATCTCGGGTTTATCCCATTGGATCGCGTATGCGCGTCATTTGACGCTAGTTAATATTCACAAAATTTTCCACCAATCAAAACGAAGAATTGCCCTTCATAGCCAACTTTGATTTGTTCACGTATCATGCAGGGATGGCAGGGATGCATCCAGCACGCGCGATTGCGGCAATCCCCTTTAATTATTGTCAATGCCGCAAATTATTGATTGTCTTGCGCCCGACATCGCGCAAAAAATCACGGATGGGGCACATTAGGCCAATCTGGGCATGTGCCTGAATACGCAGGAGCTTGCGTCTATTTTTAGATGACACTGTAACCGCTAGATATATATAGCCCTGGTAGCTCCGCCCACTCGCATGCTGCCACAGAATTCGGACAAACACACACACAGTGACTACAACTTTGTGTATTGCAGAGTGTAATTTGTAGATAAATAGAGCATACAGTACAGGTGTTACGCTGGAATATTTCACAACATAATGGTGACAACAAAACATTGCTGCTATGGCATTGCTGCTATTGGATGGATTTGGGAACGGGTTTCCAAAACCTGCACAAAATCGAGAAAAATGTCAACGCTGGGTACAGAACTGTGGTCGAAAATAGTTTACCATTGACAATGTTACCAGAGACACCTACATATGTTCGATGCACTTTACCCTGATTTGATCGGCTAATAACATCATGCTCTGCATGACTTTTCATTGTGACATTATTGACGTCATTTCTCCATATATGGGAAACACGAGAGTGGTGTCAACTACTGCTGCTCTACAGAACCGAGTTGTATAATTCACTGTTATTTTTGTGAAAACTATCATCTGAATGTATGAAATAATGACGTCACCCCTAACTAACTGGAATAGATTGTGATGTTAATTTTCCGACCAATGATTTTCAGACTAGTCCATTTATATAAAAAGGGAATATTTTTTTTTCTAAAAATAGGAAAATTAGTTACAAAAAAAAGTGTAGATCCTGATGAGACGGCTCGTCACCGCTCATCTGGATCTACACTTTTGGCCAATACCACGATACAGGCCTGTGGTGTTGAAATGGTTAATGAAACTTTTTTCACTGACTCAATCAGTCATTGTTACATGACTGCCATTGTTTGACACCGCTCACAGCCGTGTTCAAACGTACAGCGTGTTTTGTTAGATCATTGTTGTAGACAATGCTCATTCCAGGGCCAAGCCAACAACTATGTAAAGCATGTGTCTCCTGATGTTACTAGAACGCGCCATTACATCACCAACTGCCACACTGAAATTTTTTAATTGATGCGAATGCATCACGCGCCGTGTACTGCGGCCCTGGAATATGTATGTGTAAATCAGCTGTTTGAATGGAGCAGATTATCAAAGTACCAAAAGTACTGTATAAATGCTCAATTGACAAGTTATTTCCGACGGAAATGTAACAATAACGTTCGACCATGCATGCCCAGCCGCGGGTAAACGTTTGCCGTGGCACTCGGGAACGGCCGCGGGTTCAAACAGTTCCCGAGTGCCACAGCAAAAGTTTTCCCGCGGCTAGGCATGGTCGAACCTTATATTCACTCAATCTGCTGTTGGCTAATATCTGATCCACAAAATTGGTTGCCGTATTTGTTACCATGGCATAAATGGAAACATCTAGAAATAAGGTCACACATTACAGAGGAAAATCTATTCTGCTTCGAGGGGATAATATTCATGAAATATTTATGAAGTAGCGATACTCATATTAACACATTCTCTAAGAAACCATGCTTTACTCTATATTCCGAACCAGTCTGCAATTAGCCCTATTCCATGCAAATGAATATATTTCAAACAAACCGATATGTGAGCTTTTAAAAATTCCATTCTTATTCCAATCATCCTATTTTGGACAAAATAAATCGGCCCATTTGTGAAGAATAATGATAAACGTAACTAAAAACAAAGCTAGAATTAAAGCTATTATAAAAAAAGGAAACTTGAGTTTGTATGCATATGTGCATGAAAATGTTACATACTTTTTAATTAAATATTGCAAAATTCATTTCAACTTTTACTGTACTGGAAAGTACAACTAAATGACATTATGGTTCACAAAATGTGTTTGCTGGTGCAGCTATAGCAGAAATGTGTGATTTGTCATTAAATATATTTACAAAAACTGTAAATGACTTAATTATAAATGAATTATATTCCGCATTTGCTATGAATATTTTGTCAACTTTCGTCATTTACGGAAAATATTGGTAAATGATTTTCATGGGAATCGCACATGTTCTTAGGTACAAAATCACATGACGTGTCTCATATATGTATTTTTTTCCCTGTTGGCTAAAATCCATAAAATATTTATGAAGTCTGCCACTCTGATACATCTATGCGTAATGTAACCCATGTTTATGTTACGTATCGTCCCTGTGGACATGTCACGGTGGGTAATGTTCATCATATAGGCCTGATTGGTTGGTAGTCTAATGGTAGGTTATTGTACTTTAGTTCCAGTAGCCAATTTCACAAAAATCGCTAAGCATACTTATCTAGCTTTAGTATACTTTGAGGGAGTAATCATTTATTTTTCCCGAAATGCATTATTTCATATAGAACTAGTGACTGCATACTATTTGATGATTAAAAGTATGCAGAATAATTATACTGATTTTATTAGCCAGGTTTTTTGAAAAAAAATCCAGGCTATTGGATTGGCGAAAGCCGGGCGGGCGAGTGGGCGGGCGGGCGGGCGGCGGGCGGGCGGCGGGCGGCGTCCACAATCAATGTTAAATTTTCGTGTTTGAGTCCATTTCTTTGTTACTGTACCACCTAGGACCACCAAACTTTCACAGCTTCATAATGAAGGGGTGCCCACCACATATCACTATCCAACATGTTACTTTTTTTTTAACTTGACCCATTTTTTCCGCGTAGTCGACTTAGCCATTTTCAATGTTAAGTTTTCGCGTTTACAATGTTAAGTTTTCGTGTTTAAGTCCATTTCTTTGGTGCTGTACCACCTAGGACCACCAAACTTTCACAGCTTCATAATCAAGGGGTACCCACCACATATCACTATCCAACATGTTACTTTTTTTTTTAACTTCACCCATTTTTTCCGTGCAGTCGACTTAGCCATTTTCAATGTTAAGTTTTCGCCTTTACAATGTTAAGTTTTCGTGTTTAAGTCCATTTCTTTGGTACTGTACCACCTAGGACCACCAAACTTTCACAGCTTCATAACCAAGGGGTGCCTACCACATACAACTATCCAACATGTGACCATTTTTTTACCTTCGCCTATTATTTCTACGTAATTGACTTAGCCATTTTCAACGTTAACTTTTTAACGTACGTCTGGTTAGAGTTTTTTGGTTAAAACTTTTTCGTTATACTGTATCTCTGCAACTGCTTCGCCCATTACCTTGAAACTTCACATGGGTGTATATCATCATCCATATTTTCATTCTAACCCCCAACAGTGCGGCCCCTGTGCCCAATGTCAAGGTCAAATTACTTTGAATTTTTTTGTTAAAGTTTTTTCGTGTACTATATCTCTGCAACTGCTTCACCCAATACCTTGATACTTCACATGGGTGTTTATCATCATTGTCGCACCTGCTTGCGGAAAGCGCGATCCTGTGCCCAATGTCAAGGTCAAATTACTTTGAATTTTTTTGCTAAACTTTTTTCGTGTACTATATCTCTGCAACTGCTTCACCCAATACCTTGATACTTCACATGGGTGTTTATCATCATTGTTGCACCTGCTTGCGGAAAGCGCGATCCTGTGCCCAATGTCAAGGTCAAATTACTTTGAATTTTTTTGTTAATTTTTTTTCGTGTACTATATCTCTGCAACTGCTTCACCCAATACCTTGGTACTTCACATGGGTGTTTATCATCATTGTCGCACCTGCTTGCGGAAAGCGCGATCCTGTGCCCTATGTCAAGTTCAAATTACTTTGAATTTTTTTGTTAAAGTTTTTTCGTGTACTATATCTCTGCAACTGCTTCACCCAATACCTTGATACTTCACATGGGTGTTTATCATCATTGTCGCACCTGCTTGCGGAAAGCGCGATCCTGTGCCCAATGTCAAGGTCAAATTACTTTGAATTTTTTTGCTAAACTTTTTTCGTGTACTATATGTCTGCAACTGCTTCACCCAATACCTTGATACTTCACATGGGTGTTTATCATCATTGTTGCACCTGCTTGCGGAAAGCGCGATCCTGTGCCCAATGTCAAGGTCAAATTACTTTGAATTTTTTTGTTAATTTTTTTTTGTGTACTATATCTCTGCAACTGCTTCACCCAATACCTTGATACTTCACATGGGTGTTTATCATCATTGTCGCACCTGCTTGCGGAAAGCGCAATCCTGTGCCCTATGTCAAGTTCAAATTACTTTGAATTTTTTTGTTAAAGTTTTTTCGTGTACTATATCTCTGCAACTGCTTCACCCAATACCTTGATACTTCACATGGGTGTTTATCATCATTGTCACACCTGCTTGCGGAAAGCGCGATATCGTCGGCATTTTGGCATACGTCCGTCCGTTCGTCCGTGTGTCCGGTTAAAGTTTTTTGGTTAAAGTTTATCCATCTACTATATCTATTTTTTTAGTGTCCATGCCTCGCCCCAAGGCGCGACATGCAGGCCACGGCCATCTAGTCTACAAAAAGTGGGTATAATTATGTTATCCAAGTGTCTATGCTTGGAAAAAACCTGGCCTTCGTGGCTTTGCCTCGTTTTGAACTTGACCCATTTTTTCCGCGCAGTCGACTTAGCCATTTTCAATGTTAAGTTTTCGCGTTTACAATGTTAAGTTTTCGCGTTTAAGTCCATTTCTTTGGTACTGTACCACCTAGGACCACCAAACTTTCACAGCTTCATAACCAAGGGGTGCCTACCACATACAACTATCCAACATGTGACCAATTTTTTACCTTCACCTATTATTTCTATGTAATTGACTTAGCAATTTTCAACGTTAACTTTTTAACGTAGGTCTGGTTAAAGTTTTTTGGTTAAAACTTTTTCCTTATACTATATCTCTGCAACTGCTTCGCCCATTACCTTGAAACTTCCCATGGGTGTTTATCATCATTCATATTTTCATTCTAACCCCCAACCGTGCGGCCCCTGTGCCCAATGTCAAGGTCAAATTACTTTTAATTTGTTTGTTAAAGTTTTTTTGTGTACTATATCTCTGCAACTACTTCACCCATTACCTTGATACTTCACATGGGTGTTTATCATCATTGTCGCACCCGCTTGCGGAAAGCGTGACATCGTCGGCATACGTCCGTACGACCATACGTCCGTGTGTCCGGTTAAAGTTTTTTCGTTAAAGTTTTTCCATCTACTATATCTATTTTGTTAGTGTCCATGCCTCGCCCCAAGGCGCGACATGCAGGCCACGGCCATCTAGTCTGCAAAAAGTGGGTATAATTATGTTATCCAAGTGTCTATGCTTGGAAAAAACCTGGCCTTCGTGGCTTTGTTCGTTTCTTGTTACATTATCACAGCCAAAATGGCTGTGATAATGTAATAAATTCAGTATAATAATTTGGTCCGAAAATATTTGATTTCATTGAATAATCATTAATAAATGTATCCTTAAATTGAAAATTTCTCCCTCAAAGTCTACTTAGCTAGATAAGTATACTTTGCAATTTTGGTGAATTCGGATACAGGCGATGGCTTCATTATCTAGCACAGAACATTGGACTTCATGGCGGTAACTGGAGGTCACTGGAGGTCACTGGAGGTCACGGGTTCAATTCTCACCATAGACATGAAGTGTACTTTCATAGTACAGTCGAACCCCTCTAAACTGGACACAAATTAAAGTTAGTTCTCTGTTCATTGCCATTTATCTCCGCTAAGTATGTCTGTTCATGATCGCAAATCACCCACACATGTCTTGGCGTAGTTGTCTGTCTGTTTTACAATTGAACCTCTCTAAACCGGCCACCCTGGGGACCTCCCAGGTTCAATTGTAATTCAATTCCGCCAGCCTGGAGTGGATGAGACAGGAGACATGCAACCGAGGTCCCGTCTCTATATGGCTATAGCTGTAGCTGTTCCTGGGACTTCAGTACTGGAGATCATGGAGTATTGTACTGGAAAGTACAACTAAATGGCATTATGGTTCACAAATTGTGATTGCTGGTGCGGTTATAGCAGAACTGCATGTCCAAAATGATATGCCCTGCTTATCATGGTCTTATCAACTGATCCCGCCTGCCATAAACATGAAAACTACTTTCATAGTATTTTAATACCTCTAGTCTGAAGTGGATGAGCCTTGAAACGAGGTCCTGTCTCTATATGGCATTGGCTGTTAATTTTGGGACGTTGAAGGATGGGCCGTAACCGAGGGGATGTGGCATTGGGACTTCAATACCGGAGGTTGTGAGTTCAATCCTCACCCTAGGGATGGGCTGTGGCCTAGCGCAGGTGGTATTGTACTTCAACACCTTAGGCGTGAAAAATACTACCATAGTATTTCCACTAGTCTGTCGGATGAGACTTTAAACTGACGTCCTGTATATAACCTTAGCTGTTGCTGGGACGTTAAACCTTTTCACTTTCCCTTTCATTGGGACGTTGATCACTTTCACCTTTACACTGTCTAGGCCACCTATGGCATTTCAGTAGCCGATTAACTAACAAATGCATGTATTTCATGATTAAAAGTATGCAGAATTATTATACTGAATTTATTACATTATCACAGCCATAATGGCTGTGATAATGTAATAAATTCAGTATAATAAAAATTAATAAATTTATCCTAAAATTGAAAATTTCTCCCTCGAAGTATACTTTGCTAGAAAAGTACCGGTATGCTTTGCAATGTTGGTGAAATAGGCTACTGGTCAGTGTAGATCCTGATCTTCGAGCACATTTCTGCACTGTGATATGGATATATACTGTTTGTTACAAGCAGGACATGCAGGCCTCGACAAATCCACTCGTCCGTATGAGGGTAGTTTTTTTTCACATCAACATTACTTTAGTACCAGTGGCAGAGGGAGGGGGTGGGGAGTGGAGGGGGTGGGGTGGGGTGTACTTGAAATGTCTACGAAATGTCACTCGAAGTGAGCCTAACTAGCAGGTTTCCTTGATATACACTACCCACTGTGACTTTGTCTGGAGAAAATTTGGTTATGCTCAGGAGATTGAAGATATTCAACTTTGCCTTACTGCCAAGTCAAATACGACTTGATCAATATGGGTGCACTTGTAGCTCAACGCTAAATCCTGTAAAAATATTGTTTGCTTTCGTAAACCAATAAATACAATATTTTATGTGAAACCGGCTGTTTTCATGGGATTTTGTAACAAAATACACCTCCTGTCATAAATAAGGCACTTTCATGTAGGTGTTCTAGATCCACAACGTATTTGCTCGTAGTAAATGTTGCATGCAAATAATATATGGCTAGGTATTTTACGAAATTAATATGAATTTTATTTCATCATCTGGGTTTGCATAGTGTAATAACACAGAGTATTAACCCTTCCTACGCTGTTGACGAAAATTGCCGTCTGCTGTTTTTCATTTTTGCTTTAATTCTTGACAAAAAACTGGTTTTGACAGCACATGAGAATCGTCTCCACTAGAGACAATTCTCATGTGCTGTCAAAACCAGGTTTTTGTCGAGAAATATTGAAAATAAAACATTTCCAGCAGACGACAACATTTAATTCAGCGTAGTAAGGGTTAAAGATAACAATGCACTGGTATAATACATATGTAGCTGAAAAAGATACAGAAAATATGTCACCTACATAGATCAGCTTTAACCCTTAGACCGCCTTCTTATTTTTGTTGTCGTCTGCTGTTTATTTCTATTTTTCGATTTTTCAAAAACATGCTTTGACAGCACTTTAGAATCATTTACAACATGCTTTGACAGCACTTCAGAATCATTTCCATTGGAAATGATTCTGAAGTGCTATCAAACCATGTTTTTATTGAGAAACAAGGCAAGATATAAAAGCTACAGCAGACGACAATTGTTGTGTGTGGCGGTCTACGTTGTTTCGTCCTCGTAATGACGGGAATCGGTAGATTGTTGCCGTTTGATCCGTAAACATGTCATTAAGACAAATTGATCGCTGCTCCATGAGCCTTCCAGAATATTCACAAAGGTTCCTAGCCTAGTTAGAGATGACACAATATCAGTAAGTGTGCCTTATGGTGTTTTCCACCACAGGCATTCGGCGTGTTTCGGCTTTCATCGATATAACTCTATATGTATGAATGAACAAGGCTTCTAACTTTGGTCAGACACGACCTCGTATCATAACAAAATAACATGTTTAACCCTTACTACGCTGAATTAAATGTTGTTGTCTGCTGGAAATGTTTTATTTTTAATATTTCTCGACAAAAACCTGGTTTTGAATACACATGAGAATCGTCTCCAGTGGAGACGATTCTCATGTGCTGTCAAAACCATTTTTGTGTTAAGAATTAAAGCAAAAATGAAAAACAGCAGACGGAAATTTCCGTCAACAGCGTAGGAAGGGTTAACATTGTAATTTTCTATGCATTCTATGTATTTCCGCAGATAACTTCTCAAATGATCATATGAACTTGCCACTACAATATTAAGCCTTAAGCACATTATTTCATTTGTTATGGTACAAGGTTGTGTCTGACCAAGGAAAAGCTGCTGTAATTTGATATTTGTTGCATAATTATGTTCTAACTATGCTATTTTAACAAGATAGCAATAATTCTCAAATGAACATGTGCACTTTCTGCCAAACTATTCACGTTAGCATTAATAAAATCGCCCAATTTGTTATGATACAAGTTCGTGTCTGACCAAAGTTAGAAGCCTTGTTCATACCACGCTCCAGATAAACTTTGCATCTAAAGCGTACTATAACCCCTGATTGCGTATTTTACTTTTACAAATGGGTTATTGATTTTCTTCACTACTAAATAGGGAACAAATGATACAAAATATAACAAATTTAAACATTCACTTATTTGAGCTGCAAAAAGCAAACACTGTTTTTCAACTTTATGACAGTATTTTCACTACTCAATTTGAAAATCAATGCGTATTTTCACATTGCTGTGCGTATTTTGTATACCCACTTTTGATAATCAATGCGTATTCAGCTAAAATAATTGCGTAAAATACGCCAATACGCACCTTATCTGGAGCACTGTTCATATATATATATATATATATATAGAGTTATACCGATGAAAGTCGAAGCACACCGAATGCCTGTGTTTTCAGCCAGTGCTTCTGGATCATGTACCGGATGGCACTAACCCTTTCAACATTACAGACCGCTTCGCCAAAGTTTGCAAACAGTGTAGATCCAGATGGTCCGGATATGCACTGCTTGTGGATATTTTCTGATTTTTGACAAAAACACCCCTTTTCTAATTAGTGGTAAATATCATAAATATGTCTTGAAAGTCATGAATATGTCTTGAATGTCATGAATATGTCTTGAAATTCCAAGAAATGTCAACCCTTTCACCCCTAAATACTAAATAACTGAAATGGACTGATATATTAATTTTCCTACCAATCCAATCGTCACAAAATGATTTTCAGACTAATCCATTTATGAAAAGGGGGGTGTTTTTGTTTTGAAACATAAGAAAAGTACTTGCAAAAAGTGCAAATCCTGATGAGACAGCTCGTCACGAGCCGGCTCATCGGGATCTACACTTTTTGCCAATACCACTATACAGGTCTTTGGAGTTGAAAAGATTGAGAGAGAAATAATAGAAATACTTCTCATTTGTTGGCTACTATTTTCACGCCTGGCATGCAAGGAAATAAATTATGGCAGGATGCTAGATTCTACTGTTGAAGATTGGGCTACGATTCAAATAAATACAGTACCGTATTTTCTTCGGTCCCAATAAGGCGCATTTTTGTATCATTAAAGTGTTATCTTGACACTTCCTGCAAAAAAAGCATGTAATATCAAACGGCGAAACGGGAAAACATACAAGTCCCTGAAGGAGAATATTTCATTTGTTTTATGGACTTGTGATAATTAATTAGACACTCCGGTTCTTTGGCTGTGAATCGAATAATTGGGCTTATGGCCTTTGTGGCCAGTCTCACTCCTAATATGTCGGCATGTTCCTACAATAGGTATGTTGTTTTTGTTACGTGTCCGTCCTTCCATACGTCCATATGTCCATCCATATGTCACATTTCTTGTAAGAAGTAAAACGTTGAAACTGTAACAAAACACCCAAGAAACGTTTAAACCGTTTATGTCCCCCTTTTGGAATTAGAATTCGTAAAACTTTCAAACTATAATAGCTGGAGACTTCATATTTGGTCTGTGGCTTCCTTATAAATGGTGGGCAGATGTGCAAAGTGAATTATTATTTCTTTGACCCTCAGGTCATGGACTACATTGTATTTCCTTTTGGACTTTAAATTTCGTAATGTTTGCGTTGTAATCGCCGAGACGGCTCAAATGAGTGCTAACAACATATACTTTCATTGAGAAATGAAGAAAATAGAAAAAACTGTTTGTAAATTTAGATATCTGTTAATGTATGTATGGCATGAAATGGGTATAATTAACCCTTTCCCTGATAGAGACGACTTTTCACGCCTGCAGAAGATGTCTTTTGAAAACATTGTGGGAAAAGGAGAAATTGCTTGTAACAAGCAATTTCTCCTTTTCCCACAATGTTTTCTTCTCTATCAGATAATTTAACCATCATTTGACCCAGCATTTGATTCTTTTATTCAGATGTTTTGGATTTGGAAGAGTCGAAATATCGCAAAACAGGGAAAGGGTTAAAGAGATTCAGTGTCACAGACGATGTTATATACTAACCTGGCAAAACTAAAAAATATTTTCTGGAAATATCTAGTGAAATAACTTTCAGCCTCCAAGGGTGTACAGTTTAGAGAGGTTCAACTGTGTTAGGATGCATGCTGATCTCACAGACAGTATTACTAATGCGAAAAAAACAACAAAAATATATTCTTTCAGGAAGTATCTATCCCCGCGGCTATAAGACTTGTTACGAGCAGCTGCTACTGTTGTTAGGTGTTGGGTTCGCTGTTTATTACGCCGTCAGTTCACTGAGGAGAACAAAAAGTAAATTGAGGAAACGATAAATAATTTGGTCATTGTGGCCGGAAACAATAAATATTTCACAGTCACTGGACATGAAGTACGTCATTGAAACGGGTCACTGTGACCTGAAAAGATGTAAACTAAAGCTTTTTATCAGGTAACCTTCCCTGTATTGCCCGAATACGTACGGACTGATAACATATTATTATACCCCCACAAACAAAGTTTGTTGGGGGTATATAGGAGTCAGCTTGTCGGTCGGTCTGTCTGTCTGTCTGTCTGTCGGTCGGTCGGTCGGTCTGTCTGTCGGTCTGTTTGGCACAAATGTGCTTGGCACAAATGTTTCTCATGATGAGAAGGTGTGTCGCGATCAATAACCACGCACCTACGTCCAAGGTCAAGGTCACAGTTGAAGGTCAAAGGTCAAACCTATCGAAATTCCCTTCCGCTCTATATCTTCTACACCGATGCATGGACTATCAAATGGCTTGGCACAAATGTTTCTCATGATGAGAAGGTGTGTCGCGATCAATAACCACGCACCTACGTCCAAGGTCAAGGTCACAGTTGAAGGTCAAAGGTCAAACCTATCAAAATTCCCTTCCGCTATATATCTTCTACACCGATGCATGGATTATCAAACGGCTTGGCACAAATGTTTCTCATGATGAGAAGGTGTGTCGCGATCAATAACCACGCACCTACGTCCAAGGTGAAGGTCACAGTTGAAGGTCAAAGGTCAAACCTATCGAAATTCCCTTCCGCTCTATATCTTCTACACCGATGCATGGACTATCAAATGGCTTGGCACAAATGTTTCTCATGATGAGAAGGTGTGTCGCGATCAATAACCACGCACCTACGTCCAAGGTCAAGGTCACAGTTGAAGGTCAAAGGTCAAACCTATCGAAATTCCCTTCCGCTCTATATCTTCTACACCGATGCATGGATTATCAAATGGCTTGGCACAAATGTTTCTCATGATGAGAAGGTGTGTCGCGATCAATAACCACACACCTACGTCCAAGGTCAAGGTCACAGTTGAAGGTCAAAGGTCAAACCTATTGAAATTCCCTTCCGCTCTATATCTTCTACACCGATGCATGGATTATCAAATGGCTTGGCACAAATGTTTATCATGATGAGAAGGTGTGTCACGATCAATAACCATGCACCTACGTCCAAGGTCAAGGTCACAGTTGGAGGTCAAAGGTCAAACCTATTGAAATTCCCTTCCGCTCTATATCTTCTACACCGATGCATGGAATTATCAAATGGCTTGGCACAAATAATTTCTCATGATGATGAAGGTGTGTCGCGATCAATAACCATGCACCTATGTCCAAGGTCAAGGTCACAGTTGAAGGTCAAGGTCACAGTTGATGGTCAAAGGTCAAACCTATTGAAATTCCCTTCCGCTCTATATCTTCTACACCGATGCATGGATTTATTCAAATGCCTTGGCACAAATGTTTCTCAGGATGAGAAGGTGTGTCGCGATCAATAACCTCGCACCTACGTCCAAGGTTCAAGGTCACAGTTGAAGGTCAACGGTCGAACCTATTGAAATTCCCTTCCGCTCTATATCTTCTACACTGATGCATGGATTATCACACTATGCCCAGGGTCAAGGTCACAGACTTGATGCGTTTGAAACCTTAACGCTCGGCTAAATGGCTTATAATCAAAAATGCCTCGTTTTCTTTGGCTGCCAGTGGGGGTATTCGTGTGCCGACAGGCCACATTTCTAGTTGTATCAGGTATTGACCTGATACAAACATCCGGGTTATAACAAAGTAAAAACTGAAGTTTCATTGGTCGTATGACGTCGCATGAAACGTTGCCTGATAAATAGAATACCAGGCTACTGTCTTTTGATATCAAATTCATCAGGCTCGGCTCGGCAAGCCTCGGAATTCCTACGCGTTACCTTAGTTGCCTTGCCTGATAAACTTGATACCAAAAGACATTATCCTGGTAATCTCTATATCCAAGCTACATCTATAGATTTATCCAACCTATAGCTTTATTCATAGGTGTTGGGTTCGCTGTTTATTACGCCGTCAGTTCCACTTTGAGGAAAACAAAAAGTAAATTGAGGAAACGATAAATAATTCGGTCATTGTGGCCAGGAACAGGAACAATAAATATTTCACAGTCACTGGACATGACGTACATCATTGAAACGGGTCACTGTGACCTGAAAAGGTGTAAACTAAAGCCTTTTTCAGGTAACCTTCCCTGTATTGCCCGAATACATACTGACTGATAACATATTATTGTATCAGGCATTGACCTGATACAAACATCCGGGTCATAGCGAAGTAAAAACTGAAGTTTCATTGGTCGTATGACGTCGCATGTCTTTTGATTCAAATTCATCAGACTCGGCTCGGAATCGGTAGGGATTCCTCGGCAAGCCTCGGAATTCCTATGGGTTTCCTAGCCTTGCCTGATAAACTTGATACCAAAAGACATTATCCTGGTAATCTCTATATCCAAGCTTTATCCAACCTATAGCTTTATTCAAGCTATAGCTTTATTCAAGCAAATGCACATATCAGTGTAGCCTAGACAATCTCAGCTATGCAGATGTCTTTTACAGGGCTCCAGATAAGGAATTAGTAATTTGAGTATTTTCACTCCATCATATCTGAAGCAATTGGGTATTTCAATATTTTAATTGGGTAAAATAAAATCACACTACTGTTTACACATTAAGACAGCAATTATTGAATAGTTTGCTTCGAAATGAAAACATGTCTTGGCATTTCATTAGAATTGTCTCCTTGGAGACAATTCTAATGAAATACCAAGATGTGTTTTCATGGAAAATAAGAAAAATATGCTATATTTGTGGTCTGTTTATTGTTTTCTATAGCATGATAAAGGTACCACAAATTTTTTATTGCTTTTTGATACTCACTACTTCTGATTTCAATAATTGGGTTTTTGGCAATTTTAATGTGGTATTTACGCAAATACGCAGCTTATCTGGAGCTCTGCTTTTACTATCTCATCTGTCTTTTATATTATCTGTATTCTTCTAGCTGAGAGCCGCCCATTGTACAATTTAGTCACAAGCGTTTTATGATGAGTGAGCAGTTTAATACTTTGCAGTTCTGTTAAAAAACTTGCACAGACCAATAATAAATATGTAAATATACCTACTTTGACCTGGACTATTCTTTTATTCCCGTTTTATGTGCAAAATGTGAGGACAGCATGGGCTGTTATTGTGACCATGTTTTACAATGGTCGGGCCTCAGCGAGAAGGATACAGAAAATATAAAAGACAGATAAAATAGTAAAATACATCTGTTTAGCTGAGATTATCTAAGCTAATATCATGCAGTGATGTGTGCAGCATAACTTGTTGAAGGCCCCTCGCAATGCTAATTTTCTGAAATAGATCAAGAAGATGCGATATATTTTGAAAATGATGTCAAAATGTGCTTTGTGATGTTCTCCACCTTCAGATATCGTTTACAGAAATAATCGTATTCTTGAATGTCGATTGAATGGTTTGAATGGAATGAAATACGGAGAATTCAGTATAAAACAGGCAGGCCGGCACATAACTACAGGCAGGCACAGGCAGGCACAGACAGGCACAAAAAATTGGGAAACGGTGGAAAAATGCAAATATCACAAAAATATAAGTCAATCCATTCATTCAAAGGATTAGAATGTAAATTTCCTCCGCTTGTGAAGGTCGATAACAAAAATATAATTCTAAAGCTTTTAGCTCTCAACACGATGTAATGGGAGATTTGGTACATGCGTTCTTTGCATTCGGATTTACCAATATTTACAAACCATTAATTTTGAATACACCTGTGGTGCTACAGTTGTTCACATATGTTAATGTACACATTTCATTTGTATGTATGTGTGGAAATATGACAAAACAGGACTTAATTTGTATGGAGAAATCGGGCTAATGGGATGTTTGACCAGTGTATAGCTCCTGATGAAATATCACACACCTGGCGCCTGATAAACAATCTATATTTCTTGTTTGTAGCATAATGGGTGTTTCATTGATGGAATGGCAAACAGTGCAGATCCTGATCAGACTGGACAGGTGCACAGGCTGATCTGGATCTACAGTGGTCGCAAACCCCATAAGCCCCATTTCTCAAGTTACAGCCACATTTCATTTCTTTAAGTGCCTGCCTGTGTCTGTGACGTTGTTGTTGGAACAGATGTAAAACACTAATCAATCAAGCAATCAATCAATCAATCAATTTATTAATCAATCAATCAAAGCAATCAATCAACCAATTTATTTAATTGCCTGCCTGTCTGTGACCTTGTTTTTTAAACAGACATAAAACCGTAATCAATCAAGCAATCAATCAACCAACCAATTAATCAACCAATTTATTAATGAATCAATCAACCAACCAATTTATTAATCAATCAATCAACCAACCAATTTCTTTAAGTGCCCACATGTCCGTGACCTTGTTGTTGAACAGGCATAAAACCCCAACCAACCAACCAACCAATCAACCAACCAATCAATAAATCAATTGATTAATAATTAAATAATCAATCAATCAATCAATCAATCAATCAATCAATCAATCAATCAATCAATCAATCAATAAATCAACCAACCAACCAACCAACCAACCAACCAACCAACCAATCAATCATAATCTACCAGCATTATTATTGCACAGGTACAATACATCCTCTATATTACAGACCACCAGAAAACATCAGCACGTTCAATTTATATTTAGATAGGTGTCCGTCCGGTGTACAGGTTCCACTATACCGGTACCTTATTTAACGCTTTCACCCTATGTAACTGAAATGGATTTTGATACATTAATTTTGCAACCAATCCAATGGTCACAAACAAAGAGGGTGTTTTTGTTCTCAAATATATGAAAATTACTCGCAAAAAGTGTAGACCTGTATAAGACGGCTCGTCACGAGCCAGCTCATCTGGATCAACACTTTTTACCAATACCACTATCCAGCCTGTGGTGTTGTAAGGGTTAAACAGTCTAGACACCTTTTTTCTAATATTTGCGAACAGTGTAGATCATGATGAGTCGGCTCATAACGATTTTCGCGCACCAATTGCGAATATTTTTTTTGCAAAATGACCCCCCCCCCTTTTTTGCATAATGGAACAGTTGGAAAATTAACATGAAATACTCCATGTCGGTTATTTAGGGGTTAAAGGGTTAATAAATTACGGTAGATCGATTTTCTCCCTGAATTCATTGCGGCTTTAAATTATGCTTACTTTGCTATATATAAGTCAATACCAGCTTAACCTTTAGAAGGCGGGAACCGAAAACTGTCGTCTGCTGTTGTGTCTTATTTTGTATTTTCTCTAAATAAAAATATGGTTTGGCCGCATTTTAGAATCATTTTCATGGAAATGATTCTAAAGTGCTGTCAAAGCATGTTTTTAGTAAGAAAAATGGAAAATAAAAAAATAAACAGCAGACGACAGATTTTAATTCAGCATGACAGATTTTAATTCAGCACGGTAAGCGTCAATACAAATGTACGTTCATCAGATAAAACTACATGTGATATCATTTTTGCTGCACCCGCTTGGAACAGGGCAATATTCTTTTTCCGGGTTAAAGTTTTTGGTTAATGATTTTCGGTATACTATCAAAGCTTCGGCGGGCGTGACATGCGGGTCGCAGCCATTTACTGTGAAAATTCGCCAGGGAATTCCTACATGTTTACTAGCCTGGGCCCGGTTGTTCAAAACACCAGTTAGCTTAACGGACTGTTAAATCCTTAACGGAGGACTGTTAAATCCTTAACTGAATGGTTAAAATCTCTGTTAAACTCTATTTATCAGGTAATGCTTTATGCTAGCCGATGGTCGAATGTAAAATAGTTTTAGTTGAAAAGAACACAGCTTGTTTACTTTGCATCATTAAACTGACGTCATTCGTTAACGTCATGTGACGCGTTTGTCAGTTCATTGCAACCGGGATATTCGTATCAGGTCATTGCCCGTGTTATCAGTCGGTACGTATTCGGTCAATACGAAGCTCGATACCTGATAAATCTTGCTAATTTCCTACCGGTGCCGTGCGTACATTCGTAGGTGACTGTGTACGTGATAAATACACAACCTGGCAGCTAATTTGATTCAGCTTTGCCCGAACCTGTTGTATTTTTGTGTCAGTTTAATGACATTTTATGCATATTTATTGTGTACCTGACTGTATATTATTAATTTATGCAAGCTATGCAATGTGGCCTAAGAAAATCCTGTTTAATTTATCTGTATCTGCCCCAGTTGTAGCCACAATGTCGAATGTTCAGGGTGTACACTGCATTATTTCATCAGGGAACAGTAACGTGGCATCTATTTCAATTCACCCTTAGCCTGCTGATCGCGAAAACTGTCGTCTGCTGTTGCTTTATTTTGTGCCCTGTTTCTCAATAAAAACATGGTTTGACAGCACTTTAGAATCATTTCCAATGGAAATGATTCTAAAGTGCTGTCAAAGCATGTTTTTGATGAGAAAAATCGAAAATAAAACATAAACAGCAGACGACAACATTTCATTCAGCAGGCTAAGGGTTAAAAAACAAATTTTGTCAATCTGTGTTAAAGGTACATGCCCACTCAGTAGGCACAAAATGTTCTTTATAGCAGAGACATCATCTGAGATATTTTCTGGCAACACATTCATTCAACATTACCCCACCTATTGATTGGCACTATTATACATTTTATATCAGACGTAAATTTCCACACTGATATCAGGGGCGATAACCGTGTTTTCTTAAAGGTTAACAGACATTACTATTTATTCTCTGTATTTGTTTTTTGATGTTAAAATCAGCATTGTTTACTAAATAGATACCGATGTTTCGCTGCTCAAATTGCTGATAGTTAAGACCCTGATTAGACTGCACAGATGCATAGTCTGATCAGGGTCTTAACTGGCCACAAAGGCAATACGCCACGTTTGATCAAATCATGTACTTTCTATAAGCCCAGTTTTGTCTGATCGTGGGCATATGTGGCTGTGACAGGAGAAATGGGGCTTATGGGTTTTGTGGCCAGTGTAGATCCAGATCAGACTGTGCATCCGCCTGATCTGCACTGTTCACTATTCACTGTTCACCAGCCATGCTTATAACAAGCAAATGCTAGTAGATCTATTATCAGGCTACAAGAGTATGCTATTTGATCAAGAGCTACACTGATCACAGATGCCATAAGCCCATTTCTCCAGTCACAGCCACATATTATAGTGTAAGCCTGATGATCACATGTTCATGTACAGCAAATAATCCATGGCCCAAATTAAGACTTGGAGGTTACAGATACATGGGAAATATATCTTATATACCGTATTCATTCTAATAGTTGCCCCCTCTCTAATAGTAGCCCCCCTCCCATATTGGTATTCTAAATATGTTATTTTCACATGCAAAAGCCATTTAAAACAATGATGACGGAATATGATATTTATTAAGCAAGTGTATATTGCACTGAGTGGGTGGTTGGTCGGGTAAACGCGACGGCGTAAATTAACGGTGGGGTTTCTCCTTATATGAATCACAATTTGCCTGGTTTGGCCGTCTGGTACGTTTTTATCTTTGGCTCTTTTTTTACCCGGGAGTTGAATTGGGTTATTGCCCATTATAAAAGTAGTAAGATTATTACTGATCCTACTGCTTTTGGGAGGGGGCCAAGTGATTCTGGTTTGGCGAGGACCTGGCATTAGATCAGGATTATTCTGATTTCATGGCTAAATCTATAGTTTTTTAGCTCATCTGAGCGAAGCTCATGTGAGCTATTGTTACCGCAATGTGTCCGTCCGTCGTCCGTCGTCCGTCGTCCGTCCGTCGTCGTCCGTCTGTGAACATTTTCAAACGTCTTCTCCTCGGTAACCATTGGGCCAATAGTCACCAAACTTCATGGTCATGGTCCTTAGGTAGGGGGATTACAAAATTGTTAAAATGACGTCATTACGCAATCCAAGATGGCCGCCGTCTAAAAATAGCACAAATTCTTCAAAAATCTTCTCAAGAACCGCCAACCAGATTTCGATAAAACTTGGTAGGAATGATTGATGTACAATGCTCTTTCAAAGTTGTTAAAATGGTGACCCTAGGTTAAAAAATGGGTGTGGCCCGTGGGGTCAAATTGGGGTCAAATTTTATTTTTGACCGAATATGGTCATGTCTATGTCAAATCGAAGGTATCAGAGAGGCTATCGCTCGGGTACATTTTTTGTCGAAATTGGATGGTCATGTCATCCAAGATGGCCGCCGAAAGGTCAAAAGGTCGTTCTTTTATTATAGATTTCAAAATTTTTCTTCACACGAACTGCTTGGCCTATGGTGGCCAAACTTCACAGTTATGGTCCATGGGTGAAGCCTTTTCAGTTCTTAAAATGGAGGTCGTTGTTAATCCAAGATGGCCCCCGTCTAAAAATAGCAGAAATTCTTAAGACATCTGGATTTCAACGAAACTTGGTAGAAATGATCGATGTAGAATGCTCTTTCAAAGCTGTTAAAATGGTGACCCCGGGGTCAAAAATGGGCGTGGCCCGTGGGGTCAAATTGGGGTCAAATTTTATTTTTGACCGAATATACTCATGTCATATATCAAATTGAAGGTATCGATGAGGCGATTGCTCTGGTGCAATATTTGTCAGAATCGGGTGATTATGTCATCCAAGATGGCCGCCAAAAGGTCCATTTATTCGAGATTTCAAACGTCTTTTTCTCAGGAACCACATGGCCGATGCTGGCCAAACTTCATAGTAAGTTAAGATCCTTGGGTGAAGCATTTTCAAATTTGGTAAAAAATAGCACATATGAACTCAATGTCACATTCTCCTCTGGTGTTCATGAGCGAATTAGGGCCAAAAAAAATAAATTGTACTGATTTCATAAGAAATGAGGCTATGCCGAGTTTCCTATGAAATCAATTAACAAGTTTAACCCTTTCAACACTACAGACCTGTATAATGAATGGTATTGGCAAACAGTGTAGATCCAGATGAGCTGGCTCGTGATGAGCTGTCTCATCAGGATCTGCCCTTTTTGCAAGTAATTTTCTTCTTTTTTTTTCAGAAAAAATAACCCTTTTCATAAATGGACTTTTCAGAAAATCATTTTGTGACGTTTGAATTGGTTGCAAAATTAACATATCAAGATCCATTCCAGTTACTTAGGGTGACAGGGTCAATAGAGGACACTCAGTAGCAGCTATTTTTGTCACCATTTATCTATTTGACGAATTTGATGGATTACGATCACATAATAACATATATGTGGCTTTGACTGGAGAAATGGGGCTAAATATAAATACATCAATGAAACACCCACCAGCCATGCTTCCAACTAGCAATGTAGATCATTATCAGGCTACACGAGTGCTATTTGATCAGGAGCTACACTGGTCACAAATCCCATAAGCCCCATTTCACCGCCACATATATAACCATCAAGTGACCATGAAAATTAGAAACTATGAGTGTACCTTTAACTCTTTGCATGCTGGGAAATTTGTGGGCTATAAATAGTTCAAAAATAGCAGACGAGAATTTATTGTATTTTTTTTTATTTCTCCCTATAAATATCATGAATATGTCTTGGAATTTCATTAGAATTGCGTCCTCTGGACGCAATTCTAATGAAATTCCAAGACATATTTACAGAGAGAAATAAAACATAATTATAGTCCTAATTTGTTTGGCGGATATATTCTCCGCTAGCAAAGAGTTAATCATGTTTGACGCTCAGTGACAATACTTCAATCCAAATTCATGACCGTGAACAATGACCGATTGTTCAAACTGCTCCAATATGGCTCGATCACCATTAATATATTAATAAATTAAGCACCCACGATTGTGGTACGCATGTTTTTGTCAGCCTCCTCCACATTTTGTACTTTCATTTAGCCGTGTTTGTGGCTGAGTGGCTGGACAAATGTGGCTTATTGGATTTGTGGCCAGAGTAGCTCCTGATCAAATAGCACACTCCTGTAGCCTGATATAGAGAATAGTATGTTAGTGCCGTGAATGGGAAACAATATCTGGCAAGGCTCAGGAAACAGGATGGGTGAGGCTCTGCCGAGCACATCCCGTTTCTGTGCCGCGCCAGATATTTTTTCCCATTCACGGCACTTATCCTACTATTCTATTTGTCCCGTGGACACCTACAAATTAAATGGCTTTAAAATGCAAAACACAAATAACCCCAGCCACCGCACATATTAATACACAGTGATTAGGTCGCATTGACAGGATATCAAAAATGTTTCACGGCACTGTGTTTCACGGTACATACGCACTGTGTTGATGGAATAAAATGATATATATCGCTTGTTAGAAGCATGACAGGTGTTTATATGTTATATCCCTCATGGGCGGAATCAGGGGGGGGGGGGGGGGGGGGGGGCCGAACCCGGCGTGCGCCCCTACCCCCCCCCCTTAAATTTGCCGAGTAAAGATTTTTTACAAGTTACAAGCACGTTTCTACGTACGCGTTGTGAATTTATTGTTTATTGGGGTTTTTTTGCTCCAAAATGCGCCAGAACGCAGGAAATGCGATGTAGATTTCAAAAAATCCCCCCCCCCCCCCGGACACCCCTAGCGCTATCCCCAGCTCCGCTAGCTCGTTCGATAATATAGTCAAGTATTGAAAAATAGTTACGCCCCCCTCTAACCCGAAATCCTGGATCCGCGCCTGTTCCTTGAGATAGCATATTGTGTGGGGGCAGCCATTGATTGTGCTACGCCTAAACGGCGAGTACGACCAACAAACTAGTGCCCTGTGCCAACTTATCCTATGGTGTTTTGGTCTGTCTTGCTTTGTATCTAAAACTCTACATATACTATTCTCTATAGTTTTCACAGTTTTGTTCTCAGTTTATCCGTTAAATTCTTGAAGATACTAATCAAGATATTTCTTGCATATGAATACAGCAGCTATTATCTTTAGGTCTCACGGGACAGTACGTACGGAGCTAGCAGTAAAAGAGGGTGGTCGATTTTCTATATATTTCAGTACTGACCATGCAAGTTACACCAGTGTGGTTTACAAAGTTAACTTAACCCAAACACCGATCAGTTTTTGTTGAGATAACATATTTCAGTAATTTCAGTACTTTGATTTATTGATGAAATGCACCATTTAACAGTCTGATTTTCAACATATTCCCGGGATGAACTCTGCAAAGCACTCGCGTATTATCCATAGCATTTTATGGGATTGCAGAGTTATGTTTATCACAACTACACAACCCTCTCCATAGGTTGGAAGTCTTAGTCAAAGGGCTTCATTCAAAATCCAGGCCCCCTCAAAACTGCCACATATTGAAAACTGTGTGGGAGAGACTATAATAAATGGTTTCACGCTTTCTAATTATATCGCTATGAAACAATATTATTTATTGCAACAATCAAACTATTTTTGTAGTTCTTTACGGAGCACAATAGATACAATGACATTAATTGTTATGTCCAACTACATTTAGATGATGCTTTGGAAATGTCAATTGTGAGCCGTGATCATAAACCTAAAGCCTTGATGCCTCCGGGAATTGCATAATGGTTTTTACCAGTGACACAAGCCTTATAGCTGCATCCATCTCGTGGATTATATTTCGAGAAATTTGAGAGATTCCCTCCACCTCCACATCCATACAGGTGAAAAACTTGATTCAACCAATTGATTCAGCCTAAAACATGTCTAGCTGTTGACAGGCCATTAAACACCAATATAAACATGATAAATTAAACTATATAAAATATTCTCTGTGACAATCTACATCTCGCTTACCTCAGTTATGCCATCCACGCTGGTGCTGCCCTCTGTACAGGTGGAAAATGTTTCAAGTCAAAATAGGCACCATATTCCTGACAAATTCCCATGTAGAAGATGCTGCATTTAAACACATATTCGTCTAGTAACCGGCGCAAGTAATTTGTGCCGGTTACTAGATGAAAAATGTGTTTATGCGATAGCCTTAAGTAGAGCTGTGTGGTATTTCATCAGGAAACCAGTGCTTTTTTCGACGTGAAACATTTTACGCCGGTGCGGAGTGCAGCCCCACTGAGCCAGCTAAGTGCGGTTATTGTACATTAGACATTGGACGTAATTACTCTATGTTTGTTTAACCCCCAGAGATCATCTATGGTTAACCGACCAAATCAACACTGACAGTTTTTCTGACACATGGTAATGTATAATTGTTCAATAAAAGTACATGATTAATTGTATGTATATAAGCTGTCCATGAGATTATGTGTTAGTAAAGGGTGCTATAGGCAGTATATGGTCACTTGGTTATTGTAATGCAAATAGATTTGACCCTTACACCGCTATCTTAATTTTTTATCGTCCGCTGTTTATTTTCTATTTTTATTCCTACCATTTTCGAGCTGAGCTGGATGAGTTGGATAGTTCAACATACTGAATACCAGGGTGTACTTGACTTGACCCATACTGAATACCTACCCGTTTCCTTGCCTCGCTTCTCTATATCAACATCCCTTTTATCAATCAACGGTCAGTATGCAGTGACTTGCAGACATACACAGACACCACAACGTTACTAATATACAAAACTGATTGTCGTCAAACCCCCCTGGAATTCGCCTGATGATTGCTTAATAACAAAATCCTCGGAGAGTTGCGAATGTCTGTCGCGTGTTAAAACTACTTTGCTGTCGTGTTCAATTCTCAGCCACAGCCACGAGAGGGCGAACTTCTGATGGAAATAATAAGATAAATCAGGATGTGACTGGAGAAATATGGCTTACGGGATTTGTGACCAGTGTAGCTCCTGATATGCTAACACACTTGTGTTGCCTGATAACGATCAATAGTGTTTGTTAGATGCAACATGTGTTTCATTGATGTACTGGTGAACAGTGCAGATCCTGATCAGCCTGTGTGGATGCACAGGCTGATATGAATTTGCACCGGTCGCATAACCCATAAGCGCCATTTCTTGAGTCACAGACATAAATCAGGCTTACATTGTCGGTATAGTGATATTTATCAGGCAATTTTTAAGACGGTGCATTAGGAAACACACAGGTTTCCGACTGATGTGACAAGGGCGAAGAATTAGACACATGCAGTGATATATTTCTACCCACACTGTCTTGTCCAGATCTGTTCATGTAGTGGTCTGTAATGCTGTGATATTATTGTTGGTGTGAATTAGACCAGTGAAGCTCCTGATCAGAATCAGATGGCACACTCGTGCAGTAATCCACCTGTAAATGTCTTTTCTGGCCATGGGGTATGGGGCGGGGGCATACACAGGGAATTAGATTGCTAAAAAACTCCCACAAATGGGAATTAGACATTGCAAGAAATCCCTTGACTGCATGTCTTAGATGTCCACAAGTTGGTCTGTCATGTTGGCTGAAAATGTTGCTCCTGCCTTCGAGGATTACAAAAAAATATTCCGATCAGCAGAAATTAGACTAATTTAACATTGTGACTAATTTAGCAATTAGACCATTTCAACAAGGCGGTGACGACATTTAGACACTGATATACATGTACAGAAGGAATCAGAATATTTGTTTTTAACAATAGGAAAAGTTTTGGACTGTATTACAGTGTAGGGCCTAATTAGACTGCAGATGCAATGTGATTGTTCAAATGGGTTATGTAACAACACATATTTTCATTTGGAAATCTTGCAAATCAAGAAAAAAAAAAATTATACCTGTAAATAATACGTACCATCAAATCACATTTTTGGAATGTAATGAGTTTGTTTGCACTGTAAACTGGGATAGAGTATTTTCTGTGACTTCAAATGCCAGGACGCGTGTTTCAACCGCTCACCGGGTATTTTCGTTTTTAATTCAAAGCGATCAATATTTCTATGTGCGTTTGATAGACGAGCACTGATGAAAGGAAACTGGTAATCTGATAGAAAATGTCAAGCTGTTGATGTTTAGGCCTTCCTCCCAGATCTGAGTCCAGCGTCCATAATAAAAACCAGTCTGCAACCCGTGCTGTAATGCAATTAACCCACTTCATGGTGAATATTCCTATATACCTGGTATGAAAAAATTGAAATAATTTTCGCTAACTTTCTTACTTCTTCTCGAAAGTATATGTTGTGACCGCTCATTTGAACCGTCTTGACGAGACGGTTCCAATGAGTGGTAACAACATATACTTCAGAATTAAAGGACTTATTTTAATTTGTTGTGCATAAAAATGTGTAGCCTCAGCATGTGTGCAATTAACTTGCAGAATACATTTTTGTCAGCATTGCTGTTTATGTGTTTATGCTAAAAGTATTGCAGTGTTTGTTAGACCATAAAAGAAGTTCTCAGATATCGACTCGTCAGAAAAATCCCTGCACATCGTGCATTATATTGTCATGGAGAAATAAAATCATACCGTAAATTTACTGCATGATCAATAAAAAACACTAACATGCAAACATATGTTAAGTCCAATCATGTCTTTTCACGTCTAAAGAGGTTATTGTAACTTTACTTTATAGAAAAAATATATATATGCATTTGGCGACTTGAATAAATCAGAGACAACAATCTGAAACAAACAACAATATATTAAAGTCTGCCATCCCGTGTCACTTTCCAAAAACAGTGTCTCAGAACCAAAGTACTTTTTTATGGCCTTAATTCCAGGATTGATATCTTCACCATGAATGTATTCTTATGGATTCATACAGTAATGGTGAATCTTACCGGGATTCACACCTCGGGCCAAGTGATCCAGTATAGTAAGGGTGTCTGACACCAGATCAGGTTGTCTTCCAGTGCTGAGAGTTTCTATTGTAATTCTAGTGCTGATTGTATGGTGCTCCCCCATATACAGGTGCATTCCCGCCTGTATTTGACATTGCTGTCGATTGCATGTAACACTGCTATCAATCAATCACTCAGTCAATCAATTAATTAATCAACAATCCTTCATTCATCCACCAACCAACCACCCACCCACCCGTCCGCCCGCCCGCCTGCCTGCCGGGGCGACATATGGTCGCGACATATACTTCTGAGCGTTACGATACACGTATTTAGGATTTTCCGCAAACATAATGGCGTATACTCGGCATGAAAAGGGTTAATTTTCACCCCCCACCAGACGTATGCATTATTCCTTATAAGTGTGTCACAAAGAAACAAAGCTCAGCCACTGGCCTGCGTGTATGCATTATTCCTTATAAGTGTGTCACAAAGAAACAAAGCTCAGCCACTGGCCTGCGTGTATGCATTTCTGAATTTTATAAACCTTGATTCTGGAGAAATGATTCTTGTTTGTCAGCATGGTTAATGTTACTTTCGCATCAATATATTGATGATATTTCTCTACAATATAGTCAAGCTTGATGGTTTGTCACCTGTTGGGACTTTCCTGTATTGTATAAATAGGAAATTGATAGGAAATTAAATAATAACGGTAACACGCATGAGAAAATTCCTTATTGATGTTAGAAATTTATCATAGCAAATATTTGCGATAGATTTTGTTTTTTAATTCAAATGTTGTTGAATATTTCTAGTCCATTTATGAAAAGGGGGTGTTTTTGTTCTCAAAAATATGAAAATTACTTGCAAAAAGTGCAGATCCTGATGAGACGGCTCGTCACGATATATAAAGTGTAATATCAACATGGTATGTTTTCGTAAACATCGGAGCAATTAATAATCTTCTCGCCCATCTCCATATGTTCATATCCTGCCTGAATGGCTCAAGTTAATTATATTTGCATTAAATGGATTGGGTTAATTATATTTGCATTAACTGTTGCAGTAATGAAATCCAGCATATGTCATAAATGTGCTTTCTTGTAGTAATCAAAGTACTGAAAATACTGAATTATCTCCACAAAAACTGATCACTTGCGGAAGACTGAAAATTGCATATTTTCTCAATCATTATCCAGAGGCAAATGTACTGTGATGGTGCAAACCCATTCCCATCCATACGTTTTCTCTAGAATAAATTACTGTTTGAAACTCCCAGAAAAACGGTACGAAACTGGCGGCTAACTGGTCACTGCTACATAACTGAGAACTAAAGATAATAGCTGCTGTATTCATAGCACAAAATGTATTGATTTGCATTTTCCAGAATTTAACTGATAAACTGAGCCCAAAACTGTGAAAACTATAGAGGATAGTATATGTAGAGTTTTAGATACAAAGCAAGACAGACCAAAACGCCATATGATAAGTTGGCACATGGCACTATTGTCTTGGTCGTACTCGCCATAATAGGCGTAGCACGACAATATGGCTGCCCCCATAGATATTTGTGTGACATATAATATATGCTATCTCCAGGGAGATAACATATAATAGACTTGTTTCTGGGGGACAGGTTTCCTCTCATGACAGCAATTAACCCTTAGAATGCGGGAAACGTAAATTGTCGTCTGCTGTTGGTTTATATTTTGTCTTTTTTTTTCAATAAAAACGTGGTTTGGCAGCATTTTAGAATAATTTCCATTGGAAATGATTCTAAAGTGCTGTCAAAACATGTTTTTGATAAAGAAAATAGAAAAAAAATAAAAATAAACGGCAGACGACAAAATTTACAATTCAGCATTGTAAGGGTTAGCCCTTAGACCGCTATCTTAATTTTTTTCCCGTCTGCTGTTCATTTTCTATTTTCCATTTTTATCATCAAAAGCATGCTTTGACAGCACTTCAAAATAATAGAATAATTTACAACATGTTTTGACAGCACTTCAGAATCATTTCCATTGGAAATGATTCTGAAGTGCTGTCAAACCATCTTTCTATTGAGAAATAAGGCAAGATATAAAAGCAACAGCAGATGACAATTGTTGGCTGCCTAAGGGTTATATTGTGAAAGAAGTTTATTTCTACACCTTCAGAGATTCCTGTTCCAGTACCCACATGCTGTGGAAATATTAAATGACTCCATCAATATTCAATTGAGTGCTAATTATTAATGGCACATCATTGTCATTTTGTTATTAGTTAGCTTCAAAAAAATATTATGGCAAATTCCTGGAGCAAGTTAAGCATGGTGTACATCTGACCAAGTAAGAAAAATAGCGAAGCTGAATTAAATTTGTTCATACACCATATATGTATATTACATGCTGCCCAGTGATTTACTGTGTATCAATAAAAACATGGTTGACTACTGTGTATCAATAAAAACATGGTTGACTACTGTGTATCAATAAAAACATGGTTGACTACTGTGTTTCTGGAGGGATTTATTTCCTTGAAGGAAATATTCCCTCCTAGACGTTCGCGAGTTGTAATTGATGTCACGTTTTGATGTCATTTCCAGTGAAGAAACAATGAACCCTTCCACCGCTACTCACAACAATTGTCGTCTGCTGTTGTTTTTATATCTTGCCTTATTTCTCAATAAAAACATGGTTTGACAGCACTTGAAGTGCTGTCAAAATGTTGTAAATTATTCTAAAGTGCTGTCAAAGCATGTTTTTGATGGTAAAAATGGAAAATAGAAAATAAACAGCAGACGACAAAAAAAATAAGATAGCGGTGTAAGGGTTAATACACTAACGCCAAAGTTGTCAATTTGACAATGTTATAAGCGGGTGTAAGAGGAAATTTCACATGTTTCGAAGATCATGTAATACACAATTTATTCCACCACCATTTTTAAATACCAGATTTATTTCCCTTGACATCTGTTATTTCTTCTTCATCTAAATTGCTTGGCCCTAAATGATACTCTTTTGTGTCGAGAGACCGTTAAGCCAGTTCATTGACATCTGTAAATCCGATAAAGAAACTCGTGCTCCGCACTTGTTTCTTTATCGACTTTCCAGATGTTTTGGGAAATAAATCCGGTATTTCAAAATGATAGTTGAAAAAACTCTATTTATTCTGTATGAAATAGGTTAAGCTTCTCTGGAATTATATGGGTTTATTTATGTATCAGGATTCCCAAGTAATTACAGAAAGATAGTAGGTAGTAATTCATCAAGGAGAGTTGACATAATCAGTATGGTGTTCAAGTAATCACTGTAAGTCTTAGTTCAACTAATCACTTTTAAGTCTTCTAAGCATGCACAAATGTGGCCTACCGCAGCCTACCGCAGCCTGTTCCACGTTCTGCTGCCGACGAACTTCTGGTTATTAAACACATTAAATCTAAAAAATATTTAAAAGTAAGTACTTTTTTTATCAATAACAAAAAAGTCACCCTCCCCAAACAAAATTATTTGATGAAATTCCATCAAATATTTATTTTATTGCGAAAAACGATTTTCCTATGGGAATTTAACATGGGATGATGGGGGCTAAAAATAGATTTTTTTTATTTGTCGACCGATTTCAAAAATCTAACTTGTTTTCTTAGTTACATTATTTTCAAGCCATCTCGCCAGGTTTCAGAGTCAATTTCCAAATTTTTTCGTTTTTTTATCCTTGAAAATCGTTTTTTTCGCAATAAAATCAATATTTGATGGAATTTCATCAAATACATTTTTTTGCGGAGGGTGATTTAATATGTTTAATGGCCAAATGTTCGTCGGCAGCAAAACGTGGAACAGACTGTAGTTGTAGAACACCTGACTTCCAATCCGGAGGTTGTGGGTTCAAACCTCGCCTTGGGCGTCAAAAATACTTTCATAGTATTTCCATCCCACTGGTCTGTCGGTTGAGACTTTAAACTGTGGTCCCGTCTCTATGACATTAGCTGCCAGTGTTGCTGGGACATTAAACCCATTCACTTTCACTTTTCAATAGGCATACACTTTTCAATAGGCATACAGTGTATTGTGTGACCTACAAATAACACTTTTTCCACGTCAACAAAAAAGAAGGCGTTAATGTGTTTCTTATTATACGGATCTCTGCATTAGTGGCTGTAGGCTTCCTATTGTTGGTCAATAGATTCTGTCATTATTCACTATTAGTGGCTATGTTCCCTGCTCAATTGTATGGTCGTTACCTACATTTACATTGTAAATTGGAATAATGGCAGTTGATTGTCACATGATGTTATTTATTTCTTGTTTTTGTCTCTCATTTGCAATTGTCTTCGGGAAAGATGGGAGTGTAGCTGTTTGCACCCAGCGTAGACCAAGATCAGACTGCACATCCGTGCAGTCTGATTATGGTCTACACTGTTCACAAGCTAGACAGACGTTTTTAAGGGTGGGATGGGTAGAATATTCCATGATTGGAATTTATATGAGAGAATATATGGGGTGTTGTGTTGTATCCTTAGAAGCGGTGTACTTACAATAGGCCTAGGGTCAATGTCAGTTATCTTTTTGTGGTGATATTCTATTATGGGAATGTTTTTCTGGAAACACAGTACTTTGGCACAAATGGAATGGTTCATGGGCCAATTCATGGAATGGTTCATGGGTCAATTCATAGAATGGTTCATGGGTCAATTCATGGAATGGTTCATGGGTCAATTCATGGAATGGTTCATGGGTCAATTCATGGAATGGTTCATGGGCCAATTCTGTGAATGGTTCATGGATCAATTCATGGAATGTTTCATGGGCCTATCCATCAAATGGTTCATGGGCCAGATTCATGGAATGGTTCATGGGCCAATTTATGGAATTGGTCAATGGTCAGATCAAGAATGAGTCAAGAGCCAGCCGATCATGGCATATGTGGCAGTGACTGGAGAAATGGGCCTTATTGGTTTTGCGACCACTGTAGATCCAGACGAGCCCGATTTCTCCAGTCACAGCCACATATGCAGTCATAGTAAAACAGCATTTAAATTTGAAAACGTGGGTCAAAAGCCAGTTCTAGGCAACACGGAATGGGCCAGGAATCAGGTCAATAAATCAAAGAATGGCCCAGGAACAAATTCAGGGAACCAAATAATGGGTCGAAAGCCAGCCGATCACAGAATGATTGGAGCGGTTATTCCAGGCATGCTTCTGACCCATACCGTAGCAGTAGAGCCAGGAGATAAAGATTTTATCTATATACTCTTGTGTCCGATTCAAATGAGACATGCCGTGTGATTTTGTACCTAAGAACAATTGTGCAATATCTCATGAAAAAATATTTACAAAATTTATAATATTTTCCGTAAATAACATCGAAAGTTGACGAAATTTCCATAGCAAATGCGGAATTATATTCACCTTTGTTATGAAGATTTCGTCATCTTTCGACGTCATTTACAGAAAATATCATGAAAAACCGCTTGTGTTCTTAGGTATAAAATCACATGGTGTGCCTCAAATCTGCTGCATCGCGTAATCACATTTACATGACGATGGATTCCGAATTAGATACCACTCATCCTTTGTTGTTGCAAAAATCCATACATTTGACATTCCGCTACTGTTGTCCTCGCTCTCCAGTCTGACGGCAAAGTGAACAAGTGGGGGCTGAGGCGTTTAACCTTGAATCTGTCGATACCTAGGGAATACCAGGCTAGTGTCTGTTACCGTATTCTGCCGAGTATGAGACACACTTTTTTTACCCAGATTTTCATCCCACAAAGCCCCTGTGTCCTATACATACGTTTGGATACAAGAGCATTTTTTTCCACCCCAAAATATCGACAAAAATAAAATTCATAAAATATAGATTTGTTTCTATATTTGTTGTTGTTGTTAGTCTTTGCGGTAACATCTGCTTGAAATTGGAAAAGTAACTTCAGATTTGTATTCTAAACAGTTCGCGCCTTACTCATTTCGACCACATGCATTCGGCGTGTTTCGGCTTTCATCGGTATAACTTCATATATATATATATATATATATATATATATATATATATATATATAGAGTTATACCGACGAAAGCCGAAACACGCCGAATGCCTGTGGTTTCGACGCTGTGTCACATTCGGTCGACATTTTCTCTGCCGAATCACAATCTGGCCTCTCATTTGAATTATCTTTTGAAAACATTTACCTGGCCCATATCGGTCGGTGTCATTTATTTTTGCCATGAAAAATATTGCATGACGCCATTAATGGTAAATCCCAAATGCATAATGCAATTATACACTCTTGCAACTGACTGCAACCTATAAACGGCAAAATACGGTATATCAAGTTTATCACGGAAATACATAGATATTCCGAGTGTAACTGGCTTGAATTGACCATTGACTTTCTAAACACAAGGTTATCTATCCCTTTCACCCCTAAGTAAATGGAATGGATTTTGATATGTTGATTTTGGTTAAGTTTTTCGTTATACTATATCTTTTTTTTAGTGTCCATGCCTCGCCGCAAGGCGCGACATGCAGGTCACGGCCATCTAGTTTAATTATTTATATCAATTAAAATGAATACATACCGTTTATTGTCGAGCCCGCTTGCGGAAAGCGAGACATAGTGATCACAATGACGCGTGCGTGCGTGCGTGCGTGCGTGCGTGCGTGCGTGCGTGCGTGCGTGCGTGCGTGCGTGCGTGCGTGCGTGCGTGCGTGCGTGCGTGCGTGCGTGCGTGCGTGCGTGCGTGCGTGCGTGCGTGCGCGTGCGTGCGTGCGTGCGTGCGTGTGCGTGCGTGCGTGCGTGCGTGCGTGCGTGCGTGCGTGCGTGCGTGCGTGCGTGCGTGCGTGCGTGCGTGCGTGCGTGCGTGCGTGCGTGCGTGCGTGCGTGCGTGCGTGCGTGCGTGCGTGCGTGCGTGCGTGCCATCCGTCCGTCCGAGCTTAAAAATGGATACATATGTGGCTAGGCGAACAATAGGTTATGTAATATTCTATTGTTCCGTGATTTTATGTGGCTAAAAATGGGTTTATGTGGCTACAGAACAATGAACAAAGGAAAAGGTTAGGGTTAGCCACATAAGTATCCATTTGTAGGAATGTCCGTCTGTCCGTCCGTCCGAAATCGGCGTTAAGGTTTTTAAAAATACCATCAAATGCCTCGGCGGGCTCGACATGCGGGCCGCGGCCATCTGGTTTAACCAGGTGAGCTGATTATCGTGAAATAATGCACAAGTGATTTGGTCCTTCCGTTAAACGAACGAGTGCTAACGGTTGGACCCAATCACGACGGCATTATTTCAAGATAATCACTTAACCTGGTTAAATAAACATTTTCTTACATTTCGCATATGATTTGTCATAAAAAACAAAGTGAATCAAGCGTCTCGTAATTCAGAGGGTGTGTCTGAGAATGTGATTTGATTGGTCGAAGGAAACACGTCATTGTGATGTTAACGTCATTTTCCCATATATGGTAAACACGAGAGTGGTGTAAACTACTGCTGTCGAGTGGTGTAATTCACTGTTATATTTCTGTAAACTACGCGGACATGAGTGTATTATTTCCGCTACTCAAACATGTACGATGGAATATCCTATTTATTACACTTCCACGGCGGATACATCATACATATGCACATTTAGTCTATTTTGAGATTATAAACAATGAATTGTGATGTGCGCATGAATAGTTATACAATGACGTGTTTTCCCGCGTTTTGTCGTTACGTTGTGTGACGTCAAATGTGACGACATGTAAACTTTTTGAAATCCAAATTACGCAGCTGTTTCCCTGAACCAGATATATTTGAGTGCATGTTTGGAATGTGTTCAATCACATTAACATTCTAGATTAGTCGTGTTCTCTTCACGGTGTATTATTTGTAAGGAGTTGATTACAGGTTTTCTCTCACAGTGAAACCCGTGCAAATAATTTGCAAGAGTGTAATAAATAGTTGTCTCCTTTTAAGGAAACATGGTTATCGCCCCTGACCAAGACAATTCACGTTTGATATACAAAAGTATAATACTGCCAAGTATTGGTATTAAATGGTAAATGAATGTTTACTGGCCTGAAAAATGCAATAGACAAACGAAATATGTCTCCCCATATTATACAACCAGGGATGTGGGACCCGAACTTTAATACCTGGGGCCCGTTTCACTAAACTTTGTACGATTAAAATGTTCGTAAGTGCAAATTTAGGATCGTCTGGAAATGCCAATGGATTTACATTTATTGAGCATATGCAGCCTATGCTCAATAAATGTAAATCCAATAATTGTTTACAAGAAAACGTTGTTAATGTGAAATTTACAGACTATCATAATTTTGCACTTACGATTTTACATTTTAGTCGTACAAAGTTTAGTGAAACTGCCCCAGGTACGTAACCTCAAAACCCAAGATGGCCGCCATCCGCGTTTGGTAAATAAAGAAATGGCACTACCTTGAGATAGAAACGAGATATACTGATAATTTTGAGGTTTTCATATACATGTACAGGGATTCCGCTGGGGATTTTTTTTCTTCTTTTTTTTCGAAAATTGTAATTTTTTATCGCCAATTGTTTATTGTTATCGCCAATTGCGAAAGTGGCGATCGCCAGCGGAATCCCTGCATGTATAAAAGGATGTGTTGAAAGGGTTTAAATGTATCTATGACATAGTTATTACCGCTGTAATTCTATAGAAGCGCTAGCTAGCCTAGAGGTGTGTAGTTGTGGATGTTTTGTTGCAACTTGCACTTTGTTGAAGAAAATACAAAGAAGATATTCTGAATTTAATTGGCTTGAAATGACCATTGACTTTCTAAACACAAGGTTTTCACCCCTAAGTAACTGGAATATATTTTGATATGTTAATTTTGCAACCAATCCAATCGTCCGTCACAAAATATAGATTGATTTTCAGACTAGTCCATTTATGAAACGGGGGGTGTTTTTGTTTTCAAAAATATGAAAATTACTTGCGAAAAGTGCAGATCCTGATGAGACGGCTCGTCACGAGCTGGCTCATCTGGATCTACACTGTTTGCCAATACCACTATACTGGTCTGTGGTGTGGAAAGGGTTAAATGCTTACTCAAGTGTCACAAACATATCTGGCAATGTCGAAATGTTGCAACATGTACAGAAGAAATTAAGAAAAGAAATCAAGAAAAATATTCCAATATATAACTGGGATGAAGCGATCATTTACTTTGTAAACACAAGGCTAAATTCTTGCTCAAGTGTCACTAACCTATCTGCCGATGCCTCATTTATTTCCATCTGTCTCAGTCTTGGACTCGTCTGACATGAACCTATCACAACCACTAATTTCTTCAGCTATCTGTCAGGGGTGTCCACAAAGCTTCCGAGATTGAATTTACCGGTATGACAATTTGTAGGGTAATTGTTCTGCTGTTGTGGGGAAGTATATATTCTGAGGAAATTGAAATTGGCCCAGATTTTGGATGTAGTGAGTCGCTGTGCTCTAATAGCAAACCATTGTTCCGTTGCGATATTTTGGTTGTTGGACATGTGGCTTGGACATTTTGAAAAACATATTGAAGCCGTCAGACTTTAGCAAAATGGTATTAAATAAAATGCAAAATTGCACTTTGTGCATATATAAATGTTAATAAAGAATGTACTAAAACTAAAAAAACATGTCAAAATTATTACAGTTGACACTCGTTTCCTCAAGCTCTGTTACTGTAACGAAGTTGGCTATTCAATGCCATAAAGTCCATTTCGCAGAACTAACTGTACTAACTGGGCAATTGCACTTTTTAATGCACGTTTCTATAAGGTGGATCTATACACAATGCATGTAGCAATATTTCTATTGTGGTGTAATTAAATCTATTCCAGTCGGAAAAGGTCCGGCGACTGCCGGATCAATAATTTTAACATATTTGTAATTCATGTATAAAAAAACCGGAATGTAAATATTTTTCTGCAATTTTTCTCATTTCTCCTCAAAAGTGTATGTTGTTACCACTCAGTTGAACCGTCTCGGCGAGACGGTTCAACTGAGTGGTAACAACATACACTTTGGGTGGATACCGGGGGGGGGGGGGGGGGGGGGGGGGGTGGGGGGGGGCACCCAGTAGATTCACTGGACCAATCTTATGATGCTTCCAGCGCCCTTGTATTCCAGACAAGCCTGATTAGAGGTATCAATTTCTTTAAGAAACAACTGGGCTGATATGCTCACCTGCTGTGGAATTTGTTATAGTTCTCTTTAACCCTTAGAATGCTGGGATGAAAATTGTCGTCATCTGCTGTTGTCTTATATTTTCCCTTCTTCTTCAATAAAAACATGGTTTGACAGCACTTTAGAATCATTTCCATTGGAAATGATTCTAAAGTGCTATCAAAGCCTGCTTTTGATGAGAAAAAATGGAAAATAAATAGCAGATGTCAAAAATTAATTCAGCAGTGTAATTAAGGGTTAATACTGGATTCCAAGGTTTCCACGATGTAACAACCCAGTTGAACAGGGTTTGTTGCCCAGTGGGCGGCCATCAGGCCCTGCAGCCCAAGTGGAATATCATCATACAACATCATCAACTTAATAGATCTTTGAAACATCATGGATATTTATAAAACATAGTGTTATAGTGTAAAATAAAATGTGTTGTTTAAACCAGGAGTTAATTTGATGGGGTCCCGAAAGATCTCAGTGGTGATATATATAAACAGGACACAACCCCAAGCACTTAGGTGTGCAAATACGATCAGTGCACGTATGATATAGTATTACAAACTACTGACAAGGCTACACAAAATTAATGTTTAGATTCTCATCCCCGCCCGCCCCTAATAAAACGGCCCGCCCAAGGGTTTTTTAATAAAAATATATATACCGCTCCCAGTGCTTTACGTAGTGCAATACAGCAACCCCGGAAATCGCCCCCTCCAGATTAGCAATACAATGTACTTCAATATGAACATGTTATTACAAAACACTATTGCACGCAACTGCGCCTTGCCGTTCAGCACCTCGTTTTAGTATTGCCTGAAAATAAAAAATAAAAGTGTCCCACCCGCCCTATTTCCCCCAAAATTTGGATGAGAATCTAAACATTAATTTTTGTCGCCTAAGTCAGTCTTGGTCCCAAGTACTGTTTTACTACATAGTAACTCTCGTTACGGTAACTCAAATTTTTATTTACTCAAAGTCCCCTGGACTTTGAATTAACGAGTGGAGACTGTATTTTAGAATTATGAAAAAAATAATTTTGGATTCCAATTAGACCCTTTCGGTGCAAAAAACTGGCAAAAGGAACTCTGCAAAGAAGCGGAAAAAAATTACTTGCGGATATATACCGGTATATAATTATAGCTGTCTACAAAAATAGAATGTCAGTCGATCTATCTTTGTTTTCCATCACGTCATTTGTCTGTGTGGTAGAGCCATCTATCTATCTATCCATGTATGAGAGCCAATTCTAGTCGGGTAAAGGGTTTTATTTCGTAAAAAAAGGCTCAATTAATTTCTCCATTGATTTAATTTAATTTAACCCCTACTACGCTGAATTAAATGTTGTCATCTGCTGGAAATGTTTTATTTTCAATATTTCTCGACAAAAACCTGGTTTTGACAGCACATGAGAATCGTCTCCAGTGGAGTGGAGACGATTCTCATGTGCTGTCAAAACCAGTTTTTTGTTAAGAATTAAAGAAAAAATTAAAAACAGCAGACACTAATTTCCGTCAACAGCGTAGGGTTAATACATGGCGATATAACAAAATTTAGGTTTACATGTGTGTTCTTGTTATCATTATCAAACAACTTGAGGCTGAGAACATGAACCTTATGATGTTTGCCAGCGTAGGCCCTGAATAGGTCTAATCAAGGCCTACGCTGTTCACCATGCAATCAATTAAATAGTCTTATCATTGTCGGCAAACTGATTGGATTATCAATTCACTATACATCTTGGCAGGGTGACCATGGTACCTCTTCTCAGCTGGCAGCACACGTTTGTACAGCATTCAACAGGGGGCCGTTTCATTAAACTTTGTACGACTAAAATGTTCGTAAGTGCAAAATTATGATTTTTTTTTTTACATAAACATTGTTTTCTTGTAAACAATTATTGGATTTACATTTATTGAGAATAGGCTGCATATGCAGCCTATGCTCAATAAATGTAAATCCATAAATTGAAATTTACAGACGATCTTAAATTTGCACTTACGAGCATTTTAGTGGTAAGAAGTTTAGTGAAACGGGCCCATGGTTTGTAGGCGGTACACACTACTAAATCTAGCAATTTTCAATGCAAACAATAATAATTGCGTATACCTGAAATAAGGTTTGACTTAACTTTCTAATTACCGTTAATTTCGTGTCCTGGACTTAGCACCCTTCTTCCACTAATGTACTAAGTAACTGTGAGGGTTCAAAAGTTCAGTTATGAATTAAGGGGACACCAGTTGCCGATTTCACCAACATTGCAAAGTATGCTTATCTAGCAAAGTATACTTTGAGGGAGTAATCATTGATTTTTCCCGAAATGCATTATTTCATATAGAACTGACCGTTGCATATATTTGATGATTAAAAGTATGCAGAATTATTATAATGAATTTATTACATTATCACAGCCAAAATGGCTGTGATAATGTAATAAATTCAGTATAATAACAAATAATAAATTTATCATAAAATTGAAGATTTCTCCCTCAAAGTATACTTTGCTAGAAAAGTATACTTTGCAATGTTGGTGAAATAGGCTACTGATCATCCTTTGATTCATGCATAATTGCTTCGTAAATGCGATGGAATATATGTATAACATATATGTGAACACTGCCTTGTTACTGTATCCTATGGCTGTAGGCTATTTTCATATGAAAATGAGGCATTATATGTTTTAATTATTTATACTAATTAAATTCGTCATAATAGTAATGTCCGTTAACATTTTAAGGAAACACGGTTATCGCCCCTGATATCTGTGTGGAAATTTACGTCTGATATAAAATGTATAATAATCCCAATCAATACGTGGGGTAATGGTGAATGAATGTTTATTTTGCCAGAAAATGTCTCAGATGATGTCTCTGATGTAAAGAACATTTTGTGCCCACTGAGTGGGCATGTACCTTTAAGTAAACTGGTTTGTAGCGCAGAAATGAGGAAACAAATTACAACTAGAACTAGAAAATATGCCACCCAATCGGTTTTCTGTTTAGTTTCCATTAATTGAATGTCTGTTTGTGAAGTTTGTGTTATTGTGACTTGTTATTTCTGGATATTTTTTCCCAACTTTTAACATGGGGCTTATGGGTTTTGCTACCAGTGTAGATCCAGATCAGCCTGTAGATCCAGATCAGAATCTGCACTGGTCGCGATTCCATCAATAAAACACCCGTCATGCTTCTAACAAGCAATATAGATAGTTACAAGAGTGTGCAAATTACCCGGTATGTGAGCTACACTGCTCACAAATTCCATAAGCCCCATTTCTCCAGTCATAGCCACAGAGGTGCATTTCCATAACTTACATGTAGTATGCATTATAGGGGAAGGGGCCAAATTGCTTTGGTGTGGTATGAACCTGGCACCAGTAGCCTATTTCACCAACAATCCAAAGTATACTTATCTAGCAAAGTATACTTTGAGGGAGAAATGTTCAAGTTACAGATAAATTTATTAATTTTTATTATACTGAATTTATTTTGGCTGTGATAATGTAATAAATTCAGTATAATAATTCTGCATATTTTTGTTAATCATCAAACCGTCAAAGTATATTTTGCTAGAAAAGTATACTTTGCAATGTTGGTGAAATACGCTACTGGTCAGGCAAATTGTACGGATGCAAATGTCTAAGTAATTTGACCTTGACCTTGGAAATGAAGGCCGCATGAGTGTGGTATGGAATGAAAATATGGTTGATGATAAGGAAGTATATGAAGTTTGAGGTCCATCCGACTTTCCGTCACAGAGATAATGGGTACCCAAACTCTTTAACGTGGACGGACGGTATTACGAAAACTATATACCCCTCATATATCTATAGTTTTGTATACACAGTTTAAACTTTATATATTTTACAACAATTACAAACAAGAGCGAGCAGTCATGCATGGAACACGACAGGTGACATCTGTCATCAGTCCCTTTTTTCCTGTCACAGTCATAGCTCAGGAACTAGACTGGTGACATATGTCTCCTAAATTTAAAATTCATATCATTTTCCAATTCAAATAGGAATCCTCAGCGATTTGTAACCCGGAGGATATAACAAAAACGTTCTACTTTAACTTTCATTTCAGCTACACATTCAATTTTAATTTATTGAGTAAATGATGCCGAAATATTTATTTAAATTAATATCTAATTATTTAAATATACTTTTTTTAATTCATCATACAAATAATCTACAGATAATTATTATCCTTATTCAAACTCAAGACAACGTTTTCTTTGTGAAGTGTATCATACTGTATATGCTGTGTAACGTCAAGTCGCAAGACTGTCGGCAGCGTATGTGCTATTACACACACGACGTGTAATTATCAAAAAATTGCTAGCACCTCTTTGGAAAGTTTGGATTTCCGCGCGAACTGTTTTACTAAATTCATTATAGATTAGTTGATTTTTTAAGTAAAATGGACACTGATTAATAATATCAATGGCTCAGGATGATTAAAACAGTATGTAACTGTCAAAAAACAATGTTCTGCTTTAAATCATCATCATTTCACTGTCCAATGTCGGATTTTATCGAGCCATTGACCTATGTAAAGTTCAGAATGTAAGCTTTAATCTGATTGGTCATTCAAGAAAAACGTCACAGGGAAATCCCGCCCCCTACTATATCATTGCGCAAAATATCAACATACATAACAATGAACTCATATTAATACATAACAGTTAATAGTTTATAAAGTGTACAAAAACTTTTGCAATAACACACATATAGCACAAAAAAGCAATCAACACATGTATTACGCTGAAACGGTAAGATAGCTCGCTGTTACTGTTGTTGAACTACTTTTTTTGGCGTAGTACCGCATGTTTTTCTAAAGTTAAACCCGCAAACAGCGACTGCCACTTAACTCATTAGCATATCTGCAATGACTGAGAATTTTCATATAGTTACTAAATCCGAGCTAATAGCTCGGATAAAAATCAGAATCAAACATCTCGAACAATTTTGGGTGTTTTTTCAAGTTTCGTACATCACCTGATATGTAATCACCTTGACGACCTTCGTGTCAACAATTTTGGATGATCTCCTTGGGGCCGTTTCACTAAGCTTCGTACGACTAAAATGTTCGTAAGTGCAAAATTATGATGGTCTGTTAATTTCACATTGACAATGTTTTCTTGTAAACAATTATTGGATTTACATTTATTGGCTGCATATGCAGCCTATGTCAATAAATGTTAATCCATCAATTTGAAATTTCCAGACGATCGTAAATTCGCACTTACGAACATTTTAGTCGTACCAAGTTTAGTGAAACCCCCTGATCTGTTAGTTGGATCAGTAACCAAGCTTCGTCAATAGTTTTCTTTCATTGATGGCTATCTATCTACCCAGCTATCTACCCAGTGTCGTTTGTTGACTCTAATCTTGGTGACCTTAACCTTCATGGGTGAGACACGTGCCCCGGTTGTATTTTTAGCCAGGTTTTTTGGAAAAAAATCCAGGCTATTGGATTGGCGAAAGGCGGGCGGGCGGGCGGGCGGCGTCCACAATCAATGTTAAGTTTGAGTCCATTTCTTTGTTACTGTACCACCTAGGACAACCAAACTTTCACAGCTTCATAATCAAGGGGTGCCCACCACATATCACTATCCAACATGTTACTTTTTTTTTTAACTTTTTTTTTTAACTTTACCCATTTTTTCCGCGCAGACGACTTAGCCATTTTCAATGTTAAGTTTTCGCGTTTACATGTTAAGTTTTCGTGTTTAAGTCCATTTCTTTGGTACTGTACCACCTAGGACCACCAAACTTTCACAGCTTCATAATCAAGGGGTGCCCACCACATATCACTATCCAACTTGTTAATTTTTTTTTAACTTGACCCATTTTTTCCGCGCAGACGACTTAGCCATTTTCAATGTTAAGTTTTCGCGTTTACAATGTTAAGTTTTCGTGTTGAAGTCCATTTCTTTGGTACTGTACCACCTAGGACCACCAAACATTCACAGCTTCATAACCAAGGGGTGCCTACCACATACAACTATCCAACATATGACCATTTTTTTTACCTTCACCTATTATTTCTACGTAATTGGTTAAAAGTTTTTCATTATACTATATCTCTGCAACTGCTTCGCCCATTACCTTGAAACTTCACATGGGTGTTTATCATCATCCATATTTTCATTATAACCCCCAACCCCTGTGCCCAATGTCAAGGTCAAATTACGTTAACTTTTTAACGTACGTCTGGTTAAAGTTTTTTGGTTAAAGATTTTCGTTATACTATATCTCTGCAACTGCTTCGCCCATTACCTTGAAACTTTACATGAGTTTTTATGCCCCACCACGATAGTGGAGGGGGCATTTAGTGTTACCCTTGTCCGTCCGTCCCGTCCGTCCCGTCCGTCCGTCCCGTCCGTCCCGTCCGTCCGTCACAAAACTTTAACGCTCGGGTAAATGTCTCATAATTTCTTCATCCTTCGACCGATCTGCTTCATATTTCATATACACATTGCTCTAATGGTCCTCTACCGTCCTGTGCCAAATCCACGTTCGTCCTGCCCCCGCCAAGCCCAGGGTCAAGGTCACATACTTAGTGCTTCAAAAACTTTAACGCTCAGGTAGATATCTTATAATTTTTTTCACGGTCAGCGCTTCATACTTCATATACACATTGCTCTAATGGTCCTCTACTGTCATGTGCCAAATCCACGTTCGTCCTGCCCCCGCCAAGCCCAGGGTCAAGGTCACATACTTGGTGCTTCAAAAACTTTAACGCTCGGGTAAATTTCTTATAATTTCTGTTCCCTTTCACGGATCAGCTTCATACTTCATATACGCATTTCTCTAATGGTCCTCTACCGCCCTGTGCTAAATCCACGTTCGTCCTGCCCCCGCCAAGCCCAGGGTCAAGGTCACATACTTGGTGCTTCAAAAACTTTAACGCTCAGATAAAAAAAAAAATTCACTTGGAATTTGGCCTCATTTATTATCAAAGCGATATGTGGGGCATCCGTGTTCTATGAACACATTTTCTAGTTTCATCTACTATATCTCTTTTTTTAGAGTCCATGCCTCGCCCCAAGGTGCGACATGCAGGCCACGGCCATCTAGTCTACAAAAAGTGGGTATAATTAATTATGTTATCTAAGTGTCTTTGCTTGGAAAAAACCTGGCCTTCATGGCTTTGCCTCGTTTCTTGTTTATATATAAATTTGCGACCTTTTAGTTTGTCACACTGTACCAATGGACTAATTAAACTCGTGTTTGCACACATTCATTAGTGACAAGCCATGCAATTTTGCACCTAAGAACATGAGCGCTATCTCATGTAAATTACATCGAAAGTTGACGACATGTTCATCATTTGCTATGAAAATTTCATCAACTTTCAACCACAGGTTGAAGTAACGGACCGAGGTTTATAAATACACTAAATATGCCTAAAAGCATCAATAAATGAAAAAAAATAAGCTAAACAATTTTTTTTACTTCCTCCATATAGACTTATACTGTCTATATGGAGGGAGTAAACACAATTGTTTAGCTTATTTTTGTTCATTTATTGATGCTTTTAGGCATATTTAATGTATTTATAGACCTCGATCCGTTACTTCAACCTGTGCTTTCAACGCATATAGTTTTCATGAATAATCGCACATCTTCTTAGGTACAAAATGACATGAACGATCTCATTAGAGTATTTCCTGTGCTATATTTAGTACAAGGAAGCTGGGGCTACTGGATAGTAAAGTAATTACACTGAACACAGTGCTCCAGATAAGGAATATTTGAGTATTATTGTTACTCCAATCATTTCTGAATCAATTGGGTATTTAAAATTTTAATTTGCGTAAAATAAGACTGTTTACACATCAACAGACTGCAATTATTGAATAGTTTGCTTCAAAATGAAAACATATCTTGGTATTTCATTAGAATTGTCTCCTTGGAGACAATTCTAATGAAACACCAAGATGTGTTTTCATGGAAAATAAGAAAAATATGCTATATTTTTGGTCTGTTTATTCTTTTCTGCAGCATGATAAAGGTACCACAAAATGTTTATTGCTTTTTAATACTCGCTACTTCTGATTTCAATTGGGTTTTTGGCAATTTTAATTGAAAAGGGTTAAAGTAATTGCACTCGCCAAGATATGTCTGTGTGCTTTGCAATCATGAACACACAACAACTTTAACGCAAATCTTATGGACTGATGGATGGATGGACGAACGGACAGATGAACAGAAATATGAAAACTGTGTTCCCTGCGACTTACTTTGTATGCTGGGAATATAAAGCAGTGTACTTAGAGCACAATGCAATAATTCCAGCACAAAAATATTTACACAATTCCCTAACATTTGATTGGTCCGTAGCAAGTCTCTGTCCAAAATTTATATCCCAGTAAACTCCATGCCGAACTACTTTCCGTAACCGTCAGGTGCAGTTAAAATAATTCTTAAGAAAACGGAAAATAAACACATTTTCTTGATGAATTTATTTCAAATGCTGGAATTATAAGGAATGAATGGCCTTTTTGTGGAATTTATGGGGGATATAAACTTGGAAAAGTCGCGGGAATACTGGATGAGTCCTTCCGGCCTTCGTCCAGTATTCCCGCGACTTTTCCAAGTTTATACCCCGATAAATTCCACAAAAAGGCCATTCATTCCTATAATAACACTATAAGACACCGGTGTAATACATTATACAAATGAGACGGCTACAGAAAACAGGTTAGTTGATCAGCACAGCTTCAATTAATAATGATGTGCTTATGAAATAAATAGAATCTAGCATTTCTGTTGATTTAATACTATTATTTATGAAACTTGTTGACTGATTGCATAAGAAACTTGGCATAGAATCTGTAAACAAGTTTAATAAATATCATATTAAATCATCACTCATGTCAGCTCCGCTACTTACAGAATTGGGGATTATTATAACGGCTGCTAAAGTGTCCTAAAAATAGTAAGCTTGGTAACTCACTTGGGAAGATATTGGATCAACAACTGCCGGTGGCTATTTGTGTGCCAATAATAGATAATTATTTTTCTGGGTCAGAAACCAGTAGAATATAGGTCAGCGAGTGAAAAGTGTGAGAAAGTGTTGTGTAAGTAACTGATGAAGTTTAGTTGGCAGCCTAACTTGTTTGCACCCCTTTGATGTTACAGGTGTATTGCTTCATTAGATTATACTGATGAGTTGGAACAGAACAGCTGTTGCATGCTGCAGTCAATAAAGTCGAGACTAGGGACATTCAGGGCTCCAGATAAGCTCTGTGTCTAAAGAGTATTATTCCCATTGATTTCAAATTTTATTTTATTTTTACAAATGGATTACTGACTGTTTCCGTTATCAAATAGGAAATAATTTATATTAATGTTTACAAATGGATTACTGAACAGATTACTCAATTAAAACAATCCCAACACCCATCCTGATGAGACTAGTCCATTTATGAAAAGGAGGTGTTTTTGTTCTCAAAACTATGAAAATTACTTGCAAAACGTGCAGATCCTGATGAGACGGCGCGTACGTCACGAGCCTGATGAGACGGCGCGTACGTCACGAGCCGGCTCATCTGGATCTACACTGTTTGCAAAGACCGCTATAGAAGTCTGTGGTGTGGAAAGGGTTAAATTGATAACATCTTGGGTTACGTCATCTCTTGTGTGTGTAAAGGGTACCTGGAATTAGATAAGGATAAGTATTCTAACTTCACTGTTGTATCTCAAAATTCTGTTAACCCTTTCAAACTACAGACCTCTTTAGTAGTGTTTGCAAACAGTGTAGATCCAAATGAGCCGGCTCGTAACGAGCCATCTTATCAATAATCTGCACTTTTGCAAGTAATTTGCATTATCATATTTTTTTTTATAATAAAAAACACCCCTTTTCATAAATGAACTCGCCTGAAAATCAATTTGTGAAGATTGGATTGGTAAGAAAATCAATATATCGCAGTCCATTCCAGTTACTTAGGGTTGAAAGGGTTGATACTTGTGCATACTGGTTCTACACTGTGACTCATCTCTGGATAACCTCACTGGCCATTGAAGTATGTGGATACAACACTTTTGTATTGCAAAATTCTGATTATTTTCTTTATTTTCCATAAAAGTATATAGTGTTACCACTCATTTGAACCGTCTCATCGAGACGGTTCAAATGAGTGGTAACACCATATACGTTCAAACAGAAATAGAGAAAATAGAGAAAATAGCGGAAAAAAATCTCCAAATTTTTCATATTACTGTAATAATTATTGTATCCAGCATATAAAGGGTTAAATTATTACATTCTATAGATACATATTTTTACTGACGAAAAATTTCAAATAATATTTCTCATAAAAATTATATGTTGTGACCTCCATTTGTATCATCTCATACTTTTGTTGATAAATAAGAAAAATAGAAATATATGAGAATAACAAAAATAAAAATAAAATATTTAATATATTTCATACCCGTAAAGGTGTATTCCGAAAGGAATAGGTTAAGATCATTGATATACAATGTATATATATTCTGGCACAAAGTCTATTAGAAACCAGAGCAGGTCCTTTGATAAAGGTCTTTTATTGTTCGCCGGCCACACTGTCTGAATGTAAAGATCAAGGAGAATAGATAGTTCCGGAGAATATTTGTGTCTGAGCGACTGGAGAAATTGAGATTATGGCATTTGTGGCCAGTGATTCGCTTGTCAAATAGCACACTCCTGTAGCTCGATAAAGATATATCGTATTGATTCTAATTGTTACGAGCCCCCCTCCCATATTTTCAGTAGAAATATTTTATTTTCACATTGCATTATAAATCATTTCAAACATAAAAATGATTGTGTTTTATGCCGTAATAATACATAAACCAATTCAGAAAATTACTTATCCCCGGGTGGGTGGTTGGTCGGGTGAACGTGACGGCCTAAATTAACGGTAGGGGTTCATCCTTATAGGAATCACGATTTGCCTGGTTTGGCCCTCAGGTACTGGTACGTTTTTATCTTTGGCTCTTTTGTTACCTGGGAGTTGAATTTGGTTATTGCCCATTAGAAAAGTCGTAAGATTATTACTGATCCTATTGCTTTTGGGACGGGGCCAAGTGATTCTGGTGTGGCGAGGACCTGGCATCAGATCAGGATTATTCTGATTTCAGAGCTGAATATATGGATTTTTCATTGTAAATATTCAGTTCTGATTTTGGGATTTTCCCCCCATTTGTACATGTACTTGTACAGGCAATATATGGGATTTAGTACTAAACCCATTGACCCGGCCTTAAATGAACTTAGCTGTTGATAGGCCGTTAAACCCCAACAAACAAACAAACTTAGCCCCGGGGGTGTTTATTAGAATAAATGCGGTATATATATATTGCTTGTCAGAAGCATGACAGTTTCATTGATGGAATGGCGAGCAGTGCAGATCCTGATCAGACTGTTTGGATGCACAATCTGATCTGGATCTAGTAGACACTGATCGCAAAACCCGTAAGCCCCATTTCTCCAGTCACCGTCACATTCATTGAACTTCGATTTATCTCTAGTTCGGTGCAAAATCCCAATGCAGTTTGCTATTGGTATAGTCTGTGAATAAAAGTTGCGGAAAAGTGACAAGTTTTCATTAGTTTCCACGTCTGGTTTCAGCTTTCCAATCAAGTTAGGCTTCGCACCTGCCAGCGTGACAATGTCCGACCGTTATATCGTCGGGGGGCAACAGGTTCTGTGGCATTGTGGGTAATGCTTTCAATATGGCAGACGCTATAGTGAGATAATGTTCTTGGCACATTTTGGTGAAAATCATATATTAGGTAATAGAAAAAAAGTATCCGCAAAAATAATTGAAACCAAATTAACCCTTTACCCCCTAAATAGCTGGAATTAATTAATTTTCCTGCCAATCCAATCGGCACAATACGAAACTCAGACTAGTCTATTTATAAAAATGGAATGTTTTGTTTTCCTATAAAATATAAAAATTACTTGCAAAACATGCAGATACTGATGAGACGGCTCGTCACGAGCCGGCTCATCAGGATCTTCACTTTTTGAAAACACCACTATTACAGAGGTTGTTGAAAGGGTTAACATGGTTTGACGGTCACATTTGCTCTGAAGTTTACCCCCCTTCCAAACCAGCCTTTTATCGGTTTAGGGGTGGGTTGAATGTGGTGGTTGGAGTGGTGGGTGGGTTGGCATTCAGTAATCACAAGTGTAAATCAATTTAGTAACCTATTTCATGCTGGATACTGTACACACATGTATCAATTTCACCTACATTTTCTATTTTTTTTATTTCTGAATAAAATATATGTTGTTACCACTCATCTGAACCATCTCAGCGAGATGGTTCAGATGAGTGGTAACAACATATACGTCTGTGCAAAAGAAAGATAAATAATTTAAATTTTCAGTCGGAAAAGGGATAAAGGTACTAGAAATAGAGAATCTTATGTGAGTGATGATGATTATGTACATGCCTATACTCAGTAGGCTTAAAATGTTCTTTATATCAGAGACATCTTCAGAGACATTTCCTGGCAAAATAAACATTCATTCACCGTTACCCACGCATTGAATGGCATTATTATACATTTTATATCTGACGTAAATTTCCACACTGATATCAGGGGTGATAACCGTGTTTCCTTAAAATGTTAACGGACATTACTATTTATTCTCTGTATTTATTTTTTTGATGTGCAATAATCATACTGTATAATCTTGTCTATGATATTGTTTTTTCGGGTGACACATATTTAATTAGTATAAATAACTAAAAATTTAATTAGTATAAATAACTAAAAATATATAATGCCTCATTTGCATATGAAAATAGCCCGATACCACCGTGTGTCACTATCTGACAGTAAAATAAATATTACTAAATGATTATATCTGTATAGCTGGCACTTGTAATATTTAGAACTGGTAGAATTATAGTGACACATTTATACGCTTATTTAATTCCTATAAAGAACATTTTGTGCCTACTGAGTGGGCATGTTACAAACTTTGATATTTATTAAACAAGTTTAATTGAGTGGTAACAACATATACTTTTGATGAGGAATAAGAAAAATAATTTTATGCTACCAATTTACTGTTGGATGGGTGGTGGGGGGATGTGGATGGCATTATGTTTTATTCTTGGATTTTTGAGAGACAGTGAATACGACTGTAGAGGTCTGTGCATGTATGCCGTTCTCCCCGCTGGCATCACTAATTGAACTATTTTGCGAGTCTTTTTATTCCTATTGATCCGACCATGACCTATGGCTGTCACTATGGAGACAATATCGTATGCCATGTGTGAGGAGTTTCTCTGCTTGTGGTCCGAAGGTTACCGCGTACATTCATTCGTTATACAGTATGTCAAGAGGTAGATACAGTATGTTTATAGTTTTCATCTTTTCATCCGATCATCTTAATCACCTGACAATGTTTGAAATAATTGTAGACCCTTGTCCATATACACATTAACTCTTTTTTGCATGCTGGGAAACTTGTTGGCTAAAATAGTTAAAAAATAGCGGACAAAAAATCATCATATTTTCTTTTATTTCTCCTTGTAAATATCATGAATATTTCTTGGAATGTCATTAGAATTGAGTCCTCAGGACTCAATTCTAATGAATTCTAAGACATATTTACAGAGAGAAATAAAACATATACCGTAAAGATTCTAATAGACGCCCGGGCGTCTATTAGAATCACCACTGGCTCCGAAGTCCAGGGTGGGCGTTTAATAGAGGCAAGTATTATTCAGCAAAGGGAAATGATAAAAAAATATGTGATGTTCTGCTATCTGAACAAAAACATAACTAAGGGATGTTACTCTCAAACGCCAGACTTGATTGTACTGTCTGTCAGTTTATAAACATTTGGGCCAAGACATTTCGGCCCACTCTGGTCATTATGGTACAGTCGGTAGAAATGTTAAATGTAATGGTAATGTATATCAAGACAGCGTCAAACATTAATGCTGATCAGATTTACGCCTACAGACATTTCGTCAGCGTCAGCGTTCGGATCTGTTGGGTTTGAGATGCTTTGAACCATGTAAATTCTGAACACCCTGTGTCCATGCAAATAGCTACTGCTGATGAGGAATTTACTGTGACACCGGAAACAGTCGAATTTCGCTTCCGCTTTTGAAAGTGAAATTAGTAATTATGTTTTTTCCCCGATTTTAAAGGAAGTTGCTTTCGAAATAATGGAAAGAAAAAAAATCTAATTGGACAATTAGCTCCGATTTTGTTTCAAGTCGGTACTGGGCGTTTATTAGAGGCACTAATTTCGTGAAAATCGGCCAAAAAATGTGTCATTTTCAACGTATAAAGTGGGGGGTGGGCGTCTATTAGAGCATGTGTGTCTATTAGAATCTTTACGGTACTCGCAATTTGTTTGGCGGATATTTTCACCGCTAGCATGCATAGAGTTAAAAACATCAGGCTAGGTTCTAACCATTTGGCTGACGACAGTTTGGCTGCTTCAATGACTGAATGGCGAACAGCGTAGTCCCTGATCAGACTGCAAATGCGCAGGCTGATCTGGGACTACGCTGGTCGCAGATGTAATAACTTCCATTTCACAGCAGGTCTCCAGATAAGGAATTGAACATAGGGTATTGTTTCTCCGCTTGTTTCTTTTTTCTTCAAAATTGCAATTGAGTAAACTAAAAACTCCACTGTTTCTATGTAAATTGGGTATTTTCAGAATTTCTGATAATTTTTTTTTTTAATTTGTAACTCATTAAGAGTGCAGATATGGATGAGTTGGCTCATTACGAGCCATCTTATCTGGATCTACACTGTTTGCAAACATTCGGATAGAGGTCTGCCGTATTGTAGGAGTTAATAATAATACTATTAATATTAATCAAAGGAACATCCTGAAATTCTAAGCAGTATTGTGTTGGTGGATGGCAAATAGGCTATATCATAATACATCTAGAGTGGAAAGCGTTTTGTGAAAAATAAGCACGGGAATTTCTCAGCAACAGAATGGAAACCAAATATTGTATTTGTGCACCGAACCATGGAGTTACGAGTCGCGAATAATTGAGTATGGCGATTAATTGTTGCACCCTTAGACTATGGAGACATTTGGAATAACATAAATTTAGCACAAAAAAGCAAACAAAACATTTATCACACTGAAAAGGCGATCAAGCTGTTGGAACTAGTTTATGGTGTAAGACCCGTGCTTTTAAAAAGTTCAACCCACAAAATATGTGACCGACATCAGCTTATTTGCATAAAAGCTGTAAGACCCCAAATTTGGATGTTGGTTGTATAATTCTTCGCTAGCGCTCGAATAATAATAATAATAATAATGATAAAAATAATAATTAATCAGCCAATGCGCAGCTTGTCTGGAACACTGATCAACCAGTGGCCTGGCTGAAAAGTCAACTTTCTTCCAACAAACACCATCACCACTCACCGAGTGTCCATTTTATTGATTTTGTTATATCCAATCAACGGTAGATGACAGATCTATATGATATTGTACTCAGGGGAGTCACAAGAGTCCAATTTGTCTACTGGTTACCAAACTTTTGTCCTTTTACAATGAGATGACAGAATTCATTATTATTTGGTCAATTTGCCCTGGCTTCGTGGACACCGTCGGATTGAGCTTGTGTGATAACCATTCATGTAATACCAGCTTATTGTCTGATTTCTTCATAGATTTGTATGTTAACCGTTTCAACACTACACACCTCTTTATCGGTGTTTGCAAACAGTGTAGATCCAGATGAGCCGACTCGTAACGAGCCGTCTCATCAGGATTTGCACTTTCGCAAATAATTTTCTGCTTTTTTTAGAAGAAAAAAACCCCACCCAGTTTTCATATTAAAATGGACTAATTCTGAAAATCATTTTGTAACAATTGATTGGTCCTTCAATTAAAGGTTCAGGCCCACTCAGTAGGCACAAAATGTTCTTTATATGAATTAAATGAGTGTATAATTGTGTCACTATTCCACCATGCAGTTCTAAAAATTATGAGTGCCCGCTATACAGACATAGTTATTTAGTAATATTTATTTTACTGATAGTGACGCGCTGTGGTATCCGGCTATTTTCATATGCAAATGAGGCATGAAACTTTTTAATTATTTATACTAAAATTAAATTCGTCACAAATTATATAGTACCATTGCACATCTAAAACTAAATACAGAGAATAAATAGTAATGTCTGTTAACATTTTAAGGCAACACGGTTATCGCCCCTGATATCTGTGTGGAAATTTACGTCTGATATAAAGTGTATAATAATGCCAATCAATACGTGAGGTAATGGTGAATGAATGCTTATTTTGCCAGAAAATATTTGTCATATCAACAGAATATACAACACTATGTCTCCCTATATTGTATAACATATGACTGTCCATTCCAGTTATTTAGGGTTGAAAGTGTTAACCCTTACTACGTTGAATTAAAGTTGTCGGCTGCTGAAAATGTTTTATTTTCAATATTTCTCGACAAAATCCGCTGGAGACGATTCTCATGTGCTGTCAAAACAGGATTTTTGTTAAGAATTAAGGCAAACATGAAAAACAGCAGACAACATTTTCCGTCTCCAGCGTAGTGAGGGTTAAAGGCACTGTTTCTCAAATGATGTTTCACATATTCAATATGTGGTTTATCACTTCATGTACAGTATATGTATGACCTGTATCAACATCATTTCATTTGATTGAATTCCAAAAACGTGTGTTAAACACAATTAAGTATCTACTAATACAATCTGTCGTAAACAAGTGAAATAATTTGGCTATGCATTTTGGCTATACCTACTGTACAAGCATGTCACAACCGTATTCTGCACCAACACAATCGAGTGGTGGTGGTCGGGCGAATGAGACGGTGTAAATTAACGGTATGGGTTCCTCCTTATAGGAATCACAATTTGCCTGGTTTGGCCCTCAGGTACGTTTTTATCTTTGGCTCTTTAGTTTCCTGAGAGTTGAATTGGGTTATTACCCATTATAAAGTAGTAAGATTATTACTGATCCTACTGCTTTTGGGAGGGCCAAGTGATTCTGGTGTGGCGAGGACCTGGCATCAGATCAGATCAGGATTATTCTGATTTCAGGGCTGACTATAGTCAGCGCTTTTTCCGTCGTCGTCGTCCGCGTCGTCGTCGTCCGCGTCGTCCGTTTTTTTGTAAGACAAATGCGTTAAAGTTATTGTTTTTAGCTCACATGAGCAATGTGTCTGTCGTCGTCCGTCGTCCGTCGTCGTCCGTGAACATTTTCAAACGTCTTCTCCTCGGTAACCATTGGGCCTATTGTCACCAAACTTCATGGTCATGGTCCTTAGGTAGGGGGATTACAAACTTGTTAAAATGACGTCATTACATAATCCAAGATGGCTGCCATCTAAAAATAGCACAATTTCTTCAAAAATCTTCTTCTCAAGAACCGCCAACCGGATTTCGACAAAACTTTGTCGAAATTGGATGGTTATGTCATCCAATATGGCCACCAAAAGGTCGTTCTTTTATTAGAGATTTCAAAATTCTTCTTCACATGAACCGCTTGGCCCATGGTAGCCAAACTTAAAAGTTATGGTCCATGGGTGAAGCCTTTTCAGATTTGTTAAAATGGAGGTCATCGCTAATCCAAGATGGCCACCGTCTAAAAATAGCATAAATTCTTAAAAAATCTTCTTCTCATGAACCGCTGGCCGGATTTCGACTAAACTTGGTAGGAATGATCGATTTACAATGCTCTTTCAAAGTTGTGAAAATGGTGACCCCGGGGTCAAAAATGGGCGTGGCCTGTGGGGTCAAATTGGGGTCAAATTTTATTTTTGACCAAATATGCTCATGTCATATATAAAATTGAAGGTATCGATGAGGCGATTGCTCTGGTGCAATATTTGTCGGAATCGGATGATTATGTCGTCCATGATGGCCACCAAAAGGTCCAATTATTCAAGATTTTGAACGTCTTTTTCTCAGGAACCACATGGCTGATGCTGGCAAAACTTCATAGGAAGTTAAGATCCTTGGATTTTCAGTTCGGTAAAATGAGAGTCATCACTTAATCCAAGATGACCGCCATTTTAAAACACGAACTCGATGTCACATACTCCTCTGGTGTTCATGGAGTCAGGTGATCGAATTAGGGCCATCATGGCCCTCTTGTTTCACAATATCTCTTTAACCCCTTGCCAGACTTTCATAATATTTCACATCAATGTTTGTCTAGGGATGATGCTTCATTACGCACACCCAAATTCTCAAGGTCAAGGTCATTTATTTACTTTTAATGTTCACCAGTTTTGTAACAGAAATGCGTTAAAAGTTTTGTTTTTTCACAATATCTCTTTAACCCCTTGGCACACTTTGATAATATTTCACATCAATCTTTGTCTAGGGATGATGCTTCATTACGCACACCCACACATCCAAATTCTCAAGGTCAAGGTCATTTATTTACTTGTAATGTTCACTGTCAAATGCCTCGGCAGGCGCGATACCGCTTCCGTGGCGGAATTATTGTGTTATTGTAAATATTCAGTTCTGATTTTGGGATTTTCCCCCCATTTGTACATGTACTTGAACATGTACATGTACTTGTACAGGTAATATATGGGATTTAGTACTAAACCCATTGACCCGGCCTTAAATGACCTTAACTGTTGATAGGCCGTTAAACCCCAACAAACAAACAAACAAACAAACAAACAAACAAACAAACAAACAAACAAACAAACAGACAAACCAACACAATCGAGCATGGCTAAAATAGGTTGGGTGGAACACCAGCAATGGTTGAATCTATATATGTAAATAAAATGTCGTAGCACCTCTTTTCTCAGTCAGCAACCCACATAAATGTTGGTGAAGATGAACTACACTGATTTCCTCATTTTCTCGTTGCCTCTTGCCCCTAATTTCCAGCATTACTGACATGATTCCTAGTGGTTTGCTTGTCATAAATGTCTCACTTCATCAAGATAGTTTGTTAGGAAATGTGTTCATCATGGCATACTGCTCGAAGTCATTCATCAAATGACCGCGGAATTTTGCGAAACAAACAACCGTCTATTTTAGTCTTGAGGTTTGACACACATATTTCGATCCCTACCATTTCTGAGACAATCCTTGTGAGTTTGTAGCTAGATGTGCGATTTACAAAGACTGATATTTTCCGTAACTGACATATACGTAGAAGTTTTCATAGAATTTCGTCAGTTACACTGACTGTGATATTTTCCATAAATGACGTACGTACATGTATAATGTTGATAGCAAGCTTTCCGCAATAATACGATATGTTGAACAATTCTGCAAAAACCAGAAACCCACTTTTCCGACATTTTGGCACAAGGCCTTTATCAAGGAATTAGTTTCTACTAAACGCTAAGTGGCATCCATTTTAGATTTCACAATGTTTTTCAAAATAGCGTTTAGTAGAAACTAATTCCTTGATAAAGGCCTTGTGCCGAAACGTCGGAAAAGTGGGTTCCTGGTTTTTGCAGTATTTCATAGCAATTCTATTCTGCAATCGCTCTGAGAATTTTGCCACTTTTCAACATTATTTTCAGAAAGTCAGAGCTCCAGATAAGCTTTGTGTCTAAAGCGTACTATACTCCCTGACTTCAAAATCATTGTGTATTTTACTATTACAAATGGATTATTGATTTTTTTCATTACTAAATAGGGAACAAATGATAAAAAAAATATAGCAAATTTAAACATTCACTGAATTGAGCTGCAAAAAGCAAACATGAGGTATGTTTTACCCTTTCAACACCACACTCTATAGTGGTATTGGCAAAAAGTATAGATTCAGAGGAGCCGGCTTTTGAATAGCCGTCTCATCACGATCTGCACTCTCCACTAGTAATTTTCATAATTTTCATATTTGTTGAGAACAAAAACACCCCCTTCTCATAAATGGACTGGTCTGAAAATTATTTTGTGACGATTGGATTGGTTGCAAAAGTAATATATCATCGTCTGCGTCAACAAATATAAAAAAGTTTGTACATGTTTCTTTATCATGATATAACTTATTTAATTTACATATTTATTACATTAATATATTGTAATTGTAAATGCCACAAGGTGCCGTTTAAACCTCAGTAACTGGAATTGATTTTGATATGTTAATTTTTCAGCCGATCCAACCATCAAATGATTTTCACACCAGTCCATTTATGACAAGGGGGTGTTTAAGTTCTCAAAAATATGAAAATTACTTGCAAAAAGTGCTGGGGGCATGTGGTACCTCTTAACGTCCATCACCACTATTGCCACAATCTTATCTGGGGCTATACTTATAACATACTGGTCGCAAATGCCATGTGGTACCTTTTAACGTCCATCACCACTGATGTTGCGCAGCATGATAAACATGCGGATATTTTATATGCCTTCTTAAAGCAATTGATGTTTTCTGTCTCACTTAAACGAAAATTGAGACGTTATTGCGTCTTGTGACATTTTCGCTGTCAAATCGTCAACTGTTTTGCTCGGATTGTCCTTTTACGAACAGGTTGTCATAGAAACTAATTCCACCAAAGAAATTACCTTGCTGTTGACGTGGGTAGATTGTCACTGACGTCATTTGTGGCCGGATCGGTTGATGAAATATGTAAGTGGCAATTAGTTAAATGATGACATTAATTCTTGTGACATTTTTATAAAACAATATCTACCTGTCCAGCAGATACTGTGCTTAGTTGCATAACATGCTTATGGCAGAGCAATAACACAGTTATTAAACAGAGCTCCCGATAAGCTTTGTGTCTAAAGCGTACTATACCCCGTGATTTCAAAATCATTACATATTTTACTTTTACAAATGGATTATTGATTTTCTTCAAATAGGGAACAAATGATAAAAATGTTAAACATTCACTTATTTGAGCTGCTAAAAGCAAACACTGTATGATAGGTGACCGTGATAGGTGACCGTACACATTCAGTGTATAATGTTATGCTTATGCAACAAATTGTATATAACATTTGTTGTGAGTTAATATCATTTTCATTAACCCTCACTACGCTGGAGACGGAACTTCACGTCAGCTGTTTTTCATTTTTGCCTTAATTCGTAACAAAAAAATGGTTTTGACAGCATATTAGAATCGTCTCCACTGGACGTCTCTGAAATGACAATTTGTTCCCTCAATTTAACAATTCTTTCCCTCGAATTAACAATTCGTTCCCACGATATAACAATTTGTTCCTACGAATTAACAATTCGTTCCCGTGGGAACGAATTGTTATTTCGTGGGAACGAATTGTTAAATTGAGGGAACAAATTGTTAAAATGGGAACAAATTGTTAAATTGAGGGAACAAATTGTTATTTCGTGGGAACGAATTAATAAAAAAAATTATTCTACGTCCCCTGCCGTGCTCCGTTCATATGTGTCATTCTATGTATATGTTCTTTTTGTGATGATTTAGGTTAATAAAAAGAACACATTCATTTTTCACAGAATTAATTCTAATTACTTTGTGACGATACTATCAGAAGGTCTCTGGTAAACATTGTTTTCTTAAATTTGTGTGCAATCAATAACTCTGATTACAGAACAGACAATCTTTCTGAAACTTAGCACGTGCTACAGAAATATTTAATATTTCACAAAATTCACAGCTTATCAAAGATAATAATCTTAACGGTGATCAATTTTATTTTGTCTGTTCTTGTTGCCAATACCTTGCAAGACGGCTGTTTTATAGACATAAAGGCGCCATGTCTGATATATGCATATAATATGATGAAACAAAATATTTATAACTGTTATTTAATTGTATGTTTGTATTGTGTTTTTTAAAGTAATATTCGCTGAAAAGTATCCGGAACAGGAAATGTGGCCTGTCGGCACACAAATCCCCCCAGTATTCATAAGCACAGTTATGAATGTCAAAAGGTCAAGGTCATATTAAGGGCAGCATGAATGCGTGGCATTTGTCTATACATATGGCAGCTGACATATGGTGTATTGAAATATTAAAGTAATCCATCAAGGGATATAGAAGTTATTACAGAATTGAGAAACTCCGGCAAACTTCTCAATATGTGAAAAAGTTCAAAGTTGTGAAAGTCAAAAGGTCATGGTCATGATGACCATGACCTTTTGACCTTCACAACTTTGAACTTAAGGGCAGCACGGTTCAAATTATATATATTGGTAACAATATACTTTCATTAACAAAGAAGGAAAATAGAAAACAAATGTTGATGGTAAATGTTTGTACCTGGATCGGGATATTGCATGAAATGGGTGTAAAATATAGAGAATAGTAGGTTAGTGCCGTGAATGGGAAAAATATCTGGCGCGGCACGGAAACGGGATGTGCTCGGCAAAGCCTCGCCCATCCCGTTTCCTGAGCCTTGCCATATATTTTTTCCCATTCACGGCACTAACCTACTATTCTCTATAAGCTGGTACAAATTTCTGCCAAGATTTCCGACATATTCGCGGTGCAATAGACAAGTTACAAACTGGGTACAAGTATTATAGCATTCCGCTGGCATAATATCCAGACAAGAATGTGTTTCTCGCATGTCGTAAGATATCAAATGGCTTCATGATAAAAACGATGTTTGCCACAAACGTAGGGTCAGATCAACGCATTTCCTGTGCATGAAGCGAAAGATGTTTGGTTTTCTGAGACATCATCTGAGACACAGTCAGTTTTAAGCCCAGTGGGTGGAGGTCAGGTGAATGCTTCGGCGTAAATTAACGGTGGGGTTCCTCCTTATCGGAATCATGATTTTCCTGGTTTGGCCCTCAGGTACGTTTTTATCTTTGGCTCTTTTGTTACCTGTGAGTTGAATTGGGTTATTGCCCATTATAAAAGTAGTAAGATTATTACTGATCCTACTGGTTTTGGGAGGGTTTTGATTTTCGGATTTTCCCCCCATTTGTACATGTACTTGTACAGACAATATATGGGATTTAGTACTAAACCCATTGACCCGGCCTTAAATGACCTTAGCTGTTGATAGTCTGTTAAACAAATAAACACTTTAGCCCATTTCATGCTGAGGATACGCCATTTTGTTTGTGGAAAATCCTAAATATTTTCTTTATATGAGCTCAGAAATATATGTAGTGACCACCATTTGAACCGTCTCGTAAAGATGGTTCAAATGAGTGGTCACAACATATACTTTCATTGAGAAATAACAAAAATAAAATATTTAAAAAACAATTCATACCTGTAAAGGTGTATTGCGCATGTAACGGGTTAACAATGAATCCATCCTTTATATTATGATTTATATCTCACAGTGAATCTTACTTATTTATACACCAGGGGCCCGTTTCACTAAACTTTGTACGACTAAAATGTTCGTAAGGGCAAATTTAGGATCGTCTGGAAATTTCAATTGATGGATTTACATGTATTAAGCATATGCAGCCTATGCTCAATAAATGTAAATCCAATAATTGTTTACAAGAAAACATTGTTAATGTCAAACTTACAGACTACCATAATTTTACCCTTACAAACATTTTAGTCGTATAAAGTTTAGTGAAACAGCCCCCTGGCGGCTGGTGATCATGTGTAGTGGGGGGGGGGGGGGGGGGGTGGGTGCTTGGGCAGGTGTTCAGTGCTCGGAAAGAGGGTTGTATTGTATTTAAATTGGTCAGTGGAAGAAGGTGGCTAAATCAGTTGGATCATTACCAAACATCATCAGTAGCTTCCTCACATGGATGACTACCAGTGTCATTCGGGTGGCCTTGGTGACCTTGACCTTCGTGGGTGAGAAACTCACCGGCAGTCACCTAGTTATCAATACCTGCTACATACAGTGCAACCTCTCTACAACAGCCACCCATGGCAAGACGCAAAACTGGCTGTTGTAGAGAGGTGGCTGTTGTAGGGAGGTTAATGCTGAATTAAATTTTGTTGTCCGATGTTTATTTATTTTCTTCGATAATTCTCATCAAATACATGCTTTGACTGCATTTTAGAATCATTTCCAATGGAAATGATTCTCTAAAGTGCTGTCAAAACATGTTTTTATTGAAGAAGAATGCAAAATCAACATCAGACGACAATTGTTGTGCTCAGCAGTCTAAGGGTTAGATATAGAGGAAATCATCCATTTGGGATATAAAATAGCGGCTGTTACAGGGAGGGTGTTTTTGTAGAGAGGTGGCCGTTCGGGGAGGTTCGACTGTATTACCAACTGTGGTGGTTATCTGTAGCATATTTCATCAACATTGCAAAGTATACTTTACTAGCAAAGTATACTTTGAGGGAGCAATCATTTATTTTTCCTGAAATGCATTATTTCACATAGAACTAACAAATGCATATATTTCATGATTAAAAGTATGCAGAATTATTATACTGAATTTATTACATTATCACAGCCATTAAATGGCTGTGATAATGTAATAAATTCAGTATAATAAAAATTAATAAATTTAAAAAAAAAATGAAAATTTCTCCCTCAAAGTATACTTTGCTACTAAAGTATACTTTGCAATGTTGATGAAATCGGCTACTGGAGACATGTGGATTAGTTTCCCGAAATCTGGAATCGTCAGAATCAATACAGCTGTGCTTAAATCACCACGGTGGCCATTTTAGGTGTCAACTGTCTGTGATTTCCCAGCGCCACTCGTGAGACTCGAAGTTCAGGAATTACCCTCTCCGTAATTGTCACGATTGCTCACGACCTGATTCTTGGAAATTCCGTGCTGTTATTTCGGTCAGATATAGATACCGTATTCATGGTAAATAGCACACAGTGGGCTTAACCCTTTCAACACTACATACCTCTATATAGTTGTGTGTGCAAATAGCTTACATCCAGATCCAAATTATATGTGGCTGTGACTGGAGAAATGGGGCTTATGGGTCTGCGACCAGTGTAGATCCAGATCAGCCTGTGCATCCGCACAGTCTGATCTGGATCTGCACTGTTCGCCATTCCATCAATGAAATGCCCGCCATGCTTCTAACAAGAAATATAGCTCGTTATCAGATTACAGTAGCATGCTATTTTATCAGGAGCTACACCGGTCACAAATCACATTTATCCCGTCAACACAGTGTGTATGTGCCGTGAAACACTGTGCCGTGAAACGTTTTTGATATCCTGTCAATACGACCTAATCACTGCGTATGAATGTGTACGGTGACTGGGGTTATGGTTTTGCATTTTAAAGCCATTTGTAGGTGTTGACGGGATAAATAGAATAGTACGTTAGTGCCGTGAATGGGAAAAAATATCTGGCATGGAAAGGGGATGTGCTCGGTAGAGCCTCGCCCATCCCGTTTCCTAAGCCTTACCAGATATTTTCCCATTCACGGCACTAACCTACTAGTCCATTTCTCCAGTCTCAGCCACATATTTTGAGACAGTAGCTCAGATTTAATTTGCCTGTTGCTTCACACACAGTATATTTATATTTTCAGACAATCGCTCGGACAAGAAGTTGGTGGAAGAATATGACAAAGACACGTCACAGTACGCTGTTAAACACGCCGCCTGGGACAAAAGTAAGTTCACTTGGACAACACGTGTTATTACCAAGAAAAATGTAAAATTAAAAAAAATACGGCAACAATATATTTGAAATTCATATATTGAAGTTTTAATAAATTAATATTTCGAACCAGCAAAGAAATTCAATATGTGAAATATACTTATTTTATTGTTTGTCCTGCCCCATCTCGATGCTTGTTTGAATGTAGCTCCGCCCCTAAACACACTTTCGAATCGCTACACTATCATGTGACTGGCGGGACATGTGACACCGAAGTGCGCACATGTACAGATGGGAACATGGTGTACATCTCATGATTCTAGTATTTTAACCCATTTCATGCTGATGATACGCTATTTCGTTTGTGGAAAATCCTAAATAATTTCTTTCTTTGTCCTTAAATATATATGTCGTGACCACCATTTGAACCGTCTCGTCGAGACGGTTCAAATGAGTGGTCACAACATATACTTTTATTAACAAATAACAAAAATAAAAGTAAAATATGAAAAACAATTAATACCCGTAAATGTGTATTCCGAATGCAATGGTTAGGGGACATGGCTACGTGTATGCCCTCCTGGCTCACAGGTGGAATTATATCTCGGACCTGTGACACAAAGAAAATGACCATTACAAAGAAAATCCATTAATAAAAAACTATTTTTTTCTAATTCCATTGCCTTTCATTCATGATTCACGTACTATCATATTATGACTTCCGGAATCCCGAAATATTTTGAAAGACGTCATCACAGTTTAGATTTAGTCAATCAGAGATGTTCTTGCATAGACGGTTCGACGCTTGTATTATGGAAGATGGTGCATTGACCCAGTTCCAGATAATGAACAAAATTAGACAAAAAAGTGTTTTTTAGATCGGTGAACGATCACAATTGGACGAACTTTGTATGGTTTGAGTTTCTAATGTATATGGTCATGGTGCATGACATTAGTTTGACCTGGCGATCAGCTATTGGCCAAATATGACCGATAATCCACGCCGGACGGCCTCCGATTCTGTGTGAGATTCTTTCGTACACGCAAATTTCGCTTTGGATGGGGTATACAAAATGCGAATAACTCGATAACAGCGATTTGAAGTGAGTATATTCACGCACCTAAGAATTTTTTCGATTGCCAGAGACACACGTCATAAAACTAATCGAGAAACAAGGGGGCTTTTTCCGTATTAACCGTACTCTTCATAACCTATTAACGTCATGTACAGTGCAATACCAGGTGGGTGGGGTAATGGGATTTTTTTTTCGGTGTCATAGGTCCGAGTCTTCCACCTGTGTCCTGGCTCGCCCTGTACACAGCACTGCTCATTGAAAGTTGTTCCACATTTTTCAGAGCTCCAAACAAATTTTGTATCTAAAGAGTATTGTACCCCCTGATTTCAAATTCAATGCGTATTTCACTGTTACAAATGTATTATTGATTTTTGTCGCACCCGCTTGCGGAAAGCGCGATATAGTCGGCCGTTTGGCGTACGTACGTACGTACGTGTGTCCGGTTAAAGTTTTTGGTTAAGCTGTGAGGTTAAGTTTTTTGGTTAAAGTTTTTGGTTAAGTTCTTTGGTTAAAGTTTTTGGTTAAGTTGTTTGGTTAAGTTTTTTGGTTAAAGTTTTTGGTTAAATTCTTTGGTTAAAGTTTTTGGTTAAAGTTTTTCGTTATACTATATCTCTGCAACTGCTTTGCCCATTACCTTGAAACTTCACATGGGTGTTTATCATCATCTATATTTTCATTCTACCCCCATCCCGTGCGGCCCCTGTGCCCAATGTCAAGGTCAAATTACTTTGAAGTTTTTGGTTAAGTTTTTTGGTTAAAGTTTTTGGTTAAGTTTTTTGGTTAAGTTTTTTGGTTAAAGTTTTTCGTTATACTATATCTCTGCAACTGCTTTGCCCATTACCTTGAAACTTCATATGGGTGTTTATCATCATCTATATTTTACATTCTACCCCCTCCTGTGCGGCCCCTGTGCCCAATGTCAAGGTCAAATTACTTTGAAATTTTTGGTTAAGTTCTTTGGTTAAAGTTTTGGGTTAAGTTTTTTGGTTAAAGTTTTTGGTTAAGTTCTTTGGTTAAAGTTTTTGGTTAAGTTTTTTGGTTAAGTTTTTTGTTTAAGTTTTTCGTTATACTATATCTCTGCAACTGCTTTGCCCATTACCTTGAAACTTCACATGGGTGTTTATCATCATCTATATTTTCATTCTACCCATCTCCCGTGCGGCCCCTGTGCCCAATGTCAAGGTCAAATTACTTTGAAGCTTTTGGTTAAGTTTTTTGGTTAAAGTTTTTGGTTAAGTTTTTTGTTTTTTGGTTAAGTTTTTTGGTTAAAGTTTTTCGTTATACTATATCTCTGCAACTGCTTTGCCCATTACCTTGAAACTTCATATGGGTGTTTATCATCATCTATATTTTCATTCTACCCCCTCCCGTGCGGCCCCTGTGCCCAATGTCAAGGTCAAATTACTTTGAAGTTTTTGGTTAAGTTCTTTGGTTAAAGTTTTTGGTTAACTTTTTTGGTTAAGTTTTTTAAGGTTAAGTTAGTTTTTTGGTTAAAGTTTTTCGTTATACTATATCTCTGCAACTGCTTTGCCCATTACCTTGAAACTTCATATGGGTGTTTATCATCATCTATATTTTCATTCTACCCCCCTCCCGTGCGGCCCCTGTGCCCAATGTCAAGGTCAAATTACTTTGAAGTTTTTGGTTAGGTTCTTTGGTTAAAGTTTTTGGTTAAGTTTTTTGGTTAAAGTTTTTGGTTAAGTTCTTTGGTTAAAGTTTTTGGTTAAGTTTTTTGGTTAAAGTTTGTTGTTAAAGTTTTTCGTTATACTATATCTCTGCAACTGCTTTGCCCATTACCTTGAAACTTCACATGGGTGTTTATCATCATCAATATTTTCATTCTACCCCCCTCCCGTGCGGCCCCTGTGCCCAATGTCAAGGTCAAATTACTTTGAAGTTTTTGGTTAATTTTTTTGGTTAAAGTTTTTGATTAAGTTTTTTGGTTAAGTTTTTTGGTTAAAGTTTTTCGTTATACTATATCTCTGCAACTGCTTTGCCCATTACCTTGAAACTTCATATGGGTGTTTATCATCATCTATATTTTCATTCTACCCCCTCCCGTGCGGCCCCTGTGCCCAATGTCAAATTACTTTGAAGTTTTAGGTTAAGTTCTTTGGTTAAAGTTTTTGGTTAAGTTTTTTGGTTAAGTTTTTTGGTTAAAGTTTTTGGTTAAGTTTCTTGGTTAAAGTTTTTCGTTATACTATATCTCTGCAACTGCTTTGCCCATTACCTTCAAACTTCACATGGGTGTTTATCATCATCTATATTTTCATTCTACCCCCCTCCCGTGCGGCCCCTGTGCCCAATGTCAAATTACTTTGAAGTTTTAGGTTAAGTTGTTTGGTTAAGTTTTTTGGTTAAGTTTTTTGGTTAAGTTTTTTGGTTAAAGTTTTTCCCCTGTGCCCAATGTCAAGGTCAAATTACTTTGAAGTTTTTGGTTAAGTTTTTTGGTTAAGTTTTTTGGTTAAGTTTTTTGGTTAAAGTTTTTCGTTATACTATATCTCTGCAACTGCTTTGCCCATTACCTTGAAACTTCACATGGGTGTTTATCATCATCTATATTTTCATTCTACCCCCCTCCCGTGCGGCCCCTGTGCCCAATGTCAAGGTCAAATTACTTTGAAGTTTTTGGTTAATGTTTTTGTCGCGCCCACTTGCGGAAAGCGTGATATAGTCGGCACTTTGGCGTACGTACGTGTGTCCGGTTAAACTTTTTGGTTAAGTTTTTCGTTATACTATATCTCTTTTTTTAGTGTCCATGCCTCGCCACAAGGCGCGACATGCAGGCCGTACTAAATTATTGACTTTAGTACGTTATTTTCACTACTCCATTTGAAAATCAATGCGTATTTTCACATTGCTGTGAGTATTTTGTGCCACTAATCAATGCGTATTCTGCTAACATAAGTGCATAAAATATGCCAATATTTTTTTATTGCTTATATTTAACGGCGGCACTGGCTCTAGGACCTTGCATGCCGTCTCCCAAGAATGGGAGAAAGAACAGAGGTAGAGATTTTTTTAAAGAAGCCGGTAATTCGTATTTACAGAGCAACTACGAATTATCGGTACCCATTCACAGCTGGGTGAACTGGAGCAGTGTGGATAAAGTGTCTTGCTCAAGGACACAACGCAGCGCCTCCGGTGAGGCTCGAACCCACGACCTTTAGATCAGCAGTCTGACGCTCTAACCACCAGGCCACTGCGCTCCACTTATTATATGCCAATATGCATGTTATATGGAGCTTTTATTCCAGCTATCAAGACGTACTTCATTGTGGACCGGAAGAAGAAGACCGTGGAATCGCCGGTGGACAACGATGCCGACGCCGTCAAACCTGATACCGTTGTCGTCGCCATGGAAGCTGGGAATACGCCCACCGAATCTGACGGCCTCATCAACGATACCGTCACCTCGGATAGAGAGGTTGGGAGTTAATTTACAACACTGCACATCTATGTTTTTTTAGCATACCTTCAGGATGGGTAGTGGCCTAGGGGTTAGAACACCAGGGCCCAGTTGTTCAAAACATCAGTTAGCTTAACGGACTGTTAAATCCTTAACTGAATGGTTAAAATCTCTGTTTAACAGAGATTTTAACCATTCAGTTAAGGATTTAACAGTCCGTTAAGCTAACTGATGTTTTGAACAACCGGGCCCTGACTTCAAATCCGGAGGTTGTTGGTTCAAACCTCAAAAATAATTTCATAGTTTTTCCATCCAACTGGTCTGTCTGATGAGACTTTAAACTGTGGTCCTGTCTCTATATGACCTTAGCTGTTGCTGGGACGTTGAACCCATTCACTTTCACTTTTTGTGCACGCCTTCTGAGGGAAAGGGTACTTATGCTATTACCCCGGTGGTTTCAGCGCCCGTTCGTCTGTCCGAGCTAACATCCAAGAATTATGCCACATCCCCATTCACCCGATAATTTGAATGTCAAGGTCACAGATTTAGTGTGTGTCCACAATATAACATCGAGATAAATAATAATAATTTTGTTTTCGTTTCATGGAACGTCTTGATATTTTAAATTTATATTTCTATAGTCATCCTCCACCGGTCTGTGACTAATGTGTGACTATACATTATTATGCCAGGGATTCCGCTGGGAAAAAAAAAATAGCCACTTCAAAAAAAAGAAAAAAGGAATAACCAATAGGATAAAAATAAACAATTGGCGATAAAAAATTACAATTTTCGAAAAAGAAAAGAAAAAAGGAATCCCTGTTATGCCAGTATCTTAGAATTTATAAAATACACAATTATCACCCCTGTATATTGCAGATTAACCCTTTCAACACCACAGATATGTATAGTGGTATTGGCAAACAGTGTAGATCCAGATGAGCCGGCTCGTGACGAGCCGTCTCATCAGGATCTGCACGTTTTACAAGTAATTTTCATATTTTCGAGAACAAAAACATCCCCTTTTCATAAATGGTCTGAAAATCATTTGTGACCACTGGATTGGTTGCAAAATTAACATATCAAATTCCACTCCAGTGGTGAAAGGGTTAAATATATCACTGATATTCATGTACATGTACACCATATATTTCCAGAGTGTCGGAGCGAACGGTATAACAACGGCCCTAGTCAGCTCCCATCTGAACAGCTCCGTCGGTAAACTCGATGACAAGGGTAGGTAGTCCAGGATCACCGATTGTAGATTAGTCCAGGCTCCAAATTGTAGATTAGTCCAGGCTCCAAATTGTAAATTAGTCCAGGCTCCAAATCCAAATTGTAGATTAGTCCAGGCTCCAAATTGTAAATTTGTCCAGGCTCCAAATTGTAAATTAGTCCAGGCTCCATTTTAAATTAGTCCAGGCTCCAAATTGTAAATTTGTCCAGGCTCCAAATTGTAAATTAGTCCAGGCTCCAAATTGTAAATTTGTCCAGGCTCCAAATTGTAAATTAGTCCAGGCTCCAAATTGTAGATTAGTCCAGGCTCCAGAATTGTAAAACAATTCCACATTGTGGTTATGAATACATTCTGAGTATGTACTTTGTTCTTGTGCTAGAAATCAGGCAGTTTGATTGGTCGAGACTACGCTGTGCTCTGTCTCGGCCAATCAAAGTGCCTGATTTTGAATATGAACTTGTAGAGCATGTTCAGAAAGTTTTAAAATCATAGACCTTGGCTCCATTATTTTAAATTGTTTCCAGGTTCATGATTATAATACATAATGAGTATGTACTTCATCCTCATGTTCGAAATGGCATTTTCAACCAACCAACCAACCAACCAACCAACCAACCAACCAACCAACCAACCAACCAACCAACCAACCAAACCAACCAATCCTACCAACCAACCAACCAATCCATAACCAAACCAACAACCAACCAAAAACCAAACCAACCAACCAACCAACCAACCAACCAACCAACCAACCAACCAACCAACCAACCAACCAACCAACCAACCAACCAACCAACCAACCAACCAACCAACCCAACCTTAACCAACCAACCACCAACCAACCAACCAAACAACCAACCAACCAACCAACCAACCAACCAAACAACCAAACAACCAACCAACAGCTGTTTTGCTCGAGTTGCTAACTAGTGTTTTGTCTGTTCACTAATATGTTGCTCCTTAGTGGCTTAGGAGCCTGTACGTCACTGTTAATTCAGTCCATTATGTAGTCCAGGGGAAATAACTCTTACTTAACGTGTGCATGTGGTTCAATATATCATCTCTTGTTTAACTCTTTGCATGGTAGCGGCGAAAATATCCGCCAAACGAATTAGGAGTATATGTTTTATTTCTCTCCGTAAATATGTCTTGAAATTTCATTAGAATTGTGTCCTCCGGACACAATTCTAATGAAATTCCAAGACATATTCATGAAATTTATAAGGAGAAATAAAATAAAATCTAATGAATTGTCATCTGCTATTTTTGAACTATTTATAGCCCACAAATTTCCCAGCATGCAAAGAGTTAACCAGCATCACATCAGACGAGCCTGTCTTGTACCTATCATGTTTGCCAGTTCTTATATTGTAATTCATGCTAAGGCTTTTTGAGCATGTGCTCTAATCTTAATGTACAGAAAATCATGCTGCTTGATTGGTTGAAGCTGAGTTTTGTATATGCTCACTACTAACATATCTATACATAGTAAAGTTCATTTCTTTGTCAGTATTTTCGTGCCTATTTTGGTTGCACATTACCCAAAAAGTAAGCGTGTCTGTGACTGGAGAAATGGGACTTATGTGTTATGCAACCAGTGTAACTCCAGATCAGCATGCACATTGCAGCTCAACTAAGAAAATTTCAACTTTATTACAGTATTTTCACTACTCAATTTCTAAATCAATGCGTATTTTCACATTCGTGTCAGCTCTGTTTGAACCACCTGTACACCCGTCTAGTCATCCATCAGTCCGTCCGTAACACTTGCATCAAAGTTTTGTAACCCAACCACAGCTTGAATGCATGTGTACCATAAATGAACATTTAATGATTTGGACACATACGTGTGATCGCACTCCTGACCTTAAAGGTACATGCCCACTCAGTAGGCACAAAATGGTCTTTATAGGAATTAAATAAGTGTATAATTGTGTCACTATTCCACCAGTTCTAAAAATTATGAGTGCCCGCTAAACAGATACAATCATTTAGTAATATTTATTTATTTTACTGATAGTGACGTGCGGTGGTATCCGGCTATTTTCATATGCAAATGAGGCATGAAATTTTGTAATTGTTTATACTAATTAAATTCGTCTCCTGAAAAAATTATATTTTCAACATATTATAAAGTAAGATCATTGCACATCAAAAAATAAATACAGAGAATAAATAGTAATGTCCGTTAGCATTTTAAGGAAACACGGATATCGCCCCTGATACCAGTGTGGAAATTTACATCTGATATATAATGTATAGTAATGCCAATCAATTATTGATGCTTTTAGGCATATTTAATGTATTTATAGAGTGAGTCTATATGGATGGAGTAAAAAAAAAAATTGTTAGCTTTTTTTTTCTTCATTTATTGATGCTTTTAGGCATATTTAATGTATTTATAGACCTCGGTCCGTTACTTCAAACTGTGTACTGAGTGGGCATGTACCTTTAATCCTAACAGTGTTGACCTTTACAAGGTCACTGAAACAATTTTTATGTCAAAATGTGTTCCAGTTTCTTTAACTAGTGACAATTTCAATGTAATTTCAATGGTTACTTAACACATGACCCTGTGATCCTGTCCTTTTTCTTTTTGACCTTCACAAGGTCACTGAAAACATATCCGATTTTTTATTTTTTTTGGTCATGTCTTGTTGCTGAAACAAGCTTTTTAAAACGATGATGTTAAAATAGTTTAAATTCAATTTTTAAGAATGGAACTGAAGCTTGTAATGCATTGCTTGTTTGAATTATGCTTATATTTGTGCTTTTACCATAGTCCCTATATTATGTAGAATTATTGCTAATATCGTTGCATCAAATATGCATGTATTGTATCTGATCTGCTTAGGTTAATGTTGAACGTACACGTGCAAGTAGAAGTATTATTATTAACCCTTAACTGCTGATCACGAAAACTGCCGTCTGCTGTTGCTTTATATTTTGCCCTGTTTCTCAATAAAAACATGGTTTGACAGCACTTTAGAATAATTTCCAATGGAAATGATTCTAAAGTGCTGTCAAAGCATGTTTTTGATGAGAAAAATCGAAAATAAAACATAAACAGCAGACGACAACATTTCATTCAGCAGGCTAAGGGTTAATATCCGTCGAATTGGTGACTTGAATCCTTTGCATAACAATATGTATTGCACATCTGTATTTCACTAGTATAGCTGAGCATGCACTATTCAATTATCACTTTGATTTCATTTGATTTTCCGCCATATGAGCCTCCGGCTGGGAATATGGAATTTTAACGTTTGCCACAGTCGGCTCAGGACCATAACTGTTTGCCATTTCAATGGTTGCCTCCGCTAGATCAGGGACTATACCATTTGCCATTTGATCTATGAGGCATTGTTACTCTTGTATTTCTCTCTGTAAATATGTCTTCAAATTGCCGGACTCAATTCTAAGACATATTCGTGATATTTACAGGGAGAAATAAAGGCAAATATGATTAATTGTCATCTCTTATTTTTGAACTATTTATAGCCCACAAGTTTCCCAGCATGCAAAGAGTTGGATAAAATTTCAAAATTTAATTTTCCAGCCGGTGGCCATATTGAATCAACCTGTTTGATGTGGGCTATCATTTGCAAGTTATCACGTGACTTATTATTATATTCAGTATAATATGTTTATTCCAGTGAAATATTAAATTATTGTCACTTGGTAAGGTTATGTTTTCTTTTCTTTTAGCCACATTGGAATAAACATATGAGATGGGCTTTTTACTTTTCCATATTGTTAGTAAATATATTTTGGCCAAGTCACATGATCTCGTTGCAGATTTTCTATTGGTTGATAACCTGTTCTAGCTGCTTTTGTGATTATTTTGCATCAGTATTTTTCTTATTTATATCAATGCACCTATTAGTATTATACCCACTGCAAGTATATGTATATATGGAACATCTATTTAATTATTGTGTGACACAAATTGATTGCAGATACAAATATATGTTTTTGTTCATTTTCTTAAACCTGATCGCTTTTTACATATGACATGCATTTTGCAGGAATAGTAATATCATATTTATCTCTTTGTTGTCCAACCCTTTCCACACTATATACCTATTGAGCAGTTTTTACAAACAGTGTAGATTAAGATGAGATGGCTCGTAATGAGGTTTACGAGGTACAATGTTTAGTGAAACAGCCCCCAGGACCTCGGACTAGTGCTATTTTCGTGCCCTGCTGAAAATGGAGAATCAATGTATCGGAATTGTTCCTTAACCCTTTCCCTGATAGAGACGACATTTCACGCCTCTGCAGAAGATGTCGTTTGAAAACATTGTGGGAAAAGGAGAAATTGCTTGTAACAAGCAATTTCTCCTTTTCCCACAATGTTTTCTACTCTATCAGATAATTTAACCATCATTTGACCCAGCATTTGATTCTTTTATTCAGATGTTTTGGATTTGGACGAGTCGAAATATCACAAAACAGGGAAAGGGTTAACCATTTCACCCCTAAACTACTGCAATTGATTTTTATGTTAATTTTCACACCTATCCAATTGTCACAAAATGATTTGACACTAGTACATATATAAGAGGGGAGGAGGGAAAGGGTGGGTTCTGAAAAAATATGATTTTTTTTGCAAAAAGTGCAGGTCCTGATGAGACAGCTGCCAAAGCAGGTTTTTAATGAGAAAATAAAGCGCACAACAAAATAATAGTTTCCAGCTTTGTAATTGTTTAACAATGACATGCATATTTTTTTTTCAGTTATCAATGGGAACCATGTTTCATCCAGTTAACAATATGAGCCGCGTCGCGAGAAAACCTGTCTTCGGGAGTCTGACGACGTCACAAGATATGACGTTGTGAACTTAGCTGACGTAATTTCCGCGGAGATTTCTAATTATCGACGTTTGTCAGACCGCCATGTTAGGTTTGTTCCGTGGTGTTAAAGTTATCTAACGAACAGAACAACAACGTACCTCGGTGTTTTTACTATTTTAATGCATTTTTACCAACTTGAGCATTATAAATGTGTTTAAATTGTATTTGAACTGTAGTTCAGTGTAAGATACATTCCCAAATATATCTAATCGGGCGTATGTGTGTGAAAAAACAAAACAGTCTTCGATCTGTCCTGGGTCCTGTCCGAGAATGTATTGGATGAACGGTACTAACGGTTGTACAATCGAAATCCACCGTGTGACATTTTTATTCGAAACGGGCATATCTTATATAATTATGTTTTTATTGACAATAATGGCGTACGTATAATTTTCTTTTATTATTTTGCTGTTGATATCATATAAAAAATGTTTGTCTTTTATTGACGTGTGTTTTTTATGTTCCTTTATTTTCACATAATATTTTCTTTGACACAGTTTACAGATAACTGTCCACATTAACTTTTATCGACCACCATTTACAGGTGAAAACTGTGTAAGCTACATTTTTTATTTACATGTACATACAAATAATCGGCATCATATTTGTAGACCTATGTAGCCTGGGCCCGGTTTCTTGCACAACTATATGTTTCAGATCTGGTTAACTCGTAGCGAATTTTCAGTCTATTGCTCAATTATTTCTTTCTAATATAATGTATAAAATTAAAAATTAGCGCAACCTTTACCGATTTTAAGAAAAAAATATCTCGTGCTAGCCACAGATCAGTATCATCTGTGCATATGCGCCGTCTTATCAGAACATACGATGTTCGCCATTCAGTCACTAGGGAATCCTTTCTCGATCACCGACAGGATATGGGTCGCCGATCGTACATTTATTGCAGATATTGTAAGGTCCATCAGAATGTGGTCAAAGTACAGCTGTAAGCGGGACGATGTCGTGAACATTCGACGTTTCTGTTGTCTGAATATGAAAAGCTTCAATCTGAATGCACGCTAACATATGTGTCGTGTTAATATAAGAAATACGGTGGGATGATATTTCAAGGCAACATGTTTGGGACATGTGACACGTACAACTACGATAATACAAAAAGTCAAGAACTAGATACAGTAACAGTGGGATTATATGCCAAGGCAACATGTTGGGGAAATTAGTGCCATGAACTGTCAGTGAAAATATTGTCAAGTCGTGACACAAATACAATAAGACTGTGCACACTAGCAATTGATATGGTTTTTCTAGTACTGTCCACGATTATCAAGGATCTCTTGACTTGGGGGTATTGTTATTATTTTATCTCTCTCCCCCCACCCCCTGCCCCCCCACCCCCCACCCCACTCTCTCATGTCTTCGTACTTTGGGACCCTCGTATTTTGAGTTGAGTCTCCAAAAGACAAACTGCTACCGTAACACTCCGAAAACAAACACAAGTGGGTGGTAGGACAAGCTGATCACAAGCTGTGGTAACAAATGTCTCAAATATGTTACCATAGCCATTTTGTCCATGTGGCAGACTTCCACGCGCTACCCTTGAAGGTGTCTCCCACTAGGCGAGTGAGAGACTGCGATGCTTTTGCTCTCACGCTATTCCAGTAATTGTGAACTGTACATAGTGAGTAACACATGGCAGTAAGGGTGCCTGTCATCAGACATGAACATTGCCTTTCAGAGCACAGTTTTTATTACCCACTTTCGTCACGGGTGCCCGTCCGTCTGTCCGTCCGTCACGTTTCGTGTAAGAAGTAAAACTTTTTAACCGTAATAGGTAGGGTCTTGAAACTTGGTGTGTGCCTTCCTTATGGTGTATAGATGCATCGTGAATTTAGATTTTTGATTCGACCACCAGTCATGAATTATCTCCCCCTTTTCAACTTCGCATTTGGGAAACGTGGGTATATTGCGATGGCGTGCCATCGACTGTGCTCTAGTTTTAATGTAATTTAATGTTGAACGTATTGTTCTCCCCGTATGCATGTGTATTTCCATTTGTATATGTTGAACTAAACGGTTTTTAGACCTAATCAAACTATTAGTTAATCAATATACTTCCGTGGTTTTCTGCAATTATAAATTGTTAAAACGCTCAATAAACACGACTTCAAAAAAAGAAATCAGCACACCGAATCAGCGTACCCGCGCACGTTCATACTTGCTGGTACATGAACTTACTGGTTTGACTTTGTCACTTTGCACATTCATGTGTTACCAAAAGACTCAAGCTCATCCATCTTTACATTCATAATTCAATGCCAAACATGCTTCTAGTTTGATTATGTCAACTTGCAAACTGTTGTAAATGTTGGCGTATACTCTATCTGTAACGGTAGATACTGTAACGTCATTTTACATCGCATGACGTCGCTTTTACGTGACGTCTCTTTTGCTCAAATGACCTGCATAGTGGTGTTGTATAAACTATATCTTAATGAATATTGCAGATATCATGATCAAATAAAAAGCGTTCAATTCATCATACAAATTCCATTGTCATAGTAACAAAATGTCATATTAACCAACAATTTCCCGAAGACAGGTTTTCTCGCGACGCGGCTCGTATGATGTCTGCTGTTGCAGCATAGATATAGAGTTTATTTTCCCCCCAGTATACCGAGTATGTGGAGGGTACAGAGCTCTAGATAAGCTGCGTATTTGCTTAAATACCCAATTAAAATTGCCAAAAACCCAATTGAAATCAGAAGTAGCGAGTATCAAAAAGCAATAACAAATTTGTGGTACTTATCTAGCTAAGTATACTTTGAGGGAGCAGTCATTTATTTCCCCCCGAAATGCATTATTTCATATGCAACTAACGACTGCATATATTTGATGATTAAAAGTATGCAGAATTATTATACTGAATTTATTACATTATCACAGGCTGTGATAATGTAATAAATTCAGTACAATAAAAATTAATAAATTTATCCTTAAATTGAACATTTCTCCCTCAAAGTGTACTTAGCAAGATAAGTATACTTTGCAATTTTGGTGAAATAGGCACCATATTTTGATATTTCACACCACAAGAAAATATGAACACGCAAATTAGTTTTTTATATTGTATACAATAAGAAATGTGTATTGACATTTGCAACATATGTCAGTTTTGGCAGGTGCACATGAATGTCGTAAGTATTGATATTTCACCGGAACATGTTTATTTCACCAATAAGAACATATGAGTTTTATTTACATCGTATATATCTGTATTTCATGGGTAGGTATACAGGGATTCCGCTGGGGAAAATAAAAAAATCGCCACTTCAAAAAAACAAAAACAATTGGCGATAAAAAATTACAATTTTGTTTTTCGAAAATTGTAATTTTTTATCGCCAATTGTTTATTTTTATTGCCAATTGCGAAAGTGGCGATCGCCAGCGGAATCCCTGGGTATATACTAAAATGTGGTTATATCTTGGGTGCGGTGTTGCAGAGGAGCAAATATGGCTGTGGAACGTGCCCAGCCTCATTGTTCATTCCATGGCGGACAGAGGAAGGGGGGTCGGTGAGTCGGATTGACGAGTTGTGTGTACCCATTGTTCAGTAGCAGCTGTTCGATCATCTTTCCTGTAGACCAGTAGCTGATTTCACCAAAGTTGCTAAGCTTACTTATCTAGCTAAGCACACTTTGAGGGAGATATTTTCAATTTAAATATAAATTTATTAATTTTTATTGTACTGAATTTATTACATTATCACAGCCATTTTGGCTGTGATAATGTAATAAATTTAGTATAATTATTCTGCATATTTTTATGGTGTTTTATAGTGTTTGGACCGTCCGTCTGTCCGTCCGTCTGTGTCTGTCCGTCCGTCCGTCCGTCCGTCCGTCAGTCACACTTTTCGGTTAACCACTTTGTCACAGTTTCTCAAATATGCTGCAGGTGGCATCCGCGTTCGACAGACGCATTTCTTGTTAATCATCAAATATATGCAGTTGTTAGTTCTATATGAACTAATGCATTTCGGGGAAAAAAATTTTGCTAGATAGTACACTTTGCTAGATATGTATGCTTTGCAATTTTGGTGAAATATAGGCTACAGGGCGCGGTTGCTCTAAACCTTTGTTAGCTTAACGGACTGTTAAGCTCAAAACTGTTAGCTTAACAGACTGTTAAGCTCAAAACCTCTGTTAGCTTAACAGACTGATAATCCTAAACAGTGTTATAACCCTTTCAACCCTAAGTACATGTAACTGGAATGGACTGTGATATGTTAATTTAAGGACCAATACAATCGTTACAAAATGATTTTCAGACAAGTCCATTTATAAGAAGGGGGTGTGTTTTTCTCAAAATAATATGAAAATTACTTGCAAAAAGTGCAGATACTAATGAGACGGCTCCTTACGGGCCGGCTCTACTCGATCTACACTGTTTGCAAACACTGCTAAAGAGGTTTGTTGTGTTGAAAGGATTAAAGATGTAACAGTCTGTTATGCTAACACAGGTTTTCTGCAACCAGGCCTGGCCTGATAAATAGGTTACCAAACTTGGAAAATCATGAGTAGCTTTACGTAGAACCACTTCTGGGTCATCCACGACGTTGGTTGAGTTTGTTGGTTGGATGTCGTGTCACTTGGTTTAAACTTAGAATTGGCGGAATTTGCACAACATTATTATAAACTAAGCAATGTGATGTCAATCTTAACAATGCATACCAATTCTAACAGCAAGGAACTTAGTTTAAATAAACCAAGAAATGTGACATCAAACTGACACACGCTGCTATTGCTAATGCCAATGCTGTCTCAGAAATTGTTCTGAAGGAAGCTTCTTGTTATATTCCAAGTCGATAGCGTAGCCGTTTCACTAAACTTTGTACGATTAAAATGTTCGTAAGTGCAATATTATGATAGTCTGTAAATTTCACATTAACAATGTTTTCTTGTAAACAATTGATGGATTTACATTTATTGAGCATATGCTGCATATACAGCCTATGCTCAAATATACAGCCTATGCTCAATAAATGTAAATCCATCAATTGAAATTTCCAGACGATCATAAATTTGCACTTACAAACATTTTAGTCGTACAAAGTTTAGTGAAACGGGCGCCCCTGGTCTATTAATCCTCATCAAGGAAAGATAATCCAGACTGCTGCTGTAACACTCCCGAGTTCTTTCAGAGTTTTCCCCAACGATTTCATGCACTTTGCTGATGTTTCAGCTCAATTTGTAACCAATTCCTTTAACATTTAACCTCCTGTCCGCTTCAATGAATGCTGTTCCATTGTCTGTCGCTATGTAAACATAGCACAATACTTACTATATGTATCTGTATGCTTGTTTTCAGTTGCGAGTTATTTTCCATTTTGGCTTGTGTTAGGATGGAGCCTTATATCAGTTTTATGGGTTATTGTTTCGATATGTTAAAGACACCTTGGGTGGGTGGTTGGTCGGGCGAACGCGACGGTGTAAATTAACGGTAGGGGTTCCACATTATGATTTACCCGGTTTGGCCCTCAGGTACGTTTTCATTTTTGGCTCTTTTGTTACCTGGAAGTTGAATTGTGTTGAATTGTGTTATAAAAGTAGTAAGATTAGTACTGAACCTACTGCTTTTGGGAGGGGGCCAAGTTATTCTGGTATTCAGGGCTGAATATATATTGTTTTTATTGTAAATATTCAGTGGGATTTCCCCCCTCCCCCCCCCCCCCCCTTGTACAGGTAATATATGGGATTCAGTACTAAACCGATTGACCCGGCTTTAAATGACCTTAGCTGTTGATAGGCCGTTAAACCCCAACAAACAAATAAACAAACAAACAAAGACACGTTGAGACTTTCAACGCCAAAGTTTTATGTTACTAGTCGCACAGTAGCCATGGTTATGATGGTAGATACATGTATTATGCATTGAACCTTTAATCTTGGGAAATAGTTTTGGAAAGACAGCAAATGTACAATTTAATTCATAGTTTTGTTGACTTTTGGTGTCTTATACAAAGAATTTTACAGATTTTGTAAAGATGCTTTGTTCTTTTACAAAGTAGTGGAGTAGAATAGCAAAACAAAAAAAATCAAGTCGGTGGAAAATGCTCATGGGTGCATTGTTACATTATTTCGTATCATGTTCTAATATTGCTTTTTGTGTTTGTTTGACTATAGGCCAAGTCTCGTCTGTTCCCTGCAGCACCCCACCCTATGACCCCACATCCCATGACACCCCACTTCATGAAAACCCATCCCATGACACCACACCCCACGACAGCCTGCCACATGACAGCCAGTCACAAGACACCCCTCCCAACGATGCACCCCACCCACTAGAATCTACCCCACCAGCACAGTTGCACAATGACAGTTTGAATGAAATCCACACAGTAGACCAAATCTTCATCGACCAGACATCACATTTGTTCCCCAGTACCCCAGATTCTTCGCCTTTGTCTCGGAATCGCCCGATGCTCACGTCTGTGCCTGAGGCTGAGACCCCACCGCTCTCTCCTGCACCTCTGGCATCTCACTCACAATGGTGTGACTCTTTCATAAGCCCCAGCTCACCTAGTCCCGACTCACAAATCCACGACACACCAAGCCCCGACTCACCAAGCCCTGACTCCCCTAGTCCTAACTCACCTAGTCCCAGCACACCTAGTCCCAACTCACCAAGCCCTGAGTATAAACAACATGCTGACTGTGAGCTACCAGAATTAGACACATGTCAGGAAATTGAAAACCCTCTAGTTGTGAAACCTGCGGAAAATATAAACATTGCCTGTACAGTTACAATGTCTCCAGAAAACAAAAACATTACCCCTCCAATTATGATCGCTTTGGAGAACAAAAATATTTTCCCTCCAATTACGAACCCTTTCAAAAAGAAAAACATTGTCCCTCCAGTTTCGAACCCTTTGGAAAAGAAAAACATTGCGCCTCCAGTTTCGAACCCTTTGGAAAACAAAAACATTGCCCCTCCATTTACAAACCTGTTGGATACTTCTGGGAATCAAACTTCACCCACGCCCCCCATCTACGCTCTTAACTCACCCGAATTGCAACGAATACACTCTCCGGTATCTACACCACGTACGCCTACCTCAGCATATGACATCGAGCTAGAAGTGTTTGACACACTCAGCCACACTTCAACTGTTTCTCATCCCTTCAGTACAAGCTCCGCCACACATCAAGAGATATCGCTACATAACGACATCACACCCCTCCCTTCATCGTCAAATATAAACCCGTTCCCACGGCTCAGCACCAGTTCCACAAATGCTAGATTACTCAAGTGGCAACACAGCTGTACCGGCTTCAAATTCCGATGGCGAACCGGCTCTCAGCCTGCTCTGTTCGAACGGTCGCGGTCCGAATCTTCTGTCAAAATATCACACATTTCTGCTCGTCGGGCTAGCTCGCACTCCCCGTCTCTTTCACGGCACCTTCGACACGTGACTCGTGCATCGTTTCACTCTTTGCTGTTCCTTGCAAGGCCGAGTGTCCGCCCCCTGACCACGGCCTGGGAGGGTCCCGCCTCATTCACCACCCAAACAATCCCCAATGAGTCCCCGGTGCAGCTTCATGCGAGATTCTCACGCCACATGTCCCTGATGTCTGCTATGGAGTTACCCAACACGTGCCTGGCGAAATTGTCAATGCCGGCGACAGGTTTACTGCGTATTCCTAATCCAAAATGGCAGACGTAGTTTTCTAAAACTCTTTCAATGAGCCATTTGCCCATTTCATTGAAATATATAGATACAATGCTCTTTATTGAAACAATCTGATTATTTTGTACGTTTTGTTTGTACATTTCTCCATAAAAGTATACGTTGTTAACACTCATTTGAACTGTTCATATTAATGGTAACAACATATGCTATCGAGAAAATCATAAAAAAATATCCAAATTTTCATACTGCATTGAACTGTAATTATTGTGTCTGGCATATAATGGATTAATCCTTTTCATGCTGAGGATATGCCATCATGTTTGCGGAAAATCCTAAGTATTTTCCTTCTGATCGCTCAAAAGTATATGTCGCGACCACCATTTGAACCGTCTCGTCGAGACGGTTCAAATGAGTGGTCACAATATATACTGTCATTGAGAAATAACAAAAATAAAAATAAAATATTATACCCGTTTAGGTGTATTCCGAATGTAATGGGTGAACAGCTGTACATGCTGTTATCAGAAATAATGTGAAAATTACGTCTCATTTTCTGCTTATTGTCGATGTTTGTACCGGTGCTAGTGGTTTGCAGGTGTTGGTATTACCCTTAACCAATTTCATGCTGAGGATACGCCATTTTGTTTGCGGAAAATCCTAAATATTTTCTTTATATGTGCTCAGAAGTATATGTCGCGACCACCATTTGAACCGTCTCATCGAGACGGTTCAAATGAGTGGTCACAACATGTACTTTCATTGAGAAATAACAAAAAAGAAAATATTAAAAAAAAAATCTGTATTCTGCATGTAATTCCCAACATAAACCCCTTAAACATCCTGTACACCCCCTTTGCTGGTAATGAGTTTCAATTCATTGCTACTGAATGTTACCTTTGATAGGGTAAATATTGTTGATTAGTTGTCCCTTTCAACCCTAAATATCTGGAATGGACTGTGATATGTAAATTTCCAACCAATCCAATGGTCACACAATTATTTTCAGACTAGTTCATTTATAAAAAGATGGTGTTTTTTCTCTCTAAAAATACATGAAAAATACTTGTGCAGAACCTATTCATTCAAACCCAGTTAAATCAACAGCACAGGGAATTATTTATAAATATATATAACAACAACAACAATTTAACTCGGCGATTACATGTATTGGTCCGAAACATCCAGGGTACGAATAAAAAATATAAAACAGCGCGGGGAATTATTTATAAATAACAACAAAAACTGCTGGGTGATTACATGTGTTGATCTGAAACGTCCAGGGTACGAATAAAAAAACAGTGCGGTGGAGTAAATAACTTTATTTAATTTTTTTTTCATTTTGTTAGGAAACTTGGGTGTGTCTTATATTCTCATGTAGACATTTTCCCCCAGATTCTCGACTGAAAATAGGGGTGCGTCTTATACACTTATAATCGCGACCTATACAAGGCAAAATATGGTAAAGGCCGGAAGTCAATTTGTGTATAGGGTATTTTTCTTGCATGAGTTACTGTTTCAGTTTATGGGTTGCAGTTGTCTTTATTTTTTTGTCGTCTGCTGTTTATTTTCTATTTTCCATTTTTATCATCAAAAACATGCTTTGACAGCACTTTAGAATAATTTACAACATGCTTTGACAGCACTTTAGAATAATTTCCAACGGAAATGATTCTGAAGTGCTGTCAAACCATGTTTTTATTAATAAATAAGGCAAGATATAAAAGCAACAGCAAACGACAATTGTTTTGAGTAGCAGTATAAGGGTTAAGTTACATGTACCTGCATTTACACAATCCCCCTTGTCAGTTCTATGTATAAGGTTGTAAATCAGTAGCCTATTTCACCAACATTGCAAAGTATACTTTTCTAGCAAAGTATACTTTGAGGGAGTAATCATTTATTTTTACTGATATGCATTATTTCATATAAAACTAACAACTTTTAATCAATATTTGATGATTAAAAGTATGCAGAATTATTATACTGAATGTATTACATTATCACAGCCAAAATGGCTGTGATAATGTAATGAATTCAGTATAATAAAAAATAATAAATTTATCATAAAATTGAAAAGTTCTCCCTCGAAGTATACTTTGTTAGAACAGTATACTTTGCAATGTTGGTGAAATAGGCTACAGGAGTTATGTCAAGCATTTTGAGTGGTCAGTACTTGTGCAGTGAGTATCAGGTCTTAACGCTGAAGGGGTCTATGTCGCACAGGGTACTACACATATGTACCCTAGCATGTAGGGTACTACAGATGTGTACCCTAATTTAATTTTATTCCACGAATGTACCCCATGATTTGCAGTTGGAAGCCAAGTCGGCAAGTCGGGAACCAGTCTGCTAACTGCTGTGAATCTGCAAGTTCCTGCGCATGCGCATTGCTATATGAAAATGGCGCAAACTGTCAGTCTGCTAACTGCCGTAAATCGGCAAGTTCCTGCGCATGCGCATTGCTATAGGATGATTGATTCATAAGCATAGAATAGCTAAAATATATCATTTTGAAAAATATGACAGCCATAAACGTCTTTTGAAGCTGCGAATGTGCACGTTATTACCTACCATACCAAGGTAGCCTAAACCAAAAGTCAATGTCGTAATCGTAATTCCGCGACAGGTGCGCGCATAGTCGACTGGTTCTAAAAACATTGTTAGTCGACGCAAACAGGGTACGTAAATGTAGTACCCCATCCCGTCAGGGTACATAAATGTAGTACCCTACATGCTAGGGTACATATGTGTAGTACCCTGTGCGACATAGACCCCTTCAGCGGTATTAACCCTTAGACTGCTACCTTAATTTTGTTGTCGTCTGCTGTTTATTTTCTATTTAACATTTTTATCATCAAAAATATGCTTTGACATCACTTTAGAATAATTTACAACATGCTTTGACAGCACTTCAGAATCATTTCCATTGGAAATGATTCTGAAGTGCTGTCAAAACATGTTTTTATTGAGAAATAAGGCAAGATATAAAAGCAACAGCAGACGACAATTGTTGTGAGTAGCGGTCTAAGGGTTAACAACCCTTTCACCCCTAAGTAACTGGAATGGATTTTGATATGTTACTTTTCCGACCAGTCTAATCATTATAAAATCATTTTCAGACTAATCCATTTATAATAGGGGGGTGTTTTGTTCTCAAAAATATGAAAATTACTTGCAAAAAGTGTAGATCCTGATGAGCCGGCTCATCTGGATCGTGACGAGCCACCTCATCATCTGGATCTAAACTTTTTATGCCACCGGGTTTCGAAGAAACGGGTGGCATATAGTGTTTGGACCGTCCGTCTGTCTGTCCGTCCGGGCACACATTAGGGTACTTATGTGGCTAGCCCCACAGGGTTATGGACTTGTTAAAGGATAGGGTTGGTTACAATTAGCCACCTAAAAAATCGTTTTATGTGGCTAAAAATCGTTTTATGTGGCTAATATTTAACATGTGATAAGCCACATAAGTACCCTAATGTAAGAACGTGCGTCCGTCCGTCCGTCACACTTTTCGGTTAACCACTTTGTCACAGTTTCTCAAACTGGCCATAGCATCTACATAAGTTGCTTAATCGCTTCAATACTTCAACACTTCATTCATTGGTATGTGTGCCACACCTGCCTTTTCATAATTTATATGACCTTCGCCTTTTGACCTTGACCAGGTTACTTAAATGACTTAACAATTTTGGTTAACCAGTTCGTCACAGTTTCTCAAACTGGCCATATCATCTACATAAGTTGCTTAATCGCTTCAATACTTCAACACTTCATTCATTGGTATGTGTGCCACACCTGCCTTTTCATAATTTATATGACCTTCGCCTTTTCACCTTCACCAGGTTACTTAAATGACTTAACAACTTTCGTTAACCAGTTCGTCACAGTTTCTCAAAATGGCCATATCATCTACATAAGTTGCTTAATCGCTTCAATACTTCAACACTTCATTCATTGGTATGTGTGCCACACCTGCCTTTTCATAATTTATATGACCTTCGCCTTTTCACCTTCACCAGGTTACTTAAATGACTTAACAATTTTTGTTAACCAGTTCGTCACAGTTTCTCAAAATGGCCATATCATCTACATAAGTTGCTTAATCGCTTCAATACTTCAACACTTCATTCATTCACCAGGTTACTTAAATGACTTAACCACTTTGTCAGTTTCTGAAATATGCTGCAGGTGGCATCCGCGTTCGACAGACGCAGTTCTTGTTGCTAATACTATACAGGCCTGTGGTGTTGAAAGCAATGCCTGAATTAAATTTTACCGTCTTCTTTTTTATGCCACCAGGTTTTGAATAAACGGGTGGCATATAGTGTTTGGACCGTCCGTCCGTCTGTCCGTCTGTCCATCCGTCCGTCCGTCCGTCCGGGCACACATTAGGGTACTTATGTGGCTAGCCCCACAGGGTTATGGACTTGTTAAAGGATAGGGTTGGTTACAATTAGCCACCTAAAAAATCGTTTTATGTGGCTAAAAATCGTTTTATGTGGCTAAAAATCGTTTTATGTGGCTAATATTTAACATGTGATAAGCCACATAAGTAACCTAATGTAAGAACGTCCGTCCGTCCGTCCGTCCGTCTGTCCGTCCATCACACTTTTCGGTTAATCACTTTGTCACAGTTTCTCAAATATGCTGCAGGTGGCAACCGCGTTCGACAGACGCATTTCTTGTTATTTTTTATTTTCCAATTTTCTTGATGTAAGCATGTTTTGGATTATGGAGACAATTCTGATGTGCTGCCAAAACATGTTTTAGAATGTGGGAAATGTAAATTGTCGTCTGCTGAGTCAAATTTTATTTTTGTTCAAATATTGTCATGTCTATAATCTCTGGCGAGCGACTCAGGCACATTTGGGCCTCTTGTTCCATATTTGTCTTATTTTTCAATAAAAAACATTGTTTGACAGCACTTTAGAACCATTTCCATATTGAAAACAATGGAATACAAAACATGAACAGCAGACGACAAATTTAATTCAGCATTATAAAGGTCAGTTGCAATGTTGTTGAGCCAATTCCTATCCTTTACCCTTAGATTGTGGGAAACAAAAATTGTCGTCTGCTGTTGTTTCATATTGTGTCTTCTTTCTAAAAAAAACATGGTTTGACAGCACTTAGAATCATTTCCAAGGGAAATGATTCTAAAGGGTTGTCAATCCATGTTTTTGATGAGACAAATGGAAAATAGATAATAAACAGCAGACAACAAAAATTTAATTCGTACTTACTGCACAATGTCCAATCAGTGTTTGGTATATGAGTTTCTGATATGGAAAATTCTTGCTTGTTCTTGCTTGTAGGTGTTGTGAATGTTGTTTTCAGCAACTTTTGCAGCACTATGCACCAGCTGACACATATCTGCTCATCTCTAGATGTAGAAATGTATGGAACGCCAAATCTACATCAACTCAATATGTTTAGAGCTAGCAATATTATTTGAGTTTATGTAGATTGGTGTTCCAGGAATGCCAAATCTACATAAACTAAAATAATTATTGCTAGCTCTAAATATTTAGAGCTAGCTAGCTACAAATTATTTGAAGAGCTCTCTAAATCATTTGGAGCTAGTTCTAACTATTTAATGCTAGCTATAATTATTTAGAGCTAGCAATAATTCATAGAACGGCAAATTAGAGCTAGCATTATATATTAAGACCTAGCTCCAAATGATTTAGAGAGCTCTTCAAATGATTTGGAGTTAGCTCTAAATATTAATGCTAGCTCTAATTACTGGAACGCCAAATCTACATAAACTCAAATAAATATTGATAGCTCTAAATAATTAGAGCTATCATTAATTATTTGAGTTTACCGGTATGTAGATTTGGCTTACCATAGAAATATCACATTTAACCTTACACCGCTATCTTAAATGTTTTGTCTTCTGCTGTTTATTTTCTATTTTCCATTTGTATCATCAAAAACATGCTTTGACAGCACTTTAGAATAATTTACAACATGCTTTGACAGCACGACAGCACTTCAGAATCATTTCCATTGGAAATGATTCTGAAGTGCTTCAAAGCATGTTTTTATTGAGAAATAAGGCAAGATATAAAAGCAACAGCAGACGATAATTGTTGTGAGTAGCGGTCTAAGGGTTAAAACGAAGGTCCGTGAGGACAATTCAAACTAAAGTACGTGTGTTATTAATTCATATATTTATGAATGGCAACTGCATGGTTTGCATGTCTGGACTGTTTGTTGGTGTCGCACATAAATTAAATTTGAAATTACGACTTCGCCAACAGCAAATCTTGCCATCGCTGGAAGCTCGTGAAGTTTCAAAGAAAATGTTATGACAATACATGTTGTTTATGATGTTGTCAATGTTGTTTGTTGTCACTTGTGTTATTTTAATTATATAATTTCGATACACATAAAGTATCCAGCTATGCTTCTCTTTGCACTTAATTTGTACATAGAATCACTTCATTTGTACATAGAATCACTTAATTTGTACATAGAATGGCTTAACCCTTACTGCTGAATTAAAATTTGTCCCCTGCTGTTTATTTTTATTTTAAAAAATTTTCTCATGGAAATGATTCTAAAGTGTTGTCAAAAAATGTTTTTATTGAGAAAAAAATTAAAATAAAAACAAACTGCAGATGACAATTTATGTTTCCCGCGTTTTAAGGGTTAAACATGTTAAAGAAGCTGTGTCTATATATTAAACTGATAAAACACAACAGTTATATTACTACGTACTGTTGTTACCAATGGAAATGACCACACATTTTCGAATTGTGAAAGTCATATGATCTATTGGCATGCAATGTATTAGTGCATAAAACATTTATTACTATGCGCATCTTAATGGCGAATCCATCCTTATATCTTAATTGCGAATCCATCCTTATGGATTCATATCTTAATGGCGAATACATCCTTATATCTTAATGGCAAATCCATCCTTATGGATTCATATCTTAATGGTGAATCCATCATTATATCTTAATGCTGAATCCATCCTTATGAATTCATATCTTAATGGCAAATCCATCCTTATGGATTCATATCCTAATGGCGAATCCATCCATATATCTTAATGCCGAATCCATCCTTATGAAGTCATATCTTAATGATGAATCCATCCATATATCTTAATGCTGAATCCATCCCCTTATGAAGTCATATCTTAATGCCGAATCCATCCTTATGAAGTCATATCTTAATGGTGAATCCATTCTTATATCTTAATGCCGAATCCATCCCCTTATGAAGTCATATCTTAATGGTGAATCCATCTATATATCTTAATGCCAAATCCATGCTTATGAAGTCATATCTCAATGGCGAATCCATCCTGGGATTCACATAGTGCCCCCTACCCCCCAATGACAACTAGCAGTCAAGCACAATATTCAAGTATTATTTGTACTAAAGAAATTGACAAATATTGGCAAGATTAGCACAGGGGGTAGTGTATCTTTTTATGACATTGTTGCCCAGAGCTCCAGTTAAGGTGCATAATTTAATCAGCTTTGGGGGAACTTTGTTATTTCTTCACCAAAAATGGCAAGTTGGGAGTGCTTTAGAATCGTCTCAATGAGACGATTCTAAAGAACTCCCAACTTGCCATTTTTGGTGAAGAACTAAGAAAAATACCTCAACTATTTTGTCAAATTACGCATCTTAACTGGAGCTCTGTGAAGGGATGTAAAATACCAATTAATCAATCACTTGTATGTTAATGAAGCTGCAGTATGATAATGTGTTTATATACAGGACTGTCGGTATGAAATAGTATTGCCATCAATAAATTGGGGCTGTTGAACGCTATTTAACACTATTGTTCAGTATAATGAGTTGGAATGTAGACATTCGATTGGATATTTGGTTCAATATATTTGACACAATTTCTTTAATACACATATACTGTAGTATGCACACTTATTTTCGTTTAATTTATCACCTTGTATGTGCATTATATACATATCTCATGGGCGGATTCAGGGGGGGGGGCGGACCCGGCGCGTGCCCCCCCCCTAAAATTCGCCGAGTAAAGATTTTTTACAAGTTACAAGGCACGTTTCATGTCAAGTGCCATGCATTCCATGCATTTTTCCGCTCCGCTCCGCTCGGTCGACTATTTTGCAATACTTGACTATATTATCGTAAGCTCGTTCGATAATATAGTCAAGTATTGCAAAATAGTTACGCCCCCCCTAACCCGAAATTCTGGATCCGCGCCTGTATCTACACACTTTATATGTTCACTGTTCTTGGTTGCGTCAGCCATTTTAATTTATGCTTTCTCCGCTTAGCAACAGTCGTGATGCAGGGGTGTGTTTCACTAAACTTTGTATGACTAAAATGTTCGTAAGTGCAAACTTACCGCTACTAGTGACCGCTACTCACAACAATTGTTGTCTGCTGTTGCTTTTATATACGGTATTGCCTTAATTCTCAATAAAAACATGGTTTGACAGCACTTTAGAATCATTTCCATTGGAAATGATTCTAAAGTACTGTCAAAGCATGTTGTAAATTATTCTAAAGTGCTGTCAAAGCATGTTTTGATGATCAAAATGGAAAATAGAAAATAAACAGCAGACAACAACAAAATTAAGATGTATATTCATCAATTGAAATTGCCAGAAGATCCTAAATTTGCACTTACTAACAGTTTAGTCGTACGAAGTTTGGTGAAACGGCCCCCTGATTCCTGCATTTTTCTTTGCCAAAAACAATTGCCAGCAGCATTATATGTGGCTGTGAGGGGAGGAATGGGATTTATGGACTTTGTAGACCCAGACCAGGCTGCTCATTCACAGTCGGATCTGGGTCTACATTGTTTGCCATTCAGTCATGCTTGTAACAAATACTACAGACCCTTGTTTGGGGTTCAGTAGCCTATTTCACCAAAATTGCAAAGTATACTTAGCTTGCTAAGTACACTTTGAGGGAAACATTTAAGGATATATTTATTATACTACCCGCAACGAGTTGTGGGTGGGTTTACTGGAGTCAGGTTGTCCGTCCGTCTGTCCGTGCGTGCGTGCGTCCGTAAACTTAACATCAGAGAAATATTGTTATAATTGCTATTTCCTTCATTTAAGATGCTTAATATTTCACACAAGCATTCCTGTAATGCTCTACTACCATGCTGTGCCAAATCCACGACTGTCCAACTCCCGCTGATCCCAAGGTCAAGGTCAAATACTTATTCTGTTTACAAAACTTAATATCAGAGAAATATTGTTATAACTTCTACTTCCTTCAGATAAAATGATTAATATTTCACACATGCATTCCTGTAAGGCTCTACTACCATGCTGTGCCACATCCACGACCGTCCAACCCCCACTGATCCCAAGGTTAAGGTCAAATACTTAGTCTCTTTACAAAACTTAACATCAGAGAAATATTGTTATAACTTCTATTTCCTTCATCTAAAATGCTTAATATTTCACACATGCATTTCTGTGAGGCTCTACTACCATGCTGTACCAAATCCACGACCATCCAACCCCCCTGATCCCAAGGTCAAGGTCAAATACTTAGTCTCTTTACAAAACTTAACATCAGAGAAATATTGTTATAACTTCTATTTCTTTCATCCAAAATGCTTAATATTTCACACATGCATTCCTGTAAGGCTCTACTACCATGCTGTGCAAAATCCACGACCGTCCAACCTCAGCTGATCCCAAGGTCAAAGTCAAATACTTAGTCTCTTTACAAAACTTAACATCAGAGAAATATTGTTATAACTTCTATTTCCGTCATCTAAAATGCTTAATATTTCACACATGCATTCTTGTAAGGCTCTACTACCATGCTGTGCCAAATCCATGACAGTCCAACCCCCGCTGATCCCAAGGTCAAGGTCAAATACTTAGTCTCTGTACAAAACTTAACATCAGAGAAATAAGTTATAACTTCTATTTCCTTCATTGAAAATTCTTAATATTTCACTTGTGCATTCCTCTAAGGTTGTACTATATGCTGTGACAAATCTACGACCGTCCAACCCCCGCTGATCCCAAGGTCAAGGTCACATACTTAGTCTCTTTACAAAACTTAACATCAGAGAAATATGTTTTAACTTCTATTTCTTTCATTGAAAATTCTTAATATTTCATGCATACATTCCTCTAAGGCTCTACTATCATGCTGTGACAAATTCCCGCTGATCTCGAGGTCAATCTCACATACTTGGTCTCTTTACAAAACTTAACATCAGAGAAATCGGTTATAACTTCTATTTCCTTGCTCCGATCTGCTTCACATTTCACACATGCATTGCTCCAATGGACCTCTACCACCCTGTGACAAATTCACGTTCATGCCGCTCCCGCTAAGCCCAGATCAAGGTCACACTTTGAAATTTTTACATATTTTAGGGGTACCTGGGCCCACTCGGGGGGTATTCTGTAAGCCTCGCTTATTGACCAATCTAGTTCATTTTTAGCCAGGTGTTTTGAAAAAAAATCCAGGCTATTGGATTGGCGAAAGCCGGGCGGGGGGGGCGCGCGGGGGGCGGGCGGGCGGCGGCGGGCGGCGGGCGGCGTCCACAATCAATGTTAAGTTTTCGTGTTTGAGTCCATTTCTTTGTTTACTGTACACTAGGACCACCAACATTTCACAGCTTCATAATCAAGGGGTGCCCACCACATATCACTATCCAACATGTTACTTTTTTTTTAACTTCACCCATTTTTTCAGCGCAATCGACTTAGCCATTTTCAATGTTAAGTTTTCGCGTTTTCAATGTTAAGCTTTCGTGTTTAAGTCCATTTCTTTGGTACTGTACCACCTAGGACCACCAAACTTTCACTTCAATCTGCTGTTAACACCTCCAGAACACAGCCTCAAGCTTTTCATCCATCAGTGGCACTATCACCTAATCATGTTACTGTTAACGTTGACCATTTTCATGCGCGCAATGTTACTTTAGCCATTTTCAATGTTACAGTTTTGCGTTTTATGAATTAAGTTTTCGCTGTTTAAGTCCAGTTTCTTTGGTAACTGTAGCATTTCCTAGTGACCTACCACCAAACTTTCACAGCTTCATAATCAAGGGGTGCCCACCACATATCACTATCCAACATGTTACTTTTTTTTTAACTTGACCCATTTTTTCCGCGCAGTCGACTTAGCCATTTTCAATGTTAACTTTTCGCGTTTACAATGTTAAATTTTCGTGTTTAAGTCCATTTCTTTGGTACTGTACCACCTACGACCACCAAACTTTCACAGCTTCATAACCAAGGGGTGCCTACCACATACAACTATCCAACATGTGACCATTTTTTTACCTTCACCTATTATTTCTACGTAATTGACTTAGCCATTTTCAACGTTAACTTTTTAATGTACGTCTGGTTAAATTTTTTGGTTAAAACTTTTTTGTTATACTATATCTCTGCAACTGCTTCGCCCATTACCTTGAAACTTCACATGGGTGTTTATCATCGACCATATTTTCACTCTAACCCCCAACCGTGCGGCCCCTGTGCGCAATGTCAAGGTCAAATTACTTTGAATTTATTTGTTAAAGTTTTTTCGTGTACTATATCTCTGCAACTACTTCACCCATTACCTTGATACTTCACATGGGTGTTTATCATCATTGTCGCACCCGCTTGCGGAAAGCGCGATATCGTCGGCATTTTGGCATACGTCCGTCCATCCGTACGTCCGTGTGTCCGGTTAAAGTTTTTTGTTAAAGTTTTTCCATCTACTATATCTATTTTTTTAGTGTCCATGCCTCGCCCCAAGGCGCGACATGCAGGCCACGGCCATCTAGTCTACAAAAAGTGGGTATAATTATGTTATTCAAGTGTCCATGCTTGGAAAAAACCTGGCCTTCGTGGCTTTGCCTCGTTTCTTGTTATTATACTGAATTTATTACGTTATCACAGCCATTTTGGCTGTGATAATGTAATAAGTTCAATGTAATAATTATGCATACTTTTAATCATCAAATATATGCAGTTGTTACTTCTATATGAAATAATGCAATTCAGGAAAAATGAATTATTACTCCCTCAAAGTATACTTAGCTAGATAAGTATGGTTAGCGATTTTGATTAAATCGGCTACAGGAGTATACTAGACGTTCAGGAGTTGGACTGGACACCATAAGCCCCATTTCTCCTCTCCACTCACTGTTGCATATTTGTGACTGACCGGAAAAATGGGACTTATGGGTTTTGCGACCAGTGTACATGTAGATCCAAATCAGCCTGTGCTTTCACACAGTCTGATCAGGATCTGCACTATTTGCCATTCCATCATGCTTCTAACAAGGAATAGTGTGCTATTTGATCAGGAGTTACACTGGTCACAAATCCCATAATCCCCATTTCTCGTCTCCACTCACTGCTGCATATTTAATGATATTCGTACCTTTTCCAGAGGAAGACTTTAACCTGAACCTCGAGCCAATGAACGAAACGTGGACGAAGATCCGAAATATCAACTACCACACGGACATGCACATCGTCAAGTGCATCCAGGAAGGGATAACGAACAAGGAGTACTTCTACAAGCCACCGATCAACAAATTCACGCTCGCGTTTAGCGACCCGTTTCTGGAGGAGACGTACCGAGACCATTACGTGGAGGAGCATCATCAACAGCACACATTGTCCGCGCCGAAATACAGCTCGTTTCTCGAAAGTCTTGTCTCGTTTCTCGTGTTTACAATCGTATCGGTGTTCTGTTTCGTCGTCTTTGACCTCCAGTTGCCATGGATTATATTTTTTGCAGTCGCGTTCATTGTTGAGTTCCTGAATCTCATGTTCGCTGCCCTGACAATTAAGTATTGGGACGTGACCAACAAGGACTGCTGGAGGAAGCTGACACACGTAACCTCAGGCTGGAAATTCCGTAACGTTCTAGGCGCGGTTGTCGCTAGCTGTCCGGTACTAGCGGTGTACGCCAACTTCTCGTGCGTGTTGATGAGTGGCATGCCATGGATTGACCGTTTCCTCTGCTTCTGTATCGTCGTCTCGCTGCTACATTATACCAATTTCACGACCCTAAGCTCATGGATGAAGTCAACCGTGGCGTTGCTCGCGGGAGCCGCTCTTATCGTGATGCTTACGACCGTTAATTGCTTTCATGATTTAGATACGGAAAACACGACCATGTCACCTACGTTCGTTACCCACGGGGTGATATCCAACATTACGTCGGTCAATATCACGATACCCACAACTGTCGCCGGGTTGGGTAATAGCGGCAAATACACGCCTCTATTCTACGGAGTTCACATCCTGCAGTTCGAAATTATTCTAGACATGCTGCTGCTAGTGTTACTCATCACGTTCCTGAATCGCGAGTCGGAGATCAGTTCTCGCCTGAACTACCACGGAGACATGCAGGCCTGGGAGTACAAGCAGATCATGCAGGAAAACAAGGACCAGGCCGACTGGCTGCTGCACAATATTATACCACAACACGTGTCTGACGTCGTCCGAAAAACATCAAAGTACTCCAAGAACCATAAAGACGTTGGTGTGATATTCGCGGCAATTGTGAACTTCAATGAAATCTATGACGAAACATTTGAAGGTGGCCGCGAGTTTCTACGCGTGCTGAATGAGTTGGTGAGTGACTACGAAGAACTCCTCGATGATATACGCTTTAAAGACGTTGAGAAGATTAAAACAATCAGTAGTACATTCATGGCAGCATCGGGCCTTAACGAGATTTCGCGTAGCCAGAATAAAAATCCCAATGCTCATCTGTACGCGTTAATGGAGTTCAGTACTGAACTGCATAAGGCGATAAAAAGGTTTAACGACAGTATATTTAATTTTGACTTCATCTTAAATATAGGGTTTAATTACGGTGAGGTGACTGCTGGGGTGATTGGCACGACAAAGTTGCTGTATGATATTTGGGGAGACACGGTTAACATCGCGAGTCGGATGTACTCCACCGGAGTTAAAGAGCGGATACAAGTGCCTGAGGCCACTGCCAAATTGTTAGGCGACAAGATGGACTTTGAGTATCGCGGGGAAATCAGCGTAAAGGGCAAGGGTCATATGCAAACATTCCTACTTCAAGCAATCAAGGAGGGTGCTCAGTGGACTGAGTGATCTTCCATGAACTAGTAGGAGTTACCTCTCTTAGGCTATTAGTGAAATTATACTTTAACCCAAATTTTCTGTCTGTAACGTAGGGTGACTTACAGCCAGAATGCACAAAGATTAAAACGTTTTTATTCCCATTATTTCAATACCATGTCAAAACAAAATTGTCTGTTTTTATTCTATTTACTCCCTTTTAATTTCACCGACTAATATTTATAGTAATTATCATTAGTAATTATGGATTAAGAAAAATTAAAACATATATGTATTGGTGTTTTTATTACTGTTATTATTGTACAACTTCACACATTAGAATCATTGCTATTTTGTTTACTTTAGAAATAATTTATACATGTTTACAAATGTTTTTATTGTTGACCATTAGCTGAATGATTTAGCCAAGCAAATATCTGATTTATGTACAGCATACCGTTTCATTTTGACTGTAATGACCTTTCTGCATTCTGGCTGTAAGTCTCCCTGCCTTACAGACAGAACATTCATGTTATTTACAGACAGAACATTCATGTTATTTACAGGTATGTTGAACCACAGGTTGAAGTAACAGACCGAGGTCTATAAATACATTAAATATTATATGCCTAAAAGCATCAATAAATGAAGAAAAAAAATAAGCTAAACATTTTTTTTTTACTCCTCCATATACTCCAATAATGGAGTAAATAATGGAGTAAATAATGGAGTAAATAATGGAGTATATAATGGAGTAAATAATGGAGTAAATAATGGAGTAAATAATGGAGTAAATAATGGAGTAAATAATGGAGTAAATAATGGAGTATATAATGGAGTAAATAATGGAGTAAATAATGGAGTATATGGAGGGAGTAAACAAATATTTTTTTAGCTTATTTTTTTTCTTCATTTATTGATGCTTTTAGGCATATTTAATGTATTTATAGACCTCAGTCCGTTACTTCAACCTGTGTGTTGAACGATACTTCATAAACCACGAGCCAGTGGGTGGCAGGTGGGAGCACGTGATGGGTAATTTAACGATCGGGGTTCATCCTTACCGGAATCCCGACTGGAGACCTGGTTTGGCCCTCACATACATCTTTGGCATTTTGTATGTGACAGTTGAATCTGGTTATACCCCTTATGTGAGTATTACGATATTCGTAATCCTATTTTAGGGGAAGTTGCCAAGTGACTTTGGTGTGGTATGGACCTGGCATTAGGTCAGGTTATTCTAATTTCAGGGCTGAATATATTTGTTCTCGATGTAAATATTCCGTTCTGATTTTGGGATTTTCCCCCCAATGCAGCAGGTTAAAATGGGATCGAACCCGTTTGCCCGGCCTTACATGACCTTAGCTGTTGATAGGCCGTTAAACACTAATAAACAAACAAACAAAAACCACGAGCCACTTTTGCAACATTTCGTCACAAGGCATAAACTACATCACCACTCTACCAACGTTTCGGCACAAGACATAAACCACATCCGCACTAGTCCAACGGCATCAACCCAAACTAACTCTTACAATGTTTCGGCTCAAGGCATAAATCATCAACACACTCTACCAATGTTTTGGCACAAAACATAAACACATTCTACCAACGTTGGAAGAGTGGGTTCGTGGTTTATGAAGTATCATTTGACACATCATACTACTGCGAAACATATATACAGGTAGATATTATGGAATGTAATGTATGTCACATATACCTGTTGTTTAGTCCTGCTTCACCTTCAATTTCCCAGGTTGGGATGGGTTGTGGCCTCGAGACTTCCATTGCGGAGGTTATGGGTTCAAACTTTGCCTTAGGCATCAGAAATACATGTACTTACATAGTGCATATATTAACATCCCATTCGGATGAGACTTGAAGCTGAGAACCGGTCTCTATATGACCTTAGCTGTTGCAGGGACATTAAACATTTTCATAACTTTTTATAGCCCCCGCAACAAGTTGTGGGGGGCAGGGGGGTATACTGGAGTCAGGTTGTCCATCCGTCCGTCCGTGTGTGCATCCGTCCGTCCGTCACTAAACTCTTAACATCCCATCTGAGAAATATGTTACAACTTCTATTTCCGTCATCTAAAATGCTTTATATTTCACACATGCATTCCTGTAAGGCTCTATTACCATGCTGTGCCAAGCCAAATCCACGACCGTCCAACCTCTGCTGATCCCAAGGTCAAATTCTTGGTCTCTTTACAAAACTTAACATCAATCAGAGAAATAAGTTATAACTTCATAGAAAATTCTTAACATTTCACTCGTGCATTCCTCTAAGGTTGTACTATCATTCTGTGACAAATCCACGACCGTCCAGCCCCTGCTGATCCCAAGGTCACATACTTGGTCTCTTTACAAAACTTAACATCAGAGAAATAGGTTATAACTTCTATTTCTTTCATCGAAAATTCTTAATATTTCAGGCATGCATTCCTCTAAGGCTCTGCTGTCATGCTGTGACAAATCCCCGATCTTTATAAAACTTAACATCAGAGAAATCGGTTATAACTTCTATTTCCTTGCTCGGATCTGCTTCACATTTCACACACGCATTGCTCCAATGGACCTCTACCACCCTGTGAAGAATTCACGTTCATGCCGCCCTCGCTAAGCCCAGAGTCAAGGTCACAAGCCCACACACTTGGAATTCTTTTAAATATTTAGGGGTACCTGGGCCCACGCGGGGGTGTTCCGTAAACCTCGCTTACTGACCAATCTAGTTGAATTCAAGGATCCCTCTTTATATGACCTTAGCTGTTGCTGGGCCATTAAACCTTTTAACTTTTTGAAAGCGATGGCCTGTCTCTATATGACCTTAGCTGTTGCTGGGCCATTAAACCTTTTAACGTTTTGAAAGCGATGACCCGTCTCTATAATTATGACCTTAGCTGGTGCCAAACTCTTTACTTTTTGAAATGAAGCATCTGTCTATATATGACCTTAGCTGTTTGTTGCTGGGATGTTAAAACCTCAACCTTTATTTTCTATTTTCCATTTTTATCATCAAAAACATGCTTTGACAGCACTTTAGAATAATTTACAACATGCTTTGACAGCACTTCAGAATCATTTCCATGTTTTTATTGAGAAATAAGGCAAGATATAAAAGCAACAGCAGACGATAATTGTTGTGAGTAGCGGTCTAAGGGTTAGCCCATTCACCCCTAAGTAACTGCAATGCAGTGATATGTTAATTTTCTGACCAAATCCAAGGTGCATGATCACGTGGTTACAACAACAACAACAATGACTGAAAGTGTTGAAAGCACGCCCATTCCAAAGTAAGTATTATTTTATATTTTCCTTAATATGCAACGGATTTTGATGAAATATGGCGCAGCAAACGCGTCTTCATGAGCTGCATTTGGTGGTCCCGGGAGTTCGGTACATACTTATGTCAGAAGTTTGGGCCAAAGTACTGAGACCACCAAATGCAGTTTAACAAGACGTGTTTGATGCGTCATATTTCATCAAAATCCGTTAACATAATAAGGAAAAATTAAAAGAATACGTACTTTGAATCGGAGGGCTTCTGGAAGTTTCAGTACTTGTTGTTGTTGTTTTAACCACGTGATCATACACTTTGAAATCGTCACAAAATGATTTTCAGACTAGTCCAGTTAGAAAGCGTTTCCTAGCCTTTGCCTAACGAACTATCAAACGACACTCGCTTTTCATTCAGTATTTACCGTATGTATCGTTTACCTTTTGTATTTTAGATTTTTTAATTGCTGTTATGCTCTCTGGATTTTAAGAGCAAGTATTTATTTCTTCTGCCATTGTTGAAGGAAGAGAATGAAATAATGATCAATGATTTTCTGGGTATTTTATGTGGTGGAATTCTTATTTCTACACTGAATGTATATTTTGTGAAATGTGGCTGTCACTGGAGAAATGGGGCTTATGGGATTTGTGACCAGTGTAGTTACTGATCAACTAGCACTCTCCTGTAGCTTAACTCTTTGCATGCTAGCGGTGAAAATATCCGCTAAACGAATTAGGAATATATTTTGTATTTCTCTCTGTAAATATGTCTTGGAATTTCATTAGAATTGAGACCTGAGGTCTCAATTCTAATGAAATTCCAAGACATATTCATGATAGTTACGGGGAGAAATACAAGAAAATATGATGAATTTTTGTCCGCAAATTTTGAACTATTTATATACAAGTTTCCCAGCATGCAAAGAGTTAATAATGATCTATATCCCTTGTTAGAAGCATGACCGGTGTTTCAATGCTGGAATTCCAACAGTGTAGATCCTGATCAGACTATGCAAATTCACAGGTTGATCTGGATGTATGCTTTTTGCAAATCCCATAAGGTGGGTGGTTGGTCGGGCGAATGTGATGGCGTAAATTAACGGTGGGGGTTCCTCCTTATAGGAATCACAATTTGCCTGGTTTGGCCCTCAGGTACGTTTTTATCTTTGGCTGTTTTGTTACCTGGGAGTTGAATTGGGTTATTGCCCATTATGAAAGTAGTACGATTATTACTGATCCTACTGCTTTTGGGAGGCGTCCAAGTGATTCTTGTGTGGCGAGAACCTGGCATCAGATCGGGATTATTCTGATTTCAGGGCTGAATATATATTTTTTTCTATTGTAAATATTCAGTTCTGATTTTGGGATTTTATTGGAATATATTTGGAATATATGGGATTTAGTACTAAACCCATTTACCCGGCCTTAAATTACCTTACCTGTTGATAGGCCGTTAAACCCCAACAAACAAACAAAAACAAACACAACCCATTAGCCCCATTTCACCAGTCACAGCCACAAATAGGTAAGAAACAAAAAAATACTTCACCATTTTATATAACTTTTAACCCTTAAATGCTGAATTAATTGTTGTTGTCTGCTGTTTATTTCCATTTTTCTCATCAACAACATGCATTGACTGCACATGAGAATCATTTCCAATGGAAATGATTCTCAAGTGCTGTCAAATCATTTTTTTATGAAGAACGAAGGCAAAATATAAAAAAACAGCAGATGATCATTTGTGTTTCCCCGCATTCTAAGGGTTATATAAATGTACATGTATATGCATGTTTGCTAAATTTTTCGCTGGCGATCGCCACTTTCGCAATTGGCGATAAAAATAAACAATTGGCGATAAAAAATTACAATTTTCGAAAATAAATCCAAAAATGTTTTGGATTTTTTTTTCGAAAATTGTAATTTTTTATCGCCAATTGTTTTATTTTTTTGAAGTGGCGATTTTTTTATTTTCCCCAGCGTAATCCCTGCTAAGGGTTATATAAATGTACATGTATATGCATGTTTGCTAAATTTTTAATAAGGCCATAGCAAGTTCTTCCTCTTTTAAGCGTCCGCATGCGGGTAGGTTTTGAGAGTGGTTCTATGAAAAAACAAACGAACTGTGTATGCTATTTTACACTATTTACTGGTGAAGTAATATGAAAATTTATTTGGGACTTGTCTAAGTTTTAAATCCTTTCATGAATTTACACTTAATAAGTTTAATAAAGAGTGTTTTCTTATTATTTAGCGGCAATTTAAATTTATGTTAAAAACTTTATCAACCCTTTGCACACTGCTGCAAGGGTTGAGGAAGTTTCTAACATAAATTTTTCATATTTTTTTTCAAAGCCTTGTTTGTTTTTACCGGATACGTAAGTAGGTTTTGGCTATCCAGGTGGACACTTAACAGAGAAAAACAATGGCTTGGCCTAATACTGTTTATTATGCCACCGGGTTTCGAAGAAACGGGTGGCATATAGTGTTTGGTCCGTCCGTCCGTCCGTCCGGGCACACCTTAGGGTACATATGTGGCTAGCCCCACAGGGTTATGGACTTGTTAAAGGATAGTGTTGGTTATAATTAGCCACCTAAATAATCGTTTTATGTGGCTAAAAATCGTTTTATGTGGCTAATATTTAACATGTCGATAAGCCACATAAGTACCCTAATGTAAGAACGTCCGTCCGTTCGTCCGTCCGTCCGTCCGTCCGTCCGTCCGGGCACACATTAGGGTACTTATGTGGCTAGCCCCACAGGGTTATGGACTTGTTAAAGGATAGGGTTGATTACAATTAGCCACCTAAAAAATTGTTTTATGTGGCTAAAAATCGTTTTATGTGGCTAATATTTAAGATGTGATAAGCCACATAAGTACCCTAATGTAAGAACGTCCGTCCGTCCGTCCGTCCGTCCGTCCGTCACACTTTTCGGTTAACCACTTTGTCACAGTTTCTCAAATATGCTGCAGGTGGCATACGCGTTCGACAAACGCATTTCTTGTTGATTTTATATTGTATGGTAGTCATTTCTGTGGAGATTTTTATTCATATTTTTGTTTGTGTAATTCGATCTTGATCTTAAAGGGACTTAGATATGTGCAGAAAGTCATGAAACTAAGCCATTTTGTTGCATCAAAAAGTTTGTAATAGTTTCTCCAACATGTAATATCTTCACATCGATTGCTTCGATACTTGGACACTTGAATAACCTGACTATTTGTCACACACTCGCGCCACCATTAACACGACCTTGACCTTTGTAACGAAATGTTGCTGAAGCGTTTAGCCATTTTGTTACGTCAAAAAGTTTGTAAAGGTTTCTCCAACATGTAATAACTTCAATATTACATGATGGATTGCATCACATGATCATTTGTCGCACACTCGCTCAACCATTAAAATGACCTTGACCGTTTTTTTTACCGTCACAAGGTCGATGAAACACATTTTTACAGTCAAGTATGCTAAGGGGGTATATCCATGTTTTACAAACATAATATCATGTTTACATGTTTTTACATACCGTAATAACCCTAAATATTTGGAACAAAATTAATTTCAGGAAAGAGATATAAATATCTGGGTTCCCATAACAAAGAGTTTCCCAAATGCTTAGGGTTAGTAGGGTTGTACTGTAATGTTCTTGTGATCAACATCTGAGTTTCACCATGTCATGAAACCTCTCTAAGACGAACAACGTAGAAGTTTTGCAATCATACTTTATTGGCACGCAATCAATCGTTTTGTGGAATTAGCCTACATCTCAGAGTCCCCTAGTTACCAAACGGCGCCCCAAGGCGACCATGCGTGGGTGGGTCAAACGTTACAGCCAGCCAAACTCAGTGTATATCGCTAAACAAGCAATTTATGCACTGCTCAGCCAACCCCCAACAGACGGCCCTATATATTCCATGTATGACATTTAACCAAATTATCTGGTTTCAGCCAGCTACAATCAGCATTATTTATCAACATTTCTGTCACACTGACATGAACTCTGAGCAGCTGGCCATATTGTTATAGTACTGGTTTATCGCAATAACAATATATGTGGATACAATGTGTTTTGGGATTTTATAGGGGTTTCCCAAAACAAATGGTGTGCAAATATTTAGGGTTATTACGGTATGTGTTTCAGCACAATCTGTGCATATCTGAGACCATACGGAGCCCCGCAGGGGACGTAGAATTATTTTGTTAATAATTTGTTCCCACAAAATAACAACTCGTTCCCTCAATTTAACAATTTGTTTCCTCAATTTAACAATTTGTTCCCACGTGATAATACAAATTAACAGTTTGTTCCCTCAATTAACAATTCTTTCCCATGAAATAACAATAATTGTTAATTCATGGGAACGAATTGTTATATTGTGGGAACAAATTGTTAATTTGAGGGAATGAAATGTTAAATTGAGGGAACAAATTCTCATTTCGTGGTAACAAATTGTTATATTGAGGGAACAAATTGTTAAACTGAGGGAACAAATTGTTATTTCGTGGTAACGAATTAATAAAAAACAGTCCATGTGCCCTGCGGGGCTCCGTACAGACCCATTGCATTTTTATCTACAGGTAATATCGAGATCATACTGAACTGGGTGGTGCAGAGAAATCCTTACTTAGAATTACTTACTTCTCAGTAATAGAACTCAGGTCCAATGCTGTATTTTAGTTATATATATAGTGAAATAAAATAGTAATCTATATAAAAACAATTGAGTTGAATGTGGGTAGTAAATTGTATATTTTTGGCTAAATCATTTTATATCGAGTTATAGATAGTTAGAAAACAGTAATCAAGATTAAAGCAATACCCTGGTAGAGTTAAATATAGATGGTGTTTAGACATGTACTGTTAACAAATGATCCATTTCATTCTGAAGATACACAATTTCACTAAAGGCAAATTATAAATATGTTCTTTATTTCTCATCGGAAATATATATTGTAACCACCATTTGAACCGTCTCACCGAGACGGTTCAAATGAGTGGTCACAACATATACTTTCATTGAGAAATAAGAAAAATCAGAAAGAATATATTTCCAAATTTTCATACACCCAACAGTGTATTGTGAATTTAATTTTCAAATATTTACAATGTCCTTAAATTCATAATTGGAACGCCCATTCAACTTATTGCGTTTATATCCCAGTACATTACATTAGCCCCACGTGACGTCGCGCGACGTTTCGTTAAAGTTTGTTTGATGTCATTAACATACATGACATGCATCGTAGTTGTCAATAATGTCACGCTATTGACCGGCAATGTCTCTGTTCTATCTATAAATTACGACAAAATGACGTACAGCAATAAGATTTCTAATTGACCGCTGTATTTGCAATGTTACATTTTTGACACTTTCCGAAAATGCAATATAAATATAAGTAATAAAACCATGGGCAGTTACGTTTACTGTAGTACGAAAAACAGTTTGTCTGTTTAAAGGACTCCTTGCAGCCTTTAAACAGACCAAATGTTTTCCGTACTACAGTAAACGCAACGGTCCATGTTTTTATTCCTTAAATATTAATTTTCAGAAAGCAGAAAGAAATCCATAGTCACTATGAGTTTGCTCAATATGATCTTATGTGTGACCCTGATGGAGTAATGGGGCTTATGGCATTTCTGCTCAGTAGATCCTGGTACCCGTTTCACTAAACTTCGTACAACTAAAATGTTCATAAGTGGGATGTGCAACCTATGCTCAGTAAATGTAAATCCAATAATTGTGTACAAGAAAACATTGTTAATGTGAAATTAAATTAAATGGAAATTTCCAGACAATCCTAAATTTGCACTTACGAACATTTAAGTTGTACAAAATTTAGTGAAATGGCCCCCTGATCTTCCAGCACATTTGTATATTTTGATTGGGGTATATTCTATTTATACTGTTTATTTGAAGTAGGACATGTGATTTACTGACTGCATGGTAACAGTATAGGGCCTGATATTTGGCTACACTGGTTGCATAACCCATAAGCCTCATTTATCCAGCCAGTTACAGCCACATTTGTAAAAAAGAATTACCGGTACTTGTTGCAGTTGTAAAAAAGAATTACCGGTACTTGTTGCAGTTGTTTTAAAACTTAAATCATAATGCATCAAATTTGTGTTATAAAAACAGCTTTGATTTTTTATTCTGTCAAAATGACATGAACAAAGTACAGTACGTAAATGTGGTTTACAATGACATTTTTGTATGGTTTTATTTTAATGGAAACATGTTAATACATTTTAGAATTATATTTTAGATTTTAGAAGTCTTTATATATCTTTATTTAGTGCCAGAAAAAGACTTTAAATGATTGTATATTTTGCATATATGTAGCTAAATTCTTAGCTGAATTGATGCGAAGAATACATATTTTGCATTGAATTTTGCATTTTACTTGACTGGTCTGGATCTACACTGGTTGCCATGGCAACAAGCTAATCATGAGCTACATTTGTTAGATGTTAACCTTTTCAACCCGACAAACCTTGGTGCCGATATTTGCAAACAGAGTTGCAAACACTGTAGATGCAGATGAGCCGGCTCGTAGCGAGCCGTCTCATCAGGATCTGCAGTATTTGTCCGTTGTTTCAAAATTTAAAAGAATACTCCTTTTGTGAATATTGGACATGTTGAGAAAATAGAAATGGAACAGTTAACTAAATAAGTCTGATTTAATCTGAATTTGGCACATTTTTTGTGCATTTATGATGTCTGTATATGATGTTGATGTTGATGTTGATGTTGAATGGATGTAAACCTCCAATCAATCAGACATTCATGTATATATGTAGCTGTGACTGGAGAAATGGGGCTCTTGGGCTTTGTGACCAGCGTAGCTCCTGATCACATAGCGCACTCCTGTAGTCTGACGATGATCTATATTTGTTGTTAGAAGCATGATGGGCATTTCATTGATGGAATGGCGATCAGTGTAGAGGCTGATCTGGATCTACACTGGTCACAATACCCATATGCCCCATTTCTGCAGTCGGTGTGGCTGGTTGGTCAGGTGAAGGTGACGGCGTAGATTGACGGTGGGGTTCCTCGTTATAGGAATCACGATTTGCCTGGTTTGGCCCTCCGGTACGTTTTTATCTTTGGCTCATTTGTTACCTGGGAGTTGAATTGGGTTATTGCCCATATAAAAGTAGTTAGATTATTACTGATCCTACTGCTTTTGGGAGCGGGGCCAAGTGATTCTGGAGTGGCGAGTACCTGGCACCCCCCCCCCCCATTTGTACATGTACTTGAACATGTACATGTACGTGTACAGGTAATATATGAGATTTAGTACTAAACCCATTGACCAGGCCTTAAATGATAGGCTGTTGATAGGCCGTTCACCCCCAACAAACAAACAAACATTTCTGCAGTCACAGCCACATATGACCTTGCTGTTGAATGGATGTAAAACCCCAATCAATCAATCAACATACATTAATGTGTATATACACTGTAAATGCTTATTACATGTTCACTGTTGCTGTGTGCATTACATTCATGTGTATATACATTGTAAATGCGTGTTACATGTTCACTGTTGATGTGTGCATTAAGGTATTCATATCACATGTAATATTATTCATATCCAATACTAGTATTACACAGCGATACATGATACACTTGATTTCAAGTGATACTAATCTAGTATTTTATTTATCAGATCATGTTTTATATAATGGAATTTGCAAGTGTATTTGAGTGGAGATTTAGTAACATCACTGGTCTTTGTAGAGCTAGAAGGCATATAGTATTTGGATGTTGTGATCCATCTGTGGGAGTGGGTGGCAGGTGGGAGCATGCGATGGGTAATTTAACGATCGGGGTTCATCCTTACCGGAATTCCGACTGGAGATCTGGGGCCCGTTTCACTAAACTTCGTACTACTAAAATGTTTGTACATGTACATGCAAATTTAGGATCGTCTGGAAATTTCAACTGATGGATTTACATTTATTGAGCATAGGTTGCATATGCAGCCTATGTTAATGTGACATTTACAGATCATAATTTTTATCATAATTTTGCACATTTTAGTCGTAAGAAGTTTAGTGAAACGGCCCCCTGGTTTGGCCCTCACATACATCTTTGGCATTTTGTATGTGACAGTTGAATCTGGTTATACCTCTTATGTGAGTTTTATGATTATTCGTAATCCTATTTTAGGGGAAGGGGCCAAGTGACTGGAGTGGTATGGACCTGGCACCATGTTGGGTATTTCTAATTTCAGGGCTGAATATATTTTTTCTCGATGTAAATATTCCGTTCTGATTTTGGGATTTTCCCCTCAATGCAGCAGGTTAAAACGGGATCGAACCCGATGCCCGACCTTACATGACCTTAGCTGTTGATAGGCCATTAAACACCAACAAACAAACAAACCATCTGTGGGTCCAGTTAAGATGCTCACCACAGTTTTTCGCGCCAGGTTTCCCCCTACGTGAATCCGCCCTTGCATCCAATGGAGACAGAAAAGCCAGGGTAAGCTAAACTGTAAGCTATGACCTTATACAGAGGCAAGTGTACAGTGGTAATCGTACCGTAATAACCCTAAATATTCGGACAAAATTCATTCCAGGAAACAGATATAAATATCTGGTTTCCCATAACAATGAGTGTCCCAATGTCCCAGGGTTATGTCCAATGCTTAGGGTTATTAGGGTTGTACTGGTTTGTCGCAATAACAATATATTTGGATACAATTTGTTTTGGGAAGCCCCATTTCTCCAGTCGCGGCCACATATTTTTGGTCATATTGTTGAAGGTCCATTAAACCCCAATGAAGCAATCAATCTGTCATATACTGCTATTAGTGCTGTACAGAATTACTGTAGTTGTAGCTGTTACCATGGTAATTTATATAAACAACTATTTTGAAATTATATATAGTAAACTTAGTTGATGTTTGCATTGAAAAAAATGATGTATTTTACCCGTACTATTGCTGTCGGTATACTGGGTGATAAAGATGACATATTATGACCATTCATGACAATAAGGCGGGTAGTTGGTTGGGAGAACGTGAAATGTAATTTAACGATCGGGGTTCATCCTTACTGGAATGCCGACTTGCATGGTTTGGCCCTCATGTACATTTTCAGCTTTCTGTTACTTAAGAAAGTCATTTTAGCTAAATTTAGTGTAGTGTGCCTATTTTAGAATATTTTGTATTCATTGAGTAAACTACATGATATTCATTGTAAGTCAAATACACTGTACCCATTGAATAAAATACATTGTATCCTTTGAGTATATTGAAATATGTATAATATTTTCTTAATATATTTCTTCGATTCGTGGGCTGCTAGCTGAAAAAAGGTATGTTCGGACGTATGCAGATCTCAGACGAATTTACGCATCCGACTAATTAATTAGGTCCTACATACAGACTAACACTTACGGCTACTGTGCCGAATTAAATTTTGTCTTCTGCTGGAAATGTTTTATTTTCAATATTTCTCGACAAAAACCTGTTTTGACAGTGCATGAGAATCGTCTCCAATTATCATGCGTTGTCAAAACCGTTTTCTTTTTGTTAAGATTAAGGCAAAAATGAAAATCAGCAGACGACAATTTCCGTCTCCCTCGTAGTGAGGGCTAATCAGGTCCTACCATGTTGGCCATTCAGTCACTGGAGTGGCTTAGCTGTTGTCAGCAAGACATTCAGACATTGTCGTCTGCTGTTGTTTTGTATTTCATTTTCATTCTCAATAAAAAAACATGATTTGACAACACTTTAGAATCATTTCCATCGGAAATGATTCTAAAGTGTTGTCAAACCACATTTCTGACAAGAAAACTTGAAAATAGAAAATAAACAGCAGACAACAAAATTTAATTCAGAATTGTAGGTGTTAATTTCTTTATTCAGACCATACAATATTTATAGATTATTTTATTTGTATGTGAATACATGTATATGCACGAGGTCCGCAGCATGCGATATTGCGTAACTATAGGAGCACAATATTGTTGCGCTGCGGAACGAGTGGCATATATCCACATACAAATCTAATAGCCTTTTTAGTATATATGTACAGTACATCACTCGCAATTTATATGCACTTCAAGAAATATACAAAATATAAATAAAAAAATTAGTGGTGATTTAGAAGGAACTATTTTATGAGGTGAAATGTAGTTCCGGCACTGACCAATATGGAAAATTACAGACGGCTTGCGTTCCATTGTGTTTCAATGGAAAACAAAAGTATGTATACAATATACATGTATTATGTCTGCAAAGTTATGAGATCTACATTTGTCGCAAATGTAAGGTGCCTTTTCTCAGCTGGTGGCCCAAATTTAGTCATAATTATGAGAAAATTAACCCTTACCATGCTGAATTAAATTTTGTCGTCTGCCGTTTATTTTTCTATTCTACATTTTTTCTAATCAAAAATATAGATTGACAGCACTTTAGAATCATTTCCAATGGAAATGATTCTAATGTTCTGTCAGACTACGTTTTCATTGAGAAAGAAGACAAAATGTAATGCAACAGCAGACGACAATATTTGTTTCCCGCATTCTGAAGGTTGAACTTGTCATTTGCAACCAGTGTATATTTCCGGCTGGAAAATATTTTAGTAGCTACATTTCCCATCTTACAGTGTTAAGTCATGTAAAATTAATTTACAAATTTTCATCCAAATTTTGGCATGCAGATGGGCTTCAATAATTTGCTTCCGTTATGTTATCTACGGCTACAATTTGACCCATTCAAAAAGCGCATACCCAAACCTGTTGCATATACAATGTAGGTCAAAAATTAGTAAACTGTATATTTTATACCTATAAACAAATAATCTTTGATGTAGAACTAGTAAATTGCCAAACAATAATAGAACAGGGAAATAATTTTCCCACGGAAGCCATCTTTTCTCTTGTTGTTCAACATTCAACATAACAACATGAAACTTTCAAATTTACAAGATATACATGTAAATGTCAGATAAACACATTGATATGGTAAAATAACCAATTTCTGCATGTGTATGTTCTTCATTAATAATTTATTGATACAGCTTTAACAGTTTTATATTGCTAACATATCAAACACGCCGGATAACCGGTTGCAAAAATCACTTTTTCATGAAAGAGATGGGGTTAAATTGCTTTATCCCGTCAACACAGTGCGTATGTGCCGTGAAACACGGTGCCGTGACACATTTTTGATATCCTGTTAATACGACCTAATCACTGCGTATGAATATGTGCATTGGCTGGGGTTATTGTTTTTGCATTTTACAGCCATTTGTAGGTGTTGATGGGATAAATGGAATAGTAGGTTAGTGCCGTGAATGGGAAAAATATCTGGTGCCACATAGAAACGGGATGTGCTCGGCAGAGCCTCGCCCATCCTGTTTCCTGAGCCTTGCCAGATATTTTTTCCAATTCATGGCACTAACCTACTATTCTCTATACCCTCGCGAGAGGTATTGATCGGGGTAGCAATTTTGTTTCTAATGGGCAGGTCGGTTGCCTTTATTTATTTTTTAACTGGTTTAAAATTAATTGCAATAATTTTTAAAAATACAAATGTATGTAAAAAAATTAAATAATCAAACTATATATTTTAGGGGCGGTTGGGGATGAGAATATGCAAATTACTTTTTCTGACCTTACAGCTGTATGTGTTACTTGCAAACATTTAGTTGGCATAAATAATATTAGCCTGCACCAAAATGCATTCTTTTTTTTACATGGTGAACCATGTTATACTTGTTCTTGTTATGTTCATTATTACATTTTATTTGTGTACAATATAAACCTGTACATACATGTATGTATATATTCAATAATGTCTGTTGAAATAATGTTTCAGCAGATTCTCATCATACTTTGTATATTACATCTACATCTGCTGATTTATCTGGGTCAGTACTGGTTGCCAATGGCAGATGCTATGTTTTCTCATGTTAGGCTAACCATTAGAATGTGGCAGACATGTATTTTTTATTTCTTGCTCGTATTTATATTTGTTTTACTCAAAACAAATATTCAACTATTAAACACTTAACATTTCAAATGCACTTTGAGGTATTATCATATTCTGAAATATTTTCTTTATGAAAATATATGTTGTAATTATTCATTTGCACCAACTTGATGATGGTTCAAATGGTGGTCACACATTTTCTTTTGAAGGCTATTTCTTAGAGAATGCACATGTATCATTAAATGTTGGTATCCTTTAAGTCTGTGCATTCTGGGACACTTGTGGGATATAAATAGTTAACAAATAGAAGACAACAATTCATTATATTATAAATACTTTATTTCTCCCTGTGTATAACATGAATATATCTTGCAGGCCTGTACGCAGGAAATAATTTAGGGGGATGCGTTATCGACGGTGCGAAGGGCTAAACATTTTTTTTTGCACATCCACGGACAGATCTTGGAAGTTTAACCCTTTCCCCCCCGCCTAAGTAACTGGAATGGATTTTGATATGTTAATTTTGCAACCAATACAATCATCACAAAATGGTTTTCAGACCAGTCCATTTATGAACATGGAGTGTTTTTGTTCTCAAAATTATGAAAACACTTGCAAAAAGTGCAGATCCTGATGAGACGGAAAAGTGAATGTATTTTTTCCGACAAAACTAAGTTGCCACATTGTAATGGTTAAAAAAAAGTATTTTGTAGTTTGAAGGCTTGTGTATCCCTACATGGAATAAAAATATACATTGTTTTCTCTTGTACAGCTGACTTGTGTCTTCTTTTCTTCAAACAGCCTATCGCCCCGTGCAGGCACCGGGGCGGGATCAACTGATCCTGAGAATAGTGCTGCAGTAGCCATTGCTTGTCGTAAAAGGCGACTAAACTGGCTTAACGATTGGGTTCATACTTTCCGGAACCCACTATACCGGATTTGGCCCTCATGTACATTTTTGGCTTTCTTGTATGTGAGAGTTGAGTCGGGCTATGCCCCATATATAAATGTAAGATTAGCGCTAATCCTATTACTTTTAGGGGATGGGATAAATGATGCTGGTGTGGCGAGGGCCTGGCACCAGATCAGGTTGTTCTAATTTCAGGACTGAATATATATTTTGATTGTAAATATTGAGTTCTGAAGTTGGGATTTACCCCCCTTGGACAGGTGGATACGGGACACGACCCCGTTGACCCGTCTGCGTGTAGACTCCCTGAGGCTTGTACCTCTATGTCAGAAAAGCGGACGTTAAACCCTATTCACTCACTCACTCACTCTGAAGTTGGGATTTACCCCCCTTGGACAGGTGGATATGGGACTCGACCCCGTTGACCCGTCTGCGTGTAGACTCCCTGAGGCTTGTACCTCTATGTCAGAAAAGCGGACGTTAAACCCTATTCACTCACTATTTACTCGCTCAAACAGCCTATCACAGAGATTTGTGGCAGACAGCAGTGGTGGTTGGTTTGGAGCATGTGGTGGGTAATTTAACGATTGGGATTCATCCTTACTTGAAATCCGGCCGGAGACCTGGGGGCCATTTCACTAAACTTTGTACGACTAAAATGTTTGTAAGTGCAAAATTATGATAGTCTGTAAATTGCACATTAACAATGTTTTCTTGTAAACAATTATTGGATTTACATTTATTGAGCATAGGCTGGTTTGGCCCTCGGCTACATCTTTGGCATTCTTGTATGTGAGAGTTAAATCTGGTTATATCCCTTATAAGAGTAATACGATCGTATTACTTTTAAGGAAGGCGCCAATTGACTTTAGTATGGTATGGACCTGGTACCAAGTCGTGTTATTCTATACTGAGCAACAGTAGAAACGTCCCACCATATTCAGGGAAAGATTGCTGCAAATATATAAGGATGGTGGTACTAAAACCTGTACAGAAAATGAAGTTTAATCACTTGTGAATCCATATCAGTTGACAAAATTTTGTTGCGATGAAAAGATTTCGAGTGACATCACGGTGAATTCGGGAGGGGTCAAAATAAAAAATCTGATTTTTTAAATTTTGTCGCGCCCGCTTGCGGAAAGCGCGATATAGTCGGCACTTTGGCGTACGTACTTGTGTCCAGTTAAAGTTTTTGGTTAAGTTGTTTGGTTAAGTTTTTTGGTTAAAGTTTTTGGTTAAGTTCTTTGGTTAAAGTTTTTGGTTAAGTTTTTTGGTTAAGTTTTTTGGTTAAAGTTTTTGGTTAAAGTTTTTTGTTATACTATATCTCTGCAACTGCTTTGCCCATTACCTTGAAACTTCACATGGTGTTTATCATCATCTATATTTTTATTCTACCCCCCTCCCGTGCGGCCCCTGTGCCCAATGTCAAGGTCAAATTACTTTGAAGTTTTTGGTTAAGTTCTAAAGTTTTTGGTTATGTTTTGTGGTTAAAGTTTATGGTTAAGTTTTTTGGTTACGTTTTTTGGTTAAAGTTTTTTGTTATACTATATCTCTGCAACTGCTTTGCCCATTACCTTGAAACTTCACATGGGTGTTTATCATCATCTATATTTTCATTCTACCCCCCTTCCGTGCGGCCCCTGTGCCCAATGTCAAGGTCAAATTACTTTGAAGTTTTTGGTTAAGTTTTTTAGCTCACCTGAGCAAAGCTCATGTGAGCTATTGTTATGGCAAAGTGTCCGTCGTCCGTCGTCCGTCCGTCCGTCCGTCTGTGAACATTTTCAATCATTTTCTTCTCCCGAACTGCTGAGCCGATATTGGTTAAACTTCACAGGGATGATATATGGGTGATGCCATTTCAGATTTGTTAAAATGGAGGTCATCGACAATCCAAGATGGCCGCCATGGAAAAGTAGGTCAAATTCTTAAAAAATCTTCTTCTGACGAACCGCCTGGCCGATTTCGACGATACTGGGTATGAATGATCGATAGTTAGTGCTGTTTCAGATTTGTTCATATGGTGGCCCCTGGGTCAAAAATGGGCGTCGCCCGAGGGGTCAAATAGGGGTAAATTTTATTTTTAACCGAATATAGTCGTATAATATATCAAATCGAAGGTATTGACGAGACGATCACTCTGGAGAATTTTTTGTCTAAATCAGATGATTACGTCATCCAAGATGGCCACTGATAGTTCAAAAGGTCATTCTTTTACTAATGATTTCAAACGTCTTTTTCTTGTGAACTACTTGGCCGATATTGGCCAAACTTAACTGTAATGGTCTGTGGGTGAAGCCTGTTCATTTTTGTTAAAATGGAGGTCATCACCAAATCCAAGATGGCCGCCGTTGAGAAGTAGGTCAAATTGTTAAAAAATCTTCTCACAAACCTCCAGGCCGATATCGACGAAACTTGGTAAGAATGATTGATAGTTACCGCTGTTTCAGATTTGTTCATATGGTGGCCCCTGGGTCAAAAATGTGTGTGGCCCGAGGGGTCAAATGGGGGTCAAATTTTATTTTTGACAGAATATGGCCATATAGTATATCGGATCGAATATATATAGAATATCGGATCGAATGTATCGACGAGACGATCACTCTACAGCATGTTTTGTCTAAATCAGATGATTTTGTCATCCAAGATGGCCACCGAAAGGTATGTGACCTGGACCTCAGCGGGTGCTCGTAGAATGATGACAGATTGCATTATAAACGCATCTATGAAATATTAAGAGATTCTGTAAGTCCAGTCACATACACAGAGTAGTGTTGACTTTGAAACTGAAAATTATACAGACGACTGACACATGGGACGGAATAGTTACATAAGTGCATGTTTCTTTGTTTGAGCTGACAATAATTGTACGCCTCAAACATGACAGTGCCACGTTAAGGCTGAATAAGTTTAATTAAAATATTTTGTTTATGATTTTGTCTGGCCCGTATCTCAAGGTGACAGCATTATCCAGGCCCAGAAAGTGGTCTTCTAACAACTGAGCGTCATTCATCAGGGCAACTTGACATTTTGTTGTACAGTATGTAGCAAGGGTTGATGAGAATGCGCTCAGTTTTACATCACTGCTGCCATCTTCGAGTCGTACAGTTATTGTCGCAAACATGTTTTTTTTTACATTATCTTTCCGTTGTTTCATTTGGCAACTCCCGCACCTCACAAATTTATCTTGGTCAACGTCAAGTGCGAGTGTTTGGGGAATTTCCCTCATTGTGCACAGGTTGAATACAGGATAATCCATCCCGTTGGCTTGGTTTTATAGCAAATGTGTTCATCTTGTTTCTTTGGTACGGCTTGATTGATTTGAATAACGTTTGGCAACAGTGTTTACCTGAACATAATTGACTGTCGCGTATGTACCCAGGTTCCTACGCCCAAGGTCAACATCACAAAATTGCTCTTCGTATTTAGCATTTGCAAGGCTGCCATGAAGGGATTAGATTCGTTTAACAATGCGGCTCTTGTTACCAGCTTGTTATAATTTTAAACTTGAATACAGTATATGTATCTGCACATGTCAAGTTATTTTTTATGTTCTTCCCATTATATTCTACTGCACCAGTCAATTGTAATTTGTAATCCTCGTCCACTCCAGACCGAGAAACAGCATTTGACTTTTGTAGATCCCCAATATACGCCCCGCAATGCGGAGACAGAAACATATGTACTCCTCCGCCAAATGTCCCTGTGCCCATATGCCTGACCCGGGGTAGTGGATTCCCAGGGTTTAGCCCTGCTATGTCCCAGCCTGGGAGGGGGCAGGATTACAATTTACTAGTGCATAGAGGTACTTGGTTTGACCTTTGGTGACGAGGGATGATCATAAAAATCGACAGCTTATGACATGGCATGAAAACTACACACAATTAAGTCCTGAAAGTAGCAGTACACATATAGAACGACAAATTGACAGTAAAGTGATGACGTTAAAATCATTTTGACCTCACTCCTTAAAAAGGGTCTAGACACCATTTGTAGCACATGTCATGTAAGCAAATGTCTACCCTAATAAAGGTATAGCAGTAAATCACATGCACATTCGCAATATATGTTACATCAGAAGGTACCAACAAATTCTGTGGATTGTAAGTGAAGAGTCTTTGTGAAATCAAGATGACCACTATGGAGGCTTTTAGGTGAGAGATACAGGCTCATTTGGGCCTCTTGTTGGTTAAGTTTTTGTCGCGCCCGCTTGCGGAAAGCGCGATATAGTCAGTACTTTGGCTGGCGTACGTACGTACGCACGTGTGTCCGGTTAAAGTTTTTGGTTAAGTTGTTTGGTTAAGTTTTTTGGTTAATGTTTTTGGTTGAGTTCTTTGGTTAAAGTTTTTGGTTAAATTTTTTGGTTAAGTTTTTTGGTTAAAGTTTTTCGTTATACTATATCTCTGCAACTGCTTTGCCCATTACCTTCAAACTTCACATGGGTGTTTATCATCATCTATATTTTCATTCTACCCCCCTCCCGTGCGGCCCCTGTGCCCAATGTCAAGGTCAAATTACTTTGAAGTTTTTGGTTAAGTTTTTTGGTTTAAGTTTTTGGTTATGTTTTTTGGTTAAGTTTTTTGGTTAAAGTTTTTCGTTATACTATATCTCGTGGGTGGAAGGTGGGTGCAAGCGATGGGTAATTTAACGATCGGGGTTCATCCTTACCGGAATTCCGACTGGAGACCTGGTTTGGCCCTCACATACGTCTTTGGCATTTTGTATGTGACAGTTGAATCTGGTTATACCCCTTATGTGAGTATTACGATTATTCGTAATCCTATTTTAGGGGAAGAGGCCAAGTGACTTTGGTGTGGTATGGACCTGCCACCAGGTCAGGTTATTCTAATTTCAGGGCTGAACATATTGTTTCTCGATGTAAATATTCCGTTCTGATTTTGGAATTCCCCCCCCCCCCCCCCAATGCAGCAGGTTAAAACGGGATCGAACCCGTTTGCCCGGCGTTACATGACCTTAGCTGTTGATAGGCCGTTAAACACCAATAAACAAACAAACAAATATACTATATCTCTGCAACTGCTTTGCCCATTACCTTGAAACTTCACATGGGTGTTTATCATCATCTGTATTTTCATTCTACCCCACTCCCGTGCGGCCCCTGTGCCCAATGTCAAGGTCAAATTAATTTGAAGTTTTTGGTTAAGTTTTTTGGTTAAAGTTTTTGGTTAAGTTTTTTTGGTTAAAGTTTTTGGTTAAGTTTTTTGGTTAAGTTTTTTGGTTAAAGTTTTTGGTTAAGTTTTTTGGTTAAGTTTTTCGTTATATTATATCTTTTTTTTTAGTGTCCATGCCTCGCCACAAGGCGCGACATGCAGGCCGCGGCCATCTAGTTTTAAAAAAATGTTTAGGGCTTGATGATTTCTCTCTAAAAAAACTTCCACTGTATTCTGTATGATTAATATCGTGTGTGGCCACCATTTGCATGAATACACGCCATAATTCTTCGGCGCATGGACGTGACGTAACGCAGAATTAGTGGGTTAGGCAGATTCCTCCATTTTTGTTGTAAAGCCCGTGTCAGATCTCGAATGTTGCCAATTTGGTGGTTACGACCCACCTCATCCCAGACGTGCTCGATTGGGTTGAGATCAGGGGAAACCGCAGGCCATGGAAGGACGTCAACGTTGTTACGAGCCAGGTATTGAGTTGTGATTCTGGCTGTGTGCGGGCGGGCATTGTCTTGCTGCAATGTTATACCAGGGCCGTGGTGGCGAATGAAAGGCATTGCATGAGGAGTTAGCACCTCAGCAATGTAGCGCTGTGCATTGAGATTGCCCTGTATGACCACGAGCTCAGTCTTACGGTTCCCCATGATCCCACCACACACCATTACACTCCCTCCCCCGAACCTGTCACTCTCAACCACACAGCAATCGGCGAATCTCGTTTTTGCGTCTGTATACGCGTAGCCTACCATCTGCATGGCTGAGTGTGAACCGAGATTCGTCAGTAAAGAGAACTCGGTTCCAATCAGCCCGCCGCCAATTCGAATGACGTCGCGACCACAATAACCTAGCACCACGATGACGTCTCGTCATTATTTGACCGGTATATGGGCGTCGTTGATTGGCAGCGCGTTGCATCGCAAGCGCCTACGGATGGTCTGCGCTGACACACCGTATCTCCCCTAGCCATTACGGTGGCTGGCAAACGACGCTGACGTAAGTGGGTTAACGTGATGTAGCGGTCAGTCCTGGCGGTGGTGGCACGGGGGTGACCGGGGCGGGGACGATCGTCAACAGTCCCAGTCTGTTGATACCGGTTCACAAGCCTCTGTATGGTCTTCCGACAGCAGCCGAACCTGCGGGCCACGGCACTGGCCGTCATTACCGCGTCCAGCATTCCAATTGCCTGATTTCTTTCAACTTTAGACAAGCATGGCATGATGAAAACAATGAAAAAGTAAAACTTTTTCAATTTTCGGATTAGCCTTTGTCGCAAGTATCGTACGACGTTGACTGAATTAATTTCTCGAGTACATGTATAGCGCGCACGTGCAATAAGTGGAAATAAACGTTCCTGTTGGTGACCGTTGTGAACTTCGTGTATTTGGTGGAAACTTAACACGGGTGTATTCACAAAATGACGTTTCTAGTGTTGCTGAGTATACTTTCAGGGCTGAACATATTTTGTAAATATTCCGTTCTGATTTTTGGATTTTCCCCACAATGCAGCTGCTTAAATAAGGGACACGACCTTATATGACCTTATATGTTGATAGGCCATTAAATACCATTAAATCAAATCAAATCAAATCAATTATCTTTCAAGAACATAGCAATACTTTTTCTTATGGCAATTTGCAATCAGTATATAACAGTCTGAAGTCTGAACAGGGTATGCACTGTTTGCCATTCAATCGATATAACGCCCCTCATACTTTTCACAAACATGGTATGCATATCATGCTGCAGCAGTATGCGCTAGCCCATCAGACGCTGCACAGGCCACACATGTCATAAGCATAATTTCTCCAGTCGAGTCAAATTTGTCCTTGCCCGGTTACATTGGAATGCCAGATTGGCAAAATTATTGGACTTCAGAGAATGTTGCATCAGTGACTGAATGGTTAACATTGGAACGGTCCAAAATGACTGGTTTTTCAAACGGCCAATGGTGCAAATCCTTATACGCATTTGCCTACAGTAGTCATAATGTCATAAACGTCATTTCTCCAATCACAACCACATACTGAGGATTACTGATGGATATACTGATATTGGAGTATGCTATACTCATATTGGTGTCAGAATTCGGATATACTCAGATTGATGTCAGAAGCAGGATATACTCAGATTGGTGTCAGAAGCAGGATATACTCTGATTTGTGTCAGAAGCAGGATATACTCCGATTGGTGTCAGAAGCAGGATATACTCCGATTGGCTTCAGAAGCAGGATATACTCCGATTGGTGTCAGAAGCAGGATATACTCCGATTGGCTTCAGAAGCAGGATATACTCCGATTGGTGTCAGAAGCAGGATATACTCAGATTGGTGTCAGAAGCAGGATATACTGTGATTGGTGTCAGAAGCAGGATATACTCCGATTGGTGTCAGAAGTAGGATATACTCCGATTGGCGTCAGAAGCAGGATATACTCCGATTGGTGTCAGAAGAGGCATATACTTGGATTGTTGTCAGAAGATTGATTTCATCATGTTAATGTCAGAAATGAGATATACAGGTTGGGGTTAGAAGTGGGATATACTCAGGTTGGTGTCATACGTGGGATATACTCAAATTGGGGTCACAAGTGGTGTCAGAAGCAGGATATACTCAGCTTGGTGTCAGAAGCAGGATATACTCTGATTGGTGTCAGAAGCAGGATATACTCCGATTGGTGTCAGAAGCAGGATATACTCCGATTGGTGTCAGAAGCAGGATATACTCCGATTGGTGTCAGAAGCAGGATATACTCCGATTGGTGTCAGAAGAGGGATATACTTGGATTGTTGTCAGAAGATTGATTTCATCATGTTAATGTCAGAAATGAGATATACAGGTTGGGGTCAGAAGTGGGATATACTCAGGTTGGTGTCATACGTGGGATATACTCAAATTGGTGTCAGAAGTGGGATACACTCAGATTGGTGTCATACGTGGGACATACTCAGGTTGGTGTGAGAGGTGGGATATACTCGGATTAGTGTCAGTAGTGGGATATACTCAGATTGGTGTCAGACGTGGGATATACCGAGATTGTTGTCAAAAGTGGGATATGCGTAGATTGGTGCCAGCAATGTGATATATACTCAAATTGGGTCAGACATAGTATATACTCAGATTGTTGTCAGAAGTGGGATATACTGAGATTGTTGTCAGAGGTGGGATCTACACAGATTGGTGCCAGAAGAGGGATATACTCAGATTGGTGTCAGAAGTGGGATATACTCAGATTGGTAGCATACGTGAGACATACTGAGCTTGGTGTCAGAAATGGGATATACAGTCAAAGCAGTGAATGAAGGCCAGCCATGGGAAGTGAAACATATGGCCTTTGTTCACCTGTTGTCTTTATTCGCAGGGTCATTTATATAGTAAGTGAGTCATTGGGACAACAAAACCGTGGCATTTACAGCCATGTGATTACTATTCGGAGGTGGTCTATTCGCAGGTTCGACTGTACTCAGATTGATGTGAAAAGTGGATATAGTCAGATTGGTATCAGATGTGGGATATACCCAGATTGGTGTCAGAAGTGGGATATACCCAGACTGGTAACATAAGTGGGATATACTCAGATTGGTATGAGGAGTAGGATATACTCAGATTTGTGTCATAAATGAGATATACTCAGATTGGTAGCATACGTGAGATATACTCAGATTGGTGTCAGAAGTGGGATATACTCATATTGGTGTCAGAAGCGGGCATACTCTTATTGGTGTCAGAGGTGGGATATACTCAGATTGGTGTCAGAAGAGGGATATACTCAGATTATTGTCAGAAGTGGAATATACTCAGATTGGTGTCATACGTAGGATATACTGAACTTGGTGTCAGAAATGGGATATACTCAGATTGATGTCAGAAGTGGTGTTATAAATTAGATATACTCAGCTTGGTGTCAGAAGTGGGATATAGTCAGATCGGTGTCAGACGTGATTGTCCTGAGATTTGTGTACGAAGTGGTATACAGTGTTGTGAGAAGTGCGATATACTCAGACTGGTGTCCGAAGTGGGATATACTTAGATTGGTGTGAGAGGTGGGATATACTCAGAATGGTGTCAGAAGTGGGATATACTCAGAATGGTGTCAGAAGTGGGATATACTCAGATTGGTAGCATACATGAGATATACTCACATTGGTGTCAGAAATGGGATATACTGAGATTGTTATCAGAAGTTGGATATACCCAGATTGGTCTCAGAAGTGGGATGTACTCGGATTGGTGTCATACGTGGGATATACTCAGATTGGTGTCAGAAATGGGATATACTGAGATTTGTGTCAGAAGTGGGATACACTCAGACTGTTGTCAGAAGTGGGATATACTCAGATATATGTCAGAAGTTGGATACACTCAGATTGGTGTCAGAAGTTGGATATACTCAGATTTGTAACATATACTGAGCAAAACTAGAAACGTCCCTCCATGTTTAAGGAAAGATTCATCAAAAACCAAAAGGGTTACTTTTAAAAATCAAAATGGAAAAACAAGTTCATTAATTTCTGTATCAAAGCCAATAAATTGCATTTGGATATCTTGTTAAATATTCGAGAGATAACCGGCCAAGGGCGGTAGGGGTGAAAATCAAAAATCACAAAAACTCAGAAATGTGTTACTTAATGTTTAGAGATGGAATTTCGATAAGTAATGTGGCAAATTCAGTAAATCTCGTTAGTACCGAGTGTGGCCACCATTTGCATGAATGCATGCAATGATCCTACGCCGCATCGACGTGACGTAACGCAATACCAGTGCGTTGGGCAAAGTCCTCCATTCCCGTTGTAACGCCCGTGTAAGATCGCGAACATTGTCAATCTGATGGTTAGCTCGTGCTTTGCGGCCCAGCTCATCCCATATGTGCTCAATGGGATTGAGATCCGGGGAGACCGCGGGCCATGGCATGACGTCGACGTTGTTTTGCTGTAAGTATTGAGTGGTGACCCTGGCTACGTGAGGGCGGGCATTGTCGTGCATCAATGTCACACCAGGACCATGCTGACGGATCAATGGTAAGGCATGTGCATTTAGCACATCTGCAACATAACGTTGTGCATTGATGTTGCCCTGTACAACAACCAAATCTGTCTTCCGGTTTCCCATGATCCCACCCCAGACCATTACGCTCCCTCCCCCAAACCTGTTTCTTCTCAACAATGCAACAATCGGTGAATCTTTCATTTTTACGCCTGTATACCCGTAATCTTCCGTCAGCATGACTAACTGTGAACCGAGATTCATCGGTGAACAAAACTCGGTTCCAGTCAGCCCTTCTCCAGTTCAGATGACGTCGCGCCCATAACAGTCTGGCAGCACGGTGACGTTGGGTCATTATCTGACCAGTGTACGGCGGCGTGCCCGGATTGGTTGGGCGTTACGACGTAACCGGTTGCGAATGGTCTGCCCTGAGACACCGTATCGCCTAGCAGTGACTGTGGCTGCCAATCGACGTTGACGTAAGTGCGTCAACGTAATGTAACGATCGCTCTAGCCGTCGGTTACACGAGGCCTACCAGGTCGCTGCCGGTCGTGAACAGCCCCAGTCTGCTGGTACCGGGCTGCAAGACGATCAATCGTCTTCCGACAGCAACCAAACCGACCGGCGCGACCGCCCTGGCGGCCATCCCACCCGCAAGCATCCCAATTGCCTGATTTCGCTCGTTTTCGGAAAGCCGTGGCATATCGAAAACAGTGAAAAATTAAAAAAGTTTTTTAATTTTCCGAATAGCCCCTATCGCATGAATGGTACGACATGAACTGAATCACCTTATCGATGACAAGTATAGCGTGCACGTGCAAAAAGTGGAAATCAACGTTCCGGTCACTGGCCGCTATGTAAACCGTGTGTATCGGCTGAACTCTACACGATCGTATTCTGAACATCGCCACGGTTTAAAATACATGTACTTTGAACATGTGGTACATACATAGACAGAGCTACACCGGCTATAAAACAGGGACGTTTCTAGTTTTGTTGAGTATACTTTGAACATGTGGTACATACATAGACAGAGCTACACCGGCTATAAAACAGGGACGTTTCTAGTTTTGTTGAGTATACGTGAGATATACTCAGATTGGTGTCAGAGGTGGGATCTACTCAGATTGTTATCAGAAGTTGAATATACCCAGATTGGTGTCAGAAGTGGGATATACTCAGATTGGTGTCAGAGGGGGTTATACTCATATTGGTGTCAGAAGTGGGATATACCCAGATTGGTTTCAGAAGTGGGATATACTCAGATTGTTATCAGAAGTTGGATATACCCAGATTGGTGTCAGAGGTGGGATATACCCAGATTGGTTTCAGAGGTGGGATATACTCAGATTGGTGTCAGAAGTGGGATATACCCAGATTGGTGTCAGAAGTGGGATATACTCAGATTGGTGTCAGAATTGGTTATACTCAGATTTGTAACATACGTGAGATATACTCAGATTGGTGTCAGAGGTGGGATCTACTCTGATTGTTATCAGAAGTTGAATATACCCAGATTGGTGTCAGAAGTGTGATATACCCAGATTGGTGTCAGAAGTGGGATATACCCAGATTGGTTTCAAAAGTGGGATATACTCAGATTGGAGCCAGAAGTGGGATATACTCAGATTGGTTTCAGAAGTGGGATATACACAGATTAGTGTCAGAAGTGGGATATACTTGGATTGGTGTCAGAAGTGGGATATACTCAGGCTGGTGTCGCATGTAGCATATTCTCGAGACTGGTGTGAGATGTGGGATATACAGATTGGTGTCAGAATTGGGATATACTCAGAAGTGGGACATACTCAGACTGGTGTCAGAAGTGGGATATACTTGGATTTGTGTCAGAAGTGGTATACACTCAGGTTGCTGTCAGAAGTGGGATATACTCAGATTTTTGTCAGAAGTTGGATATACTTAGATGTGTAGCTTACGTGAGATATACTGAGATTGGTGTCAAAAGTGGGATACACTTAGATTGTTATCAGAAGTTGGATTTACCCAGATTGGTGTCAGAAGTGGGATATACCCAGATTGGTTTCAGAGGTGGGATATACTCAGAATGGTGTCAGAAGTGGGATATACCCAGATTGGTGTCAGAAGTGGGATATACTCAGATTGGTGTCAGAAGAGGGATATACCCAGATTGGTGTCAGAAGTGGGATATACTCAGATTGATGTCAGAAATGGGATATACTCAGATTGGTGTCAGAAGTGGGATATACCCAGATTGGTAACATTAGTGGGGCATACTCAAATTGGTGTCAGAAGTGGGATATACTCAGATTGGTGTCAGAAGCGGGATATACCCAGATTGGTGTGAGGTGTGGGATATACTCAGATTTGTGTCATAAATGAGATATACTCAGATTGATAGCATACGTGAGATATACTGAGCATGGTGTTAGAAATGGGATATACTCAGATTGGTGTCAGAGGTGGGATATACTCAGATTGGTGTCAGAAGTGGGATATACTCAGATTATTGTCAGAAGTGGAATATACTCAGATTGGTATCATACGTGGGATATACTCAACTTGGTGTCAGAAATGGGATATACTCAGATTGATGTCAGAAGTGGTGTTATAAATTAGATATACTCAGCTTGGTGTTAGAAGCGGGATATTCTCAGATCGGTGTCAGACGTGATTGTCCTGAGATTTGTGTACGAAGTGGTATACAGTGTTGTGAGAAGTGAGATATACTCAGACTGGAGTCCGAAGTGGGATATACTTAGATTGGTGTGAGAGGTGGGATATACTTAGACTGGTGTCAGAACTGGGATATCCTCAGATTGGCGTCAGAAGTGGGATATACTCAGATTGGTAGCATACGTGAGATATACTCACATTGGTGTCAGAAATGGGATATACTGAGATTGTTATCAGAAGTTGGATATACCCAGATTGGTCTCAAAAGTGGGATGTACTCGGATTGGTGTCATACGTGGGATATACTCAGATTGGTGTCAGAAATGGGATATACTGAGATTTGTGTCAGAAGTGGGATATACTCAGACTGGTGTCAGAAGTGGGATATACTCAGATTGTTGTCAGAAGTGGGATATACCTAGATTGGTGTGAGGAGTGGGATATACTCAGATTTGTGTCATAAATGAGATATACCCAGATTGGTGACAAAAATGGGACATACTCAGATTTGTGTCAGAAGTGGGATATACCCAGATTGGTGTGAGGAGTTGGATATACTCAGATTTGTGTCATAAATGAGACATACTCAGATTGATAGCATACGTGAGATATACGGAGCTTGGTGTCAGAAATAGGATATACTCAGATTGGTGTCAGAGGTGGGATATACTCAGATTGGTGTCAGAAGCGGGATATTCTCTGATTATTGTCAGAAGTTGAATATACTCAGATTGGTATCATACGTGGGATATACTCAACTTGGTGTCAGAAATGGGATATACTCATATTGGTGTCAGAATTGGGATATACTCAGATTGGTAGCATACGTGAGATATACTCACATTGGTGTCAGAAATGGGATACACTGAGATTGTTATCAGAAGTTGGATATACCCAGTTTGGTCTCAGAAGTGGGATGTATTCGGATTGGTGTCATACGTGGGATATACTCAGATTGGTGTCAGTAATGGGATATACTGAGATTTGTGTCAGAAGTGGGATATACTCAGAATGGTGTCAGAAGTGGGATATAACTCAGATAGATGTCAGAAGTGGGATACACTCAGATTGGTGTCAGAAGTTGGATATACTCAGATTTGTAACATACGAGAGATATACTCAGATTGGTGTCAGAGGTGGGATCTACTCAGATTGTTATCGGAAGTTGAATATACCCAGATTGGTGTCGGAAGTGGGATATACCCAGATTGGTGTCAGAGGTGGGATATACTCATATTGGTGTCAGAAGTGGGATATACCCAGATTGGTTTCAGAAGTGGGATATTCTCAGATTTGTGTCAGAAGTGGGATATACTCAGACTGGTGCCGCATGTAGGATATTCTCGAGATTCGTGTGAGATATACAGATTGGGGTCAGAAATGGGATATACTGAGATTTGTGTCAGAAGTGGGACATACTCAGACTGGTGTCAGAAGTGGGATATACTTGGATTGGTGTCAGAAGTGGTATACACTCAGTTTGCTGTCAGAAGTGGGATATACTCAGATTTGTAGCATACGTGAGATATACTGAGATTGGTGTCAGAAATAGGATATACTCTGATTTTTGTCAGAAGTGGGATATACCCTGATTGGTGTCAGAAGTGGGGTATACTCAGATTGGTGTCAGAAGTGGGTAATACCCAGAGTTGGTGTCAGATCGAGAATAGCGGGGATATACCCAGATTGGTGTCAGAAATGGGATATACTCAGATTGGTGTCAGAAGTGTTATATACCCAGATTGGTGACAGAAGTGGGACATACTCTGATTGATGACATAAGTGGGACATACTCAAATTGGTGTCAGTAGTGGGATATACTCAGATTGGTATCAGAAGAGGGATATACCCAGATTGGTGTGAGGTGTGGGATATACTCAGATTTGTGTCATAAATGAGATATACTCAGATTGATAGCATACGTGAGATATACTGAGCTTGGTGTCAGAAATGGGATATACTCAGATTGGTGTCAGAGGAGGGACATACTCAGATTGGTATCAGAAGTGGGATATACTCAGATTATTGTCAGAAGTGGAATATACTCAGATTGGTATCATACGTGGGATATACTCAACTTGGTGTCAGAAATGGGATATACTCAGATTGATGTCAGAAGTGGTGTTATAAATTGGATATACTCAGCTTGGTGTCTGAAGTGGGATATACTCAGATCGGTGCCAGACGTGATTGTCCTGAGATTTGTGTACTAAGTGGTATACAGTGTTGTGAGAAGTGAGATATACTCAGACTGGTGTCCGAAGTGGGATATACTTAGATCGGTGTCAGAAGTGAGTTATATTTAGATTGGTGTGAGAGGTGTGATATACTCAGACTGGTGTCAGAAGTGATATATACTCAGATTGGTGTCAGAAATGTGATATACTCAGACTGGTGTCAGATGTGGGATATACTCAGATTGATGTCAGAAGTGGGATATACTCAGATTGGTATCAGAAGTGGGATATGCTCAGATTTGTAGCATACGTGAGATATACTGAGATTGGTGTCAGAAATAGGATATACTCAGATTAATATGAGAAGTTGGATATACCCAGATTGGTCTCAGAAGTGGGATATACTCGGATTGGTGTCATACGTAGGATATACTCAGATTGGTGTCAGAAATGGGATATACTCAGATTTGTAGCATACATGAGATATACTGAGATTGATGTAATAAATGGGATATACTCAGATTGGTGTCAGAAGTGGGATATACTAAGATTGGTGTCAGAAGTGGGTTATACTCAGATTGTTATCAGAAGTTTGATAAACCCATATTGGTGTCAGAAGTGAGATATACCCAGATTGGTGTCAGAGGTGGGATATACTCTGATTGGTGTCAGAAGTGGGATATACCCAGACTGGTGTTAGAAGTGGGATATACTCAGATTGGTGTCAGAAGTGGGATATACCCAGATTGGTGTCAGAAGTGGGATATACTCAAATTAGTGTCAGAAATGTGATATACTCAGATTGGTGTCAGAAGTGGGATATACTCAGACTGGTGTCAGATGTGGGATATACTCTGATTGATGTCAGAAGTGGGATATACCCAGATTGGTGTCAGAAGTGGGATATACTCAAATTAGTGTCAGAAGTGAGATACCCTCAGATTGGTGTCAGAAGTGGGATATACTCAGATTTGTAGCATACGTGAGATATACTCAGATTGGTGTTAGAAGTGGGATATACCCAGATTGGTGTCAGAGGTGGGATATACTCTGATTGGTGTCAGAAGTGAGATATACTCGGATTGGTGTCATACGTGGGATATACTGAGTTTGCTGTCAGAAATGGGATATACTGAGATTGGTGTCAGAAGTGGGATCTACTCAGATTGTTATCAAAAGTTGAATATACCCAGATTGGTGTCAGAATTGGGATATACCCAGATTGGTGTCAGAGGTGGTATATACTCATATTTGCGTCAGAAGTGGGATATACCCAGATTGGTGTCAGAGGAGGGATATACTCTGATTGGTGTCAGAAGTGGGATTACCCAGATTGGTGTCAGAAATGGGATATATTCAGATTGGTGTCAGAAGTGGGATATACCTTGATGTGTGTCAGAAGCGGGATATACTCAGATTGCTGTCAGAAATGGGATGTTATCATATTGATGTCAGGCGTGTGATATACTCAGATTGGTGTCAGAAGTGGTATATACTCATGTTGTGGTCAGAGGTGGGATCTACACAGATTGGTGTCAGAAGTGGGATATACTCAGGTTGGTGTCAGCGGTGGGATATACTCAGAATGGTGTCAGTGTTGGGATATACTCAGATTGGTGTCAGAAGTGGGATATACTCACATTGGAGTCAGAAGTGGGATACACTCAGATTGGTGTCAGAGGCGGGATATAACCAGATTGCTGTCAGAGGTGGTATATACTCAGATTGGTGTCAGATGTGGGATATACCCAGATTGGTGTTAGAGGTGGGATATTCTCAGACTGGTGTCTGAAGTGGGATATACCCAGATTGGTGTGAGCAATAAGATATACTCAGATTGGTGTCAGAAGTGGAATATACTCAGATTGGTGTCAGAAATGGGATGCAATCATATTGATGTCAGGAGTGTGATATACTCAACATGGTGTCAAAAGTGGGATATACTCAGACTGGTGTCAGAAGTGGGATATACTCATACTGGTGTCGGAAGTGGGATATAGGCAGATTGGTGTGAGAGGTGGGATATACCCAGATTGGTGTCAGAAGTGGGATATACCCAGACTGGTGTCAAAAGTGAGATATACTCAGACTGGTATCAGAAGTGGGATATACTCAGATTGGTGTCGGAAGTGGGATATACTCAGATTGGTGTGAGACGTGGAATATACAGACTAGTGTCAGAAGTGGGATATACTCAGATTGGTGTCAGAGGTGGGATATACTCAGATTGTTGTGAGAAGTGGGATATACTCAGACTGGTGTCAGAATTGGGATATACTCAGATTGGTGTCGCAAGTTGGATAAACTCAGACTGGTGTCAGAAGTGAGATATACCCAGATTAGTGTCAGAAGTGAGATATTCTCAGGTCTCACGGGACAGTGGGCGGCTAGCTTTAAAAAAGGGTGGACGATTTTCTATATACTTCACTACCGACCCTGTAAGTTACACCAGTGTGTGTAGAAAAATAGGTTTATGAATATTTCTTGACTTTTGGAGGCTTGACTATGTGTGTTTTTCAGAGTATTTCATAATTTTACGAAACTGAGTGTTAGCTCCGGTTGATTTTGACATCTTGGAAAATGCCGCATGCTATGCTGTCTCGCCGGAACGGTTTCGCATCAGAATTTAAGGTATTTTTCGGGCATTTGTAGCGAAAATTTGAGGTGGTTATGATCCCGGTTTGGAATCATTTTCAGGGAATGGTGTGGTGTTACAAGTGATAGAACAAGACATAACAAAGTCTCTGTGCCTCGTGTTTTCATGAGAACAATTCCAACAGACTCATTGTGAGAGGCGGTGATTTTTATAAGTCACGCTCCACCGTCAGAAAAGCAGTAAATTTTGCCTATTTTCAACCGTCCCGTGATGCTCAGGGATATACTCAGATTGTTGTCGGAAGTGGGATATACCCAGACTGGTGTCAAAAGTGGGATATACAATGTACTCAGACTGGTGTCAGAAGTGGGATATACTCAGATTCGTGTCGGAAGTGGGATATACTCAGATTGGTGCGAGAAGTGGGATATACTCAGACTGGTGTCAGAAGTGGGATATATTATATAAATGGTGCCCTATGGTTAGGGTTAGCGTTTTTTGCCCTATATAGTCCCTGAAACAAACGAGTGAGTTTATGCGGACTTAGAAAATTTAGCATAGATATCATTTATAAAATGTTATAAAGTATCATCGTGATTATCAGGCTATTAATTAATATTATATCGCATATTCGACCGAGGGTTATGTTTTTTGAAAATGCATTATTATCTGAGTACATTACCAACAAACCTATCAAAGGTGTCCGGTTTAGAGAGGTTCCAATGTAGTATGCATAATCGGGTTAGGTTCATGTCAGACTAACAGCTTACTACCGCTGTTTTATAGTATGCATCATTGGGTTAGGTTTTTGTCAGGCTAACAGCTTACTACCGCTGTCTTATAGTATGCATAATTGGATTAGGGTTTTGTCAGGCAAACAGCTTCTACCACTATCTTATAGTATGCATAATTAAAGTGTGTTTGACATTCGTCCGCAATAACCTTTGGGAAGTTTAAGTAGACAAACTTCCCAAGTGCTATTGCGGTCCCCCTCCTGGCACGTGGAGCCTGTCAAACGTAGGAGGGTCCCCTCCCCTAACCCAACCCCTTAACCCCAAAAAATACAACTAAGGTCGTAAGGTCCATACAGAGTCACTGTCTCCGGCCTATCACAGTATGCATAATAAAAAGTTGCACAGCATGTATAATAAATAAAGGTCCATATAGAGTCACTATCTCCGGCCTATCACTGTATGTATAATAAATAGTATCACATATAGCTGCCACTCATCGCACTGCACTATCTCTGCATGTTCTGTAGTGTCGCCAGCTTGTCTCGGATCTGGAGGACAGTGCGGTCCAGCTGCGATACAACAGGGTTGCGGCGGACAACTCCCATCAGGATCCGTCGACCGCCGTGCAACTCCCGGGCGAAAGCAATCCCGACCATCTGGGTCTCATCGGCAGTCCACCGGAGCTTGCACTGACGGTCGGACTTCATATGTAGCCGGCGCTCGCGAATGAGGCCTCCCTCTACCTGGATACGTCTCGCCGCCCGTTGGTTCCTCCTGTTGACCGCAGCCTCCTGACACTCCTTCTGACGACCTATGTAGGCGGAGAAGTCGAAGTCGTCGTTGTCCATCTCCTCCTCCTCGTCCATCTCCTCCTCCTCGTCCGAGACATCATCAGCATACGTGATGGCTGCTGACAGGGGATCGCTGCTGTTAATAGTGCACCGAAATGCCCTGGCGACGACGTCGGTGATCAGTAGCATCACCGCGATCCTCCTGTTGTTGCTGATGACTTCCGTCAATGGGTAGATGGTCAGGAGCCAGTCTTCGCAGACCACGTCGAACCTGGCGAAGAACCGCTCCGCCGAGTGCACCCGCATGTACGACTGCATGGTGCACAGTGTGGTCACACGTATCGCGGCAGCACGGCAGGTGACGTCGGCGAAGGTCTGGTGGCAGCAGGACGCATACCTCCTTGGGCGTGTCACACTCTCTGTAATAGGAAACATATGTAGCTTGGCGCAAATCTGACATGTACTGACTGAATGTAGAGGGTCTTGGCATCTTGGCCTAGCTCTGATATGTAATGAATAAATGGAGCAGTGCAGACTCGGATCAGCCTGTTTGATCTGGGTTACACTACTCGCAAAGGCCATAAGCCACATTTATTCAGTATACGCTTATGTAGCTGCAAACTCTAATACTTGTACTTACTCTAACTTGGGGAATCCGGCCGTGGCGAGCGCATGGCGGACCTCCTCCTCCTCGGCCATCTCCTCCTCCTCGCTGTCCGTGAACTCCGTGGCGGCTGCAGGGACACCCGATGGGCCGGGAACATGGAGGGAATCGGTGAGCTCCGCCCTGTGAGCCTGCTTCACCCGACCGTAGGCCTCAGCCGCCTGGGCTCTGTTATCTGAAAGCTGTAATATAACAATGCATGTGTGATTGTGGCCAAGCTGCTAGTTATGTTGAGCAAAGACAAAGAATCTGCTACATGATAACATGACTGTTTCTTACCTATAGTAAGCATCCACCGTGGACACGCTATGCGCGAGGAGGCTGGCCACAGGCTGGGCGTTGTCATGTCGGTGACGTCTGGCGCTGGTAGTGATGGTCTTCCGAAATGGCGCTGGTAGTGATGGTCTTCCGAAAGGCCGTAATGTTCGTCATTCCGTATATGCCCAGTGCCCCGCTTGCCTTCCACGCTGCCGCTATCAGTGCGTCCGCCGCTCTCGTGCACTCCGTGTAATCACAGCCCCGTGCATCAACGAAGAGCATGTTGTTCACACCCCCTGGTGTGAGCGACATGTAATTAATCAAACGGTCGTATAGAAGCGGCGACACTAGCACGTTGGCGGCTCCATAGGCAGCCGTGGTCTTGTGCCGGGATACACTAATAACCCGGCACGGGTAGTCAGTCTCCTGCCAACAATGGCGCAGTCCTCACCTGCTTCCTCGTCATGTTCGTGAGGGCGGAAATCCTGCAGCCAGAGGACATAGCTACAATTGTCAGTATGACCCCTCTGGCTGCGGACAAGTCCTGGTCGTCGGGGAGGGGCTCCTCCATACGAAGGAGCACACCGCGTGCGTAACTCTCGTTCCTGAAAAAGCTCCTGGGCCTCCGCCGGCAGCAGGGTCTCCGTCTCGTCGACATTCGCACGAGCAGCCTTGGAGATAATGTTCCCTCGGGGAGATAACCCCCAATATCCCCCTCAACCAAGGGCACCATTTACTTTATTATACCGAATATAATTAACATTTCACATTGCACACAATATCTGCAAAACGTTTGCTTCCACTGGCTTCCGCCATCTTTTTCTTTTCTTCTTAGTGCTCCCACGTTTATTTTTCGTGGCACCGACGTATGTCGTATAATTGTTGGATTCCAACTATGTTCTATTCAGTTACAGTGTTAAATTTGTGTTGCTATTTAATAGTGAGTTATAAGTTGTGCTTCCTAACAACGAATTTACAGTCCTATTTATTGATTTGTGAACGAGCTATTTACATTACACAAGTTAAATGTAGTTATTTACGGTGTCTTCGGTGTCGATTCACAGGTCCTCTAGCAGTTTGGCTCTTTCCACATGCAGGCGGTAGATGTATTCGCGACTGATTAGTTCAATCTGTTCGATGATCCGACTTGTATCCAGAATACTCGCGATGTCCGGGTGTGAGGAATCCAGCGAAAAAACTGTGTCAGTAGCACGGGGATTATTGACGATAGTGTCCATCTCGTCCGAGTGATTCGCGAATGCCCTCAATTTATTTGAGTACTCGGTCCTAACTGAAGTTAAAGCGGTGCACTTAGAGATGAGGTGCTCGCGATCCTCTGGTTCAGTTTTACATAGTTTACAGGTCGGATTTACTTTAAACTGGTTGAACCTAGCCCTATTTGCCTGCAGTGTATACGTGCCTGTCAATAGCCGGGCCTTGATCTCTGCTCGTCTGACGTCATGCCGGTTGTTTCCTTACGTAAGACCATGTGTGATGAGCTGTACCAACTCTGACTGCCTCTGGATTAATGTACTTCAGTGAACTCTTCGAGGTGATATCCACCCTCCATTCTTCTTCGATGGCACCATTCACCTTCCCCTTCACTGTCGTTTTCCACTGGCTCTTCGACACAGGGTTTCGCATTAATTCGAAAGATGAAGGTAAGTCGTACTTTCGGAGAATATCTTCGACTTTCATAAACCACGAGTTGTCTCCCTTGGATTTAGCCGCGAGTTGTCGTTCCGCGACCTCATGGTCAATAGCATTCGAGTCTCTGGCTATACTGCTGAAGTGGCTAATCATATTACGTTCGATACAGACTTTGATGGACAGGATGCCAAGTAGAGCTCTAGTGGCGGTAGTCGATGTTCGAAGTGGAAGCCCTTGTATTTGCTTCAGAGTCCTATTCTGGAAGCTTTCTAGCTTGTCCATATCTTTGACTTTTAGGTTTTGTACCTTCTGACCGTAGGTCATTCTTGCGATAACATATTTCCTCCACATCTCGCCCTTTATCTGTTGTTTGACACCACTCTTGCCATGGAAGCCAGATCCCATCAGTGAGTAGGCCGTCTGCCGTCCAATTTTCACCTTCTGGTCTATGTTGGCCGCGTCTTTATGGTTTCTACATATGCCTAGATGTACGGTTTCGTCCACTATTGGGAGTGACTTTCCGTAGAGGGAGAAGTCTTCTGTCTGTTTTGTATTATATAGTAATATTGCACTCTTTCCAGGGTGGATGTTGTAGCATTCATCATTTGCATAGTTCTCAGTTTCGGACAGCATCAGTTGTAGTTCCCGCCTATCGTGAGTAATTAAACATAGGTCATCCGCACATGTTGCATGGAGGACGGCAATCGGGCCTATATTTGCTCCACGGTAATGAGCCTCCAAACTTTTCAGTAGTGGGTTATTATACCGCTTGTAGTGGGATGTCGACAGTACTCCTCCTTGGCGTACTCCCTGCAATATGGGGAAGGGTGTGGAAAGTTGTCCGCGCCATTTTACTTTTGACGTCATCTCCGAGTAGAGATTCTGTAGTAGGAGCTACTCGTCACCTTCAATCCCATCTATGAATAATGTTTGTAGGAGGGAAGGGTGGGAGACAACATCAAATGCTTTCTGGGTATCTAGGGTTGTGACATATAGGGCTTTTTTATGTGCTTTAGCTTCGTTGATGCACTCAGTGACTAATAGGGCAGCGTTTATTGAGGATGTGTTCTTTGTAAAACCCTTTTGCAGTCTTGACTGAGTTGGCTCAAGGATACGGTTATGTCTTTTATTGAGAATATGTTCCAGTACTTTAAGAATGACTGGGGTGACTGTGATACCTCTATAGTTCGCTGGATCTTGTATGCTGTCTTTCTTGTGTATCGGGGTCAGTAGTCCTTCTTTAATGGCAGATGGGACATCTTTTAGACTGAAGATTGTGTTGACTATATCCATGACAACCGGTGCGACTGCTTTTTTGCTGATGGACGGGTGCTCGGCTGTAATACCGGAGATATCACAAGCCTTATTATTGTTGAGCGAGTCAATCGCTTTCTCTACCTCACCCACCGTAGCCGCCTTGATCGGTGTCTGCTGTAATTCACATATTTCCTGTATCGATAGAATGTCCTGTTGAATCTGCTCAGCGTGGTCCCTATTATACCGTTCCTCTTGGGCGGGTGTCGCCAGATCTTCAAAGTGTGTTGCCCAGCTGTCACAAACATCCTCGATGGTTTCTGCAGTATGTCCCTTAACTATAAGCGTGAAAGTGCATATCGAGTCTGTTGTTCTTTGCTTCTTCACGAGGGCGTTCAAAGACTTGGTATCGTTCTCGGCGTTCATTAGCTCCGTCAGCAGAGTATCCCTCTTCATAGCCTGTGCGTGTCTCTGTGATTTACGGACATTTGCTTTGGCCTCTTGTCGTTTTACGTTAGATGGGTGGGACTTGTCTGTTGGTTTATCCGCATCTTTCCAATCCTTCCACGCCCTTCGCGACTGCTGTACAGCTTCTGTAATCTCTGGTGACCAAACTCTACATATTTTCGACAGATCGGTGGTGAGCTGTGTCTTGTGATTAGGTATACTAGCATAGGTTGCTTTCTGGAGTATATCGGTCAACTTCATGATCTCGCATTGGAGGTCGAAGAAACTTCTACCTGCTGATATGTTCACAGTATCTATCTCGTCACATATGAATGATTTATATGCATTCTTGTCGCATTTGTGCCATTTTGGCTTCAACTGCACCGTCGCTTTCTTCCTGTTGACCTGGGTGTTTTCAAGATTTATGTCCAATCTGATTGCTGTGTGATCTGAAGTATTCAAACAGTGTTTATCGAGAACCTTAGTTTTCTCCCGTATCATATCCTTATCACATTTCACCAGGAAGTAGTCGATCTCGGATGAATCGGCCCGATTGGGATGCTGGAACGTATGCTGGCCGGTCTGAAAGTGCCGAAGTCCCATCTCTCCCACAAAGGATTTAAACTTTGTGTCCCTGTAATTTCCTGGACGTAGTAAGAGCGAGGAGTTCATGTCGCCACACATGATAATCTCGTGTGTGTTTTGGTATTTCAAGACGATCTCACGGAGTTGGTCCATAGTTGCCTCAAACTCGTATGGGTCTTGGTCCTATACACTAGACTTCACATATTTGCGGCTAGGCATGTATACTGCGATTACGAGAATTGGTCGCTCTGCCTTTATTTCCAGGGTACAAATTATATCACCTCCCTCCTTGACATCACACGTTCGTAGGTCCCAGTCGGTTCTGTATAGAATGGCCACTCCACCACATCCCTTTGGGGCGCCCGCAGGGGAAATAGGATCAGTAGACTCAACGGCCGTTGCAATTACTGCATGATTTTTTGACAGTGTATCGAGTTGTTTTAGCTGGTACTGGAATAGCCAGTGTTCCTGCAGACATAAGATATCAGTGTTCTTTAGAAGAGACTGTACATATACGTAATTTGCATTAATATTCTTGACGTTGAGGCTTGTTATAGAGATTGTCGTTGCCAGGTCAGCTGGGAGGCACGGCCTACGGCTAAAAAAGACTGAGTTCTGCTATCCGCCGCTGGTGCTGGTACAGCAATAGGAGATGTTGGGGGCCCTGTAGGGTCGTGTATAGCTCTTCTCGTAGAGATATCTTCCACCTTGTGCGCTCGCTGGTCACTGCGTGACGGTACCGAAGCATCAATAACAATTATCTGGTTGTGTTTGTCTGTTAGTGTCTCTGGAGTTCTGCTATCGGCCGCTGGTGCTGATACAATAGGAGATGTTAGGGGCACTATAGGGTCGTCTATAGAACTGCTCATAGAGGTTTCTTCCACCATGTGCGTCTGTTGGTCACTGCCTGTCGGTACCGAAGCATCAATAACAATTATCTGGTTGTGTTTGTCCATTTGTGTATCCATATAAGGGGGGTTTACACACTCCTATGTTGATTGAAGTGATACTTCTGTACGTTAATTCAGTACTGACCCTTCTGTGGTCTGATCTATGTTAGGTCTCTCTCTCTGACCGTCTCTGAGACAGTAGAGGTCATATACCCTGGTGTGTCTGCGGAGATTTTGAGTCATTGGCATTTCGGACGTTCTGTTGAGTGATTACCTCTCGTGGCTGACTAGTGCACTCGGGGCCCCGTGTGGGTAGACGGAAATGTCTATGGGCTCTGTCTGGTCCGGTGGTAGTTGAACTTACTGGTGCATGTGGTCTACGTTGGGTGACCTGGTATGTGGCGGTGTAACTCAACCCCGTGGTCGGCTGTGCCGGTATGTAATATCCCATCGCCTGTCTAGTATAGGGCTGTGTAGGCTGGTAATTAAATGGTACACTGTGAGTTATCAGTCCTGGCTGCGCCCGTAGATTAGCACCGTAGGTATATGGGTTTATCACTCTGTCTACCGTCAGACCGCCATAGCTTTGTTGAAATACTCGATATTGTTGTTGTTGTTGTTGTTGTATTTCTTGCTGTTGCTGTTGTTGCATTTGTTGTTGTTGTTGCTGGAGAAAATACTGTTGATGCACCGTTGAGCGGCAGCTCTGATTGTGGATATTTCCTTCAAGAAGTGTGATTCTTTGATTCATCTGATGATGTTGCTGAGTCTGGAAGTTGTTCTCCATCTGAGTGATACGTTGCTGCAACTGTTGTAGTTCTAGGCTCGCGAGCCTCTCTCTGATAGCCTGGAAATCAGTCGCTGCATGGTTGGCACTCTGGAGATGCTGGTGTATTTGTTGTTGTTGTTGTCGTGCCCTTTATGGAGAAGATGTGTTCTTACTATATGTACCTTCACCCACTGATGATCTGCTTAAGTCCAGTTCCCTCTTCAGTAGTCTGTTTGATTTTTCAGAGTCTTCCAGTTTCTTTTCTATTTTATGTATATATGATTGTGCATGTTGGAGTTGGTCGTTGCTATCGGATTTTTTTGTTATATTTGTCTTTCTCTTTCCGCTATACGCTGTAGGTTGTTGCACTGGGCCGATACTCTCTGTAGGTGGATGTGGCGGATCGGGGCTCCCGGCTGCTATTGTTGTCTGTGGAGCTGTATTACTTGAATTTCGCATTGGACCCTTGCCTATACTAGTAGAGGGAGGTTCCGGATCATTTCTCGATACCTGCTGTAATGCAGTACCTTTTCTTGAAGACGCCAGTTGCGTTGTACCTTCACTAACATCATTACATACTATATGGGGGGGGGGGGATATGATCCTTTAATCAGAGCCGTATGTTGCGACATGTCTCTATCTGTGGGTATTACAGTTGTAGGGGTGGCCTTATGATCTTCCGCCCTATCTGCATGAGGATATGCAAGTTTTTGGAAGGTCTGTTCAAAGTCTGCCCTCGTTGTAGTGACGTTGGCATATGGTTGCTTGAGATTGGTCTCTATCTCCTGACTGTTCATACTGTTGCTGTTCTTCTTCCGTACTGGAGTAGGACGTTTGACACTGTTCTGCCGCTCTGCACTGGGTTGGATCTGTTTAGCAGCTGTTTCGTGTGTGGTAGTGGCACTGCTATTGACTATCGGGCAGTCATCTTGGCGGCGACCACAGGCGAAGAGTATGGATTGGTTCAGGTCACTAGTCCCTTCCTCCAGATACCTGCAGCTCAGGCATAGGTATTCACAATCATCTTCCTCATATATATCCAGGAGGCTGGTTGGAATCTCTTCGCATGTGTAGTGGTACCACTGTATACAGTTGTTACATTGTATTCCTCGTTCTACCGTAGACTCGCAATGGGGGCACTCATCAGATGGTATATTCTGAATAGAGCATTCATCTGTATCTATATGAAGAGACGTTAGATTCACAGGCTTGGGAGGCAGACTTGGGATCGAGACCATTGCTGAATGATGCAGTCTGTTGGTATCAGTTAAAATTTAATGAAAACTCGTCTTTAATAATCCTTTCTATTGGATACAAGAAATTATCAATGAAGACCTCTGTCTTTTTGAACCCATTGACCAGGATGGAGCACTGAGTATTATAAAAGTTCATGGTGAATTTCTGTAACTGGCCCTCTGACCCATCTTTCTTCTTATTCGAGACTTTGTGGACAGTATCTATGGTTCGGCCCGACTGCTGTACATTTTGTGCTGTTTCAATGTTGAACAAACTCGCAAAGGAGGGGTCAGAGAATTTTCTGTTAGTTTCTAGTTCAAATAGTCTGAAGGCAGCAGAGCTCGAAGTTATCACCAGGTTCATCCCCTTCTTCATGGAGTAGGTCATGTGTTCATTGGCGGTATTCGCCAATACGTATGCGGGATCTGTACGGGAGCTGGCTGGGCCAGGCTGGTCGGCCATACTGTATCTAGAAGTCTGTCTACGCATTCTGTGTGGTCTACCGGCCATGACAGAAGGGGTACACACTAGAGGCAGGGCTAATTGTACTCGGAGCGTGTTCAGAAGCTTGGAGACGAATATGAGACTATACAGTAGCCAGTTAATGTTTATAATGTTCAACCAGAATGTATTCATCAATGTACTAAGGGTAGAGGTCCGTGTAGTTCGGCTAAATATATCGGTATCACCAGTATTTAATTATTCAGTTATGTCCAAGACATTAAAGTTGCATAATATAAGGTAGACCGCACAAATATGTGTGTATTCAGTAGCCAAGTAATGTTAAAGGAGTGTTCAAACAGTATGTATGAATCAGAGTTCAAGGTTAAGGTTCATGTAACTTGTTTGTTCAGCTATATAAGTGTCACTGGGGTTTTATTATTATTTATTTATTTATGTCCATGACATCAAGGTTCCATAATATATGTGTTAGACCGCACAACTAATAAGCTATTCAGTAGCCAAATGATGTAAAGTGTTCGAACTGTATATATCAATGTTCAAAATGTAGAGTATTTTATTATAATTCAGTTATGTCCACATATGTGAAAGTTTCCGCTATCAGGCATCTATAACATTGTTCCCGGTTGCTGGTGCATATGTAAAAATAATTCTAAACTACTGTTACGTAGTTCATATCACAGAAATATGGTTAAAACTGTTCTCGTATCCTTGTCGACCGTTTCCGGAATTTAAAATGTTATTTCACTGTTAACTTCTTTATTCAAATGCCCATCCCGACCGACTGGACAACGTTCATTAGCGAAAGAGGGCAATAAAACATAAGAATTCGCGGAAGAGGGCAATAAAACATAAGAATACAGATTAAAAGTTTATTATGCTCTTGCAGCAAATATCACAGTATTGTGAATGGGTCCAAGCCTGTTACACGTTATGGTTGTGTTGTCGAAGTGTTGTAGCATAACAATAATTAGCGACAGTTGTAGCTTTTAACATGTTTAAGACCACAGTCCAAGATCAGTCGGCTAAAATTTAAAAATCATCTTGACGGACAGGTTTTGGAGGTAAAATGATTCAGATATTGCACGCACACAGTCTGACGGTAATACTCTGGACTATATAAAAGGCAGGATAGCTATAATTAATTATTGGCAGACCGCAATTTGTAGAGACCGTCCAAGTTTCCGGAAGCACCTTAATTGACTGAAAACTATAATCTATTTAACAGCTTACAGTCTTAAAAGCACATTAAAATTTTAGCAACACATGGATAAAAAAGTATGCAATAGTATGTAGATGTCCTTTGCTACGTATCAATGGGGTTATGCCTTCCAGACATTTGACATTTTCAGTAAAGTCACTTTTTCCAAAATGGCGTCTCGGCCTCGTGAGTCAGCCGGCATCCAGATTTCATCAGTTTCACCCTTGGGACCTCAATTTCTTACCATACCGCGCGTTTAGCTCGTTCACATTTAAGTTAGAATGTATGTATATACACTTATGAAAGTTTTTGTGACTGTACAGTTTAAAATAACCAGATATTTCTAACTAAAATCTGCTATTTTCGTGAGCTCGTAAAAGTGCGTGCTTCTCCTCCAAAATCCAAGAAGAGCATTTTTGTTTACATCTGCGCATCTGGTGCCCGGTTTACAATGCTTTACAGTTATACGGGTAATAAAACGGGGGTACCAGTCAGAGTCTGCTTTCATCTCATTCGGTACTTTCGGTTTTGATGCACGATAAACTACAAGGTACTCCAATTAATGTTCGGTAGTTTCCGTGACCAGACTTCGGGTATATTCGGGCGAAACGGTCCATAATTATATTATGTCATGGCATTATTGCCCTCAGGGTACATATGGCCAATTGCTTTATACCACGTGGTAGGGAATTGACCAATGCAAAGCGTCGAATTTACGATGATTTATAATAATAAAGATTAGTGTCTGAAGTGGGATATACCAAGATTGGTGTCAGAAATGGGATATACTTGGATTGGTGTCAGAAGTGAGATATACTCAGCTTGGTGTCAGAAGTGGGATATACCCAGATTGGAGTCAGAAGTGGGATATACTCGGATTGGTGTCAGCAATGGGATATACTCAGATTGATGTCAGAAGTGGGATGGATATACCAGACTGGTATCGGAAGTGGGATATACCCAGATTAGTGTCAGAAGTGAGATATACTCAGATTAGTGTCAGAAGTGGGATATACCCAGATTGGTGTCAGAAGTGGGATATACCCAGATTGGTGTCAGAAATGGGATATACCCAGATTGGTGTCAGAAGAGGGATATAATCAGACTGGTGTCAGAAGTGGGATATACTCGGATTGTTGTCAGAAATGGGATATACTCAGATTTGTGTGAGAGGTGGGATATACTCAGATTGGTGTCAGAAGTGGGATATACCCAGACTGGTGTCAAAAGTGGGATATACTCAGATTGGTGTGAGAGGTGGGATATACTGAGACTGGTGTCAGAAATGGGATATACTGATACTGCTGTCAGAAGTGGGATATACTGAGACTGGTGTCTGAAGTGGGATATACTTGGATTGGTGTGAGAAGTGGGATATACTGAGACTGGTGTCTGAAGTGGGATATACTTGGATTGGTGTGAGAAGTGGGATATACTACAGATTGGTGTCTAAAGTGGGATATACTCAGTTTGGTGTCATAAGTGGGATATACTTGGATTGGTGTCAGAAGTGAGATATACTCAGTTTGGTGTCAGAAGTGGGATATACCCAGATTGGTCTCAGAAGTGGGATATACTCGAATTGGTGTCAGAAATTGGATATACATGTACTCAGATTGATGTCAGAAGTGGGATATACCCAGACTGGTGTCGGAAGTGGGATATACCCAGATTAGTGTCAGAAATGGGATATACCCAGATTGGTGTCAGAAGTGGGATATACTCAGATTGGTGTCAGAAGTGGGATATACCCAGATTAGTGTCAGAAGTGGGATATACTTGGATTGGTGTCAGAATTGGGATTTCGGAAGGATGCCACCAGATGTTGGACGATTGGCAACTGGCTTAAGCAAGCACTAGGACGAATACTAATATACACAGAGCATGGATTTATTTGCGTATGTATTTATTGTCTCTGATCATTTATAACAAAATAGTCATTTTTACAGCTATACATGTGCATATGCAAATATACAATGTCGTTCATACATATACGAAGCTAATTCAGAAATATGTACCTGTACATGCAATAATGGGCTGACGGCCGACAACGAGATCTTACAACGCAATCCGATACCAGTCTTTACGCAATACGTACTGACTGAATACGTACTGACTGATAACATTTCGTTGTATCAGGCATCAGGCATTGACCTGATACAAACATCCGGGTTACAACGAAGTGGTTCCATTGACCGAATGACGTCAGTGTAATGAAGCAACATAAACAAGTCCGCGGTATGTCCATATATAACGACGTCACCTGTGGTCATTTTTTAGCATAAATAGAATACCAGGCTAGTGTCGTTTGATGTCAAGATTATCAGGCTCGGCTCGGAAACGGTAGGAATTCCGAGGCAAGCCTCGGAATTCCTACCGTTTCCTAGCATTTCCTATTAAACTTGATATCAAAAGACACGAGCTTGGTATTCTCTATGTCCAGCTCGGCTCATGTGTGAATAACGTGTGGCAGGGATGTTACAATGGTTTTAACAATTCCTTGTAAATGTATGTTTAGAAACCAGCAGAAAGTCAGATAAATAAAACTGACATGATTAGAAACCAGCACAAAGTCAGAGAAAAAACAAACAAACAAATGCCTCTATATAGGGATTTATAATAAGCTTTAGAGGCATATTTTGGTTGTTTTTATTGAAACTTTATTTGTCTGACTTTCTGCTGGTTTCTAAACATAATTAGGAAATGTTTAGCCATTTACAATGACTACCACGCGTTATTCCCATGTGGCTAGGCTACACTCTACACTGCCAACAATTAAGGTCAGTTTAAGCCGGTTAACGGTGTCGAATCCCATATGATACATGTTGTGATAGGGGGGTGGGGGGGGGGGGGGGGGGGGGGGGGGGGGGGGGGGGGGGGGGGAGGGGGGGGGGGGGGGGGGGGGGGGGGGACGGGGACGGGGTGGGGCGGGGGATTGGTGTTGTTTTCTTTTTAAATCGGGTGTCGGGGGTATAATTAATAACATCATGTAGGTCTGTGAAAATGCAGTGTGTGACTACTCAATACGACTTGAACGCACGTTTTATTTAGGTTACTTCCCTTTACTAACAAAATATAGTCTGTGGAACCGACAACCTAGCATAATAAATGGGTCTGGCCCTTGGACTACCACCCTGGTCGCATCGCCACTGTATTTCGCCGATATTGATTTAAAAATAAAATCGGTTAATTTGTTTTTCTCAGTATATAACGTTGAACATAGACAAAAGAAGTCAGAGCTCACTGGATTGGGCTTATGGGTTTTGCGATCAGTGTAGATCCAGATCAGCCTGTGCTACCTAGCGTCACTGCTTTCCCACTTATAGACTCCGTGTAAGGCTAATTGTCATATAACTATTTTTATATTTGTAAAACCAAATTCACTAAATGACGTTCGAAATACGTATAGTTTAAATGGCCAATATGTCATGATTAAACACATCCACATCTATACAAACATACATGTCAACACAATATACTAATACTCATATATAGACCCATCCATGAATGCATGTCTACTATAATAATATTTATTATATGCGTATTGTCGTTTCCATTGAAACATATCGTGAGTTCATATTGGTCAGTGCCGGAACTACACTTCACATCGCAAAATAGTTCCTTCTAAATTTATTTTATTTATATTTTGTATATTTTTTGAAGAGCACACAAATTACGAATGATGTACGTATATAAAAAAAAGGTTATTTGATTTGTATGTGGAAAAATGCCACTCGTTCTGCCGCGCAACGATATGGCTATATCGCACGCTGCGGAACTCGTGCATATATCCACATACAAATCAAATAACCTATACATATTACATCTTGTGATGATTTTCTTTAAAGTCTCCACTTTTCTAATCAACTGTATATAAAGTTAAAAATATTAAATCAAATGGTATGTTGAATTGGCTTTTTTTCAAGAAACAGTGCAAACATTCTACACCATTTAAACAAAAAACAAAAAACACTATGATGAAATTATATACAGCAAATGATACATTACATCCTGGATATGTCAATATGCAAGTATACTTCTTTCCATAACAACACAGCTAAAGAAAGAACATACGTTTTACGAAATTTCAAATAAATTGATAAATGCATCAAAATGCGTAAAATGCGGGAAAACATATGTAATCTTCATGTACTTTATTTTTTAAAAAACGTTAAAGGTACATACCCACTCAGTAGGCACAACATGTTTTTATCTCAGAGACATCATCCGAGACATTTTCCGACAAAATAAACATTAATTTTTCATTACCCCACGTATTGATTGGCATTATTATACATTTTATGTCAGACGTAAATTTCCACACTTGTATCAGGGGGCGATAACCGTGTTTCCTTAACATGTTAACGGACATTAATATTTATTCACTGTATTGATTTTATTATTTTTTTATGTGCAATGATCATACTTTATAATATGTCGAAAATGTTAAAAAAAAATCAGGTGACGCATTTAATTAGTATAAATAATTAAAACATAGCATGCCTCATTTGCATATGAAAATAGCTTGATACCACCGCGCGTTATTATCAGTAAAATAAATACATGTAATACCAAACGATTATGTCTGTTTTGCGGGCACTCGTAAGTTTTAAAACTGGTGGAATAGTGACACAATTATACACTTATATAATTCCAATAAAGAACATGTTGTGCTTACTGAGTGGGCATGTACCTTTAAAATACGTTTGTATATAGTATGCTACATGCAGGGGCGTCGGAACAGGCATGGCAGGTCCGGCAATTCATACCCAAAATATTATGTTTTATTGTAATATTTAGATATATTATACACTTATTTAATTCCTATAAAGAACATGTTGTGCCTACTGAGTGGGCATGTACCTTTACTATAACGTCGTATATATGGTTAGCTGCATGGATAAATTTAGCATGCACGGCCAAATCGTTTATTTTGCGGTAAATAAATACATGTATGGTAAACTGTAAATAATTAAGCAACGAGGATGACACATATTTTCCCGCCAAAATGCAAAATGTCAATTAGCAAACTGAATATAGCAACATGGTGGCTGTCTTGTCAATACATTAACGGCAACAAACTAGGTATATTAACAAATGAAACTAGAATCTGATGATTGTTTACACAGAGAATACCAGGCTAGTGTCGCTTGGTGTCTGGGCCCCGTTTCACTAAACTTCGTACGACTAAAATGTTCGTAAGTGCAAATTTAGAATCGTCTGGAAATTTCAAATGATGGAATTACATTTATTGAGCATATGCTGATTTCATAAGAATGAGACACAATCTCATTATTATGAAATTGGCAAACTCGCTTAATAAATCCCATATTAAACCACCACACTCGTTACATACTCTATATATCAATGGTCTAGTAGCATAAGGTCGTAACTGCTATGCTTTAGCATAGCAGTTACGACCTTATGTTACCAGACCATCGATATCACATTTTGAAACAGCGTAAATCTGTACGTGTATCATATTGTACAATTGATTACAAATAATACCAGTTGACATCTTTTGCTGCTATGTCGGTTGTATATACATGTACGGCATAAACCACAGGTGCAAGACTCGGACATAGGACCCAATACTTGGCTCATTTGGAAAACATTACCCCACACACACCTTTCCATACACTATACCTTACAGCCTTTTCTGCTGTAAGGTATAGTGTATGGAAATGGGTGGTGGGGTAGCGTTTTTAAAATGAGCCAAGTATTGGGTCCTAGGTCCGAGTTTTCCACCTGTGGCATAAACAAGAAATTTCATCTGGACACTATATATGGGCACCATAAATCTGAATAATTTAATAACCATATAACTTTAGGGATTCATTTGCACGTATTATATGGAGACTACAGTGATATGACTCTATACCCCAACGCAATGAGATCACTTGATAAAGTATGCATACATTGAGACCAGTAGCCTATTTCATCAACATTGCAAAGTATACTTTTCTAGCAAAGTATACTTTGAGGGATAAATTTTCAATTTTGAGATAAATTTATTAATTTTTATTATACTGAATTTATTACATTATCACAGCCATTATGGCTGTGATAATGTAATAAATTCAGTATAATAATTGTGCATACTTTTAATTATCAAATATATGCAGTCGTTAAATCTATATGACATAATGCATTTCGGGAAAATAAATGATTACTCCCTCAAATATACTTTGCTAGAAAAGTATACTTTGCAATGTTGGTGAAATCGGCTAAAGTTCTCAACTGGTATTTGAGTTCGGCTGAGATTAAATCAATTTAATCGCTTCAATATATTTTGATATAAACATTTTTATTAACTTATCGCTGAGCTCCAGATAAGTTGCTTATTTGCTTAAATACCCAATTAAAATTGTCAAAAACCCAATTAAAATCATAATTAGCTAGTATAAAAAAGCGGTACAAAATTTGTGGTACCTTTATCATGCTGCAGAAAACAATAAACATACCACATACTATTATAGAGCATATTTTTCTTATTTTCCATGAAAACACATCTTGGTATTTCATTAGACAATTCTAATGAAATACCAAGACATGTTTTCATTTCGAAGCAAATTATTCAATATTCAATTATTCAATAATTGCTATCTGTTGATGTGTAAACAGTAGTTTGGTTTGATTTTCCCCAATTAAAATTTTGAAATACCCAATTGTTTCAGAAATGATGGAGTGACAATACTCAATTATTAATCATGCTAATTCCTTATCTGGAGCGCTGTTATAGAGTTAGTTAGTCCCAAACTTGTTTGTTAACAAACTTTGATATCATCTTTGGTGAAATAACTGATTTTAGTAATACAGTAAAAGCTCACCAGAGCGATCACACACTAAGCATTTTAAACTGATGCCAAACCACGTTTTGAGACAAATAGAAATTTAAAAAATAAGCAGCAGCCGACACAATTTAATACAGCATTGCTATGACTTACGTTTGATGGTATTTGATGTTATCTACCGGGAAATTTTCCAAAATGGTAAAAACCTTTCTCAATCGGATGTACATGAATCTTTAGTGTGATTACTTTTAATGGGTTTCACTGTATATTAACTATATGTGAAGTTCGCGTCATGAACTTATTCTAGCTTTCTTTGCGCGTGTAATCATGAACCCACGCAATGTACGCACACCAAATTTTCCAGTGCGTTTGTTTGTTTATTAGTGTTTAACGGCCTATCAACAGCTAAGGTCATGTAATGCCGGGCAAACGGGTTCGATCCCATTTTAACCTGCTGCATAGTGGGGAAAATCCCAAAATCAGAACGGAATATTTATATCGAGAAAAAATATATTCAGACCTGAAATTAGAATAACCTGACCTGGTACCAGGTCCATACCACATCAAGTCACTTGGCTCCTTCCTCTAAGATAGGATTACGAATATCGTACTACTCACATAAGGGGTATAACCAGATTCAACTGTCACATACACACTGTCAAATACGTATGTGATGGCCAAACCAGGGGGCCGTTTCACTAAACTTCGTACGACTAAAATGTTCGTAAGTGCAGAATTATGATAGTCTGTAAATTTCACATTAACACTATTTTCTTGTAAAACATTATTGGATTTACATTTATTGAGCATAGGCTGCATATGCAGCATATGCTCAATAAATGCAAATCCATAAATTGTAATTTACAGACGATCTTAAATTTGCACGTACGAACATTTTAGTCGTAAGAAGTTTAGTGAAACGGGCCCATGGTCTCCAGTCGGGATTCCGGTAAGGATAAACCCCGATCGCTAAATTAGCCATCACATGCTCCCACCTGCCACCCACTTCCCAGTGTGACCAGTCTAGAGAGATTGCTATGTATTATGTATAACATATTGTTCACATATTGGATGTTTAAGAAATTAAATGCGAGGGAGCGCTAGCGACCGCAGCATTTAGTTCATTGAAAGTCCAATATGTGAACAATAACATATATTTATAGTTTAGTCAAAGTCTACTATGCATCTCCCATCCGAGTATTGATTTTCCATTTCCTGTCGAGAAATTAATGATTACATCTGGTAAAATTTAACGTTTTGGGGTCAAATCTTGCAATATCAAAGTGTATGATCACGTGGTACTAACAACAACACCAAGTACTGAAACTTCCAGAAGCCCTCCGATTCAAAGTACGTATTCTTTTAATTTTTCCTTATTAAGTAACGGATTTTGATGAAATATGGCGCATCAAACGCGCCTTGTTAAGCTGCATTCGGTGGTCCCTGTATTTTTGCCCAAACTTCTGTCGTTTTTGCGTCGAATCGATTTCCGTGTCGTTCGCAAAAACGACATAAGTCTGTGACGAACTCCCTGGACGACCAAATGCAGCTCATGAGGACGCGTTTGCTGCGACATATTTCATCAAAATCCGTTGCATATTAAGGAAAATAACAAATAATAATTACTTTGAGGTGGGACACGTTGTTGTTTTGTAACCACGTGATCATGCACACTGAATATGTGAAACAAGTGTAGATCGACACTGGCCAGCGAGCGGCTTAGAAAGTAGGCCGAACTATAAGCAACTATATGTACCACTGTACAGAGTGTGACCTACCTATATGGTTCAGTCATAAATGCTGCGTTCAAAATGTAAGTCAATGATTATTTATGGCTATCTTGATTTATTACTCGATAATTTGGCCACGATCTGACAAAATAAGACATATTACAAAACCTGGACCATACACAGTGTACTCTGGTTTGGTGGGATATAGGGTGTCGGATATCCAGACTTTGATATCAGAAGTGGGATGTACATATATTGGTGTCAGATGTGGGATATCAATATATTGGAGTCAGATGTGGGATATGTGGGATATCCATATCCATATATTGACGTCAGCTGTGAGCTATCCATGTATTGATATTGATGTCAGATGTGGGATAACCATGTATTGGTGTCAGAAGTGAGATATCCATGTATTGGTGTCAGAAGTGAGATATCCATGTATTGGTGTCAGATGTTGGATATCCATATATTGGTGTCAGATATGAGATATCAATATATTGATGTCAGATGTGAGCTATCCATGTATTGATGTCAGAAGTGAGATATCCACATATTAGTGTAAGAAGTGACATATCCACATATTAGTGTCAGAAGTGGGATATCCATATATTGGTGTCAGAAGTGAGATATCCACAAATTAATGTCAGAAGTGGGATATCCATATATTGGTGTCACATGTGAGATATCCACATATGGTGTCAGATGTGGTATATCCCCACATATTTATGTCTGTTTGTTTGTTTGTTTGTTTGTTTACTAGTGTTTTTAAGGCTTTCAAAAAAGCTAAAGGTCATGTAAGGCCGGGCAAACGGGTTCGATCCAATTTTAACCTGCTGCTTGGGGTGGGGTGGGGAGCGGGGGGGAGGGGAATCGCGAAATCAGAACGGAATATTTAACATCGAGAACAAATATATTCAGCCCTGAATTTAGTATAACCTGACCTGGTGCCTGGTCCATACCACACCAAGTCACTTGGCCCCCTTCCCCTAAAAAATAGGATTACGAAGTTCGTAATACTCACATAAGTGGTATAACATGATTTAAACTCTACATACAAATGCCCAAAGACGTATGTGAGGGCCAAACCAGGTCTCCAGTCGGGATTCGGTAATAAGGATGGAACCCCGAAAGTTTAAATTACCCATCGGATGTGTGCTCCACTGCCACCCACATATTGATGTCAGATGAGAGATATCCATATATTGATGTCAGATGGGGATATCCATATATAGGTAGTCAGAAGTGGGATACTCCATATATTGGTGTATCAGAAGTGTGATATCATGTATGATGTCAGAAGTGGGATATCCATGTATTGATTGTCAGAAGTGAGATATCCAACAGATAGTTGTCGAAGTGGGATATCCACTATTAGTGTTCAGAAGGGGGATATCATATATTGATGTCAGAGTGTGGGATATATATATTGATGTCAGATGTGGGATATCCAAATATTGGTGTCAGAAGTGGGATATCCACATATTAGTGTCAGAAGTGGGATATCCACATATTAGTGTCAGAAGTTGGGATATCCATATATTGATGTCAGATGTGGGATTGCCATATAATTAATGTCAGGAAGTGGATATCCACATTATTGGTGTCTCAGATTGTGAGGATATCCATATATTGATGTCAGAAGTGAGACATCCACATATTAGTGTCAGAAGTGGGATATCAATATATTGGTGTCAGAAGTGAGCTATCCTTGTATTGATGTCAGATGTGGGATATGAATATTGGTCAGAAGTGGGATATCCATGTATTGATGTCAGTGAGATATCACATATTAGTGTCAGAAGTGTGGATATCCACCATATTAGTGTCAGAAGTGGATATCCATATATTGATGTCAGATGTGGGGATATCAATATTTGATGTCAGAGGTGGGATTATCCAAATATTGGTGTCAGAAGTGGGATATCAACATATTAGTGTCAGGAAGGGGGATATCCACATTTAGGTGGTCAGAAGTTGGGATATCCATATATATGAGTCCAGAAGTGGGATGTCACATATTTGGGTGTCAGATGTGAGATATCATCTATTGATGTCAGAAGTGAAGACATCCACATATTAGTGTCAGAAGTGGGGCTATCAATATATTGTGTCAGAAGTGAGATATACCTCTTATTTGTGTCAGAAGTGGGATCCTATATTGTGTCAGATGTGAGATATCTCATATTGGTGTTGATGTGGGATATCCATATATGATGTCAGATGTGGATATCCATATATTGATGTCAGATGTGGGATATCAATATATTGATGTCAGGAAGTGAGATATCATATTTTAGTGTCAGATGTGGGTGATCCATATATTGGTGTCAGAAGTGAGATATCCACATATTGATGTCAGGCAGTTGGTTATTCCATGTATTGATGTCAGATGTGGGATAATCCAATCTATTGGTGTCAGAAGTGGAAGATATCCACATTATTTATGTCAGATGTGGGTATCCATATATTGATTTCAGATATGAGATATCAATATATTGATGTCAGAAATGAGATATCCATGTATTGATGTCGATGGGGGATATCATGTATTGGTGTTCAGAAGTGAGTATCCACATTGTATCAGATTGAGCTATCCATGTAATTTGATGTCAGATGTTGGGATATGAATATATTGGTGTCAGAATGATATCCATATATTGATCGGATGTGGGATATCCTATATGAGTCAGATGTGGGTATCATATTGGTGTCAGATGAGGGTTATCCATATATTGGTGTCAGATGTGATATCATATTGATGTCAGATGTGGGACATCCTTATATTGATGTCAGATGTGGGATATCCATGTATTGATGTCAGAAGTGAGATATCCATGTATTGATGTCAGATGTGGGATATCCATATATTGATGTCAGATGTGGGATATCCACATATTGGTGTCAGATGTGGGTTATCCATATATTGATGTCAGATGTGGGATATCCATATATTGATGTCAGATGTGGGATATCCACATATTGGTGTCAGATGTGGGATATCCATATATTGATGTCAGATGTGGGATATCCATATATTGATGTCAGATGTGGGATATCCACATATTGGTGTCAGATGTGGGATATCCATATATTGGATGTCAGATGTGGGATATCATGATATGATGTCAGATGTGGGTATCCATATATTGGTGTCAGATGTGGGATATCCATATATTGATGTCAGATGTGGGATATCCATATATTGATGTCAGATGTGGGATATCCATACATTGGTGTCAGATGTGGGATATCCACATATTGATGTCAGATGTGGGATATCCATATATTGGTGTCAGATGTGGGATATCCACATATTGATGTCAGATGTGGGATATCCATATATTGGTGTCAGATGTGGGATATCCACATATTGATGTCAGATGTGGGATATCCATATATTGATGTCAGATATGGGATATCCATATATTGATGTCTGATGTGGGATATCCACATATTAATGTCAGATGTGGGATGTACATATATTGATGTCCGATGTGGTATATCGGCATATGTGTATCTGAAGTACTACATTCAAATATTGCTATGTGAAGCGGAATATCTAGTATCCAGATATTGGTGTCCAGAGCTCCAGATAAGGTGCGTATTGGCGTATGTTACGCATTTATTTTGGCAGAATATGCATTGATTACAAATATGCATTGAGTACAAAATACTCACAGCAAAGTGAAAATGCGCATTGATTTTCAAATTGAGTAGTGAAAATATGGTAATAAAGTTGAAAACTTACTTAGTTGAGCTGCAAAAAGCCAACATTGTTTTTTAAATTTGTTTTGTTTTTTTATCATTTGTTCCCTATTTAATAAGGAAGAACATCAATAATACATTGTATAAGTAAAATACGCATTGAATTTAAAATCTGGGGGTATAATACTCTTTAGATACAAAACTTATCTGGAGCTCTGGGTGTCGGAAGTAGAGAACATGATCGCTGACATAGTTTCATGTAATGGTTGGTCTTATATTAAATTAGATATATGGTGCCTTATATGTGGCTGTGAATGGAGAAATAAGGCTTATGGAATTTGTGACCAGTGTACCTTCTGCTCAAATAGCACTCTCCTGTAGTCTGATAACGATCTATATTGCTTGTTAGAGTGTATTATTGACTGAATGCAGATCATGAGCAGATACACACATTAATTCGTCATAAAACATAAATGTATTTTTCTTCAAAATATATGATATGTCTACACAGTTGAACTGTCGAGAGCAGACGGTTAAAATGGTCATAACAATTGACTTTCATTTTGAAACAAGAACAATAATCGTAATTTTCATTGGTAACATAGTGTATCACCAGACTGTTATAAGTTAATGAACGGGTGCCGTTATCTTCCTTTTCCGTCGTATCTTCTCCTTGAGTGACGGTGCCAGTTTCACTGACTGAGGACGGTCGTACATTGTGTCCATGTTCTCCGGACTTGACTTGAACGTTTGAATTATCTCCAACTGTAATAACTGGCCCGACAAACTGTTTACCTCTTGCTCCAATTGTTCTAGATTGTCCGAAAATCTGTCTAAATCCGTCTTTAACACACCGTACGATTTTGCGCTGGTCTGTACCTTTCCCGCAAGAAGATCCTTCTGCTGAGCTTTCTCCTGGATTTTGTCATGAACCATAGAGAGATCTCGCTGAATGTTGAACAGGAATTCTTCAAGGCCCTTTACTTGTTTTAACAGTCGCTGTCGCTTCATCTGTAGATTATAGTTTTTCTTCGTTTGAGAGAGCGTGATTTTGAGAAAGTCAACCATACTTTCCTTTTGCGTTTTCTCTCCATGCTTCGATTCCAGCTTTTGTTTGTACACATTGAATGTTGACTCCAATTGTGTCAGGTCCGTTTCTAGTTTTTCTAACTTTTCCTTGTTGTTGTGTAGTAAAATATTTGCGGATTTCACAGCCTTCTGAATTTTCTTCCTCTTTTCTTTCTGATTTTTCAAATCTTCTACCCTCTTTTTAGCCATAGATCGAGTTTCTTTGATATAATCACGAACCTCGAACATGTATCTTTCGTCGCGGTCAAGCCACTTTGTGCATAAAGCGAACATCGATTCGATCTTTTCGGTTAGATCAGGTAATACCCGAAGAATTGGAAATGCCTTGAGGTCACATGCTACAAGAATTCGTTTCGTGAACTTTGTATGCGTGAATAAATCCTGATGAACGCCATTTGCGAAACTTCTCGAAATTGTGTGCGTACTTGCAAGGGTTTTCTCAATGTCAGTTAAATAATCTGTGATTTCCTCAGTGTATCTACTCGACACCTCCAAGTGAATATCGGCATTGTTGTAACTGAGACAATTATCCCGAAGACGTTCCACTACAGTAGACTTCAGTTTGTTCACTAGTACATTCAAACTCTCCATCGTCGTCTTTATATTCTCCCAGAATTCTGTGATAAATGTGATAACACCATTACTATCCACCTCCATGACTTCGCGTAAGTTATTCAACCAGGACACTATCTGAACTTCGCTGTCTATCACTTGCAGCTTACAGTTCTTCCTCCGCAGCGAATTATTGGCTTGCAGGAAGTTTTCGTTACACTTGACCAAATAGGTTTCGTAGTGTTCCACTTCGGGCTCGTCACACTAAAAAATAGAACATATAACAATATTTTTGCAGCAACAATGACATATGTATATATGTTATATATTATATGCTCATCTCGTGGTTTGTGAAATATCCATATTTTTGCAACGAATATGACGTATATGTTCATCGAATGGTGTGACATGTCTATATTTTTGCTATGAATATGACATAATATATGTTCTTCTTGTAGCGTAAAATGTCCATATATATGGACATTTCACATCACGAGATGAACATATATCATATATCATATTCGTTGCAAACATACGAATATACTATTTATTATGTACCTCACCATAGGATAGCTATGTATTCCATAGATCTGTATGTAATAAATAGAGAATAGTAGGTTAGTGACGTGAATGGGACAAAATATCTGGCAATGCTTAGGAAACGGGATGGGCAAGCACATCCCGGTTCCGTGCCGCGCCAGATATTTCTTCCCATTCACGGCACTAACCTACTATTCTATATATCTCGTTAACACCTACAAATAGCTTTAAAATGCAAAACATAACCCCAGCCGCATCCTCAAAATCGGAGAATCAACTATGACAACTGCACATATTCATACGCAGTGATTAGGTCGTATTGACAGGATATCGAAAATGTTTCACGGCACCGTGTTTCATGGCACATACGCACTGTGGTGACGGGATAAATTTAAAATAGTAGCATGTTTATCCCACTATGCTTTAACACATTTCACACACGGGCATAGTACACGTGTTACTGCTACTGAGACAAATCACTCGTCTATCTTCTGGTTGGAAGTTCAATATGTAGTATTACTCGTATGAAAGGCATAATGAAAATGCGTCAGGCCTCGACAAATGCGTACTTTTCCATTTGCATTTTTGATAAACTTGATAACATGGGATTTACAAATTTAGTATCAAACGTAGAAGTGCAAATGGTTGCTCATGCATTAATAACCTGACCGAACGAGTTTCGAAACTCGATACCACGGCAGTGTCTATTGATAGCAAACGATGCGATACATCCATATCGTATTCGAATAGTACTTATAAGTTCTCTACTAGATTTTACTAGCAGGAGATGAAGATGAAAAATGGAAAAAAAATTTTTTATCCTTTAATCGAACAAATAATATGCTGTGTATGTCGTATTCAGCATGAAACAAGGACCGTCCAGCTTTGAAAATGTAGACATTATTTTAGTAGACATTATATTTATATATAATAACCCGGGCAATGTTTTATTATCGCATCAATATTGCTCCAGAAGTTACTAAGATATTTAGAAAATAATTGACGGTTGAAGCCGGTCAAATCAACAGGTATTTTGGAAATATTTTCTATATAGGTAAATAACGCGTGCCAGGGATGGTAACATGATTAAAAATTATTTTTAGAAACCAATAGAAAGTAAAAGAAATAAACATTGTTACGAAAACTAAAAACCGCCGCTAATTGCCTATTATTAGAGATAAAACCGCAACTGAATGTCTATTATTAGATTCAAAACCGTAAGAAAGGGCCTAATATTAGAAACTTGTCTCTAATAGTAGGCATTTAGTTCCGGATTTTGCTTTTTATGGTAATTTTGATATCTGCTGATTTCTAAAAGAGGTATGCAAATGGTAACCATTTGATCATGCCCGTTACCAGTTATTCACCTGTGACTCAACCCAACGTGACGTCACAATAAATATTCAGTTACCATGATTACCTGATAGTATTCCATCTTGATGTGTTCCATCTCCTGCTGTATCTCCGTGACCTTTAACCTCATGAACTGTATCCCGTCCAGGTAAGCCCTCTGGAGACCCACTCTGACGTCAGCAAATGTGGCGGAAACCTTCAGGTGGTCGTCCTCGCTCTGGAACGGACAGGAAATATACATGGGTATATGTGGCTCTGATTAGAGATCGGGGCTTATATGATTTGCGACCAGTGTGTAGCTCTTGAGCAATTAGCACACTCATGTAGCCTGGAAACGATTTTTATCCCGTCAACACAGCCGTGAAACACGGTGCCGTGAAACATTTTTGATATCCTGTCAATACGACCTACTCACTGCGTATGAATATGTGCGGTTGCCGGGGTTATTTCTTTGCATTTTAAAGCCATTTGTATGTGTTGACGGGATAAATAGAATAGTAGGTTAGTGCCGTGAATGGGAAAAATATCTGGCGCGGCACGGAAACGGGATGTGCTCGGCCGAGCCTTTCCCATCCCGTTTCCTGAGCCTTGCCAGATAGTTTTTCCCATTCACGGCACTAACCTACTATTCTCTATATATTGCTTGTTAGATGCATGACGGGTGTTTCAGTGATGCACACGTGCGGATGCACAGGCTGATCTGGATCTACGCTTGTCGCAAAATCCATATCCCCCTTTTCTCCAGTCATAGCCACATATATACAACATCATTACGGTGTGGGATCACGTGGTCTCATGTTTTGGTTTAGAGTAATGGCGGCAAGATGGGTATAGTACGTCACGGGCACCTGCTATTTACATGGGGTGCACTGAATCAGGTACGATACATCCTCCACTCCGGACCATGCTTTATTTCATATCTCAGCAACTACTTAAGCGATTTTGACGCGATAAAACGCAGATACCCCGGAAAATTGATCAGCAACACATGCCGATGTCCCCGTCCTCGTAGATTTAGCCGTTTTTCTCCGGTTTCAGGAATACAGAGGTCCATTTTGTAGGTGACGTTGAAAACTGAGGAACATTATGACGCTCGCAAAATAAATAGCAAATAATACCACGCCCTTCATTGATAATTTTAAAATTATCTGGGCACAGATGTGGTTGTGACTGGAGAAATGGGGCTTATGGCTTTTGCGACCGGTGTAGATCCAGATCAGCATGTGCATCCGCACAGTCTGTTCAGGATCTGCAATGTTCGCCAATCCATCAATAAAGCACTTCTAAGCAATATATATCGTTAGTTTAAACAATATTTATTTCAAATAATACACATGTATATATGCATCAAAATACATATAAAGTAGCAGTGAATAAGGATTAGAAAACAAGCTCACAGAGCGTATGTGAATTCTTCTCCTTGAGTAAAGCATCAGTAAATGGGAATGCATATAATGTATAAATATGTAAGTTTTGTTAAATAATTGAAGGAAAAAAAAGTTATCCCAAGCATACGCTCCGAACCATGGACATTGTTTTGAAGTGTTATAACGATACACGACTAGCATTTGTCCTGCTATTGGTAGTTTACAAGATAATCATTATCATATACATGTATATCGTTAGCAGGCTACATGAGTAAGCTATATGATCAGGAGCTACGCTACACTGGTCACAAATCACATAAGCCCCATTTCTCCAGTCACAGCCACATATGCAATACAAACATTCCCGCTGACTCAATAGTTCGCAAAACACGAATAGCAAGGGAATGCCGCGAAAATAAAACAAACGCGAATATAGTACAATTACAGGAGAGCATATTTATCTCATGAAGGAGCGGACATGAGTTGCCAATACAACATGCCAATTCCCAAGTGGATCTACAGATCAAAAGCCGATTCATTTTATATGTTCATTGATTTGCCATCAGCCAAGATTATAAACTAATACTTGGATATGTCAACCACCCTTCACTGAGATAACCTTTGACATCCACTGAGTAGCATCATGCCGCGCTTGATTGTACAGGCGAATGGAATACTTATGTATCGCTTTCATATGTCATGTATAGTATATAGAGACCGGCTTATCATGATATGCATGTTCAGCACATACACTATTAGCATATATTGTTACTGTTCATAGGCGCCACCGGTATTTTTGAAAAGGGGGTTAGACTTTCAGCTGTGAAGCAACCGAAATCGGTAAGGGGTCCGAGGGACCCCTTGCAGATTTCAGATGCTTCATAGCCACGGGAAGGTTTTACTTTTTAGAAGCCAACTGCTGCATTCAGGTATGTTTGGACAACAACTAGCTCTTTGGCAAAGAGTTTGGGGTCAATTTGTCAATTTAAGAAGCGTATTTCTGAGAATTGGCATATTTTCAATACGTTTGGCGTCGCTTGACTGTGTTTCGTTACTAAGGCATTTAAATAATATAATGTCTGCTCATTCATGAACTGAAAATGGATATTGCGGACCTCATATATATGTAAAAAGAATCATTGTGGGTCCAAAAAGGGGGTTCGTATGAACCCATCGAACCTCCCCTGGCGATGTCCTTGCTATTGGTATTGCATAACATGCACTTTCGTGGCGTAATAACACAGTGTAGTTCATTTGTTTGTTTATTTGTGTTTACCGGCCGGACAAACGGGTTCGATCCCGTTTTAACCTGCTGCATTGGGGGGAATCCCAAAATCAGAACGGAATATGTACATCGAGAAAAATATATTCAGTCCTGAAATTAGAATAATCTGACCTGGTGCCAGGTCCATACCACACCAAAGTCACTTGGCCCCTTCCCCTAAAATACACCGATAAGGGGTATAACCAGATTTTATCCCGTCAACACAGTGCGTATGTGCCGTGAAACACGGTGCCGTGAAACATTTTTGATATCCAGTCAATACTATTTTTGCATTTTACAGCCATTTGTAGGTGTTGACGGGATAAATAGAATAGTAGGTTAATGCCGTGAATGGGAAAAAATATCTGGCGCGGCACGGAAACGGGATGTGCTCGGCAGAGCCTCGCCCACCCCGTTTCCTGAGCCTTGCCAGATTTATTTTCCCATTCACAGCACTAACCTACTATTCTCTATCAACTGTCACATACAAAATGCCAAAGACGTATGTGAGGGCCAAACCAGGTCTCCAGTCGGAACACTGGTAAGGATGAACCCCGATCGTTAAATTACCCATCGCATGCTGCCACCTGTCACCCACTACACAGTGTAGTAAGTCATAATAAACTAGTGCATACATATGTAAATGAGACCGCTACAGAAAACACGTTAGTTATCACTACAGCTTTACTGTAAGATGTTACACCCATTCATGAACTCTAACATGTCTGGTGATTTAATATGTTATTTATCAAACAAGTTTACTGACTTCCTAAAAAACTCGGCATAGCATGAAATCAGTAAATTCATTTAATAATATATTAAATCATCACCCATTGTACGATCCTCAATATACATTGTCCGCAAATCTACTACTAGCACATAGTGTATGTATTGGATCTACTCAATACGGGGCAATACTTTTTACCCCTTCCCTACTCCCTCGCCCCTTTGGCTGGAAGCTAGCGACGGTCTTGTCTTTCCATGGTCGTTAGCTCTATGTTTGGGGCCAGTGAACGAGTGTGATTGTTACCCCATGATCAAATATCATATCGATGAATAAATGAACATAATTAATTATAATACATTTGTACAATGTTGCATACACTACGTCATTACCGGTATACTATACTGGCATATGTGTAGCTGTGATTGGAGATATTTGGCTTATGGGCTTTGCGACCAGTGTAGATCCTGATCAGCCGGTACATCCGCACAGTCTGATCAGGATCTGCACTGTTCACAATTACACCAATGAATCATCCGTCAAGCTACTAATAAGGAAAATAAACATTTATCAGGCTACAGGAGTGTGCTATTTGATCAGGAGCTACACTGGTCCAATAAGCCCCATTTTTCCAGTCCCAGCCATATTTCTGCCATCCACATAACGTGATAACAGTAAAGCTAAGTGGTCTTAACACACCACATAAGTCGTCTTAACGAGATAGATAATTATCGCGTCAAGACGACTAATTAACTGACCAACACGAGATACATTGGACGAGATATCTAACAAGTAATATTGTCAAAAGAGCACATGATATTGCCCATTAGTGACATCGATTGTTATTTCTGTTTCTACAAATATTCTCATCGAATTAAGACAATACGACGACTTAATATATTTTATCTCATTTTGGCCAGTTACTAATTTGTCTTTATGAGATACCTACCGCGGCAAGACGACTTACTAATTGCTCAAGACGAGATAAAATACAATAACATTGCTGTCACTATAGTCTGTTTCACGAAAGCTGCCCAAATTTTACGGCCATATAAACAATTCAAAAACCATATTTTTTTCCACAATATTAAATTAAAGGAAAATTTAAGAATGAGCCTTCTTTTTATTTCGTGAAATTTGGTCAAATATTGATTTTATTGCGATAACAAAATTTCCCCATGTTAAATCCCCATAGACATCTTCACGGAGTGAAGATATCTATGGGGATTTAACATGGGGAATTTTTTTAGAATTTCAGAAATACTGGACCGATTTTTAAAATTTAACTTTTGTTTTCTTAGTTAGATCATTTCCAAGCTATCTAGATAGGTTTTGGAGTCAATTTCCATTTTTTTTCGTTTTTTGACTCCTCCCACAACTCCTCTACCTTTTTCCCCTATGTTAAATTCCCATAGACAAATCAATTTTTCGTAATAAAATCAATATTTGACCAAATTTCACAAAATAAAAAGAAGGCTCATTCTTAAATTTTCCTTTAATTAATACTATCAAAAAAAATATTGTTTTTGAATTGTTTATATGGCCGTAAAATTTGGGCAGCTTTCGTGAAACAGACTATAGTGGGTTGTAGTGTCTTTAGCGAGAGTTCGCGTCAGTTTTCGCGTACAAATTGTCTTGTCTTGACAGTTTAGTTTAGTCGTCTTGACGCAATACTTATGTAGTTAGCACTACGTATAATGTGTATGTAGGCGACTTGGTTATTAAATTATCATAGTAAATAGGTAACCGTACTATGCCGCGATACTGTCAGCGCAAACTCTAGCGTTTAACCCGAACTCTGTCTGTAACGCAGGACAACACAGAGAAAGTTCGGGTTAATTCTAGTTAATTCTAGTTAATAACTGTCTTAGGCTTTATATGAAAACAAAACTAGTGTGTTAATTTACTGACACAATGGAACCTCCATAAACCGATCACGATGTATTGTATAAGAATAATATGAATGTAGACATGTATACCTGTATTATGTTATCTTGGCTTTATATTATGAACACGCGATCATGATCGCCATATATTATCAAAATCCAATATATAATTGTCATGTCACTGGGCTACAATACTGAATGACGTATTGTCAATAATTGAAGAGATATTAAATTGTTACCGTGACGTAATGTATGCCACATTAATTATGTAAACGCCATTAACATTCAGAATATAACCAGTAGATTGTCCAAACAAGTCAACATATCTGCAATCCTTGAGAAAATAAATTACCCAATATCAAGGTGCATGATCACGTGGCTACAACAACAACAACAATGGCTGAAAGTATTGAAAGCTCGCCCACTCCAAAGTAAGTATTATTTGATATTTTCCTAAATATGCAACGGATTTTGATGAAATATGGCGCAGCAAACGCGTCTTCATGAGCTGCATTTGGTGGTCCATGGAGTTCAGCACAGACTTATGTCGTTTTTGCGAAGACTCGATTTCCGTGTCTACCGATACTTCAAACGACAGAAGTTTGGGTCAAAGTACAGAGACCAACAAATGCAGCTTAACAAGACGCGTTTGCTGCGCCATATTTCATAAAAATCCGTTACATAATAAGGACAAAATAAAAGAATACGTACTTTGAATCGGAGGGCTTCTGGAAGTTTCAGTACTTGTTGTTGTTGTTGTAACCACGTGATCTTTGATAAAAAAGATCACGTGGTTACAACAACAACAAGTACTGAAACAATGTTCATGTATATTTATATCACATTATGTCCATGCAATGAGTACTTTCATAAAATAGCATGGATTAGCGTTAGTATTTTCTACACACTATGTATGCATTTATTATATCCTAGATAGAATAAATGCATACATAGTGTGTAGAAAATACCAACGCTAAGATATTCATTTAACGAGTTTACTGATTTAGTGTGCTTCCTATAATATCAGTTAACGAATTTAATAATAATGTTTACTAAAAATAATAGAAATATAAATTTACCGAAATCAAAGTTACGGGTCAATGCTATATTATTTTGTATACCATAGTGACAAGTCGAGCGAACGTTTACTCTGAAGACATACTGCTTCTCATCAAGGACAATGTTTTGACAACGTTACTGAGATTGAAATAATCGTTAATAATAACAGCGGATTAATTGTATGTATACACGATTCATTCTGAAGGATACACGGAGCACAGGCTGGAGAAACGGACCTTATGGCGTGTTGCCATCCAGTACCATAGCACTCGCGAGGGTAGCAATTTAACCCATCTCTTTAATGTAACACATGGAGGAGTGATTTTGAAATCGGTTATCCGGCGTGTTCGATATGTTAGCGATATAAAACTGTCAAAGCTGTATCGAAACAATATTAATAAAGAACATACACATGCAGAAATTGGTTATTTTACCGTGCCACGGTTTTGAATGGGTCAAATTGTAGCCGTACGTAACTGGGGCGAATTATTGTAGCTAATGGCGTGTACGCTCGGTGTGACTCACGATCAACCTGCGCCTCCATGATTGATTGATTGATTGATTGATTATAGTTTGTTGAATTTATCGGGGTATAAACTTGGAAAAGTCGCGGGAATACTGGACGAAGGTCTCAGTATTCCCGCGACTTTTCCAAGTTTATATCCCCGATAAATTCCACAAAAAGGCCATTCATTCCTTATAATTCCAGCATTTGAAATAAATTCATCAAGAAAATGTGTTTATTTTCCGTTTTCTTAAGAATTATTTTAACTGCGCCTCACGGTTACGGAAAGTAGTTCGGCGTGGGAGTTTACTGGGATATAAATTTTGGAGAGAGACTTGCTACGGGCCAATCAAATGTTAGGGAATTGTGTAAATATTTTTGTGCTGGAATTATTGATTGGATGAGAGGTTGACTTAAGTGATTAAGTTTGTTACACGTTTAACCTCTTTATTTTACAATAATTTGAACAAGTCAACACTCATATAAATGTGGCTGTGACTGAAGAAATGGGGCTTATGTGATTTGTGACCAGTGTAGCTCCTGATCGAATATCCCACTCCTGTAGCCTGATAATGATCTATATTGCTTGTTAGAAGCATGACGGGTGTTTCATTGGTAGAATGGCGGGTGCACAGGCTGATATGGATCTACACTGGTCGCAAAACTAAAAAGCCCCATTTCTCCAGTCACCGCCACAAATCTTTTCAATGTCATAAGTTGTGTTATCTGGAGACCACCACTCCCTTTCCGCGCTGAAATATTGTTATTGTAAATACAAGGCTGATCGTATGGTATGTATTCAAGTCTGTATATGACCTTGTTGAAATAAATAAATAAATAAATAAATAAATAAATAAATAAATAAATAAATCAATCAATCAATCAATCAATCAATCAATCAATCAATCAATCAATAAATCAACAGATAAATCGATCGATTAATCAAACAATCAATAAATCAACCAATCAACCAATCAACCAATCAACCCGCCAACCCGCCCGCATGGTAATTCCTGCTGTCTACATTCAAATTATTCGGTTAGCGCAATCGGTAACGAGGGCGCTTGTCACCAATGCGGCCCTGTGTTCGATCCTCGACCGGGGCAGTATGTGAGTTGGTATAGCGGTCGCCAGATCGGACAAGTGGGTTTCCTCCGGGTACTCCGGTTTCCTCCCACATTAATGACCGCCCTTACGCCTTCATCTGTGCCAACGAAAGCATTTGTATATAAGTGCTCTCGCGCTAGTTTGTAACCTTTGTAAAATAAATAAAGTTTAAACTTAAAATTATTAAACAGTATGGAAGTGTGGACGTCTGCATTAAACAATATTCTTGAGGATCGGTGTCTGAATAGGTATCTGTGATCAGGGCTCCAGATAAGGAATTAGTAAATTGAGTATTGTCACTCCATCATTTCTGAAGCAATTGGGTATTTCAAAAGTTTAATTGGGTAAAATAAAATCACACTACTGTTTACACATCAACATAGAGCAATTATTGAATAGTTTTCTTCGAAATGAAAACATGTCTTGGCATGTCATTATAATTGTCTCCTTGGAGACAATTCTAATGAAATACCAAGATGTGTTTTCATGGAATATAAGAAAAATATGATATTTGTTGTTTTCTGCAGCATGATAAAGGTACCACAAAATTGTTATTGCTTTTTGATACTCGCTACTTCTGATTTCAATTGGGTTTTTTGGTAATTTTAATTGGGTATTTAAGCAAATACGCAGCTTATCTGGAGCTCTGTGTGATGGAAAAAAAATGTTCTTATGACATATACCTAGCTACGATACATCACAGATACACACATCGCCGACAAATGACACAGGTTGAAGTAACGGACCAAGGTTCATAAATACATTAAAGGTACATGCCCACTCAGTAGGCACAACATGCTCGTTATAGGAATTAAATAAGTGTATAATTATGTTACTATTCCACCAGTTCTAAACATTACGAGAGCCCGCTATACAGATATAATCATTTAGTAATATTTATTTTACTGATAGTGACTCGCGGTGGTATCAGGCTATTTTTATGTGCACATGAGGCATGATATTATTTATTCGAATTAAATGCGTCACCTGATATGAACAAATAAATACAGAGAATAAATAATAATGTCTGTTGACATTTTAAGGAAACGCGGCTATCGCCCCTGATATTAGTGTGGAAATTTACGTCTGATATAAAATTGTATAATAATGCCAATCAATACGTGGGGTAATGGTCAATGAACGTTTATTTTGCCATAAAAATCTCTCAGATGATGTCTCTGATATAAATAACATGTTGTGCCTACTGAGCGAGCATTTACCTTTAAATAGACATAGCAACATCAATAAGTGGAAACAAAATAAGCTAACATATGTTTAATATAGGGTGTTAACTGTATTGTAATTTTCAAATTTGCGGTGTATATCAGAAAATGATAGGTAGGAAAATCTGTTTAATGGCGACGCGCTAGTGGAGCCATTAAACATGTTTTCCGACCTACAATGCGGTTAACCTATTTCTAATGCACTCCTTTACTACTGGCGTAGGAATACATCAGCCAATCAGATTGCGTGATATTTATAGAGTGCATTAGAATATGTTTTTTTACTCCCTCTTGTAACACATTATTATGTAATGTGTTATAAGATGGGGTAAAAAAATGTTAGCTTTTTTTCTCACTTGCTTTTAGGTGCAGTGAAACCTCTCCAAACCAGACACCAATAACACATCTTATTTTGGTGGTTTTCTTGGTTATTTATCTCAGGTGATACTGCCTGTTCATGATCGCACAACACACAGCTATGGCTCAGAATGATCCAATGCCTGGTGAAACCGCTCTAAACCGGACGCCCTGGGGACCTCCGAGGTTTCACTGTATATTTGATGTATTATAGACCTTGGTCCGTTACTTTAACCTGTGACAAATGATTGTAGCTAGATATAGCTGTATGTGTGTCCTAGGGGCGAGATAGATTGACACATCAATTACATACACCCGCTTTCTCCAGTCACATTAGCATATTACAATAATCGTATTGTATTAAAGCTGCCGATCCCTTAATAATATGTAAAATATAACACTCGTATAATACCAGCGCTCCAGATAAGCTGCGCATTTGCTTAAATACCCAATTAAAATGGCAAAAAAACACAATTGAAATCAGAAGTAGCGAGTATCAAAAAGCAATACAAAATTTGTGGTACCTTTACCATGCTTCAGAAAACAACAAACATACCACAAATATAGCATACTTTTCTTATTTTCCATGAAAACACATCTTGGTATTTCATTAGAATTGTCTCCAAGGAGACAATTATAATGAAATGCCAAGACATGTTTTCTAATCGAAGCAAACTATTCAATAATTGCTGTCTGTTGATGTGTAAACAGTAGTGTGATTTTATTTTACCCAATTAAAAGTTTTAAATACCCAATTGCTTTAGAAATGATGGAGTGACAATACTCAATTATTAATTCCTTATCTGGAGCTCTGTAATACTCTCTTATCCATGTTATATGTAGATCAACGGCGATAATATCATCGTGGCGGGGGGGGGGGGGGGGGGGGTGGGGCCCAGGGGTCCCGCCCCCCCCTTTCAGGATTCCAGATTATTTTTAAGCACTGTCAAATAAGGGTGATATTATCAGATCAAGGTCTTGCTGCGAACGGTAACTCTTGTAATCTACTCCAGTACGTCCGTAGCCTACGGACGGTACGTGAGTAGATTGCAAGAGTTACCATTCGCAACTACCGGTAATCAAGGTTCAGATATTATAGAGAGCCCATTCACAATGTACCTTATCACATGAGCATTAAGTACTGAAAATAAGTCGTTCGAATTTCTACTGCCCCCGCCCCCCCCCCCCCTTCTGCGAATTCCTGGATCCGCCACTGGATATGTTTGATATCACACCAATACGAGGTCTCCAAATAGGAAGATATTACCATACAATGGTATCGCAAACATACACAAAATAGTAATATGCAATTATTACACAACCTGTCAATAGTTGCTCCTAACATTTCACGATTTTCTACGAAGAACTACCGCACAATATTCGACATTACTCGGAAGAGGTTTAAAGGTACATGTCCACTCAGTAGGCACACACTCTTCTTTATATCAGAGACATCATCTGCGACATGTTCTGGCAAAATAAACATTCATTCACCATTACCCCACTTATTGATTGACATTATTATACATTTTATATTAGATGTAAATTTCCACACTGATATCAGGGGCGATAACCGCGTTTCCTTAAAATGTTAACGGACATCACTATTTATACTATGTATTTATTTTTTGATGTGCAATTATCATACTTTATAATCTGTCGAAAATATTATTGTTTTCAGGTTACGTATTCAATTACTATAAATAATTAAAAAATACCATGCCTCATTTGCATATGAAAATAGCCTGATACCAACGCGCGTCACTATCAGTAAAATTACTGATTATCAGCAAGATTATACATGTATAATTCCAGCCCAAAAATATTTACACAATTCCCTAACATTTGATTGGCTCGTAGCAAGTCTCTGTCCAAAATTTATATCCCAGTAAACTCCCACGCCGAACTACTTTCCGTAACCGTGAGGCGCAGTTAAAATAATTCTTAAGAAAACGGAAAATAAACACATTTTCTTGATGAATTTATTTCAAATGCTGGAATTATAAGGAATGAATGGCCTTTTTGTTGAATTTATCGGGGATATAAACTTGGAAAAGTCGCGGGAATACTGGACGAGGCCTTCCGGCCTTCGTCCAGTATTCCCGCGACTTTTCCAAGTTTATACCCCGATAAATTCCACAAAAAGGCCATTCATTCCTATAATAGTGGCCACTCGTAATCTTTAGAACTGGTGGAATTTTTAATTGTTTTCGGAAGAAAACCAAGTCAAACGAGCCACGTTAATCACCGCCGAACACGACTATTGAAAAGCATACACTTGAAAATGCAGTGTTATTGATAGTACTTCAAGTGTTTATATCTGTCCATGAATGACACAAAACGCGCCTCCCGGCACCAGCCTAAGCGAAATCAAACGGGACATATTTAATGCAAATAGGCATAATTTGAACAACTGTCGACATGCCATGAAAATCGTGTTCAACGACCACAAATGGTGGGGAAAATAATAACAGGGCGGTCATAGGAGATTGAATTTATCTTTCTTAGAAATGATTACACCTATATTTTAATTAGTGTAGATCCAGATCCAGATCAGGGGTCAGTTTCACTAATCTTCGTACGATTAAAATGTTCGTAAGTGCAAAATTAGGATCGTCTGTAAATTTCAATTGATGGATTTACATTTATTGAGCATAGGCTGCATATGCAGCCTATGCTCAATAAATGTATATCCAATAATTGTTTGCAAGAAAACAATGTTAATGTGAAATTTACAGACTATCATAATTTATACTTACGAACATTTTAGTCGTACGAAGTTTAGTGAAACGGCTCCCTGGATGTCATGTGTGCAGGGAAACTTGCAGACTAATTAAATTTGTGGTAAATGGTTGGGTTATATGAGACACGCCATGTGATGTTGTACCTAAAACATGTGCGATATCGTAATCGTGCGATATCGTAATCTGTTCCACGTTTTGCTGCCGACGAATTTTTGGCTATTAAACACATCAAATCTCAGAAATATCTAAAGGTAAGTACTTTTTCATCAATAACAAAAATGTCACCCTCCCTAAAAAGTTTTATTTGATCAAATTCCATCAAATATTGATTTTATTGCGAAAAAAACGATTTTCCTATGGGAATTTAAAATGGGGCATAAGAAGGTAAAGGGAGACAAGGAGTGTCGAAAAACGAAAGTTTTTGGAAATTGACTCAGAAACCTGGCTAGATAGTTTGGAAATGATGTAACTAAGAAAACAAAAGTTAGATTTTGAAAATCGGTCCACAATTAAAAAAATCATTACAATCAATATTTAATGGAATTTCGTCAAATAATTTTTTAGGGGGAGGGTGACTTTTTTATTATTTATGAAAAACTACTTAAATTTAGATATTTCTGAGATTTAATGTCTTTAATAGCCAAAAGTTCGTCGGCAACAACAACGTGGAACTGAGAGTAGGTAATAACAACTCAATGCGTGTCTCATATAGGACATACCAATGGTGGTGACCAACCTTCTCGCAACCCGAATTTTCTGTCTGTAACGCAGGGCGGCTTAGTGAAGTCGCCCTGCGTTACAGACAGAAAATTCGGGTCAACCTTCTCCATCACTCACCATGTACGAAGTTCGGACACTATTAACTGTTCGGCAGGTACCCGCCGATCGCAATCGAGCAGTATCCGGTGGTCGTGTCCGACCAGTATCCGGCGGGTCAGAGCGATTGTCCCGTGTATCTCCCATGCTTATTTTGTTCTCGAATCACACGATTGATTTTATATTACACAGCATTTGTGTTCCCATATATTAAGTAAAACGTGCACATGTTTACCTATACCAGTATTTCAATTAAAATTGACAACAACAATTATGTATCCAATATTCACTTCTCTCTAATGCCTTTTTTTAAAATATTAAATACGTCCATTATTGTAGTATACATCCACCTAAACAGAACATATTTCAGGAAGTGGGTTATTTTTGTATTCCTTCAATTACACAGCCCTGTAATAACAATCGCTAAATTATAGCTGGCCTTTTCATCGATATAAATATCAATCCAGTCTTCTATTGGCACGAATTTGAATCGGCATAAAATCTTACTAAATTCCTCTCAATGAAAAGCCAATTCACACAAAGAGTATTAACACATATTATGTTATAACGGTTATATTTAAAGTTGTGTGTTTTATACGAAAGCAATTTTCTCGGCAATTACAACACACAATCTAGCAACTGTATGTCGATCAAATATGTCCTTACAATGGTTTGTTTGGATATAGCTTAAGCAATGAAAGGGGAAATAGACAAGCTCACGTGAAATAGTGCCCCATTGATCTACTTTCGTGTAATAACATATAGTGCATCGGTTTGTCCGCCGCCCGAATATTTTATCTGATCATATTGTCCACTTTCCCATGATTTGACAGCACTTCCATTGGACAGGACTCTAAAGTGTTGTCAAAGTATGAGTTAATGACAACACATGGAATATAAGAAATAAACAGCAGACGACAAACTTTAATTCAGCATTGTAATCAGTACAATGCTGAAATCAAGTTTGTCGTCTGCTGTTTATTTTTTTATATTCCATTTTTGTCATGCTTTGACAACACTTTAGAGTCCTGTCCAATGGAAGTGCTGTCAAATCATGGGCAAGTAGATAAAAAAACAACAACAGCAGCAGACGACAATTTACATCTCCCGCATTCTAAGGGTTACTATCGTGTCTAACGAAATCTACCAAATAAACATTGCAACTTTCAAGATACATGCATATGCGAAATTGCATATGCTTATCAGGGGCGGATCGGGAGTAATTGCAAGTTACCGTTCGCAACTAGGGGCTTGTCCTATTTTCGAGCTCTTCGAAATGCACTTTCCTGTGTTTTACGGCATTTATATTCAGACTACAACTGGTGGTAAACTGTGATCTATGTAAACTCCGTGGCTGAACGGGGGGTGTGGGGGGGGGGGGAGGGGGGTAGTTGCAACCCCGGAACCCCCACTTCCAGATCCGCCCCTGATTATGGAGGTTAGCGTGAAATTACACAAAATTGTTAATGTCACTGCACATTTCTTTATCTACTCGTTTGTATTGTATGCAATTATGTTTTTGCAACTGTTTTATTCCTTAAATGGAATCAAGATTTCAAGATTGTCGTTTCATAGAAATCATATGTCAAAGTATAGTTTAAAGGTACATGCCCACTCAGTAGGCACAAACTGTTCTTTATATCAAGGGACATCATCTGAGGCATTTAAAGAAAATGTCCAAATAAACATTCATTCACCATTAATACCATGATTACCCCACGTATGTGTTGGCAGTATTATACGTTTTATATCAGACGTAAATTTTCCACACTGATACCAGGGGCGATAACCGTGTTTCCTTAAAATGTTAACGGACATCACTATTTATTCTCTGTATTAATTTTTTGATGTGCAATGATCACACTTTATAATCCGTCGAAATAATAGTTTTACAGGTGACGCATTTAATTAGAATAAATAATTAAAAATAGCATGCCTCATTTGCATATGAGAATAGCATGATACCGCCGCGAGTCACGATCAGTAAAATAAATACTACTAAATGATTATATCTGTATAGCGGGCACTCGTAATGTTTAGAACTGGTGGAATAGTGACACAATCATACACTTATTTAATTCCTATAAATGTGCAACTGAGTGGGCATGTACCAGGCGCGGATCCAGGATTTCGGGTATTAGGGGGGGGGGGGGGGGGGGGGGGGGGGGCGTGGGGGGGGGGGGGGGGGGGCGTAACTATTTTGCAATACTTGACTATATTATCGAACGAGCTAAGCTCGTTCGATAATATAGTCAAGTATTGCAAAATAGTCGACCGAGCGGAGCGGAGCAGAAAAATGCATGGAATACATGGCACTTGGCATGAAACGTGCCTTGTAACTTGTAAAAAATCTTTACTGGGCGAATTTTAGGGGGGGGGCGTGCGCCGGGTCCGCCCCCCCCCCTGAATCCGCCCATGTGTACCTTTAATACATGCACATATTGCACGTACATAGCCACCTTGCCCATATTATCAACGCTTCTGAACAACTACTGGCGATGTTAACTCGCAATCAATCAGTTTAATTGGCTGAGCCTGAGCTGTATCACATATCAGACTCGGTCAATGCAGCTGCTTGTGTTCAAGCACAATATTCAAGTATTTTGAAGAAAAAAAAATTGACAACAAATTGGTAAGATTACCGCAGGCAGTAATTTAATTACACAAGCCGACTTGTGGCCGTGACTGGAGAAATAGGGCTTATGGGATTTGTGACCAGTGTAGCTGCTAGTCTAATAGCACACTCATGTAGCCTGGTAACGGTATATATATTGCTAGCTAGAAGCATGGCGGGTGTTTCATCCATGGCATGGCAAACAGTGCAGATCCTGATCAGACTGTGCGGATGCACAGTCTGATCTGGATCTACACTGGTCGCAAAACGCATAAGTCCCATTTCTCCAGTCACAACTATTTTGTGCAATGAGGCATCTAGGAATACGGGCACGAGTCCCGACAGTGCCAGGTTGGGTCTGATAGATTTAGTTTAATCGTTTAAATTAAAACTAATAAGTAATATTACATGCTTATCTGGAAGAATATGTCCTGAAACTTGATTTATAATTAAGGACGATTGTAAATGGGACACGCCATGTGATTTTGTACCTAAAAACATGTGCGATAGTTCATGAACTTACGAACTTTACGATAGTTTCCGTGAATTGAGACGAAAGTTAAAGAAATTTTCATAGCAAATGCTGAAGCCAATTCCGCATTTGCTATGAAAATTTCGTCTTCTTTCGACTTAATTTACAGCAAATATAACAGTTCACATGTTCTAAGGCACAAACTCACATGGCGTGTCTTATTAATAGAAGTCCGCGTTCCACGCACTGTACACAGACCCGTACTGACAATAAATGTCGATTTTCTGTCCTGTTAGCGCAATCGGTAACGAGCGCGCTTCTCACCAATGCGGCCCGGGTTCGTACCTCGGCCGGGGCAGTATGTGGGATTATATGGTGGTCGCTAGACAGGATAAGTGGGTTTCCTCCGGGTAATCAGGTTTCCTCAAACATTAAGCACCACCATGACGCCTTCAAATATGCCAACGAAATCATTTGTATAAGTGCTCTGGCACTTGTTTGTAATCGATGTAAGATACATAAAGTTTGAAATATCGATGCAATCATCATAACAAACGGACTGATTTTGATGATATATAGACGATAACTTGTGTGTTTTATACGTGCTCGAAAAAGTTCTTTACGCTATCTTATAACTTTTATAAAGAATCGAGTACCGTTTATTTCGTGAGCAATAAACTAACATGATAATGGCACCGGTGATTCGAGCATTGAGCATCCAGGACACGCTAGAATCACCTGTGGATATAGAGAATAGTAGGTTAGTGCCATGAATGGGAAAAAATATCCGGCAAGGCTCAAGAATTTCTTTATTTCTCATCAGAAGTATATGTTGTGACCACTCATTTGAACCGTCTCGCCGAGACGGTTCAAATGAGTGGTCACAACATATACTTTGGTTCAGAAATAAGGAAAATAGATAGAGAATAGTAGGTTAGTGCCGTGAATGGGAAAAAATATCCGGCAAGGCTCAAGAATTTCTTTATTTCTCATCAGAAGTATATGTTGTGACCACTCATTTGAACCGTCTCGCCGAGACGGTTCAAATGAGTGGTCACAACATATACTTTGGTTCAGAAATAAGGAAAATAGATAGAGAATAGTAGATTAGTGCCGTGAATGGGAAAACAATATCTGGCAAGGCTTATGAAACGGGATGTGCTCGGCCGCGTCAGATAAGTTTTCCCATTCACAGCACTAACGTATTATTCTATTTATCCCGTCAACACCTACAAATGGCTTTATAAAATAACCCCAGTCATCACACATATTCATACGCAGTGATTAGGTCGTATTAACAGGATATAACAGATGTTTCACGGCACCATGTTTCATGGCACATACGCACTGTGTTGACGGGATAAAATTGTATCACGTAGTTGCTTGTTGTGACCATCATAGACACACACGGGTAGACCAACATATTTGCTTTTAGTTCTATTGAGCAACTATCTAATGATACATTATATAGCTAAATTGTGACGGCATTTCATATCTGTAGGCGTTTGTATATGTTGTGATTGTGGTACATGTAAAAAACGCAATAACATATTATTAAACTAAACTAACACACCCGGCATTAAATATACGCCAGTTGCGAACACAACTATGCACAAAATCCCGTATCGTCCATTGCAGGCTACGGACAATATGGGACTTACGTATCCGCAACTTAACATGCACCCATGACACCCATGAACCGATCGATGAGTTATGTAAACAAACTGGCAACTAACGCGATGACATCATATCCCATATTCAGATATGCATTTGCTGGACAAGATCAGACAAACCTTACAGATGATATGCATACTTCACTTTTTTTTATCTTTTCTTGAATTTTCGAGATCTTTCTTGAATTTTCAAGATGTTTTCTTGAATTTTCAAGATGTTTTCTTGAATTTTCAAGTTCCTTCTTGAATTTTCAAGATATTTTCTTGAAAATTTTCAAGTTCTTTTCTTGAATTTTCAAGATCTTTTCTTGAAAATTCAAGAAAAGATCTTGAAAATTCAAGAAAAGAACTTGAAAATTCAAGAAAACATCTTGAATAAATGGAAATTAAAAAAAAGTGAAGTGGCCCTAATGAGCTTCCGTATATGCACGACCCTTGTCTCCATTTAATGAATCATACATACAACAAACCATATACAATACTATCACAGGGCTCCAGATAAGGAATTAGTAATTGAGTATTGTCACTCCATCATTTCTGAAGCAATTGGGTATTTCAAAATTTTAATTGGGTAAAATAAAATCACACTACTGATGTGTAACATCAACAGACAGCAATTATTGAATAGTTTGCTTCGAAATGAAAACATGTCTTGGTATTTCATTGGAATTGTCTCCTTGGAGACAATTCTAATGAAATTCCAAGATGTTTTTTTTATGGAAAATAAGAAAAATATGCTATGTTTGTGGTCTGTTTATTGTTTTCTGCAGCATGATAAAGGTACCACAATATTTGTATTGCTTTTTGATACTCTACTTCTGATTTCAATTGGGTTTTTGGAAATTTTAATTGGGTATTTAAGCAAATACGCAGCTTATCTGGAGCAATGCTATCATATACAGCACATACGACCACGTGCAACGCTTGACACAGAACAAATACGACACAATACGTGACTAACCACAATACAATACAACACAATATAATATTCCTTTAATCACCCAGTCCATACATGTGGCAACATGAGGTACATAGTTTCAACACGGATTGTGCAAGTTTGGTTCTAACCAGATTAAACCCGGATCTAAATAAAGAAACAGTTGCACATAGCAAATTGCAAACAACGTACACCGTTCCAAGAACTATACTGGTCGGCAGGCCAGTTTTACCCAGTTTGTCAGAACATTCCAGACGTGGTCACCGAACATATGTCTAAGTGACTGGAGAAATGGGGCTTATGGGATGTGTATTTCCAATGTAACCCATGATCAAATAGCGCACTTCTGTAGCCTGATACCGATCTATATTGATTGTAAGGAGCATGGCGGGCGTTTAATTGGTCGAATGGCGAACAGTGCGGATCCAGATCAGACTGTGCGGATGCACATGCTGATCTGGATCTACACTGGTCGCAAAACCCATAATTCCCATTTCTCACAGCCACATAGAGAGGGAACGGTCTATTATCAGCAATCATTAGCGACCATATTTGCCTAACAACCATGGAATGCATTCAACTTAACCCTTGGAGTATATGTCAATTATATTCTTAGTTCTTAGGCAAACTTTGGTAAACAAATCATTGGTTCTTCCGCAAACTTGGGCAAATATAATCTTCAACTAATACCCAACAACCAAGCAAATGTTCAAATAAGAGAAATTGTAACAGTGATTGGTGTTCTTGTACCGACATGTGATATGTGGGACTGTCTCTCTTTGACAACCACACCGATGTTCTGTCTCTGTCTATGTCTCTCCCTCCCTCCCTCCCTCCCTCCCCTCGCTCGCTTGCTCTCTTTGCCCCCCCCCATCTCTCTCTCTCTCTCTCTCTCTCTCTCTCTCTCTCTCTCTCTCTCTCTCTCTCTCTCTCTCTCTCTCTCTCTCTCTCTCTCTCTCTCTCTCTCTCTCTGATTCTCTCTCTCTCTTTCACACTTTCTCTCTCTCTTGCTCTCTATCTTATTCTCTATCTCGCTTGCTCCTCTCTCCCTCTCTCTATTTCTCTCTTCTCTCACTTCTCTTGTTCCCTCTCTCTCTCTCTCTCTCTCTCTCTCTCTCTCTCGTTCCCTCTCTTGTTCCCTCTCTTGGTCCTCCCTCTTGTTCTCTCTCGTGTCCCCCCCCCCCTCTCTCTCTCTCTCTCTCTCTCTCTCTCTCTCTCTCTCTCTCCCTTGTTCCCTCTCTCTTGTTCCCTCTCTCTCTCTCTTGTTCCCTCTCTCTCTCTCTCTTGTTCCCTCTCTCTCTCTCTCTCTTGTCCCTCTCTCTCTCTCTCTCTCTTGTTCCCTCTCTCTCTCTCTCTTGTTCCCTCTCTCTCTCTCTTGTTCCCTCTCTCCCTCGGTGCCGTGGAACATTATTGATATACATGTACTATAAACACGACCTAATCAAAGCGTATGAATATGTGCAGTGGCTGGGGTTATCTTTTTGCATCTTAAAGCCATTTGTAGGTGTTGACGGGATAAATAGAATAGTAGGTTAGTGTCGTGAATAGGAAAACATATCTGGCGCGGCACGGAAACGGGATGTGCTCGGCAGAGCCGAGCCCATCCCGTTTCCTAAGCCTTGCCAGATATGTGTTCCCATTCACGGCACTAACCTACTATTCTCTATATATTCAGGCATATTAAACAAAATTTGTAAAATATTTGCCACGTGACGTAAATTCATATCGGGCAATTGATTGTTTTGTGTCACCACGACGGGGCTCATAGTCATATGAGATTAATTTTCCATATTATAAATTAACTAAACCTATATATAACATATTACAGTAGAGATCCAGAGCAGAATAGATGAACATTATGCAAACATAGATCCCATAATATCCACGCGAAAACCGAAGGAAGCAAATAAATACTATAGAAATACCAATTAGCAAGGTGCATGATCACGTGATTACAACAACAACAACAACGTCGCCCACTCCAAAGTAAGTATTATTTCATATTTTCCTTAATATGCAACGGATTTTGATGAAATATGGCGCAGCAAACGCGTCTTCACGAGCTGCATTTGGTGGTCCAGGGAGTTCGGCACAGACTTATGTCGTTTTTGCGAAGAATCGATTCCCGTGTCGGTAGACACGGAAATCGATTCTTCGCAAAAAAGACAGAAATTTGGGCGAAAATACAAAGACCACCAAATGCAGCTTAACAAGACGCGTTTGATGCGCCATATTTCATCAAAATCCGTTACGTAATAAGGACAATCTTAAAGAATACATACTTTGAATCAGATGGATTCTGGAAGTTTCAGTACTTGTTGTTGTTGTTAGTACCACGTGATCATACACCTTGAATTAGGGGGCAACTGTAATGCACGTTTGCACATTAAAGCTGGGGTCCCACATGCCATGTTATAACACAGGGAGACAGATAGTTTTGTATATTCTGTAGATATGACATTTTCTATAGGAATGAATGGCCTTTTTGTGGAATTTATCGGGGTATAAACTTGGAAAAGTCGCGGGAATACTGGACGAAGGCCGGAAGGCCTCGTCCAGTATTCACGCGACTTTTCCAAGTTTATATCCCCGATAAATTCCACAAAAAGGCCATTCATTCCTTATAATTCCAGCATTTGAAATAAATTCATCAAGAAAATGTGTTTATTTTCAGTTTTCTTAAGAATTATTTTAACTGCGCCTCACGGTTACGGAAAGTAGTTCGGCGTGGGAGTTTACTGGGATATAAATTTTGGACAGAGACTTGCTACGGGCCAATCAAATGTTAGGGAATTGTGTAAATATTTTTGTGCTGGAATTATTGGCAAATAAACATTTATTCACCATTACCCCACATATTGATTGGCATTATTATACATTTTATATCACACGTGAATTTCCACACTGAAATCAGGGGCGACAACCGTGTTTCCTTAAAATGTTAACGGACATTACTATTTATTCTCTGTATTTTGTTTTGATGTGCAATGATCATACTTTGTAATCTGTTGAAAATCTTATGTTTTTCATATGACGCATTTACTTAGCATAAACAATTAAAAATTATCATGCCTCATTTGCATATGAAAATAGCCTGATACCACCGCGAGTCATTATCAGTAAAATAAATATTACTAAATGATTATATCTGTATAAAGGGCACTCGAATATTTTAGAACTGGTGTAATAGTGACACAATTATACACTTAGTTAATTCGTATAAAGACCAGTGTGTGCCTACTGAGTGGGCATGTACATTAAACACAGCAGTATTAAACCCCTCCACTCATATGTAACTGCAATGCATTTTGATATGTTCATTTCACAACCAATCCAATCGTCACAAAAAGATTTTAACAATAGTCCATTTATGGAAATGGGGTATTTTTGTTGTAAAAAATATGAAAATTACTTGCAAAAAGTGCAGATCCTGATGAGACGGCTCGTCACGAGCCGGCTCATCTGGATATACACTGTTTGCCAATACCCCTATACAGACCTGTGATGTTGAAAGGGGTAAGTAGTAGATCATGAAACACAAATAAAATATATTATTAGAATCATTTTGTTATAGATGATAATGAACAATGTATGACACATTGCCTCCACAGGCATTCGGCGTGTTTCGGCTTTCATCGTATAACTATATACAGCGCCATACGAAAACCGGGCTTAGGCATAATGACAACGTCATGAAAAGCGGTAAACGACGATTCCAATTGTCTAACGTCGCCGTAAAAGTTTATATTGTGCCCTCCCATTTACGTTTATTGATGTCAGTTAACATTAAGTGTGAACAGAAAACGGAAAATGATAACTTACTGAAACTTTCACTAACATGAGACGCGATGCCTCAGTACACATATTATGACGTCATGACGTGACATCGAGCACTTGTGACGTCATTGAACGTGAGTCCATGATTGACGTTATGGCCGTGGTGTCGTGATACAATATTATAGCAAGGATACTTGCACGAGTTCCTCGCAACATCAATGACTTACAAATGCTTGAAGAGCTGTACATTGTCGCCAAACTGTCGTTCTTTGACATTGTCACTCTTTTTCGTCGGTTATCCTCATGAATTCAAAATGGTGAACGCACAATTTAACTGGCTACATATCAGCGATGTCTTCACTTACACTGCACTTTGATTCCTAAATAAACATAAATATGAACCTAGTGTATGCCAACGATATTACCATCTATTATCTTGGTAAATTGAGACTTTTGAACAATTATAACCAGTACTTAGCGAATGATATGCCATTTAATGCCACTCATTTTATCATAAACGGAGGTAGACACGCAGCTATATAATGACATATATACCCGGGGGTTGTATTGAATTTGGCAAAACACATGCATCAAAATCTCTCTAATAGATTCAGAATCAGTTATTTCAATGCAGCTTCTTGATTGTTTGTGGTGTATAAGCAATACATAATGCACAAACCACACAGTGAGGTCGGTGGAGTTTTCGAAAATTCTTGAACTTAATTGGGGATTTGATGATCATAAACTTGCTTTTCGCATGATTTGTAGTATCAATCGGTTTAGCACTTGACTGCATAATAATGTATAGCAGGTGATGGTAATGCGATCCTCAAGAAAGACACACGGCGACAATTATAAGGTATCACGCTACAAAATCTGTCCAACGTCGTGTTTTGTCACAAAGTTAATGTTATAAGCGGCCTACTGCAGATGTATACGTGCAATGTATACAAACAAATACTCCATTTGCAGCAATTCCGTACACATCCTTATGATATAATATATTGGAATGGAAAACAATTATCGTGAACATTACGTGTAGGCACAATCATATGATCCGGCGACGAAGGGTGGGGATTGGGGATTCGGGGACAAGCGCCCCTTGGGAATATAGTTCATCCCTGAATACCAATCGGTGTGTCTGAAATGTATTTCATATTGAAATGAAAAGAAAAAGAAATTGAAAGTTTGTACGTGATCGTTTTATCACTTCTTTCTATTTGTGTTGTTCTGTAGTAATTAAAATAACACCACTTTATCATGATATGAAAGTCATCTAAAATGAGCTTCCAGCTGTGGCGGATTTATATGGGGGATGGACATCCCATATTCATAACCTGCAACTGCAACATCCAATTATGTATTATATTTACGCGGTTTGGGTTATAATCCCGCGGGAAGATTTGCAAGCACAATATGTACATAAATAATATGTACATAAAGTTGTACGGTCACTCGTGCTAATGTTGAAACTGTCACCGATCATCGCGGATAGGTTGCTTGTAAGAATTTTCGATTTCTAGTGTTGGTTGAATAACCAGTATTATTATGCTGCAACATCCATATGCCTTGGGTTAACTGAAAAGTCACATCCATGATGATTGATACATGCTTCATCGATTTCATATGCACAACTCATCATTAATATATCATGGGCAATTTTATCGTTACCAACACAACGTCATCACGCGATATGGGGCCCGACGTCAAAATGACCATATGTTAATGTTATGCTCCATATTGTGCAATGGAAGAAGAACATGTCCATGCTTTCATTCGTGTTCGCACAATGGGTTATTATATTTGAAAATAAACGGTATAACATATTTTTTTATACTACATGCACTTCCGACAGCTAAGTCAGGCAATGCAATTCACCTTTGTTCAAACATACCACCTGAAATACCAGCAGTAACATTATTCACTGCTGACGTTGTCGAAGTGGATTCCCTTTATGCGGATGCTCGTGTACGGTATTACAAATGAAATCACATGGGAGGACTGAAGAACGCTTCAATCGACGATATTTGATAATACATGTAGATTCATCCACTGTAACCACTTAATTGGAAAAAGGTACAGATGTCATTTCAACTATCCTAAAACTCGAGAGAAATTGGTAACTCGGCTGGCCTTCTGCTACATGTTCACCATCATCGGGATCCATCTAGCCATACGTCTCCTCATATTTAAATATTTTTAATCACTCAATGAGTTCAACCGATCTGTCATTTCACGAAAAGTGGTCAGTCGACCAATACTTTTACTTTGGGTCACATCGTCTGACGACGTCACTTTTTTACGACCATGTTTGGCCTAGCCTTTCGCGCCTTCATGTCCATTGTCTATCCGACTGTATCGTTCGTATATTGTCATTACGTTACTTGGGCCGCAATCCAAAACATGACGTTTGTTTAGCAACTGCAACACGAGCTATGAACAGTATTGTCATACTTTGTCTTGGCTTAATAGGAGACACTTGGCCAGGGTACAATATATCCAAATTCGGTTGACATGCGATAAAAGATGACAAATCTATAGGACATGTCCGTGTATTTTATCAACACCATTTGTATACGTCGTTGATAAAAACGTCGTAATTTCGACGTCATTGATCTAAAACGTCATATAAGTTTTTACCACGCGTCATAAAAATACTTCTAAGATTAAAAATAATTGGGATACATTGATATTTTTTGCGGCATAAAGATGTACAATTCGGAATACGCGAACATGTAAAAACTGAAAAGTTTGTCATTAAGCCCGATTTTCGCACGGCGCGGCTCATATATATATATCTTTATATGAACAAGGCTTCGTATCATAACAAAATAACGTTTTAAAATTGTAACGTTCTATGCATTCTATGTATTTCTGCAGGTTGACGATAATTCTCAAATTCAAATGATCATATGAACTTGCCACTACAATACAATACAATATTTCGAATATCGCTTTTTACGGACTTACATGACCGGGCACAATTCACAGTGTTTGATAGGACTATAATAAATCAGGATGTTCGATAAAAAGGTGCATGATCACGTGGTTACAACAAAAACAACGTCGCCCACTCCAAATTAAGTATTATTATTAGCAATGGATTTTGATGAAATATGGCGCAGCAAACGAGTCTTCGTGAGATGCATTTGATGGTCCAGCGAGTTTGGCGAGTTTGGCACAGACGTATGTCGTTTTTGCGAAGAATCGATTACCGTGTCTCCGACACGGAAATCGATTCTTCGCAAAAACGACAGAAGCTTGGGCGAAAATACCACAAAATGCAGCTTAACAAGACGCGTTTGATGCGCCATATTTCATCAAAATCCGTTACGTAATAAGGACAATATAAAAGAATACGTACTTTCAATCTGATGGATTCTGGAAGTTTCAGTACTTGTTGTTGTTGTTAGTACCACGTGATCATACACCTTGGATAAGGCTGACACAAATTAAACGTCAATAAACGATCGATAAGTTCTTCATAGAAACAAGGTAACTCGGACCTTTTATTCTCATATTGCTTTTCGGATTGACGTCACGCAGGTTTGGAATTCGATTCACAGCCATGAATTTCATCTGATCATGGCAGTTGAGACCAGTTCATGTATATCAATCTGATCATGGCAGTTGAGACCAGTGCATGTATATCAATCTGATCATGGCAGTTGAGACCAGTGCATGTATATCAATCTGATCATGGAAGTTGAGACCAGTGCATGTATATCAATCTGATCATGCAGTGCATGTATATCAATCTGATCATGGCAGTTGAGACCAGTGCATGTATATCAATCTGATCATGGAAGTTGAGACCAGTGCATGTATATCAATCTGATCATGGCAGTTGAGACCAGTGCATGTATATCAATCTGATCATGGCAGTTGAGACCAGTGCATGTATATCAATCTGATCATGGCAGTTGAAACCAGTGCATGTATATCAATCTGATCATGGCAGTTGAGACCAGTGCATGTATATCAATCTGATCAGAATATGTCAGCACGTGCTAAGCGTGTAATACAATTGTGGCCGTAACTGGAGACATGTGGCTTATGTGATTTGCGGCCAGTGTAGCTCCTGATCAAATCCGACACTCCTGTAGCCTGATAAGGATCTACATGTACATTGCTTGTTAGAAGCATGACGGGTGCTGCATTGATGGAATAGCGAACCGTGCAGATGGTGATAAGACTGTGCGGATGCACAGGCTTATATCGATATACACTCATCGTAAAACCAGTAAGCCACATTTCCATTATTGTTATTTCATTGTTTTGTAAGAGACATATACGAAAAATAAATCCTTGTTTTTTCTGATACCATGGCTTTTTGTAAATATGTATGACCTTGAAACTTGCCATCCCTAGTAAGAGTCTTTCACTGCCTAACGAATCAGAAGCAAGACTGGTCACATGTCATAACCCCCGTGTAGTATCCACCTACCCATGAAATACATAGCTGTACGATGTAAATAAGTCATATGTGTTCATCAATGAAGCAAACACTTTCCGGTGAAATATCAGTAGTGCCAAAACTGTCGTATGTTGCAAATACCAATACACATTTATTATCGTTGGCAGTCTAAACAACAGATTACCGTTCTTGGTGGGGTAAGTAATAAACAGAATATTCATATGTTGACAACGATATAAGACATAACATATGTTAATCTCGTGGTGTGAAAAGTCCATATTCACACCACGAGATGAATAATCTTATTCGTTGAAAAAAATATGAATATCACATATTTCTTCAGTAATGGTCACACATGAGTGTTTCTTGTTTGGTAAGAATCTTTGAAATTGTCGACTAACTACAGTTAACAGTTTATTCTCCATATATCACATGCACTCACACTCAGCCCTTTTCACGGTCTCACATGCCGACATCGTGCGATAGGAGAATGAACTAGTTAGGTTAAATTAACCGCGTCATTGCCTCCTTAATTTAATGCACATAGTTCGACTGTATATTAGTAAATTCGGAAACAAACGGGCCAACGGTCATTGACCTAACACTGTTGGGCTCAAATGCCCGGGTTTGGAAGGTCCTCAAGCCAATTCCTACCCTTAAATATAAGCTAAAGAAAGAAAACATTAACAGTTTGAGTTGGAATTCAGTCGACGGTGCATCTGAGACAAAGTACCTACGCACTGTATGTGTTGATTGGCGAATTCCCAATACCGTACGTACATCAGTTGACTTCCATTCGATCGGATAGCCATTGGAAGTTGATTTTCTATAAGATGGAAACGGCCATATACTCCATCGATCAGTAATAACAATTCCGTGCTTCGACTGTTAAATGGACAATATTACCAGGCAGGCGCTGGGGGTCTAATGCTTTATACAACCACACGCAGCGAATTGTGATCCATTGCAAGGAATGAAACGTGCATTAACCCTTACCCTGCTGAATGAAATGTTGTCGTCTGCTGTTTATGTTTTATTTTCGATTTTTCTCATCAAAAACATGGTTTGACAGCACTTTAGAATCATTTCCATTGGAAATGATTCTAAAGTGCTGTCAAAACATGTTTTTATTGAGAAACAGGGAAAAAATATAGCAACAGTAGACGACAGTTTTCGCGATCAGCAGGCTAAGGGTTAAAGTCCCTACGTGTACATGTAGACCCATCTGGGGCCCGTTTCACTAAACTTCGTACGACTAAAATGTTCGTAAGTACAAATTTGGAATCGTCTGGAAATTTCAATTGATGGATTTACATTTATTGAGCATATGCTCAATAAATGTAAATCCAATAATTGTTTACAAGAAAACAGTGTTAAAGTGAAATTTACAGACTATCATAAGTTTGCACTTACGAACATTTTAGTTGTAAGTAGTTTAGTGAAACGGCCCCCAGGACTAAAGCACATTTGATAGTAAATTCTACTTGAAAGACATTATATATGGTAATGTTTTTTCAGCAATAGGCCTACTGGCCCTTGCGCATACAATATAATACAACAAAATATTTATCACAATACTTATTTATCATAAAACGAACAGTTGACAAACTAGTATAATAGAGTGATCACGTTATGTGTAGATGTAGTTTCAAATTCGACACATTTTGTGATGTATTGTAGTATGAAACGTTTAGCTTAGGTTTCACACTTACGCCTATTATACTTGGATACGTATTCATTCATGATACCAATATATCATACATTCTACCCAGAGCTTCAGATAAGCTGCGTATTTGATTAAATACCCATGGCAATTAAAATTGCCAACAACCCAATTGAAATCAGAAGTAGCGAGTATCAAAAAGCAATAACAATTATGTGGTACCTTTATTATGCTGCAGAAAACAATAAACATACCACAAATATAGCATATTTTTCTTATTTTCCATAAAAACACATCTTGGTATTTCATTAGAATTGTATCCAAGGAGACCATTCTAATGAAATACCAAGACATGTTTTCATTTCGAAGCAAACTATTCAATACATGTAGTTTCACATTCGACACGTTCTGTGATGTATTGTAGTATGAAACGTCCAGCTTAGTTTTCACACTATTATAGTTGAATACGTATTCATTGATGATACCAATATATAATCATACATTGTACCATTATTAACTTGTATATCAATAACTGAATCGATGCACTGACCGATATAGGCAACAAGAGTGACGAATATAAACGTGACAGACCGTGACAAAAACGGAAAGTGTTGACCAGCGTACAGTGGGGTCAGCGTGCAAGTGCACACACGAACGAACACGACAGGTTCAACCTGTCGTGTTCGTTCGTGTGTGCACTTACACGCTGACCACACTGTAGCTCATGTTCATTTAACAGAGAGCATGAGACACCTAAAGTGTTGGTTAGAAATACCAGGTACGTTTCACAGGTTAAATTTTGAAAGTGTCTACCAAGACTACTGGTAGTCCAGTAGCATATTTCACCAACATTGCAAAGTATACTTATCTAGCAAAGTATACTTTGAGGGAGACATTTTCAATTTAAGGATACATTTATTAATTTTTATTATACTGAATTTATTACATTATCACAGCCATTTTGGCTGTGATAATGTAATACATTCAGTATAATAATTCTGCATACTTTTAATCATCAAATATGTGCAGTGGTTAGTTCTATATGAAATAATGCATTTTGGAAAAAATAAATGATTACTCCCTCAACGTATACTTTGCTAGATAAGTATACTTTGCAATATTGATGCAATCGGCTACTGGTAAGTTCATGTTGATCCAGCAATACAATGCCACTTATACCATTTTGTCATGGCGGTGAAAAAATGGTCAGTGATTTTCTGAGACGTATATGTCTAGTACCACAGGCATTCGACGTGTTTCGGCCTTCATCGGTATAACTCTATATATATGAACAAGGCTTCTAACTTTGGTCGGACACGACCTCGTATCATAACACATTCCGCGATTTTATGAACGCTAATGCTAATATTTTGGCGGAAAGTGCACATGTTCATTTGAGAATTAGTGTTATCTTCCTAAAATAATATATATATATATATATATATATATAGATATATATATATATATATATATATATTATACTGTGTCTAGTACTAACTATTATGACTGTCCACTTCAGATAAGCGAGTTGTACACGATAATTCATAACAACAATACTCTTCAAATGTCGGGAAAATAAAAATTGGGTACTGTACATATCGGTTAATTTATATCCCTCAAGTGATGTACCGATATAGTAAATTGTTGTATGCAATTGATCCAGGGCTCCAGATAAGCTGCGTATTTGCTTAAATACCCAATTAAAATTGCCAAAAAATCCAATTGAAATCAGAAGTAGAGAGTATCAAAAAGCAATACATATTTTGTGGTACCTTTATCATGCTGCAGAAAACAATAAACAGACCACAAATATAGCATATTTTTCTTATTTTCCATGAAAACACATCTTGGTATTTCATTAGAATTGTCTCCAAGGGGACAATTCTAATGAAATGCCAAGCCATGTTTTCATTTCGAAGCAAACTATTCAATACTTGCTGTGTGTTGATGTGTCAACAGTAGTGTGATTTAATTTACTCAATTAATATTTTGAAAATACCCATTGCTTCAGAAATGATGGAGTGACAATACTCAATTACTAATTCCTTATCTGGAGCCCTGTGATTCACGATCATATAAACCTATTAATAAATCCACCCACGCCCATTGAATCGGTCAGTGGAAATGAACCTGAAAGGAATGGGATGGGGTTTAACGTCCCAGCAACAGTTAAGGTCATATACTGACGGGACTACAGTCTCATCCGACAGACCAGTGGGATGGATATATAGAGAATATTAGTATAGTGTCATGAACGTGAATAAATATCTGTCGAGGCTGAGAAATCAGGATGGGCGAGGCTTGCCGAGCACATCCTGATTTCGAGCCGAGTCAGATATTTATTCACGTTCATGACACTATAATAATATTCTATTTATCCCGTTAACCACATCAAAGTTGTTCAAATGTCTCTAAAAAATGCATTTGTGGCCTCATAAGTTTGTCTTCTGAAGCGACAAGATTATCGTGTTACGTCATTCACATAATGACGTAACGTCGTACATAATGACGTATCTACTAGACGTGAACGAGAAAAAATACACGTACCTGCTTTTCACGTCTAGTAGCGACATAGTTGACGGGATAAAATACTATTAACGTATTGTTATGGTAGGTTTTGAACTCACAACCTTCATTATTGAAGTCCTGTATTCTACCCCTCAGCCACAGCCCATCCTTGAAGGGGTCAATGGAAGAAGGGGCTAAGTCCCATAGTCCATAGGGACTTAGCCCCTTCATCCACCGACCCTTTAGTTTTGAGTAGTACTGGTCTGTAGGAGTTGGTAAGGGGATAAGATCTACGCCGATCAGAAATGGATGAAATAACTCCGGGTGTGTCAGATCGTGGTCAAATTATCGTATAGTACATGGACACCGTAGTAGACATTACTGGCACACACGCGGTTGTCCAGCAAATATATGAAATGGTGTTAACTGAAGATTACACGGAAATAGTTTACAAATGAAAACAATCATGTTCTTGAAAATCACACTCAACCTCACACTTACACTACACCGCCCACAGAATGCGTCTACAAGATATTTCGCATACTCATGTTATGTGTATTACTGGTAGCGTAGACGAGAGAGGGCTTCTGTTGTCTATTGTTTCAACATTTAGTTTTCTATAATCTATGCGGTACTTGCTAAAAACGCACGAAAACAGCAACACAGGGTCAGTGTACAATTCTCACATTTAGAGCGCTGACAAACACATGACCCTAAAGTATTTGCGACCAGTGTAGAACCATATCGATATGGACACTCGGTACTAAATTATGGCATTATGTGTTCCTTGACAGCGTTTATATGTGGACCTGACTGTACAGACCGATCTTTGACTCGCCCGCCACAAACGCTGCAATGCCCAATTTACAGCTGGTATATTAACTCTTTGCATGCTGGGAAACTTGTGAAATAGTTCAAAAATAGCGGGAAAAAAAACATCATAATTTTCTTTTCTTTTATTTCTCCTTGTAAATATCATAAATATGTCTTGGAATTTCATTAGAATTGAGTCTTCACACTGAGGACTCAATTCTAATGAAATGTCAAGACATGTTTACAGAGAGAAATAAAAAATATACTCCTAATTTGTTTGGCGGATATTTTCACCGCTAGCATTCAAAGAGTTAAGCGAATGTAACGACTGTGCCGTATAACTCGTATGTACCGGACTATAGATTTATATTGTCATTATTCAGGCACGAATATTTGTTTAGTTCCACTACAAACGCAGCTGTGTTAATTACCACGAATTATCAATCGTGACCTTGAAGCAATACTACACTGACAACACCACTATTTATTTAATAGTTAAGGGTGGGAATTGGCTCGATGACCTTCCATACCCGGACATATAGGTCCAAAAAGGCCGAATTTTGAAGTGTTTTATGTGATATATGCTTGTGCAGGGTGGACAGATGTGTATAAATGTGTGCCGAAATGGGACACTGCTTAGGTCCAATACGGTCAATAGTACAACACCACTAGATATATACATGTATACATATATATTTTTATACTACACTCTATTATCACAAAAACACTAAATGCAGGAGAGAAACTATACTGCGCTTTTATAGATTTTGAAAAAGCTTTTGACAAAATTGACAGGAATTTTTTATGGGCTAAACTACTATCCGAAAATGTCAGTTCCAAAATGGTAAACACTCTAAAATCAATGTATGCTATAGTAAAGTCTTGTATACGATATAATTCGGTAAAATCTGATTTTTTTGACTCGCACATGGGCGTAAAGCAGGGGGATCCTGGGTCAGCTCTGATGTTCATGATGTTTATAAACGATATCTCGCATAATATTAACACAGATATGGAGGGTATATTCTCTAGCAATGAGCTGACGCTGTTCCTCATACTTTACGCCGATGACCAAGTACTTTTCGCAAAAAAACCCGAAACACTACAATCAATGCTAAATGATGTAGGTCAATACTGCCAAACATGGGGCCTCAAAATTAATACCACCAAAACCAAAACAATGATTTTCGAAAAAGGTAGACATACACGGTTCGATTTCCATCTGGGGAACACTATATTAGAAACAGTCACCACATTTAAGTACCTTGGAATTCACCTGTTTAAAAACGGGAATTGGTTTAGAACTCAAAAATTAATTGCACAACACGCTTCACTAGCACTTCACAATTTATTCAAAATTCTAAACGAAACAGAGCTAAACACCACAGAAAAATGTAAATTATTCGACAGTCTAGTGCTTTCACGATTAAATTATGGGTCAGAAATATGGGGAATGCATGATGGGAAAAACATAGAATTAATACACACTAAATTTTGCAGAAGAGTTTTGGGAGTTAAGAAATCAACAAATTTGGAGGGACTTTATGGGGAATTAGGTAGGGTACCGCTACATATCAATCGTAAACTAAACATGCTTAAATACTGGATCAAAATACTCAAACTGGGCCACACGTCTTTACCAGCACAGGCATATACAATGTTAAAAATAGATGCAGACCAAAATATTTCATATAATGGGACTAACTGGGCATATCAAATTAAACAACTTCTATATACACACGGGTTGGCAAATTTATGGATTCACAAACTGAAATTGACATATCTTTCATAAGCATCAAACAGCGTATACTCGACACATACCACCAAACATGGCACGCACACATTACCCAATCGAATAGACTAGAATCATACGTCCGTTTTAAACACGAATTTGGCCTCGAAACATATCTAGATAACATAAATGAAAGTAAATATCGCACCGCATTAAGCCGATTCAGACTATCATCTCATAAATTAGCAATAGAGCAGGGACGATATACAAATACACCACGAAACGAACGAATATGCACCCACTGCACCCAAAACGTAATTGAAAACGAATACCATGTACTTCTCGTATGTCCACTATACCGCGAACTAAGAAAAAAATATTTTAAACCGTATTATTGTAGATGGCCCACTGTACGCAAATTCAATTCACTAATGTCATCACAATCAAAACCCGTTCTTATAAATCTTTCGAAATATATTTACTTCGCGATGAATCTACGAAACTAAAACACAAGACCTAAATTACTGCATACAAGCGGCATACTCACTATAAACTTCAAATGGGAGGATTCAAATGAACCGCGAATCATATGGATAAACAAAAAATACACGCCACTGGACATATGCCGCTGTATGCGGCTAACTAAATCTACCTGCATTGGGACGATTATAATTACCCGCATACCGCACATCACATATTTAAACTCCATATTCGCTAACATAGAATGCTACCTGTATGCACTAAAATAGATAACCGGACCATGATTGCTGGTGTGTGGGTCGTGTCGTGGCAAAACCGGCGTACCGGCTTGGTGCGGTGGTGCCGGTTTTGACAGGACATGACACATACATCACAATTAAGTTCATTTACTAATGCTATAATGCTTCCAGAAAATTCACGCCATGTATATCATTATCCGATAATCTGTATGAACCAATCCAGGAAACCATGTTTTTCACCACCATAAACAAGAAATATGTAGGCTATAAGCATGTATATGTTTAATGCTGAATAAAATATTTGTATTTGTATTTGTATATATAGGGCAACATGCAGTTGTTTATAAATAAATCGCGATACAATGTCATTAGGGTTTTCCTTTTTAATTGATTGCTATATTTTTAATTTAATTTAATTTAATGATGTAATGATGAGTAATAGTTCATCCACTTGCAAGTAACTTGCAAATGATTTGGTGCATATAATACTTCCATCAATAAATCATTAAACCATTTGTAGTACTTAAATCGGCATTACAATACTGCGTATTAAAGGATATGCTTGACAATTTAAGCCCCAAGACAGCTTGAATAGGCAAATTGACAAATTATATCAAATTAGTATTACAATGTGTTCCTTGAATGAATTGCCATGCTTGTGTCTTTTGATATCAAAGAAATCAGACAAGGCTATTATAGGAAACGCATTCCATTTGATCAGGTAACGTTGTGCACTACATATTTACCAAATAATTATGGCGTGGGCTTCGCTGAAAAGAATACAAAGTAGATTGCATTCCGTTATTACACTGACATCATTCGGTAACGCCATGATTATGACGTCGTTTGACAAATGAGCCGTCAGTTTTCATTCAGATATCCGTATCTAATAAATACAGGATATGGCAATTTGCTTTCAGTCAAATCCTGCTACCTGATAAATACGACACACAGGTGCACTAGCTACTTTATTAACATAATGTAACAATACTTGTGTAGTCTCCTAATCAATGCAATTATAAATGCCGATACAATCTTTACTGTAGGCCAACTGGAAAACAGCCAAACCAACTACACAGTCAACGAGGTTCAATACTTAAATTTCTGATAAAGTAATAAAGGTATATTAATGACTCATCGTGGTATAAACACCATTTATATGTCAAAGTTGAAACAGATTTCATAGTCTTTTAAGTATGCCGCTGCCAATGTGCATATACAGGGGCGTCAGAATCATCATAAGATTTGTCCGGCGAAGGTAGGTGTGTGTGTGTGTGAGGGGGGGGGGGGACTACAGGGTCTCCCCCTCCCACCTACCCCTCCCCTCCCCCTCCCCCCTTCCAAACTGCATGTTGTTTGCAATCAGTTGAACCGGCTCGTCAAGACGGTTCAACTGAGTGGTAACAACATAATCTTTTTTGTGAGAAATGATAAAAGTTGCTAGATCTAGATATACGTGTAACTAGAACGAGATCTAGCCGACACGAAAAACAAAACTAATATTAGTTACCAATGTTCGTCGCTGTGTTTTGTATAATTATACGAATTCTAAATATTTCAATAAAAAATAATATTTTGGGTCTGAATTATTGGTCCGTCAATTCGGGCCTGTTACGACGCCCCTGCATATAGCATAGTACATGCTATAATATACAAGCGTAATTTGATATCAATTACAGGCCCGTAGCCAGACCTGTTTAAAGGGGGGGGGGTCGTTTCGAAGGCCGAAGGGGCCCGAGATATCTAGGGGGTCTAAAAAAGTGGACCTCGAGGCTAAAAAAGTGGACCTCGAGGCTGGGCGGGGGGTCGTCCGACCGCTCCGACCCCCCTGACTACGGGCCTGATTTATATATAATAGTTAGGGTGGAAACGAGTAGGAATTCTGGAGCTTCTTATTTGGTCGTCGCTCAGGTACGTTATGTGGAAATGGCCACACACTTTACCTGGTGCACCTTTGTTACTTAGATATCAATGTTTGCCTAGAAATTGCCTTTATTTGCCTACAGAAATAACATACACAGTCCATGCTGATACGGCGTGTTTTCCAGTCTGATACTGAAACTTCTAGTATGATACTGCCATTTCTAGTCTGATGCCATCGTTACTAGTCTGATACCGCCGTTTCCAGTCCGATACCACGTCTCGCGCGCGTATTAAACCAGTTCCTTTGGGCATGCGCATTGCGTATGTTTACTTTATCGGCTGCGTAAATTTTCACAGATGCCGGGAATTTAAATTTGTAGGCTCTGTATTTCATCATTCAATCATGGATAACGGTATAGATTTTAATATAGGATTATCACAACTGCCGGATGATTGATATTGAAATTGATATCTAAGTAATCTAAGTCATAAAGACGTTAATACGTGTCTTGTTTGATATCGGCATAGGTATCGTCCCTCGGTAACTTGGTATCAGCCTTCGACCTTCGGCTGATACCAAGTTACCGAGGGACTATACCTTCGGTCGAAGGCTGATACCAAGTTACCGAAGGACGATACCTAGGCCGATATCAAACAAGCCACGTATTAACCTCTAAATAAATAAATGTATCCTCCGTCGTTGGATGTTCTGTGGGATGTTCTACTATAGATGTTTCAAACCATTAATAACCCTGTTTAATTTAAATGTGCATTAGGAACATACGATTCCGATTTAAGACAGAGATAAGTTCGCACATTTAATGAATTGCATCACATTTATGGCTGTGACTTGAGAAATGGGGCTCATGGGATTTTGCCACCAGTGTAGATCCAGATCAGCATGTGCATCCGCACAGTCTGATCAGGATCTGCACTGTTCGCCATTCCATCTATGAACCACCCGTCATGCTTTTAACTTCTAATTTACATGTACATCGTTATCAGGCTACAGGAGTGTGCTATTTGATCAGAAGCTACACTGGTCACAAATCCCATAAGCCCTATTTTTCCCGCGACAGTCACATTTATGTTGCATAATTGTCTCGCCTGGTATCCTAGGGACAATACTATAGACTCCAATTTAAATCATAGCCATAAATATAGCAATAATAACATTACCTCCTGGATACAAAAGTCTGTGTTGAAAAAACAAATATGCACAATTAACCCTTTCAACACCACAGGCCTGTATAGTGGTATTAGCAAAAAGTGTAGATTCAGATGAGCCAGCTCGTCACGAGCTGTCTCATCAGGATCTGCACGTTTTGCAAGTAATTTTCATATATTTTTTTAGCAAATACACCCGTTTTCATACATGGACTAGTCTGAAAATCATTTTGTGATGGTTGGATTGGTTGCAAAATTAACATATCAAAATACATTCCAGTTACTTTAAGGTACATGCCCACTCAATAGGCACACACACTGTTCTTTATATCAGAGACATCATCCAACAGTTTTTCTGGCAAAATAAACATTCATTCACCATTACCCCACGTATTGATTGGCATTATTATGCAATTTATATCAGATGTACATTTCCACACTGATATCAGGGTCGATAACAGTTCTTCCTTAAAATGTTAACGGACATTAATAGTTATTATCTGTATGTATTGTTTGATGTGCAATGATCATACTTTATAATCTGTCGAAAATATTATTTTTTCCGGGGACGCATTTAATTAATATAAATAATTTAAAAATAGCATGCCTCATTTGCATATGAAAGTAGCCTAAAACCACCGTGAGTCACTATCAGTAAAATAAATATTACTAAATTATTATATTTGTATAGCGGGCACTCGTAAATTTTAGAACTGGTGGAATAGTGACACAATTATACACTTATTTAATTCCTATACAGAGCAGTATGTGCCTACTGAGTGGGCATGTACCTTTAAGGGTGAAATGGTCAAGGTAACAGTGTAATTTGTACAATCTGAATATATTATGACTGCATATCCGCACTGCCATTCGGTACACTCTTTTTAGTGAAATGTGTTGTCAATATTGAGTGCATGGCACACATTTGATTCAGTTAAAAACAAGATGTAATTAATAAACGAATAGCGTGATGCATACACGCACATCCGCGTAGCCATTGATTTGTATTATGGAACTTAAAAACTAATTTCTAAAACAGAGAATGCCCATTCCGATAGACTGTCAGAGTTCATCAATCATTATAACTTGCAAATTACGTCATCAATGCAGGCCGGTGAATATGAAATACGTAGACATATGAATTGATTTTATTTCATAAAATGGGCGCTCGCATTGTATTAACCTGTTGTAATAAAAAACATAATACATTAGTGCATCATACTGTAATAAATATGCAAATTAGCTAGTTACAGAAAACTGTAGCCTATTTCACCAACATTTCAAAGTATACTTATCTAGCAAAGTATACTTTGAGGGAGAAATTTTCAATTTTAGGATAAATTAATTATTTTTTATTATACTGAATTTATTACATTATCACAGCCAAAATGGCTGTGATAATGTAATACATTCAGTATAATAATTCTGCATACTTTTAATCATCAGATATATGCAGTCATTATGACATAATGCATTTCGGGAAAAATAAATGATTACTCCCTCAGAGTATACTTTGCTAGATAAGTATACTTTGCAATGTTGGTGAAATAGGCTTCAGGTTTGGTGACCAGTGTAGGTTCAATATATTATGCAATAAATATAATAGAACATTTGTGATCATTTAATATGGTATTTAGTTGACAAAGTTCCTAAGAAAATTCGACATAGTATCGTTTCTTATTAAATCAGTAAACTCGTTTAATAAATATCATATTAAATCACCATTCACTCTGTCTCATGTGATATCCTCTCTCTATATATTAGGTTGTCAGGTAACTGGCCATGCCTTGGCCGAATACATACTGACTGATAACACATTTACGTATCCTGGATTGACTATAAACGCATGTCCGTCTCACAACTCGACCTTTCGCTGACAGTCCATGGGGCCGTTTCACTAAATTTCGTACGACTAAGATGTTCGACAGTGCAAATTTAGGATCGTCTATAAATTTCAATTGATGGATTTACATTTATTGAGCATAGGCTGCATATGCAGCCTATGCTCAATAAATGTAAATCCAATAATTGTTTACAAGAAAACATTGTTAATGTGAAATTTACAGAATATCATAATTTTACACTTACGAACATTTTAGTCGTACGAAGTTCAGTGAAACGGGCCCCATATGTCCAATGTGTGGTGGAACGGCGTTACGGTTAAACCGAATGACGTATGCCTAATTACAAGTCCGGGTCACTGTCAAGGAAAACCATGTTGTAATTGCTTATCCTGCAGCACAAAACGTCATCTGACAAAAAGTAATACCAGACTGGTCTCTTTTGGCATAAAGTTCACTACTCGGAAACAGTAGGAAATCTTCGGTGAGCCTCGGAATATTTTCGCGTTTCTTAGCATTGCATGATAAACTTGATACAGTGGAACCTCTCTAAACCGGACACCCTGACAGGTCCCCTATGTGTCTGGTTTCGAGTGGATGCGCTGTAGTTCAGGCATATGACCATCAAAATACAATGTTCGTGTACATTCCAACCCTGAACAAACATTAGCAATGTAAACAGATGCCAGGGAAACCCGTCTAATCAATGCATTGTGATTCCCTGGGTATCCACTGTATCAAGTACTACTGTCTGTTCCACGTTTTGCTGCCGACGAACTTCTGGCTACTAAACATATTAAATCTAATAACAAAAAAGTTACCCTTCCCAAAAAAAATTATTTGATGGAATATTGATTTTATTGCGAAAAAACGATGTTCCTATAGGAATTTCACATGGGGGCTAAAAATCTATTTTTTATTTGTGGACCGATTTTCAAAATCTAACTTGTTTTCTTAGTTACATCATCTTCATGCTATCTCGCCAGGTTTCGGAGTCAATTTCCAATTTTTTTCCTTCAGGATCAAAAAACGAAAAGTTTTGGAAATTGACTCCCCATATTAAATTCCCATTGGAAAATCGTGTTTTCGCAATAAAATCAATATTTGATGGAATTTCATCAAATAATTTTTTTTGGGAGGATGACTTTTTTGTTATTGATGAAAAATTATTTAATTTTAAATAGTTTTTAGATTTAATGTGTTTAATGGCCAAATGTTCGTCGGCAGCAAAACGTGGAACAGACAGTCGGCGAAGCCTGGTATTCTATTCTATATATACAATGATGCTTTGTTGTATGAGGGTGAGGGATCGGATATAATTAGTGAGTGACAGCGACAGGCCCGTCCCGTCGTGGGGGGGGGGGGGGGGGGGTCGGAGCGGTCGGACGACCCCCCCCCCCCCGCCCAGCCTCAATTAGTAATTGAGTATTTTCACTCCCTCATTTCTGAAGCAATTGGGTATTTCAAAATTGTAATTGGGTAAAATAAAATCACACTACTGTTTACACATCAACAGACAGCAAGTATTGAATAGTTTGCTTCGAAATGAAAACATGTCTTGGTATTTCATTAGAATTGTCTCCTTGGAGACAATTCTAATGAAATACCAAGATATGTCTTCATGGAAAATAAGAAAAATATGCTATATTTGTGGTCTGTTTATTATTTTCTGCAAAATTACTTGTTATTGCTTTTTGATACTCGCTACTTCTGATTTCAATTGGGTTTTTGGCAATTTTAATTGGGTATTTAAGCAAATACGCAGCTTATCTGGAGCTCTGCACGTACCGGTAATATAGCTAGCGTACATCCCACCACGGCTCGCAGGCACGACAGAAGCGACGTATATGTGGCTGTGACGGGAGAAATGGGGCTTACGGGATTTGTCACCAGTGTAGCTCCTGATCAAATAACACACTCCGTTAACCTGATAACAAGCTACGTTGCTTGTTCGAAGCATGTCAGGTGTTTCATTGATGGAATGGCGAACAGAGCAGATCCTGATCAGACTGTGGCTGATCTGGATCTACGCTGGTCGCAAAGTTCGCCAGTCATAGACACATACAAACTAAATGATTCCTACATAGAACACATGCCCCACTGCATTTACACCGAAATAGTAAGTGAAAGCAAACAGATACGAACAAAGACTTACAGCTATGAGGAAACCGTCATCGGTGCCCAGATCGGTACCAACATCGGTAGTGTTGTCAAATTCTAAGGCTGTCTGAACTGCTTCATCGACACCGACATTGTCATTATTGGCGTATACAACTTCAGTGACGGTATGCAATTCGGGACGTTGTAGTTCAATGCCTTCAACAGACGATATTTCATCGCGGGTTGTAGCATCGTCATTATTGTCTGGCTCTTTAGTAATCGCACTGTCAGCGGATGTTGTCACTCCACTATCGTTACTAACGATGACAGTCTTGTCTTGTTTCAATTTATCTACCCGTTTATGATTTTTAGTAGGAAGCATGAAACTATTATTGCGTTTTGCAACGTTCGCTTTGTTTTCCAGTTCTTTGGCCTTTTTGTTGTTAACCGCAGTCAACACGCCACTTTTGTTGCTTTTAGGCAAACTGCTGACGCTACTATTGTCTGTTTCTTTAACTCGTTTATTTCTAAATGGTTTGACCACACCGCTGCCTGATCGCTTCACCACATTGGGTTTTATTTCAGAATCTTTAACTTTGTCTTTTGATTTGGCAACTGCACTATCTGTCCGTCTAGTGTTAACTGATATGTTGTCTGTTTCCTTTTCAGTTGTGTCCTTGTCATCTACTGTCGTATCATCCTTATCGGTGTTTTGGGCCTCAGCTGGTTTGTGATCAGACACTTTGACTTTCTTTTCTATCGACGTACCAATACCACTATCATTACTTTTCGTCCCTTTCGCCTTGTTATCTGGATCTTTCACCAGCTGTCGTTTGTATGTGTTTCTGTCTGCACCCTTGCTGTACACGTTCGTACCATACACCACTGTCTTCCCCTGGAGTTTGTATACACTCATTGTGGAATCTTTATCAGGATATGTACAAACACATTGTATAATATACTAGTATATCCTTCCATGTATACACTGAGTGCATGTATTAAGTGTTAACCAACCATGCTCAGCAATATCTTAATTAAAGTTCTGTATCATATATCATCTGCAGTATGTCACTCGTGCTTTTTCCTAGTTAAATTGGCGCGAAGTCGTTTCGTTCATGAACCAGTGAACTGGTGACGCGCCGTTATTAATAATAATCCATCAACAACTATTTTATCAGTTACAGTGGTGTAAAATCGTTTGTTTACGCATTCATCGGCGATATATTAAATCCATGAACTGACGATACAAATACATCACATAACTACCTTTCAATTAATATTCCAACACATGCAATTATCATGCCACACATATACAGCCATGGCATCAGTGATACAGTTTTGTATCAAGTACCGCGCATGATACTCTACAAACAAGTCTACAAGCTACTTAAGTTGAACACACGACTCCAAATTGTGACAAAGTTCAAACAGATTAACCTGAAAGTATTTAAATTTATTTAATTGATTCCAGTGCCACCATAGGCGACAGGTAACCCTGTTTACATACCTATATAATTACATTACACAGAGGCGGTATAGTAATATAAAAAAACTGATAATTAATATTCTACGTTCTTGCATAAAACTTAACTCAGTTGTTAACATGTAATTTATATACCGTGTGGTAAATTTACTTCGATGTTATTATTTTATGTACACACCAGTTGATCCCAATAAAACAATGCATTTTAATCTGTCTTATTGAATCTTTTGGGCACGTATGTCTAATTAAAATCACGTGATCGATTTTAATACGGATTATATGTCGCGTGACTGTGCGGAAAATGGCATTTTCCGATGATATCTGGCAGTTTTATTGTTTATTAAATCATTAGATCCAACAGTAACTATTGTCTATACCACTCTGTCACGATGTATAGTTGTGGCATTGTAGCACTTAACCATTTCCCGACAGACCATAAACCGCAAACACTGTAGATCCAGCGACAGACCATAAACACATTATTGCAAATATTGCATAGCCAGCGACAGACCATAAACACATTATTGCAAATACTGTATAGCCAGCGACAGACCATAAACACATTATTGCAAATACTGTAGATCCTGATGAGCCCGCTCGTAACGAGCCGCCTCATCATGATATGCAGTGAGTCATTATTTTGAAAATGTCGAAACCATGTCACTTTTCTGATTAATGAAATCACCAGCGAACATACCGTGTTATATATTTAGCGGTCAACGGGTTAATTGTTTGTTTATCCGCTATCTGCATTAATCCAAGTCAACTAATAAACAGCCTATGATAGATTTTCTTCTGACGTAAGCCTGCGATTTCTGGCTTGCACACGTCTGAGACGAAACAGCAGTAATAGTCCAATGCAACAGAATACTACCCGGTAAACAGCTCCAGCAGGCGTAACAATCTTTCACGCAGGCAATACATCAATAACGCGACCCATTACATAGTTTCGCTGCACATTGACAAAGGTGCAGTTTGTAAGAATATCGCACTGTTGGAAAACAAACCAATACACTATTATTAAAAGCAGTCAAAACGTCAAGAGTGAAAGCAAAATTGAAACATGTCCTTAATGAGCAAAACATATGTATTAGTAGTAAACCTCTTAAAATAATCCGTAATTAAATATCACCCATACCCAGCATAATAACACTCATACCCACGTGACCTTATCCATGCAGTTAATATTCTACGGAGCCCCGCAGGGGACATGGATTTTGTTTTATTAATTAGTTCCCACGAAATAACAATTAGTTCCCTCAATTTAACAATTCGTTCCCACGAATTAACAATTCGTTCCCTCGAATTAACAATTCGTTCCCTCAATTTAAAAATTCGTTGTCACGTATTAACAATTCGTTCCCACGAATTAACAATTCGTTCCCGTGGGGACGAATTGTTATTTCGTGGGAACGAATTGTTAATTCGTGGCAACGACTTGTTAAATTGAGGAACGAATTGTTAATTCGTGGCAATGAATTGTTGAATGAAGGGAACGAATTGTTATTTCGTGGCAACGAATTAATATAAAAAAATAATTCTACGTCCCCTGTGGGGCTCCGTATTAATCTGTTTATTTGCAGATTAAAAATAACGGTCATCGAATGCATGTAAACTAAACATTAAAAGCGACTGTTGCTTTTTTAGGAATCCGAACACCGTTATTTTTTCCGTATTTGATGAAAATGTTTTGTTTTCTCATATCCATACATTTATATATGAGCCAAGCCATGTAATATTGTACCTAAAAAGATGTGGGATCTCATGACAAATGTTTACAAAATTTACGATATTTACATGTTCTGTCAAGTGAAAGTTTGCGAAATGTTCTGAGCAAATGTGGAATACAATTTGGCATTTGCTATGCAACTTTCGCATCTTCGTCGATACAAACCACATGGCTTGTTTCATATGAATGGTCAACTGCAGTTGTGAAATGTTTTGCAAAATATCAACCTCGTGATTGGCTGGCTGTACAGGTGATTTGATCCTATCGATTTAAACAATATAATATATGCATAATCCTTTATAATACTTTCGATAAACATATTGTCAATAATTGATAGAAATTTCAGCTAAAGTTTCATTCTTATTTACGGAATATACGTGTATAAAATTCAAAATAATGTTCACCTATCTGAGATCCGACAAAGTACATGTACTTCAATAACAAACATAGCTCTCTTAATCGCTCACAAATAAGCTTATATGTGGCGGTGACTGGAGAAATTGGGCGCATGTGCTTTGTGATCATTGCACAATCAGTAGCCGATTTCATCAAAATTGCAAAGTATACTTATCTAGCAAAGTATACTTTGAGGGAGTAATAATTTATTTCCCCCAAAATGAATTATTTTATATATAACTAACCACTGTATATATTTGATGATTATACAGAATTATTATACCGAGTTTATTACATTATCACAGGCTGTGATAATGTAATAAATTCAGTATCATAAAAAATAATAAATGTATCCTTAAATTGAACATGTCTCCCTCAAAGTATACTTTGCTAGATAAGTATGTTTTGCAATGTTGGTGAAATAGGCTACATATCAATATGTGCAACCGCACAGTCTGACAGTAACTGCACTGTTCGCATTACTTCAATGAAACACCTATTATGCTTGTAACAAGCAATGCATATTATTATCAGGCTACCGCACAGTCTGACAGTAACTGCACTGTTCGCATTACTTCAATGAAACACCTATTATGCTGTAACAAGCAATGCATATTATTATCAGGCTACCGCACAGTCTGACAGTAACTGCACTGTTCGCATTCCATCAATGAAACACCTGCTATGTTTGTAACAAGCAATGTATATCATGATCCGGCTACACGAGTGAGGAGTGTGCTCTATGATCATGAGCTAGTGATCGCAAACCCTCATAAACCCGATTTCTCAAGTCAGAACCACATATAAGAGAAACCATGAGATAGATGGTCACACACGAACTGCCTGATTACATGAATTCTATTTTAACAACAGATGAATACAAACTACCTTTCACACTTTTACTGCGAGAAAGGTAAACTGATAATCTTAATGAAGACGAACAACTTATCCACCGATATTATCTGAAAGGCAACTGACAATCTTAATGAAGACGAACAATTTATCCACCGATATGTCAGTATACAAGTCATAATCCAGTTAACTATCTTGCTTTCTTGTCAACTAATTATAAATATGGCTAATACGTCACAATACACTGCCGATTAAGGTTATTATTTCTTCAACAATCTGTTACTTTCTACTGTTAAGACTGTCAGATTTGAATAGGTCATAATCGTAACTTGACACTGACCTTTGTGGTATATTTGCATGGGTTTTGAAAGGAAAGATCGACATGAAATGAACATGCTGTACATCAAATATCAACAAATCATTTATTTGGGATACACTTGATTTGTGGCTGTGATTGGAGAAATCGGGCCTATGTGATTTATGACTAGCGTTGCTCCTGACCCGTAGCACATATCTGTAGGCTGATAACTATCGGTATTGCTTCTTAGAAGCATAACAGGTGTTTCATTAATGGAATGGCGAACAGTGCAGATGCTGATCAGACTGTGCGGATGCACAGTCTGATCTGCATCTACACTGGTCGCCACACCCATAAGCCCCATTTCTCCATACACAGTCAAATTTAGTAAATGTGATTTGTTTATTATAGGAATGAAAGGCCTTTTTGAAATAAATTCATCAAGAAAATGTGTTTTTCCGTTTTCTTAAGAATTATTTTAACTGCGCCTCACGGTTACGGAAAGCAGTTCGGCGTGGGAGTTTACTGGGATATACATTTTGGACAGAGACGTGCTACGGGCCAATCAAATGTTAGAGAATTGTGTAAATATTTTTGTGCTGGAATTATTGTACCATGTAGATATCGGTACAAAAGGGCAGTATTTCAACCAAAATGATGGCTCGGTTATATTTGCATAACTTTCAAGTGCAATATCGCTTTACGGGGCATCGTCAAATGGTCATTTTGCATACTGAAGTGCTTGTAGTTGGGCAGTATAACGTCTAAAGTACCCGCTGTTTGTTACAATGAACTAAACACAGCAACTAAGTGCTTAAAGGTACATGCCCACTCAGTAGTCACACAATGTTCTTTATATGAATTAAATAAGTGTATAAGTGTGTCACTATTCCACCAGTTCTAAAAGTTACTACTACACGATATACAGATGTAATAATTTAGAAATAGTTATTTTACTGATAGTGACGCGCGGTGGTATCAGGTTATTTTCATATGCAAATGAGGCATGACATTTTTTAATTATTTATGCTAATTAAATGCGTCACCTGAAAAACTAATATTTACGACAGACTATAAGGTATGATCACTGCACATCGGAAAATAAATACAGAAAATAAATAGTAATATCCGTTAACATTTTAAGGAAACACGGTTATCGCCCCTGATATCAGTGTGGACATTTACTTCTGATATAAAATGTATAATAATGACAATTCATAGGTGGGGTAATGGTGAATGAATGTTTATTTGCCAGAACATTTCGCAGATGATGTCTCTGATATAAAGAACATTGTGTGCCTACTGAGTGGGTATGTACCTTTAAAGGTCGTGTATCTTTATTTGCAAAACTCACCTAAATGAGACTTACACGAAGGAGATAACCACAGACTTATTCACACTATAATGGAGTCCATGTCAGTCTTTAATCGACTAGAAACGGCCGATGTGAATAGCGCGTCCGTGTTTCGCCACTAATGATGCCCTCACACCATAGCGATCACCAGTTGCGTATGGTTGCGAATAAAAAATAGTGGTCATAAGTTCCGAACGCAACTCACACGCAACTAATAGGTTGTATAGGTTTGAAGTACGCAACAAGCACGCAGGTGATCGCAGACACACGCAGAGTAAGTTTGGAAATTTTGAACATGTTCAATAATTCTCTGCGAATGCCTGCGATCAATTTATACACAACAGAGACGCAACAGGTACGCTACGCACGCAACACGATCGCAACAGGTACGCAACTCATAAGTTATGAACGCAGGTGATCGCAGGTCCAAATTTGAGGTATCTGGCCAGGTTTTGGTACCGTATATGTTGCGAATGTGTTTCGTACCTGTTGCGATCATGTTGCGATCGTGTTGCGTGCCTGTTGCGATCCTGGTGCGTGTGTAGCGTACCCCCAACCTATTGTGCTTATTCCCAGCGTATCCCCAACCTATGCCCTGCGTATCCAACCTATTAGTTGCGTGTGAGTTGCGTGTTAGTTGCGTACTACATGCGTGTTGAGAAATGGTATAAATAGTGGGCCTTTTCTAGATCCGTGTCAGTTGTTGGTGGACCTCCGAGGTGACAACATGGAGCTAGCTCTTGCTGTTATTGGACATCAGTTTAATCTGGTCAATTTAGCACTCCAACACATACAGAATAGAATAAACAGAAGGGGGAGAAGAAGAAGAAGAAGAAGAAGAAGAAGAAGAAGAAGAAGAAGAAGAAGAAGAATGTGGGTTAGACCATGGATTAGCAGGCGCCTTGACTTTGGTCTCTACGACCAGCTTCTGGTGGAGCTCCGGAACGAGGACCAAGGTGCATTCAAGAACTTCATGAGGATGCCCCCCGATATGTACGATGAGCTGCTACGGAGAGTTGGTCCTCGCATCACCAAGCAAAACACCAAGTACAGGTTGCCCCTGGACCCTGGCCTGAAGCTGGCAATCACTTTGCGGCACCTGGCCTCGGGCACCCAGTACTCCGACATGCAGTACGGATGGAGGGTACCAGACAACACAATCTCAGTCGGCTTGGTGGGGTTGGTCACCTTCTTCTTCTTGGATTTGGGTGGAGAACCATAGCCATGTTCATCAGAAGCAATGACTGCTACATTATTGGAATGCTGTGATGAACTGGAGGAGTCACGAGTCAATGATTATGTAGGAGGAGCAGGGGCGGCATCAACAGGCGGCACACCTCTTCCTGTTGCTGGTTGTTTTCGGCCACGGCCACGGCCACAAACGGCCACGGCCACGGGAAGCTGTTTCAGTAGTTTTGACATCACTTTTGGGGTCACTTTTATCTGATTTCTTGCTAGCTTTCCCCGTGTTGATCTTCGATGACCAAATCAGTACTGAAAGAAAATACTGAATCGGCTCGGCTTTTTTTTATCACGTGACCGATATTCGCACGCAGGTCAAACGCAACTTGTAAGTTTTTAACGCAACTCAAACGCAACTCGTAAGTTCTGCACGCAACTCACACGCAACTCGTACGCAACTCGTACGCCGGTGATCGCAGATATTGGGGGATCATAAGTTCAGTTCGCAACCCACACGCAACCCATAGGTCGAATAGGTTACAAATTGACAAAATTGTTTATTTCGGTTGCGTTTGGTGCGTATACAAATAATTTGTACACGCAACTCATAGGTTTCAGCATACGCTATGGTGTGAGGGCACCTTCACCTGAATGTTCTGTCTATAACGCAGGGCGACTTACGCATGTTCCAAATATCAGTAGTGATCAGTAGATGCGTGGCTCGTATACATTGTGTCACATGTATGTGATTAGTCTCTTATAATTCTTATTCACTGTGTACTGTTTTACTGTTTTATGTAGTAATATAGTGTGATATGTACGTTGATGAGACTTTCATAAACACACATATATTGTATGTACGCGCCCCCCTTAACCCGTTCAACACCACAGGCCTGTATAGTGGTATTGGCAAAACGTGTAGATCCAAATGAGCCGGCTCGTGACGAGCCGTCTCATCAGGATCTGCACTTTTTGCAAGTAATTTTCATAATTGTGAGAACAAAAACGGACTGGTTTGACTGGTTTGAAAAATGGACTGGTCTGAAAATTATTTTATGATGATTGGAATGGGTTGCAAAATTAACATATCAAAATCCATTCCAGTTATTTAGGGGTGAAATGGTTAATCTGCCGAGGTCTGTCCGTGAATGTGCAAACAAATGTTTAGCCCTTCGCGCCGTCGATAACGCACCCCCTAAATTAATTCCTGAGTACGGGCCTGTGTATGAATCCTAACCAAACATAAATACGAATGTCGCCCTGCGTTACAGACAGAAAATTCGCGTTATTTCGCCATAAACTCATTTGAAATGTGGTATTTCAGTCTTTGATGATTTATAACCGCCATTGAAATTTACGCTCGTGAGTCATAGATATTTTACTACGTTTCTTTGAAGCGACAAAGACAACATCATTTGCATACACTGTATACCTATATGAACAATGGCATTTCAACTTCATGTTAAAGGTACATGCCCACTCAGTAGACAGTAAATGTTCTTTATATCAGAGACATCATCTGATATATTTTCTGGCAAATAAACATTCATTCACCATTACCTCACGTATTGATTGGCATTATTATACATTTTATATCAGACGTAAATTTCCACACTGATATCAGGGGTGATAACCGTGTTTCCTTAAAATGTTAAAGGACATTACTAGTTATTTTCTGTATTTATTTGTTGATGTGCAATGATCATATTTTATAATCTGTCGAAAATATTACACATTTAATTAGTATAAATAATTAAAATTTTACAATGCTTCATTTGCATATGAAAATAGCCTGATACCACCGCGAGTCACATTCAGTAAAATAAATATTACTAAATGACTACATCTGTATAGCGGGCACTCGTAATTTGTAGAACTGGTGCAATAGTGACACAATTATACACTTATTTAATTCATAAAGAACAGTTTGCGCCTACTGAGTGGGCATGCACCTTTAATCGGGCAATTCACACATTATCGCACTATAGTTCACTCTCGCCTTTGTAGTTTACAATACCTGTAGTATAACGTACTCGAATACAATCTTTCATATGACCTTAGTTCATACCGATAGTTATGTTATTTTGTTGTTGGCGTTATTTGTTCGTAAATTGTTCTATTGTTATTTAGCATTTCTGTTCCAAATAAATATGGAAGTGTAGGTTCTTCCGTCACATATGTGTGAACTACCGAGGATAACATTGCTTTGTAACAGTCACAACTCATATTATTTTATACAGTGTAACCTCTCTAAACCTGACACCCTGGGAGGTCCCCAGGGTGTCCGGTTTAGAGAGGTTTCACTGTAAATCAGGCATTTGATCATTCTGAGCCATAGTTGTGTGCTATGCGATCACGAACGAACAGTATCACCTGAGATAAATGATCACAAAGCTCATCAAACAAAACAAGATCAGAGATGCTTCCCATTGTCCGGTTTAGAGAGGTTACAATTTACTACAAAGAACACACATACATACACGGAAGGAAGAGAGGTTACAATGTACTACAAAGAACACACATACATACACGGAAGGAACACTAATTCGTAAATGTTCTATGACCACATGATTTTTTTCTTCCGGATAAGTTAAAGGTACATACCCAATCAGTAGGCATACACTGTTCTTTATAGAATTAAATATAGTAAATACATGGTTAGTGCCGTCGAATATAAATATATATTCGGTTGAGCCTTAGGCAGCTTATTGGGGCGAGCTTTAGCGAGCACATATAAAGTTGTCGGGGCAAAACCGAATATATTTTATATTCCACGGCACAATATTTTTGGTAATTTACTAGTTCTACATCAAATATTATTTGTTTAAAGACATAACATATATAGTTTACTAAATTTTGACATTACATCAACAAGTTTGTGTATGCACTTCGGTTGCTCACATGTTTTGAATGGGTCAAATTGTAGCCGCATACAACATATTGGAGACGAATTATTGTAGCTAGGGAAGAGACACTGCCAATTACTTAACGTGGTTTTACTGCAAATATAGAAATTAACCTATAATTACCCAAGGAATGGCTCGTACACGAACGGTAACGTTGTAAAATCCAGAATCAATATATGACTCAAAAGGCACCGGAGCTAATAGAAGATAAAATCAATCCATTACGGTATACTATCAGAGTTGTACGGGGAAACATCATCTTACGAGACAGATACAGAATCTGGGACCCGTTTCACTAAACTTCGTACGACTAAAATGTTCGTAAGTGCAAATTTGGAATCGTCTGGACAGTTCAATTGATGGATGTACATTTATTGAGCAGGCTCTTATGCAGCCTATGCTCAATAAATGTAAATCCAATAATTGTTTACAAGAAAACATTGTCAATGTGAAATTTACAGACTATTATAGGTTTGCACTTACGAACATTTTAGTCGTAAAAAGCTTAGTGAAACGGCCCCCTGGGACCCGTTTCACTAAACATCGAACGACTAAGAAGTTCGTAAGATCAAAACTAAAATGTACAACAAATTTCGCATTAGCAGTGATACGAGGAGCTCTTCGGTAGACTTGTTCAGATTTAATGACCGCTGTATAAAATGGTAGCATTAATGAACCACGTTAATGTATAATTATAATTTATAGAAATCTTCGTACGAACTTTTTTGCCGTACGAAGGTTAGTGCAACGGGCCCCTGAAGATTTCACGCTGCCACCCGTTTGCTGCTTTACTGAGACTACAAACAAATCGCAAAACCACGATGTGCGATTTTTCATGACACATATTTACAGAAACTGTGATATTTTCCATAAATGACATCGAAAGCTGACGTAAATTTCCATAGCAAATGCGGATTTCTATTCAGCATTTACTATGGAAATTTCGTCAACTTTCGACTTCATTTATGTATAATATCGTAAATATTGTGAATATATTTCATGCCGAGACATCGCACATCTTCGTTTCACAATCACGTGGCTTGTCTCATATAAGCTCAGCTCTGGAAGGAGTTACCTCCCTTGTTGAATCGACGTATTTCGCCGATATTAATTTCGAAGAAACGCACTATTTTCCGTAAATAAAGTAAACAAAAATAAAACAAGACAGATCATGCGGAGTTTGATTTCTTTTGTCACTTGCTAGTAAAAGCATGTCCATATATTGTATACGTCTATTTTATACATAGTAAATGGTATCAGTATGTGTCATTGCTAATAATACGCGCACTCCTATATACGATATAGGGTTAACTGTATTGTAATTTTGAAATTTGCGGCCGCAAATTTCAAAATTACAATGCGGTTAACCTATTTCTAATGCACTCCTTTTCTACTGGCGTAGGAATACATTTTATTACTGGCGTAGGAATACATATTGAAATAATTTGCGACCGTTCATCAACAATGATATACCTGTAATGTATGACAATCATCCAATCAGATTGCGTGATATTTATAGAGTGCATTAGGAATATATTTATAAAACCTTCATATGGCAACGACTGACCAAGAATAGCATATACTCAAGTCACCTAAAATGTGTGCCAATATGTACAAAGGTTTCGAATAATTTTGTTAAGTAGTTAAATGGAAAGCTCGCTCCTTCTGAGTATGACCTAATGCGTATATGATTTATAGTGTTATATTATTAACTATGAATGAACAGATGATGCGTATATTTTCTGGCCTACAAAACTGAACTAACAGAATCGTCGGTACGATTTGAATTGCTTTTAGAAAGTAACGCCCCGCGTGTTTATTATTGTAGATTCAATGGATTTGGCGTGTCACAAATAATACGACTTGCAAAAACGGATTAATATGGAAGCGTCCTGGTGCCAATGCTGAAATATATTTATTTTCTAATTAGGAGATACTAACCCCTAATTAAATGCGTCGCCTGAAAAAATAATATTTTCGGCAGATTTTAAAGTATGATCATTGCACATCAAAACATAAATACAGAGTGTAAATTGTAATGTCCGTTAACATTTTAAGGAAACACGGTTATCGCCCCTGATATCAGTGTGGAAATTTACGTAATGGTGATCGAATGTTTATTTTGCCAGAAGATGTCATATATACAGAATATACAAAATCGGGTAAAATAAAATCAAACTACTGTTTTTACACATCAACAGACAGAAAGTTTGAACAGTTTGCTTCAAAATGAAAACATGTCTTGGCATTTCATTAGAATTGTCTCCTTGGAGACAATTCTAATGAAATAACAAGATGTGTTTTCATGCAATATAAGAAAAATATGCTATATGTGTGGTCTGTTTATTGCTTTCTGCACGATAATATTTGTATTGCTTTTTGATACTCGCTGCTTCTGATTTCAATTGGGTTTTTGGCAATTTTAATTGGGTATTTAAGCAAATACGCAGCGTATCTGGAGCTCTGAAAAGAAATATATGCGGACTTGTTTGCTAATGAATGAAACTACAGTTGGTAACATGGTTTGTTTTACTTTGACAACAGTACTTACCGGACACCAAGTAAACATCTATGATCTTATTTTGATGATTTCCTTGGTCATTTATCTCAGGTTATACTGTCCGTTCATGATCGCATAGCTCACAACTATATATGGCTCAGAATGATCAAATGTCTGATTTATAGTGCAACCTCTCTAAACCGGACACCCTGGGGACCTCCCTGGGTGTCTGGTTTAGAGAGGTTTTAGTGTATTAAAAATGGACATGTCATTTGTTTAACTATCAAACATCCACATAAAGAGTTCAACTGTAACAGACATTAGTCACACATACGGTATACCAGGGGCTCGTTTCACTGAAATGTTCGTTAGTGCAAACTTATGATAGTCTGTAAATTTCACATTAACAATGTTCTCTTGTAAACAATTATTGGATTTACATTTATTGAGCATAGGCTGCATATGCAGCCTATGCTCAATAAATGTAAATCCATCAATTGCAATTTACAGACGATCCTAAATTTACACTTACGAACATTTTAGTCGTACGAAGTTTAGTGGAACGTACCCCAGGACCCTAGATATACCACAGGTGATAGACTCAAACATGTGACATAAAAATGCATATTGATAAAATTCCAATTACCCCATCACTTGTTGTCGTACTGTACGCTACGGTTCCGTAATAGAACCGTAACACACATTACGACAACAGGTGGGTGGGGTAATTGGGTTTCATTTTTTTCTTTTTTTTATGTCACCGGTTCGAGTCGTTCACATTACACGTTTGTTAATGTCTACCGGGTGAGTATATGATATTCTTAACCAAGTTTTACACACAATGTACACAGAAATACATCTTTATAATTCGTTATCAAGTTTATCTTTTTATGAACAGTTTAAAGGTACATGCCCACTCAGTAGGCACAAAATGTACTTTATATCACAGACATCATCTGAGACATTTTCTGGCAAAATAAACATTCATTCACCATTACCCCACGTATTAATTGGCATTGTAATAAATTGTATATCAATGTTCACACTGATATCAGGGGAGATAACCGTGTTTCAGTAAAATACTAACTGACATGACTATTTATTCTCTGTATTTATGTTTTGATGTGCAATGTCGAATATATTATTTTTTTAGGTGACGCATTTAAGTAGTATAAATAAATAAAAAATATCATGCCTCATTTGCATATGAAAATAGCCTGATAGCACCGCGCGTCAGTAAAATAAATATTACTAAATGATTATATCTGTATAGCGGGCACTCGTAATTTTTAGAACTGGTGGAATAGTGACACAATTATACACGTGTTTTATTCCCATAAAGAACAGTTTGTGCCTACTGAGTGGGAATGTACCTTTAACGTTGGAAACGTTTGGAGATTAAGAATTTGATGCGATCGAATATTACGGCAAATAGCGACAGGCACAAAACTGTCATGCGTCATTTGGAAAGGAAATGTGTCGTTCATTTGCATTTTGTATACATATGTTACCTTCTACGAGAACAAGGAATGTATTGAGTGTTTAACCAGTCAAGCTCCTGGGTGCCGATTCACTAAACTTCGTACGACTAAAATGTTCGTAAGTGCAAACTTAGATAGTCTGTAAATTTCACATTGACAATTTGTTCTTGTAAATAATTATTGGATTAACATTTATTGAGCATAGGCTATGCAGCATATACTCAATAAATGTAAATCCATCAATTGAAATTTCCAGACGATCCAAAATTAGCTTTTACGAACATTTTAGTCGTACAAAGTTTAGTTAAACGGGCACCTGATTAACTAGTTGTGGAATCGTATCATTAGCAGCTACCGACGGTACGGAGGTGTTTTACAGGGTTACGTTTCTGCAGCTACTGATTAGCCAGTTCACCGATACATACTAATGCATATTTAGTACTTATATAAGAAATGTCCAAGAACGAACAGTGATGGCCCTGTTATACTGATAAGGTGAGCATGAGAAAAAACAATATACAGTGGGGTCAGCGTGTAGTGCACACACGAACGAACACGACAGGTTGGAACCAACCTGTCGTGTTCGTTCGTGTGTGCACTTACACGCTGACCCCACTGTATATTGATCAAATTAAAAAGAAAAGAACACACAAACAGGTATTGGTGTGATAATATTCCAAACTGACAGTGGAATCTCTCTAAAGCGGACACCCTGGGACTCCGGTTTAGAGAGATTCCACTGTAAATGTTTATCATACTGTTCACGGTATCTTAGCAACCAGCCAATAGCGAACATGTACATCTTATCTTAATGAAAGGAACATCTCTATGGGATGGAAGATACTCACTTGACGTGCTTACTGTCACCATAATGCCAATCCTTATTGATTGGTTTATGGTCACATGACAAAGAAATGAACAACAAGGAATGATAACACGCATGATATTATGGGAGTAAGCGAGAGTAAGCTAGAACGAGTATTCCCAAAGAAGACCGAAGAGCCAGCCCAGGTAAACTAAAATACAAGAGGGCCATGATGGCCCTAATTCGCTCACCTGACTCCATGAACACCAGAGGAGAATGTGACATTGAGTTCATATGTGTTTTAAAAAAAGTGTGCTATTTTTAGATGGCGGTCATCTTGGATTAAGCGATGACTCTCATTTTACCAAATCTGAAAATTCTTCACCCAAAGATTTTAACTTACTATGAAGTTTGGCCAGCATCGGCCATGTGGTTCCTGAGAAAAAGACGTTCAAAATCTCGAATAAATGGACCTTTTGGCGGCCATCATGGATGACATAATCATCCGATTCCGACAAATATTGCACCAGAGCAATCGCCTCATCGATGAGCATATTCGGCCAAAAATAAAATTTGACACCAATTTGACCCCACGGGCCACGCCCATTTTTCACCCCGGGGTCACCATTTTCACAAATTTGAAAGAGCATTGTACATCGATCATTCCTATCAAGTTTCGTCGAAATCCGGCTAGCGGTTCATGAGAAGATTTATTTTTAAGAATTTATGCTATTTTTAGACGGCGGCCATCTTGGATTAGTGATGACCTCCATTTTAACAAATCTGAAAAGGCTTCACCCATGGACCATAATTTTTAAGTTTGGCTACCATGGGCCAAGCGGTTCATGTGAAGAAGAATTTTGAAATCTCTAATAAAAGAACGACCTTTTGACATTTCGGCGGCCATCTTGGATGATATAACCATCCGATTTCGACAAAAAAAGCACCAGAGTGATCACGGATGTTCACATTGCGGTAACAATAGTTCACATGAGCTTCGCTGAGGTGAGCTAATAACCCATATTATTTTAATAGTCGCCCTTTTTATTAAATGTTCGACCACATGGTCTTTAGAGAGACCATGTGGTCGAATATTTAATAAAAATAGTGACTATTAAAGATTTAAACTAATATATATTAAATGTGCTTCCCTTCGGAGGTTATACGAAATTAGTAAAATGTAACCCTTTAAACCATATAAAACAGGCAAGCGTACAGCGGTAACCACATTATTCAACAGACACTGAGGTGCACGTTCAGACTACTAGCTGTATACTCCGAACATAACTAAATATATTTCACCCAGCATGTAGGACACAGTCAATATTGTTGGCTAAACCTATAGCCTCCAGAGAAGTGTCAGGTAGCGTTTGGGAATTTGTCATTTACTTGTAATTTACTTTGTCAGTGCTGTCTTAAGTCTCTGTATACTGTTCCCCGGCATTATAATTATTACATTCACGTTGACAAATACAACACTGTAAACAAAATGCATGACCTGAAATGCATGACGGTTCAAATGCGGCACATCTGCTGTTATAGCGTCTTGAACGTCTGTATTTGTTTGGTTTTCACCTGATGGACGGTTGTTTTTTCTGTGATTCATTGGAGATTACATGTGTATATCATGTGGTGCTTTCATTGCATTTGTGTTATGTATCATCTGTTAACACACATTTACTTTCTTGTTGGACCATATGTACCGCTGGTTGTGAAGTGCATGTCTGTGCCGCATTGACTGCTCCTCGGTCACCGCTGTCGTGTGCCACATTATTAGTATGGTATTTTTGGTTCGAACGTGTGTAATGTTTGGTTGGTCCCCTTTTGGTATATTTGGTGGTCTTTATTGGTTGATATCCTTTGTGTATATTTGGTGGTCTCATTTGGGTATATTGGTTGGTCTCCTTTTGATATATTGGCTGGTTTCCTTTCAGTATATTGGTTGGTCTCTTTTGGGTATATTGCTTGGTCTCTTTTGGGTATATCTGTTGGTCTCCTTTGGATATATTTGGTGATCTCCTTTGTGTATATTGGTTGGTCACCTTTGGGTACATTGGTTGGTATCCTTTAGGTATATAGTTTGGTCTCCTTGGTATATTGGTGGGTGTCTTCTGGGTATATTGGTTAGTGTTTGTTTGTTTATTGGTGTTTAACGGCCTACCAACAGCTACGGTCATACATGGCCGGGCAAACGGGTTCGATCCCATTTCATTTCAACCTGCTGCAGTGGGGGGGGGGGGGGGGGGGTCCAAAACTCAGAACGGAATATTTACATCGATAAAAAAAATATATTCAGCCCTGAAATTAAAAATAACCTGATCTGGTGCTAGGTCCATACGACACCAAGGTCGGACAGTACGGGACTGTTTTAGTTACGTTTCTGCAACTACTGATTAGCCTACCATGTGGTTGAACATTTAATAAAAATAGTGACTATTAAAGATTTAAACTAATACACATTAAATGTGCTTCCCTTCGGAGGTTATTGGAAATTACTAAAATGTAACCATTTAAGACCATATAAAAATATATTTCACCAAGGTGCATGTAGGACACAGTCAATGTTATTGGCTTAGGTTAACCTCAAGAGAAGTGTCAGGTAGCGTATGGGAATTTGTCATTTACTTGTAATATACTTTGTCAGTGTTGTCTTAATTCTGTGAATACTGTAAATGTTCTCCGGTACTATCATTACAACATTCACATTGGCAAATATAATACTTAAACAAAATACATGGCTTCGTATATACATGCGGCACCTTTGCTATTACATGTATAACTTCTTGAACTTTTGTATCCGTTGGGTTTCCACCTGATGGGCTGTTGTTACTTCTGTGCTTCATTGAAGATTATATCATGTGGGGCTTTCATTGCATTTGTTCTATGTATCATCTATTAACATAAAGTTGTTTCTTGTTGGACCATATGCTCCCCGATCACCGCTGTCGTGTGCCACATGACCAGTATGATATGTTTAGTGGGAAGGTGTGAAATGTTTGGTTGGTGTCCTTTGGATATATTGGTTGGTGTCCTTTGGATATATTGGTTGGTGTCCTTTGGATATATTGGTTGATATCCTTTGGATATATTGGTTTGGTGTCCTTTGGATATATTGGTTGGTGTCCTTTGGATATATTGGTTGTTGTCCTTTGGATATATTGGTTGGTGTCCTTTGGATATATTGGTTGGTGTCCTTTCGATATATTGGTTGGTAACCTTTGGATATATTGTCCTTTGGTTATATTGGTTGGTATCCTTTGGATATATTGGTTGGTGTCCTTCGGTTATATTGGTTGGTGTCCTTTATATTGGTTGGTGTCCTTTGCATATATTGGTTGGTGTCCTTTGGATATATTGGTTGGTATTTGATATATTGGTTGGTGTCCTTTGGATATATTGGTGGGTATCCTTTGGATATATTGTCCATTGGTTATATTGGTTGGTGTCCTTTGGATATATTGGTTGGTGTCCTTTGGATATATTGGTTGGTATCCTTTGGATATATTGGTTGGTGTCCTTTGGTTATATTGGTTGTTATCCTTTGGATATATTGGTTGGTGTCCTTTGGATATATTGGTTGGTATCCTTTGAATATATTGGTTGGTGTCCTTTGGATATATTGGTTGGTGTCCTTTGGATATATTGGTTGGTGTCCTTTGGGTATATTGGTTGGTGTCCTTTGGATATATTGGTTGGTATCCTTTGGTTATATTGGTTGGTGTCCTTTGGATATATTGGTTGGTGTCCTTTGATTATATTGGTTGGTGTCCTTTGGATATATTGGTTCGTATCCTTTGGATATATTGGTTGGTATCCTTTGGTTATATTGGTTGGTTTGCTTTGGATATATTGGTGGGTGTCCTTTGGATACATTGGTTGGTGCAATTGGATATATTGGTTGGTGACCTTTGGATATATTGGTTGGTATCCTTTGGTTGGTGCAATTGGATATATTGGTTGGTGTCCTTTGGATATATTGGTGGGTGTCCTTTGGATATATTGGTGGGTGTCCTTTGGATATATTGGTTGGTATCCTTTGGTTATAGACGTTGTTCTCTATGTTATATACTTTATATTCTTAAAATATTATCTTGCGCGCGGATGTAAGTGTGACAACTACAAACCAAAGTCCAATTCCCCGTGTTTGCGCTGCCTGTATAACCTGCCCCTGTACAATCCTCGTGGGCGAGAAAGACACTGGGGTGCTCAAACAGGATACATGACTGTAACCCTTTCACCCCTGAATATATACCATGCACATTTACATGTTAATTTTCAGACCAATCCAATCATCACAAACTGTTTTAAGTCCATTTATAAAAATGGGATGTGAAAATATGAAGAAAGAAATACGGCTCGCTACATCTGGATCTGCACTGTTTGCAAACGATGCTATAGCGGTCTTTCTGATGCAAAGGGTTAAGTGTAAAGCACATAGTAACAACTAAAACGACATATGTTGTATATGGGCGAACTTGATGTTCAAAGAGAACCTTTGCAATACGACCATTGAACTCAATACCAATTGAATGTGAGCTATGGTTTACTGTTTATTATTTGCAAGAGGCACACTTTGAATGAGCGAAAAAAAAACCACAACAACATCATAGCTGTCAACGAAGACAATTACAAGTATGACCTACTAAATAGCGATCGAATTATTATTGTTAAATGTAACATATATGCATCCTTTGCATTTACGGCCATTACTTGTAGTAAAACTTTTTATTTCCAGAATATGCAAGCTTTCACTGTGACACATATTCCTTTCAACTTGAACTCTGACATATACTGACAAACCCTTGGGCCCGTTTCACTAAACTTCGTACGACTAAAATGGACAAATTTAGGATCATCTGGAAATTTCAATTTTATGGATTTCAATTTATTGAGCATAGGCTGCTGTGTTAAATAAATGTAAAGTCAATAATTGTTTACAAGAAACCATTGTTAATGTGAAATTCGCAGACTATCATAAGTTTGCACTTACGAACAGTTTAGTCGTACGAAGTTTAGTGAAACGGCCGTCTGCAGTATTTCATTTTTATATCTGATATTTAGGAGTGCATGGGTTATGAGGGCTGAGGTATAGGTGGATCCTACGAATGGGTGGCAGAAAACGGGCGTCTGAATCTCTTCATGCTTTTCAGTAATTATAACACGTAAGTTTTTAACGGATTTTGGCAAACAGCTACCCGGTATGATAACCGTTTACTGCACGAAATGACTATGCAATGCAATCTATATATATTAACCTGTTTTAATTTGGAACTAAACTAAAAATGTCAGATTTGTACGGTGGCTGTGAAGGGACATGAGTGGAAAACAAATATATTAAAATATGGAAATTTCGTTCTAACGAAAAATAAAATCGTTCAAACGCATAATCAAATCGTTCAAACGAAAACAAATTCGTTCAAACGCAAAAATAATCGTTCAAACGAAATAAAAATCGTTCAAGCGCAAAATAAAATCGTTCAAACGAAAACAAATTCGTTCAAACGCAAAATACCATCCTGGGTCTTATTGTTATGCCCTCAGCTACCGAAAGGTACGGGGGCATATAGCCTTAGCCATGTCCGTCCGTCCGTACGTCCGTACGTCCCGATATTACAGTATCTTCAATAACTTCTCCATGGCTTTACGGATTACACCATAATTCAGACACTTGATACATATGAACATGCCTTATACACTCCACCCACCAATACTATGACATTGACCTTCGACGTTGACCTTTTCATCTTTAAATGTTTACTTAGCAGTTTGGGACAAATATACGTGCAAGTTTCTCAATCCTATAATAACATCTCAATGGCTTTGCCAATTACTTCAATGTTTATACACATGATGCATATGCACATGCCTTACACACTCCACCCACCAATACTACAACCTTGACATTCGACCTTGACCTTTTCGCCTTTGAATGTTTACTTTACAATTTGGGATCAATCTACCTGCAGGTTTCTCAATCATACAATACCTTCTCAATTGCTTCAATTTGTATACACTTGATACAAATGAACATGCCTTACATGCCCACGCTCAATGTCAAGGTCAATGCTGCCAGCGGGGGCACAGGCCACATTTCTAGTTATTCGCATTTATTTGTCAGAAATATGAACAAAACTGTTAACAGCACACATTTCAGCATGTACCAATTGAAAAAACGATTTTTTTTTGCATTTGAACGATTTTTTTTCGTTCAAACGATTTTATTTTGCGTTTGAACGATCATTTATTTTCCTTTGAACGATTTTTTTTTGGCGTTGGAACGATTTTTTTTTTTGCGTTTGAACGATGTTTTTTTCGTTCGAACGATTTTATTTTGCGCTTGAACGATAATTTTTTTTTCGTTTCAACGATTTTATTTTTCGTTTGAACGATTTTATTTTGCGTTTGAACGAATTTTATTTTCGTTTGAATGATTTAATTTGCGTTTAAACGATTTTTTTTTGCGTTTGAACGATTTTATTTTGCGTTTGAACGATTTTTTTTTCGTTTGAACGAATTTTATTTTCGTTTGAATGATTTAATTTGCGTTTAAACGATTTTTTTGGCGTTTGAACGATTTTATTTTGCGTTTGAACGATTTTGTTTTCGCTTGAACGATTATTTTTGAGTTTGAACGATTTTATTTTTCGTTAGAACGAAACTTCCCGATTTTAATAAAAAAAAATCCCACTCATGTCCCTTCACAGCCACCGTAGATTTGCGCGACCACATTCGTGAAAGTAATAAGTACAAACTTGTGGACTAAACGGTCATGAATATGAAATGAATATACCAGCAAATTAAATCATAATAAAGAGAAATATTATATACTCTAGACGGCGATTGTACCGACTTTATCACATAATTAAGACATAAACTGCATTACATTACCTTCCGTTTACAATGAACAATGACAATAAAATGGGACAATAAATTAAGAATATATGTGGCTGAGGCTGAAGAAATGGGGCTTATGAGTTTTGCGACCAGTGCAGATCCAGATCAGCCTGTGCATCCGCACAGTCTGATCAGGATCTGCACTGTTCGCCATTATATCATTTAAACACCCGTCGTGCTTCTAATAAGCAATTTAGATCGTTATCCGGCTACAGGAATGTGTTATTTGATCAGGCGCTAACTGGTCACAAATCTCATAATCCCGATTTCTCCAGTCATAGACACAAGTATAAGATGTTGTAAAAACAGGTATTGAAGCAAGAAAATGGCCAATATCCTATTCTCCATCTGAAAGGTCAAAAGCGACGAATGCAGTAACTCAGGTGAATTTGATCAAATCAGTTAGCTTAGTGAAGTCATGCTGATGATGACTATCCATTGAAACCTCGCTAAATCGGACACCCTGTGAGGTCCCCAGGGTGTCCGGTTTAACGAGGACTCACTGTAAATCAGGCATTTGATTATTCCGAGCCATAGTTGTGTGCTATGCGATCACGAACAGGTATTATTACCTGAGATAAATGACCAAGAAACCCATCAAACTTATGATCACAAATGTTTCTTGGTGTCCGGTTTAGAGAGGTTCCACTGTACATTGAAAAGCAGGGATATCAGCGTATAGATAGTTCCTTTAAGCATGAGTACATGAATGCATTTTTGATAAATCTAGAAGGTTTTAATGTGTGGATTATCAAACGTCCGTATTTCTACAGATATATGCTCATGTATTGTGCTTTAACCATTTAACACAGTGCTTATATGCCGTGAAACATTTTTGATATCCTGTCAATACGACCTAATCACTACGTATGAATATGTGCGGTGGCTGGTGTTATTTTTAATGCATTTTAAAGCTATTTGCAGTTATTTGTAGGTGCCCACGGGATAAATAGAATAGTAGGTTAGTGCCGTAAATGGGAACAAATAGCTGGCGCGGCACGGAAACGGGATGTGCTCGGCAGAGCCTCGCCCATCCCGTTTCCTAAGCCTTGCCAGATATTTTTCCCATTCACGGCACTAACCTACTATTCTCTATTTTTCAAGGAAATGAACCAGAAGGAAGGCGTGAACACCGATCATTAGGTATATGTAATTTCGCTTTTCATTCATAAGCTTTGCTTTTCAGATATATTCATATTCACTATTGACACGGGACATATTGAATACCCATAGAAGTATGTTAATTAAAATCCCTCGGTAAGTATGCATAATTTATGCAATTTCACGTGTAAGCATACATTTATGACGTTATAAGAAGCGCAGTGAGAAAATGGCACCTTACTATAGTCTTAGAAGTGTAGCTAACGCAATTTATATGATTTAGTTAGGCAGGGCTCCAGATAAGGAATTAGTAATTGAGTATTGTCACTCCATCATTTATGAAGCAATTCTGGGTATTTCAAAATATTAATTGTGTAAAATAGAATCGCACTACTGTTTACACATCAGCAGACCGCACTATTTCAATAGTTTGCTCCTAAATGAAAACACATCTTGGTATTTCATTAGAATTGTCTCCTTGGAGACAATTATAATGAAATACCAAGATGTGTTTTCATGGACAAATAAGAAAATATGCTATATTTGTGGTCTGTTCAGTTAAACTATTTTTGTACCTATCAGCACTCAAAAACTATATAGGAATTATCATATAAACCCACAAACCTCGCAAAAGCAAATAAATTAATACTTCACATTTTATCAAATCTATCTATCTATCTCTTTATCTGCTACACATCCTCACGGGTAATTTCCCATGTCACGATGTGTTGACCGTTGTAAATTCGACCGTGTTCACAAAACAATGCCCCGGTTGAATGGCTTATTAATATGACATCAGCAATAATCAATGACCATATTTATTAAGTAATTAAAGTCATTATTCTACATGCATTAAATCGCCGTTTATCGACATAACCTAACTTATTGCTTGTATGTCTTTTCTGACCAGTGTAATAGCCGGTCAGTACATACTTATCAACAATACCCATTTTTCGCAGCAGAGACAGCGACTAATGGGCTTTGTTATCAGGCTACATAATAGCAAATAGTGTAATATAGACTCTTATCAAATGATATGTCCATGCATGCTGGTATGGATATGCACTAGTCGGAAGTGCAATACTCTCGAAATTGTGTCATACCACGAACCATATGTGGCTGTGACTGGAGAAATGGGGTTTATGGTTATTTGTGGCCAGTGTAGCTCCTGGTCAAATAGTACTCTCATGTAGCCTTACCCAACGGAAGCCCATTAGGGCCACTTCACTTTTTTTAATTTCTATTTATTCAAGATGTTTTCTTGCATTTTCAAGTTCTTTACTTGAATTTTCAAGTCTTGAATTTTCAAGTCTTGAATTTTCAAGTTCTTTTCTTGAATTTTCAAGATCTTTTCTTGAATTTTCAAGAAAAGATCTTGAAAATTCAAGAAAAGAACTTGAATATTCAAGAAAACATCTTGAAATCTTGAATGTTCAAGTTCTTTTCTTGAATTTTCAAGATCTTTTCTTGAATTTTCAAGAAAAGATCTTGAAAATTCAAGAAAAGAACTTAATGGGCTTCCGTATTACCCTGATAACGATCTATATTGCGTGTTAGAAGCATGACATGTGTTTCGTTGGTGGAATGGTGAACAGTGCAGATCCTGATCAGACTGTGCGGATGATCTGGATCAACACTAATCGCAAAAACCCAGAAGCCCCCTTTCTCCAGGCACAGCCATATTTAATTTTGAAACCAAGTAACAGAATGTGAACTATACAAGGGAGCTTAAGACGAATTCTGTTTTCGTTAATGTGAACGTAGTCTGACTGTGGAGTAAAAAGCACATTATAACTGTTAGTGACGAGAAGTTCAGCGAACACATTGAGATTGGGTCCCCAGATTGAGATACAGGTTGAAGTAACGGACCAATGTCTATACATATATTAAATATACATAAAAGCACCAATAGGTGAGAGAAAAAAATATTCTAACATTTGCTTACTCCATCTTATAACACATTACCAAGGTCCCTATTTGTAATGAGCCGTACTTGGACGGCCTCGAGATAACGGACTCTGATGAAACGGTATGAAACGATACCAGCAAACGTGTCGTCGGGAGAGCTAAAGAACTAAATGTTACCTAAGTCTTACGACTAGAGAAAAATGCAGAATCGTGTTGAAGAAAATAATCCATAGCTCGAAAACGCGTTGACATAACGAATCGGGGAATATATCATTATGGAGGGGTAACAGTTGCCTAACAATAGGCGACAATGATACATATGTTGGTTGTTTCGTGAGAGTCCGTTGTCTCGAGGCCGTCCGAGTACGGCCCATTACAACATAGCGACCTTGGTAATGTGTTATAAGAGAGAGTAAACATTATGTTTTAGCTTATTCTGTTTCCAATTATCGATGCTTCCATTTACTGCATTTATGAACCTTTGTCCGTTACTCCAACCTATGGATTGAGACGCTATATATAACACTAAAATAGGTCCAGTTTGATTCATTTACGCCCGGGGCACCTTTAGATCGGGGCCGCTGTCACATAGGGCCGTTCATTTCAGCTTGTGCGAGCCATTTAAATATGTAAATGAACGAATAGTGTAGGCCATGACTTTGCAGACTGATCCGGGAATACAATATGCTGATTGCAAGCGTCGTGAAGGAAGTACGTTTGGTAGCAACGACAAAAACTAGTTAAATTGTAACAAATTCAATGATGTTTTATTGAATACCTCCGTTTTGCATCGCTGAAAATCAGCGGTATTTTCCATAAATGTGGCTGTGACTGGAGAAATTGGGCTTATGACATTTATGACCGGTGTAGATCCTAATCAATTAGCACACTCGCGTAGCCTGTTAACGATCTATATTGCTTGCTAGAGAGCATGACGGGTGTTTCATTGATGGAATTGCGGATGCACATGTTGATCTGGATCTACACTTGTTGCAAAACCCATAAGCCCCATTTCTCCAGTCACAGCCACATATGACGTCGGAGGATAACAGCAATTTCAATCAACTTTCTATGTCATTCACGGAAAATATCGTATTGTTTAGAATCAATATCGGCGGAAAACGTTCATTCGATAAGCGACGGAATTCCAGAGCAGAAACATATTTACATGTATAAATAAAACATAAATAACATATATTTTCATGTTTGCCTAACTGTCCCCACGTCACACCCCTCGAACGTTTATATCTGAAAAGTAATGCATTTACATTGCCCGCATGTCTACCCACCTCCATAGTTTACACATTTGATCCATGTTCTTACCGTGTAACCTGACGTTAAATAAAAGTATGTTCTGGTCTGTTCTGCTAATTACGACTTCGATAAAAACAAAATAATGTTCAGACTTTATTTAGCTATGTGCTTTATTAATGACCCATTCTGTTCACAACGTCATCTTTCGCGTTTAATGGCAAACAAAAAAATGGCGTCGAAGATACATTATTCTCGATTTACGGAATGGTGCTAGCGGTTCCGAGTGATTTATGACCCTGTCCTATAATTAGATGATTACTTTCCATATATGGGTGATAGTTGATGCCGGACGATGCACATTAAATGACTATCGATCGCAAAGCTAACTGGATAAAAATTCAATATTGGCCGGCCCCACTTATCGCATCGCCGTTTGTTTCTTCCGGTGTTAACCCTTTCAACACCGCAGGTCTGTATTGGCAAGACGTGTAGATCCAGATTAGCAGGTTCGTGACGAGCCGTCTCATCAGGATCTGCACTTTTTGTAGCGATGCTCAGCCATTTTTTTAAATTGCTTAAAATAGCATAATTTCTTGTTGGTGTTAAGCTATAGTCTTTGAGATTGAAAAAAAACCCACAAGACGTGTCAAAATATCTTGTTTCAAATCCAAGATATCTTACTTTAAAGTAAGGTACTATAGACGGACTTGTAAAATTTCTTGTACAGAAAGCAGAAAAAACAGCCCAAGATATTCAGATACAACTAATTGATCATACAATGCAATTTATATCATCCATTCTCATGGCAACATATATGGAACCAAACATTAAAGCATTTTATAAACTTGCTCTCAATAGAAATCATGCAGTTGCATCCCAGTTACATTGTGCAAGAAACATGTAGAATATTTTAAGAAATACCATGAAAATAGAGAAGTATAGTACTTAGCGTGACATCCAACAATTAGCATAACTAATTGTATTGACAGGGGATTGTAGTTATATTAGTTAGTTAAGGTATTTAATAGTTTCAATGATTATCCGTAAGCTTTTATTTTTAAAATATTTATAACATCAACAATGTTTCAAACTTTGAAACACAGTAATTTCATTTTTATAATATAATAATACATTTAAACCAACTTAATATTTACATGGCAAGTATAAATGGTCAATAATAGTGATTTCTAAGCCTACTTATTAGACCATATAATTTAAACTGACCTTAAATATGACAAAATCCAAAAATATTCAAAACATTACCCCACCCACATTGTATACATTGTGAAATCGACGAAACAGTCCCATAACTTACTAACTAAATAAAAATCAATATAATATTTATATACACATAATGTAATTTGTATCATAAGACACTTCAATATTCATGATTTTGACTTACAAAGCCTCCAGTGTTAACACATACATGTTTTGTTTCTATCCTGCTCAGCACACAGGTGGAAGACTCGGACCTACGACACACAAAAAATGCCTATTAAAAAATCCCATTACCCCACCCACTTGGTCTCGTACAGTACCATATTCTATTTATCTATAAATAGAAGACGGTAATGTACGAGACCAAGTGGGTGTGGTAATGGGATTTTTTTAACAGGCATTTTTTGGTGTCAGGTCCGAGTCTTCCACCTGTGGCTTAGCACTGAGGTCTCACGGGACAGTGTGCAGCTAGCTTTGGGTGGACGATTTTCTATATACTTCACTAGCGACCCTGTAAGTTACACCAGTGTGTCTAGGAAAATAGGTTTATGAATATTTATTGACTTTGAGAGGCTTGACTATGTGTATTTTTTAGAGTATTTCATAATTCTACGAAACTGAATGTTAGCTCCGGTTGATTTTGAAATCTTGGAAAATGGCGCATGCTATGCTGTCTCGCCGGTACGGTTTCGCGTCAGAATTTAAGGTATTTTTCGGGCATTTGTAGCGAAAATTTGAGGTGGTTATGACCCCGCTTTGAAATCATTTTCAGAAAATGGTGTGGTGTTACAAGTGATAGAACAAGACATAAGAAAGTATCTGTGCCTCATATTTTCATGAAAACAATTCCGACAAATTCAGTCGTGTTGGACATTTCTGGCCAAAAATAGGTGGGTGGGGTAACTTTGTAAAAAATTAATTGAACACATCTGATGCGGTTACCGCATTTTTATTGTGGCGCGCGATTTGTACTTCATTTGCAAGTATTTTTCAATACTTGTCGCAAGAGCCTCCTTAACTGATTGTGAGAGGCGGTGAGTTTTATAAGTCACCCGCCGCCCTCAGAAAAGCAGTCAATTTTGGCTATTTTAAACCGTCCCGTGATGCCTGAATTGCCGAGTCCGCCATCTTTGATTTCAACTTCCGGTGTATGAATGGCTTGATAGCGAGGTGAAACACATCGTTTTAAAGCAAGAATCCGCTTGAATGTGTCAATAAAGTTTACTAACATCAAATATATACATATGTATGTGTCAGTTTATATAAAACAAATGAAGTGAAATCGTCTGCAATACCTATTATTTCTGCAATTATGTTTTTCCAAGTCTTCGTAATCGTATATATTTAGCGATCTCATGTGGGATTTCCCAGTTTCCTTGACCTTACATCACTTCTCTTCAACATGCTTGCAATTTTGGTTCCCTGTTCCACCGTCAATATACTATATCTGACCGAAATAAAACGGGAGTAAATCTGGGCTGTAAATTTCCAGTTATGAATATTCATGAGATACCGGTCACGTGACACCCTTGAGCATCGCTACTTTTTGCAAGTACATGTAATTTTCATATTTCTGAGAACAAAAACAAGCCCTTTTCATAAATGGACTTGTCTGAAAATCATTTTGTGACGATTAGATTGGTTGAAAAATTAATCATACCAAAATCCATTCCAGTTACTGAGGGATGAAAGTGTTAATACGTAATGCAAAAGCTTCGAATTGTGTTATACTGCGTCTCTTTTACAGGCATAGGCCACTAGAGAGACATAACGTCAACACCTTATACAGTTTATATGCAAACGTATATCTGTGCTATATTATGTGAAAAGTTAATATAATGATTAAACACACATTCGTAATACACACAAAAACTAACATGCAAAATAACAACAGCGGTAATCCAGGTGTATGATCACGTGGTTACAACAACAACAACAACACGTACTGAAACTTCCAGAAGCCCTCCATTTCAAATTACGTATTCTTTTATTTTGTCCTTAGTATGTAACATATTCTGATGAAATATGGCGCATCAAACGCGTCTTGTTAAAGGTACATGCCCACTCAGTAGGCACAACATGTTCTTTATAGGAATTAATTAAGTGTATAATTGTGTTACTATTTCACCAGTTCTGAAAATTACGAGTGCCAGCTATACAGATATAATAATTTAGTAATATTTATTTTACTGATAGTGACGCGCGGTGGTATCAGGCTATTTTCATATGCAAATGAGGCACGATATTTTTTTAATTATTTATACTAATTAAATGCGTCACCTGAACAAATATTTTCGACAGATTATGAAGTATGATCATTGCACATCAAACAATAAATACAGAAAATAAATAGTAATGTCCGTTAACATTTTAAGGAAACACGGTTATCGTCCCTGATATCAGTGTAGAAATTTACATCTGATATAAAATATATAATACTGCCAATAAATACATGGGGTAATGGTGTATGAATGTTTATTTTGCTAGAAAATGTCTCAAATGATGTCCCTGATATAAAGAACAGTGTGTGCCTACTGAGGCATCACGGGACGGTTGAAAATAGCCAAAATTGACTGCTTTTCTGAGGGCGGCGGGTGACTTATAAAAATCACCGCCTCTCACAATCAGTTAAGGAGGCTCTTGCGACAAGTATTGAAAAATACTCGCAAATGAAATACAAATCGCGCGCCACAATAAAAATTCAGTAACCGCATCAGATGTGTTCAATTAATTTTTTACAAAGTTACCCCACCCACCTATTTTTGGCCAAAAGTTTCAACACGACTGAATTCATCGGAATTGTTTTCATGAAAATATGAGGCACAGATACTTTGTTATGTCTTGTTCTATCACTTGTAACACCACACCATTTTCTGAAAATCATTTCAAAGCGGGGTCATAACCAGCTCAAATTTTCGCTACAAATGCCCGAAAAATACCTTAAATTCTGACGCGAAACCATACCGGCGAGACAGCATAGCAGGCGACATTTTCCAAGATGTCAAAATCAACTGGAGCTAACATTCAGTTTCGTAGAATTATGAAATACTCTAAAAAATACACCTTGTCAAGCCTCCCAAAGTCAAGAAATATTCATAAACCTATTTTTCTAGACACACTGGTGTAACTTACACGGTCGGTAGTGAAGTATTTAGAAAATCGTCCACCCCATTTTTAAAGCTAGCTGCCCACTGTCCCGTCAGACCTTAAGGGGAAATATTTTTTCCCCGAAACGGCTCGTCTCGCTCTATATTGCTAATTTCATCAATCTTACGTAAAACGCAAACAAAGAAAAATGTACAAAATGAAAGCTGATGTCGAAATGGGGCGCGGATATCGCCCACCCCCAAAATGGCGAAACGCGAAGTTTCATTTCGGTGTATCGACAGCAAAATACCATGCTTACCTCCAGCCCTGCTGAACCCTGCATATTTGAGTGCAGTAAACTAAAACTGCTGGATGTTATCTTGGGACATGTTCTTCTGTCAAACAATATTGGCTAGAGGTGAAATATGACACCTTGAAATATCAGACTTTTCCCTTAAGGCATCACGGGACGGTTGAAAATAGCCAAAATTGACTGCTTTTCTGAGGGCGGCGGGTGACTTATAAAAATCACCGCCTCTCACAATCAGTTAAGGAGGCTCTTGCGACAAGTATTGAAACATACTCGCAAATGAAGTACAAATCGCGCGCCACAATAAAAATTCAGTAACCGCATCAGATGTGTTCAATTAATTGTTTACAAAGTTACCCCACCCACCTATTTTTGGCCAAAAGTTTCAACACGACTGAATTCATCGGAATTGTTTTCATGAAAATATGAGGCACAGATACTTTGCTATGTCTTGTTCTATCACTTGTAACACCACACCATTTTCTGAAAATCATTTCAAAGCTGGGTCATAACCAGCTCAAATTTTCGCTACAAATGCCCGAAAAATACCTTAAATTCTGACGCGAAACCATACCGGCGAGACAGCATAGCAGGCGACATTTTCCAAGATGTCAAAATCAACTGGAGCTAACATTCAGTTTCGTAGAATTATGAAATACTCTAAAAAATACACCTTGTCAAGCCTCCCAAAGTCAAGAAATATTCATAAACCTATTTTTCTAGACACACTGGTGTAACTTACACGGTCGGTAGTGAAGTATTTAGAAAATCGTCCACCCCCTTTTTAAAGCTAGCTGCCCACTGTCCCGTGAGACCTGAGTGGGCATGTACCTTTAAGCTGCATTTGGTGGTCTCGGTACTTTGCCCCAAACTTCTGTCGTTTTTGCGAATAATCGATTTCCGTGTCTACTGAAACGGAAATCGATTGATCATTCGTCGCAAAAACGACATAAGTATGTGCCGAACTCCCGGGACCGCCAAATGCAGCCATTGAAGACGCGTTTGCTGCGCCATATTTCATCAAAATCCGTTGCCTATTAAGGAAAATATCAAATAATACTTACTTTGGAGTGGGCGCGCTTTCAACACTTTAAGCCATTGTTGTTGTTGTTGTAACAAGAGCATGCACCTTGATAAATGGTACTAGCAGCATAACAGCATAACAGACAGACCACACAACACATCCAACATGTGTTGTCTGTGTGGATAACCTCACATTGAGGTATTGCATGGAAAAAAATGAACAATGTCTACAAGCATGTATACATCTCCCACCCACAATATAATATGCATTATAAAATGTTCTTATAGAATTGGAAATGGAATTGGTGGGATTTGTACTTTTCTATTTATACGGCCCCTGGTGATGGAAAACGACGTCATTTGGATATGCTTATGCACATGAGTGAGACTTATGGGAGGTAAATTAAAGGTGAAGGTTGAAGATGGTGTTGGCGGATACAGCATCCACGTCCGCATGGCTCCAGCTAAAGAATTAGTAATTGAGTATTGTCACTCCATCATTTCTGAAGCAATTGCGTATTTCAAAATATTAATTGGGTAAAATCAAATCACACTACTGTTTACACATCAACACACAGCAATTATTGAATAGTTTGCTTCTAAATGAAAACATGTCTTGGCATTTCATTAGAATTGTCTCCTTGGAGACAATTCTAATGAAATACCAAGATGTGTTTTCATGGAAAATAAGAAAAATATGCTATATTTGTGGTATTTTTATTGTTTTCTGCAGCATGGTAAAGGTACCACAAAATGTGCATTGTTTTTTGATACTCTCTACTTCTGATTTCAATTGGGTTTTTGGAAATTTTAATTCAGTATTTAAGCAAATACGCAGCTTATCTGGAGCCCTGCACGTGATAACAATAAGAAATCAAGAAACATTTAAGTATCTTACCGATCTGGAAGTATCCGGGCCATTATTGTATCGTTCCGTAGATAGTCTAGTAGTGTACTTGGCTACCACACGTAAATCCACGTTGTTTGCCGACGTATTCACCGAGTCGCTGTCCTTAATCGCCAGCGGCGTCCGTCGGTACAGCCGTTTCTTTAGCTTCCGCCGACGGGGCGTCGGCGACAAGGCACGTGACGGGACCTGGGGTGGTTCCGTCAAGAACACCGACGTTTCCATGCTCGACATATCCGTCATCGTTGTTTAGGTTAAATAAATCCTCTTCGCGAGTGTAGATTTCACGTTCTGTGTAGAACGGAAGACTTTTTGATTGACAGATATCAGTTGTGTAGATTTCAAGACTGACCAATGTGTTCAGCGGAACTCATCGGAAGATGTTTGTGCACAACAGCAGTTATGTAGATTGCATACTCTGTTTCGTCAACGGTAGAGGTTTCTGTCACATACATAGATTCGTCGACCGATGTCAGTCATGTATATTCCAAAAGAATGTTTCATCGACAGCTGTCAGTCCTGCAGATTTCATAAAAGTTCAACGGAAATCGTTGTCATTGACACATGACAGTTATGTACATTTCATGTTCTGTGTACGGCTGCAGAAATGTGGCAGTCAATCCGATCTACAAAAAGGCTTGTGTACACCATTGTATGTTCTCGTCACAGATGCAGATTATTTGATAGATGCCGATGTCTCGTGTTGTATTCTTTAGTTTACATCAACGTGCCATGTATTTATCGCGCTAATCGAATGAATCAGTCAGTCATGATATTCATGTTCACATACGAACACTATAACATAAGGTCCTTGATATATCAGAAACCACACTGTATTAACTGTTATAACTGCTATGATTACACCACGCCGCTAATAATGCTGTTAATAAAGAATTCACAGGTTCCTATCTGAAACAGATGTCGATATTCAGCCCTTGTTTGCACGCCCATGAATCAGTCTTGTGTTGTTGTCAAGATTATATATAACACGCGTCCGTGAACGAAACTGTCAATATATTTGTCGCAAGTTTGTTGAGACACTTTCACTGTAAAACGCCGCACAATCTCTCTATTTCTCATTATCCTCATTACTTCCGTGCGTGAAAGCAACCGATTTTATCCAATCAACGTTCACGTGAATTCTGTATCAAGTCGTTTGCATTGCCCTAATTATAACGAACTATATGTGATTTAGTGGTTAATAACAGTTGAAGCTAGAGATCAAACGCACATTTATCACACATAACAGCTCGTTAACCATTGGAAAGCTGAAATTAACTTCATTTGCGAGGTGATTAGTTCCATATCACGTTTTCATCACAACGAACCACACTAACGTAACTAGGATACATTTACTAATCCAACGATAAGTTTGCAGAAATACGGCGAATGGCGTTTTCAATAATAAATGTAAAAATCCTTTTTTTCTTCAAGGCTTGTTAATGACGCCGTTTTATCGTACTATATTCAATACTTGTATGGAGAGCCATTGCTCCTGTCATATTTCAACATATTTCATTCTCTGTTAATTTGTTAAATCGTAAAACTATCTTTATATATATTTCACACTGAACAATCTTTATTTTTATCTACAGCGGTATCTATGAGTTTAACAATCTCCTATTTATGTGTTATAAACTAGAATTTATGTCCGAATTATACGTATACATCTACTAATATAGTCTTCCATTCTGTGGGGTTTTAATAAATCACATCTATATTCAATCGGATTTAAACCTTATCATACCTCACAATCGTCGCGGTGTACATCATATAACGATCAGAAACAAACCGGCTTGTTTACAAACTACACGTGACCCCGCGGAATCAAATATCCAGTTAATATAATTAAACTCAGACAATTGAGCCCAGCACTGGCTCGCGTTCAAAATTCCCGGCTTTGTTTCAGTGTATGACAATATCAGTCCTTAGTCAGTGCATCAGAAGTCGATTGCTCGCGGGACTGATTGACAACCGGTAAACAATATTGATTCCCAGTTACAGGGGCGGTGCTAGTTGGTGAGGGGATGGGGCGTGATCGCCAGAATGCGAGGAGAGAATGCGAGATTGATCTGGCCTCGCGTTCTTGCAAGCTAGCGATTCCGCACACAGGTTGAAGTAACGGACCGAGGTCTATAAATACATTAAATATGCCTAAAAGCATCAATAAATGAAGATTTTTTTTTTATCCCCTCCATCTAATCATTATCTATAATGATTAGATGGAGGGGTTAAAAAAAATATTTGTTTTCTTCATTTATTGATGCTTTTAGGCATATTTAATGTATTTATAGACCTCGGTCCGTTACTTCAACCTGTGATTCCGCATAGCGTTGTTGCGATCTAGCGATTTTGCCTCGTGTTCTTGCGATCTGGAGATTTAGCCTCGTGTTCTTGCGATCTAGCGATTTCGCATAGCGTTCTTATGATCCAGTAATCTCGCATCGCGTTCTCGCAATCTCACGATTTCGTGCATAAGTGAAGAATGTGAGAGTGCCAGTTGATATGAAAGAGTGGTGAGGCTAGATCGTTCGGGCCATTGCACATGCCAACTTTAGCGCATGCTATCTCTGAAGCACATACCAGGGGCCCCGTTTCACTAAACTTCTTACGACTAAAATGTTCGTAAGTCCAAATTTATGATCGTCTGGAAATTTAAATTGATGGATTTACACTTATTGAGCATAGGCTGCATATGCAGCCTATGCTCAATAAATGTAAATCCAATAATTATTTACAAGAAAACATTCTTAATGTGAAATGTACTGACTATCATAATTTTGCACTTACGAACATTTTAGTCGTACGAAGGTTAGTGAAACGGGGCCCTGGTATTTATCGCTGTATTTGGGTGTATGGTGGTGGGTGGGGCAGTGTTGGCAACCATTGTACGCCACGTTCTAACTTATTCTGCCTAATTTTCCGGATTCGCAGTTATATTCCGGTTCAATGTAGTTGTATCATAGGCTTGAATGTAGCTATATTTGAAGCGGGTGTATTCGAGCTGTTTCAAATTAATGTATTATTAGAACACTATGGCAACTTACTAGCTGGAAAACTATGACTCGCTATCATTGAAGAAATTTACTGAGTTTGACAAACATGTGAAGTCTGATCAGGGCCTACATTATGGAGGCTCAGTGGGGACATTGCGTATCTTCGTTTCTACGTCGTGTATAGACGAACGTTAAAGGCGCATGCCCACTCAGTAGCCACAAAATGTTCTTTATATCAGAAACAAGTAATTAAAGAATAGCATGCCTCATATGAAAATAGCCTGATACCACCGCGCGTCACATATTACAAAATTATTATATCTGTTTAGAGGGCACTCAAAAGTTTTAGAACTGGTGGAATAAGTGAGACAATTATACACGTATTGAATTCCTATAAAGAACATTGTGTGCCTACTGAGTGGGCATGTACCTTTAACAACATCATATTAACTGAACACCTATATTAGTGTCTACTTCTGTTCCACGTTTTGCTGCCGACGAACTTTTGGGCACTAAACTCATTAAATCTAAAAATATGTAAATGTAAATATATTTTTAGGGAGGGTAATATCACACTCCTGTAGCCTGATAACGATATATATTCATTGTTAGAAACATTACGGGTGTGTCATTGATGGAATGGCGACCAGTGCAGATCCTGATCAGACTGTGCGGATGCACAGACTGATCTGGATCTACACTGGTCGCAGAATCCCATTATTGGTGAATAAGTACAATGTACTTACATTTAAATATTTACACCTTCTATAAATTCATAATGCGAACGCCCATTCGACACATTGCATTTACATCCCAATATAATACAGTAGACACACGTGACGTCGCGCAATGTTTATATGTTTGGTTAATGTTCGTTTGACGTCATTAATTTCCACGAGGTTGTCAATAACTTCACGTGCTATTGACCGGCAACGTCGTTGTTCCAGGAATTACGACAAAATGACGTAAAACAAGATACATCTTAATTTTAACGCCATATTTGGTTATTTACATTTTTGAAACTATCAGCAAATGCAGTGTAAATATAAGTAATACAATCATGTGCTGTTGCGTTTACTGGGGTGTACAATACATTTGGTTTGTTTAAAGTTTGCGAGGAGTCCTTTAAACAGACCAAATTTAGTATTCACCTCAGTAAACGCAACAGCCAATGGTTTCATTCCTTAAATGTTTTTTACATTCAATGTGTTTACTAGCCAAAAGTCCCTTGGCAGAAAACGTGCAATAGACAGTAGTTATTGTATAAGCACAGCAATATGCAGTTACAATTGACTGATCACATTTTCTGTAGGTGTTTTACTCACATATATTTATAATTACACTGTCACACTTACATATGTATTACACTAGTGCATTATGAAGTTATGTTAATACCTCGTTTTATTACACTGTCAATGACAATTTATGCTATTCAAATCGGTCAAGGGCGGGGTGTTTCTTCCGAACTCGGTGAAAGAACTCTAGCGACGCCCCAGCTGGTGATACATGTGACGGTGACTGTAGAAATGTGGCTTATGGGATTTATGATCAGTGTAGCTCCAGATCAAATATCACACTCCTGTAGCCTGATAACGATCTATATTCATTGTTAGAAACATAACGGGTGTGTCATTGATAGAATGGCGACCAGTGCAGATCCTGATCAGACTGTGCGGATGCACAGGCTGATCTGGATCTACACTGGTCGCAAAATCCCATGAGCACAATTTCTCCAGCCACTGCCACAAATATATATATTCATATCACTTCGCCTTGGCGCATTATCCTTTATAGTTTATCACTGAATACCTTTATGTATAGGTAAAATTTCTCTTTCTATGTACATATTTGATAATTGCATGGATGAGAAAAAGAGTCACGGTTCCCGATTCCCTATTCCCAAATCTCATCTTTCCATGTAGTGAGCATCACAGGTATAGACAAGGCGTGGCGGGCATTGTAAACATGCTAAAGCATTTCCTAATTATGTTGAGAAATCAACAGGGGGTCAGAAAAATGAAATTTTCCAAGGAAAATAAATTCGTACATAAAGGCCTATTATAATTCGCCTGACTTTCTAAGCCATTAGCTGGCCAGTATCGCGCTGCACTTATATCATATATTGCAAGAGTTAAAGGTGCATGCCCACTCAGTAGGCACACACTGTTCTTTATATAAGAGACATCATCTGAGACATGTTCTGGCAAAATAAACATTCATTCACCATTACGCCATGTATTGATTGGCGTGATTATACATTTTATATCAGACGTAAATTTCCACATTGATATCAGGGGCGATAACCGTATTTCCTTAAACTGTTCGGACATATTATTTATTCTCTGTATTTATTTTTTGATTTTGATGTGCAATGATCATACTTAAAGGCGATTTTTTTTTCAGGTGGCGCATTTAATTTGTATAAATAATAATACATGTAATAAAAAAAGCATGCCTCATTTGCATATGAAAATAGCCTGCCTGATACCACCGCGAGTCACTATCAGTAAAATAAACATTACTACTGTCTGTTTCACGAAAGCTGCCCAAATTTTACGGCTATATAAACAATTCAAAAACAATATTTTTTTCGATAATATTAAATTAAAGGAACATTTAAGAATGAGCCTTCTTTTTATTTCGTGAAATTCGGTCAAATATTGATTTTATTGCGAATTTTTTTTTTCCCCATGTTAAATCCCCATAGACATCTTCACGGAGTGAAGATGTCTATGGGGATTTAACATGGGGAATTTTTTTGAATTTTAGAAATACTGGACCGATTTTTAAAATTTAACTTTTGTTTTCTTAGTTAGATCATATCCAAGCTATCTAGTCAGGTTTCGGAGTCAATTTCCAAATTTTTTCGTTTTTTGACTCCTCCCACACTTCCTTACCACTTTTTCCCCCATGTTAAATTCCCATAGAGAAATCAATTTTTCGTAATAAAATCAATATTTGACCGAATTTCACGAAATAAAAAGAAGGCTCATTCTTAACTTTTCCTTTAATTTAATATTATCAAAAAAAAATGGTTTTTGAATTGTCTATATTGCCGTAAAATTTGGGCAGCTTTCGTGAAACAGACTATAAATGATTATATCTGTATAGCGGGCACACTCGTATTATTTAGAACTGGCGGAATAGTGACACAAGTATACACTTATTTAATTCCTATAACGAACAGTGTGTGCCTACTGAGTGGGTATGTACCTTTAATCCCAATTACATATTGCCAGAATGAATGACTACCTGCTCGACAGAAAATGGAAAAGCAATACTCGGATGGGAGACTGCATTATAAAACGTGCTAATTATAATTATGCTATTGTTCATATATTTTTAAGGAACTAAATGCTGCGGTCGCTAACGCTCCCTCGCAATTAATTCCTTAAATCCAATATGTGAACAATATAATGTGTACATATTTTCCCATCCTTGCCACACGTCGTTCACCTGTGGTGAGTGTTAGTATGTGATTGTTTTAGTTGCGACCGCATGGACCGGTTGAGATTTTTCGTATATCCGACCATTTGCCTCGAAATATATTTATGGTATTAATACAGACATTTCAACTAGGAATTTCTAGTCGAAAAGTCGAAAACTTCGATGTTAACCGAGCGACATAATACATATTGCATGACGTATATGACTACTGTTGCTGCTCCGATCATACGTAACAGTTATAGTTCATATATTTAATTTTTAATAAATTAATTTCGTAGCGAGCGACAGCGAGCGAGAAGTTAATTTATTAAAAATTCAATATGTGAACTATAACGTACTTATTGGTTACCCAGCCCAGTCGCGAAGCTCCGCCCCTAATATTGATTTCGAATCGCTATACTAGTATGTGATTGGCGGTGTGATACGAAGTGAGCGCGTGTGTGGGCGGTAAAGTGCGTTGCGTCTCGTGAACTGATGACAACAAGACAGTTCTAAATATAGCGCTGAAAATTTAATGATTAATTTAATACATATTGGCGAAAGCGTCGTAATATGCGATTAATTGAGACGAAATGCCGTTCTTTCATTGGTCGAGAAACTAGGGTCAACAATAAATTTACTTAGTTGCGGAAGTGTAACACTTCAAATACTCGATTTCCGTCCGTTGCTACTTTGGAAGTGTTATGTTTCTGCAACTAATTCATACTTTTCTCCAAAACCAACCAACCAACCAATATCATGATCACCGATTTTGTATTCCCCAAGGACCCCCTCGACATGGCTTGATACATATAGCGGTATCTGCATTTAAATAGCAGGAATTTCATACCTGGCATTATAAGAAATTGCGATCGTCATATCTTGCGGCTGCTACAAAGGAACTAAGACTTGCGCCAAGTGTAGTCAGTCTAACTCATGACCTGCTGGCAAAATGCAGTAGTAAGATAATGATCTATACTGGTCGTTAGACGCATGGCGAGTGGCTCACTGACCAGTGCAGATCCTAATCAGACTGCGCGGATGCGCAGGCTGATTTGGATCTACACTGGTCGCAAATGTCACAGGTTTATCTTTTCCGTTCTGTATGTCAATACTAATAGCATGCTGTTGTTCCGACCGGTGTAGATCCAGTAAAGCATGCGCATTATCGCGTTCTGATCAGATGATACAGTGATCGCTAATAATTTAAATTGATGAAAAACGTTTCCAAAGTCTCTGACGATTATTTTAAATCCATATCGAACTTCATGTATACATATGCGGTAACACTGGTTAAACACTTCATAAGCCCGCTTTTCTCATGGCGGTTCACGTGTTTACTCGATTCATTTCGCCGATTGGATATAATACACCTTATCGTACACAAGGCTGTCGGCTATTATGTTGACAGTAGCCATATCGTATAGTGACGTCGAAAGTTGACGTAAACGCGGAACTTTATCTATGGAAAATAGCCAAAGTATTTACATGTCTATTGGAAGCGCAACCATAACAGGGCCTTATGAATAATAAATCTTTCGAACCATAATTTTGTAAATACGATTGAAAGTGGGCGGAAGTAAACACATGGAAGAAAATAGAGAATATAGTTTTGAATATTCATCAACTTTCGACGTCTTTTCACATTTTTGTTTGCTCTTTCCTCTTTGTCTGTATCATATTCATCATTTTACCAATTGTATTGCCGAAATAAGTTTCCGGAGTGTATTAAGTTATTAACACAGGGTGTTCACATTCATAATACGCTAGTGTAGTAAGAATATAAATGAAACAATTACTGGTGTTGTTCTTATGTAATACACGCACTCTAATAACTATTTTGATTTAATATTCAGTACTATTTATTCTCTGTATTTATTTTTGGATGAGCAATGATAATACTTTACAATCTGTCCAAAATATTATTTTTCAGGAGACGCATTTAATTAGTATAAATAATTAAAAAATATCATGCCTCGTTTGCATATAAAAATAGCCTGATACCACCGCGAGTCACTATCAGTAAAATAAATATTACTACATGATTAATATATCTGTATAGCGGGCACTGGTAATGTTTAGAACTGGTGGAATGTGACACAATTATACACTTATTTAATTCCTATAAAGAACATTGTGTGCCTACTCAGTAGACACGTACCTTTAAGTAAGTTGACCGATTTCGTAAGTAACTCGGCTTTGCCTCGAATCTTATGAAATCAGTAGACTCGTTAAATTAATATTGCATTAAAACATCTATTTCCTAAGAAACTCGGCATAGCATAGCGTTTCTTATGAATTCAGTAAACTCGTTTAATAAATATCAAAAGAAATCATCGCTATATACACAGTGGGGTCAGCGTGTAAGTACACACACGAACGAACACGACATGTTGGTTCCAACCTGTCGTGTTCGTTCGTATGTGCACTTACACGCTGTTATGTAAGGTATGTTTCTGACGACTGGGTCGTTATGACATATTTGTGGCTGTTACTTGAGAACTGGGGCTTATGAGCTTTGCGATCAGTGTAGATTCAGATCAGCATGTACATCCGCACTGTCTGATCAGGGTCTACACTGTTCACCATTCCATCCATGAAACACCCGACAAGCAGTACAGATCGTTATCAGACCACAGGAGTGCGCTATTTGATCAGGATATACACTGGCCACAAATACCATAAGCCCCATGTTTCCAATCACAGCCATCATTTTTATCCTGTCGTATTGAATAACACAAAATCACGGGGAATTATGCGCAAATATAGAGAGAGACAGTCATGCTTGTTGATTTGCACTCGACATCCGGAACACGGTAGATAACTCTTGAGCGCATAGCAACCCAACATAGATACACGCATCGACCACAGGTATTCGGCGTGTTTCGGCTTTCATCGGTATAACTATATATATATATATATATGAACAAGGCTTCTAACTTTGTTCGGACACGACCTCGTACCATAACACATTCCGCGATGTTATTAACGCTAATGTGAATATTTTGGCGGAAAGTGCACATGTTCATTTGAGAATTATTGTTATATTGCTAAAATAACATAGTTAGAACATATTTATGCAAATAATATCGAATTTCAGCTCCTTTTCCTAGGTCGGACACAGCCTCGTATCATAACAAGTGAAATAATCTGTGAACATTATCGATATCTTGCAGCAATACATATAATGCAAAGAAAATTACAATTTTAAACATGTTATTTTGTTATGATACGAGGTCGTGTCCGACCAAAGTTAGAATCATTGTTCATATATATAGAGTTATACCGATACAAGCCGAAACACGCCGAATGTCTGTGGGTCTTGTCACATGTTTGACCAGCCTAGCTCTGGATATATTGTTTGTTACAAACATGAATACTGTTTCACCTACTGAGTGGCCGACACTGCAGAGCCTGCGAGTCATTATTAGTTTACACCATTCGTTTATTCGTTGTTATTATTTATATCATATTCTATATTTTACATGTATTTGTATATTTATACCCCCGGCATACGAACTATGTCGAGGGGTATATAGTTTAAATCATTATAATACGCCCGTAGCATTTGCGTTTAAAGTTTTCGGACACCCATTTCGGACACATCATTTCATTTTCGTCCCAGCCGTAAGTCAGGTTGACTTGCAACTTCATATACAGTGAAACCTCTCTAAACCGGACACCATGGGAGGTCCCCAGGATGTCCGGCTTAGAGAGGTTTCACTGTAAATCTGGCATTTGATCATTCTGAGCCGTAGTTGTGTGCTATGCGATCACGAACAGACATTATCACATGAGATAAATAACCAAGAAACTCATAAAAATAAGGTGTTTTCTCGGTGTCCGATTTAGAGAGGTTCCACTGTACTTTGTTATCATCACCATCATCATCCAGTTTCATACTATAGCCCACCCATGCGGCTTTCATGCCAAATGTCAAGGCTAAATGACTTTTGGCTATTAAACACACTAAAACTGAACAAAATATTTAAATGTAATACTTTTTCATCAAAAATAAAAAAGTCACCCTCCCCTGTTTTTTATTTGATGAAATTCCAACAAAATATTGATATTATTGCGAAAAAACCGATTTTCCTATGGGAATTTAACATGGGACAAAAAGGGGCTCATGAGTGACGAGGAGGGTCAAATATATTTTTGGAAATTGACTCCGAAACCTGGCGAGATAGATTGGAAATAATGTAACTAAGTAAGTTAGATTTTGAAAATCGGTCCACAAATTATTTTTTTGGGAAAATGTTAAATTCCCATAGGAAAATCGTTTTTTTCGCAATAAAATCATTAAATAAAAAAAATTGAGGAGGGTGAATTTTTATATTATTGATGAAAAAGTACTTACATTTAAATACTTTTTTAATTTGATGTGTGTAATCGCAAAATGTTTGTCGGCAGCAAGACGTGGAACAGACAGTAGTGCATGTGCACATGTTTTGAATGACTAAAAACATGACTTCGACCGGATAATTGGGGCTTCTGTCATTTGCAACCAGTTTAGACCCAGATCAGCCTGCTGATCCAGTTTGGTTGCAAATGACAGAAGCCCCAATTATCCGGTCGAAGTCACCTTTATTAACCCTTTTAACACCACAGACCTGTATAGTGGTATTGACAAACAGTGTAGATCCAAATACGTCACGCCGTCTCATCAGGATCTGCACTTTTTTAAAGTAATTTTCATACTTTTTAGACAAAAACACCGCCATTTTATAAATGGACTAGTCTGAAAATCACTTTGTGACTATTGAATTGGTTACAAAATTAATTTATCAAAATCCATTCCAGTTACTTAGGGATGAAAGGGTTAATTTAGAAAAAAATGCCATATTTTGCGAACATCACGTCGACACAAAATTCAAAGCTCTGCACTTTTTGCAAGCAATTTTCATATTTGTTAGACAAAAACACCCCCTTTTCATAAATGGACTAGTCTGAAAATCATTTTGTGACGACTGGATTGGTTGCAAAAGTAACATCAAAATACATTCCAGTTACTTAGAGGTGAAAGGGTTAAAGGTGTTATGTCCCATATGATTCTTTAGGTATGATATATGCCATTTCCGTTTTATGGACGGCACGTGACTTATATCAACCAATCACATTATTTTAGTTGAACAAGTTTCAAGGTGCTTGTGTTTTATATTCTGCTATAATTGAGACACGCCATGCGATATTGTACATAAGAACATGTCGATTGTGGATGAAATATATTTACAGAAACTGTTATATTTTGTAAATGACGTTGAAAGATGACGCATAGCAAATTCGGAATATAATTCCACTTTTGCTATGAAACTGTCGTCAACTTTCAACGTCATTTACTAAAAAATGTAGTAAATTATGTAAATATTTTCATGAGGATTTTGAAAAAAATAATATGAAAAATAAAAATGTGTTTTCACCATGGCCCGATGTAAAAGTGATGTAATTGAATATATATGACGATACTAGGACCGCTGGGTTGTTTCAATTTTCACTGATATCGGTACATAAGTATCAGACCTGGCGTAGAAAGAACAGTATAGAAAAAAGTAGAATAGATTACTGGTTAATTGATGAAAATTTGATACCGCTAATACACTCAACTGACATTAGACACGCACTCATTCATATGGCGATTTCTTTAAAACTTAAGATTCCAAATAATAGAGGACCAGGCTTCTGGAAATTAAATACGTCATATTTGACAGATAGTGATTACATTAACAAAATAAGTAGTGCTATTTATTCTATACTCTCTTTAGATATAGCCAGTTACAGAACAAAATGGGACATATGCAAATACGAAATCCGAGAACAGTCAATCAAATTTGTAAAATCAAAATCGCGAGATCGAAATAACAGACTCCATGACCTGGAAAAAAAACTTCAGAAGTTATATTCCATCACACAATCGGACCACACAGATACAATAAAACTACAAATTAATGTACTGGAAAAGGAAATAGAAGAAATATATATTGTATAATTTAAAGACATTTGCAGCTCAAATACGTTCTCGAGTACAATTTTTGGAAGAGGGTGAACATAATTCAAAATATTTCTTTAGTCTAGAAAAATCAAGACGGAATAAAAAAAGTAATTACCTCCTTGTCAGTTAATAATAAACGAGTCAGCTCAACTGAAGATATATTAAACGAAGAAGCAAAATTCTATGAAACCCTTTACACATCAAGTAATACAGAACTGGATCCACAATTTTATATCGACTCAGTTGATTTAGAAAACAAACTTGACGAGACATGTACAAACAGCTGCGAAGGAATAATAACAATTGAAGAATGCAAAATCGCAATAATGAAATGAAACTGAATAAAAGCCCTGAACTTGATGGCTTGCCAGTTGAATTTTATTAAAAATTGTGGCATAAGATTGGATATACAATCGCATCATCATTAAATGAAGGATTTCATAAAGGGGAATTGTATTGTACTCAAAAACAAAGTGTCTTATCATTACTATATAAACAAGAGGGCCATGATGGCCCTAATTCGCTCACCTGACTCCATGAACACCAGAGGAGAATGTGACATTGAGTTCATGTGTTTTTGACCCTTCGATTTGATATATAACATGACCATATTGGGTCAAAAATAAAATTTGACCCCATGGGCCACGCCCATTTTTGACCCCGGTGTCACCATTTTAACAACTTTGAAAGAGCATTGTACATAGATCATTCCTACCAAGTTTCGTCGAAATCCGGCTAGCGGTTCATGAGAAGAAGATTTTTTAAGAATTTATGCTATTTTTAGACGGCGCCCATCTTGGATTAGCGATGACCTCCATTTTAACAAATCTGAAAAGGCTTCACCCATGGACCATAACTTTTAAGTTTGGCTACCATGGGCGTAGCGGTTCATGTGAAGAAGAATTTTGAAATCTCTAATAAAAGAACGACCTTTTGACATTTCGGCGGCCATCTTGGATGACATAACAATCTGATTTCAACAAAAAATGTACCAGGTGAATCGCCTCATTGAGTGAACGCCTTCATTGATACCTTTCGATTTGATATAACATGACCATATTCGGTCAAAAATAAAATTTGACCCCACGGGCCACGCTCATTTTTGACCCCAGGGTCACCATCTTAACAACTTTGAAAGAGCATTGTACATAGATCATTCCTACCAAGTTTCGTCAAAATCCGGGTAGCGGTTCATGAGAAGAAGATTTTTTAAGAAGTTATGCTATTTTTAGACGGCGGCCATCTTGGATTAGCGATGACCTCCATTTTAACAAATCTGAAAAGGCTTCACCCATGGACCATAACTTTTAAGTTTGGCTACCATGGGCCAAGCGGTTCATGTGAAGAAGAATTTTGAAATCTCTAATAAAAGAACGACCTTTTGACAATTCGGCGACCATCTTGGATGACATAACAATCCGATTTCGACAAAAAAATGTACCAGAGTGATCGCCTCATTGATACCTTCGATTTGATATATAACATGACCATATTCGGTCAAAAATAAAATTTGACCCCACGGGCCACGCCCATTTTTGACACCAGGTCACCATCTTAACAACTTTGAAAGAGCATTGTACATAGATCATTCCTACCAAGTTTCGTCAAAATCCGGGTAGCGGTTCATGAGAAGAAGATTTTTTAAGAATTTATGCTATTTTTAGACGGCGGCCATTTTGGATTAGCGATGACCTCCATTTTAACAAATCTGAAAAGGCTTCACCCATGGACCATAACTTTTAAGTTTGGCTACCATGGGCCAAGCGGTTCATGTGAAGAAGAATTTTGAAATATCTAATAAAAGAACGACCTTTTGACAATTCGGCGACCATCTTGGATGACATAACAATCCGATTTCGACAAAAAAATGTTCCAGAGTGATCGCCTCATTGATACCTTCGATTTAATATATAACATGACCATATTCGGTCAAAAATAAAATTTGACCCCAATTTGACCCCACGGGCCACGCCCATTTTTGACCCCGGGGTGACCATTTTAACAACTTTGAAAGAGCAATGTACATCGATCATTCCTACCAAGTTTCATCGAAATCCGGCTAGCGGTTCAGAAGAAGATTTTTTAAGAATGTGTGCTATTTTTAGACGGCGGCCATCTTGGATTATGTAATGACGTCATTTTAACAACTTTGTAATCCCCCTACCTAAGGACCATGACCACGAAGTTTGGTGACTATAGACCCAATGGTTAACGAGGAGAAGACGTTTGAAAATGTTCACGGACGACGACGGACGACGACGGACACATTGTGGTAACAATAGCTCACATGAGCTTCGCTCAATTGAGCTAAAAAGGAAATCCAGAAAATGTTGAAAATTGGACACCAATATCTCTCTTAAATGTTGAAACGTTTACAAAAAGTAATACCAGATATCATCAGTTTAGATCAACAAGGATATATTAAAAATAGATACATAGGAAATAATATAAGACAAATTCAAGATATAATTGAGTATACAGACATACTAGATTTAGATGCAAACATATTATTTATAGACTTCAGGAAAGCATTCGATACAGTAGAATGGGATTTTATGTTCAATGTGCTTAGAAAATTCGGATTTAAAACAACTTTTATACGATGGGTAAATGTGTTATATAGCAATATATCAGCAAGGATCATAAACAACGGCTGGAAATCGCAGAGTTTTAATCTATCCCGCGGAGTCAGACAGGCGTGTCCCCTGTCTGCACTTTTGTTCATAATTGTAGCTGAAATTTTAGCTATAAAAGTTAGAAATAATGGCAATATAAATGGTATTTCAGTGAAAACGAACACTACGAGTAAACAAATAAAAATCACCCAGTTAGCTGACGATACAACGCTTTTCTTTAAAAATTCAAAAGACGTAGAACATGCCATGAAAACGGTTAATGAATTTGTGAAATTGTCTGGGTTAAAATTAAACAAAGATAACACGATAGGTCTTTGGGTAGGAAAATCTAAACATAACATGCATAAACCAGTTTTAGATATAGCATTCACAAATACCACTGTTAAAGCTCTAGGTGTACACTTCGGTAACAATAAAGAAGAGTGCGAGCTTCTCAATTGGAATGATAAGATAAAACAATGTGAGCAAATGATTACCTCGTGGAGTAAAAGGAAACTAACATTTTACGGTAAAATATTAGTAATAAAATCGTTACTTTTATCTAAACTGACGTACCTGATACAAAGTATTTTTACACCAAAGTCCATTATCAGTAAACTAAACTCACTTGTTTACAAGTTCTTATGGAATGGCAAAAAAGACCAAATTAAACGTTCAATCGTCATAGGGAAAAAACTTGAGGGCGGCTTAGAAATGACTGACATTGATACTTACGCAAATAATATGAAATTAAAGTGGATCAAATCATTGAAAATTATAGACAATGCCAACTGGAAAATTATACCAGCATTCTTCCTTAACCAATAGTAAAAACTTTCTTATATTTAACATCAATCTAGACACATTGGAATCTCTTCCGAACGTACATAATAGCATACCCGGATTCTACAAACAACTTATTTAAATATATGTCCACCTTCGCATGGCATTGTATACTGAAAAACCGAAGTGCTTCCACGATATTCGAAAGCAAATTATTTGGGGTAACAAATCTATTAAACATAAAGGTAAGACTCTAGTTTTTAAACATTGGATAGAAGCAGACTTGATTTTCGTAAATGATATACTTTCTAATACAGGACAAATTGATAATACAAATATACTCTTACGATTGAAAAATAAACACAACTGGATATCAGAAATCAGCTTAATTACACAGTCAATTCCAAGAATTTGGAAAACTACTGTAATGACCACTGATTCAATTAGAACAAACATTAACACAAGCATATCTATGAGTCACATAAATAACGAGCCCTTTGAAAACATAACAAACAAAGACATGTATAATATATTATTGAATGAAAAGGTTGAAAAACCATATATTCATAAATTCGGGGAGAATTCCTTTAACCGCAAACTACCATGGAGATCATTTTATTTTGTATTAAACAATATATTAATTGACAACCGCGTCAAACAATGTAAGTACAAAGCTATTCACAGAATACTAGCAACACATGAGAATCTGTTTACATGGCAAATATCAAATAGTCCAAATTGTAAATACTGTAATGGAAAAGAAACATATGATCACTTTTTCATTACATGTAAATATTTGAATGCATTTTGAACAAAAATATCAGATGTTTTCAGCAAAATCGGAATTAGCAAATCTTTCCAGTCACTAGAATTTCTAATCATAGGATATAAAGTTCAACTTAAAGAATATGAATTTATTAATATACTTAACCAAATAGCATACTGCATTTATAAATCACATTTTATTGATGATACAATGTTGCAAGGATCGAATATGTTAACAATTATGTATTACGATTTATTGATTGTCTCAAAAGTCATGGAGAATCGTTCACAAAAATATGATACATTCAATAAGTTCTTAAATAATTTGAAAGAGTTACTGTAATGATCAACACATACCCTGCCGCATACATGTATATATATCCTATGCTAATAACTACTAACATTACCATTAACTATGCTAGCTATAAGTATAGGACACTAAATAATATCCGCCTAGCACAAACAAGCCCGATCGAGGTCTGTATTGCTGTTCCTCAGATCGGTAATAACATATACTTGTAAATATATGAACTGTTTTCTGTCTGTCAAAACATAGTCACATATCTGATAAAAGTGACTCCTGAGATAATATACACATATTATTAAACAGTCTGATCTGGATACACACTGTTCATCATATTATATATTTTTTTGTAAACATTTATAACCCAATACGATATGTACATACATAACAATACTATTAAATACGATATATACAGTGCAACCCCTCTAAACCGGACACTCGGGAAAAATGGATATTTAATTTACATCTTTTTTTGCTGTTATGTATCTCTGATTACAATGACGTTTCATGACTGCATAACACTAGAATGTCCCATAAAGCACTAACATGTCTGATTTAAAGTGGAATATCCCAAGGTGTCCGAGTTTGGAGAGGTTCCGCTGAACGTGTACATTTACAAAATAAATATCACATATAAAATACCCAATTTTACTTCGAACAGACAGCTTATATCTGCAGTCTGTCCACAGTTCAATCGGTTATATCTCTGAAAAAAAACCCAATAAATCCCGACATCTATTCAACTAAATGTGAAACAATCAGCGTAGACTCCGACCAGAACGCACATCCGTGCGATCAAAATCTGAGTCCACACAGCTTGTCATTATAATATTAACTGCATCAGAATATTTTACAAATTAATATCGATAGCCTTTTGAATTTTACAATAATTGTATGTATTGTGAGATCCAATAGTGTGAATCCTACCACATCGCCTACCACATCGGACATAACCACGGTCCGATCGGCTCCACACTGTAGGTCGCTGACTTTGTTATAAATGTTTGTTTATAGATACAAAATATATATATGTATATACATATATATATATAAATAAACGGGTTGTCCACTGACAATTCAAAATAAAAAAAGTATCAGACGTTCTGTATTTCTATCAACAAGATATGAAATCCGATATTTATGTACATGTACCTATATTGTGGGTGAAAATAGACATTTTTACAACCCAGCCGTCCTAGTATCGTCATATATTTTCCATTAAACCACCTTACACAGGGCCATGCTGAAAACATATTTTTTTAATTGTTATACTCCTTCTTTTTTTTTTGAATCCTGATATGCCCTTTAACGCTGTATATGCAGCCCACGACACGACATGTATCACAATAAAAATATGACTAATTGTGACTCAAGTTTCGTCTGTTTTTGTTATGATGCCATTCGCCGAGACGATTAAAATGTTACATGCCAACTTGGTTCCATAGCCTTTACATGGGCCACAAGAAGAGTACAACAACCTTAAAATACATAACAGAACACAGTGTATCAGTTTCAAATCAACAAGTGATGTATTAGTCAACACTTTCGTTCGATTAAAACATTGAGCAAGCATGAGGTTTATGTTCAATTGGTGCAAAATAGAAAAAAAAACACGACAAAAAAAACAACAATAAAAACAACAATATCAACATACATTGGGTGATTTACAAAATGTGACTGTGGCTGGAGAAACGTCGCTAAAGGCATTTGGGGCCAGTCTAGCTGCTGATTCATCTTGGTTTACTCCCTCGGCCGGATAAGGCTCTACACTGTTTGCTAAAAGCTTGACTGGTGTTTCACTGATTGAATGGCGAATAGTGTAGGCCCAGATCAGACTGCGCGAATACGCAGTCTGATATGGGCCTACACTGTTCGTAAAGGATATAAGCCACATTTCTCCAGTCACAGTCATATAAACTGTAAGAATGAAACAAAACAGTAAAAAAAAAAAAAAAAAAAAAAAAAAAAAAAATCATATATTTTCACGAATAAAAACGAGAAAAAAAAATCAACAACAAATATCACAGTAATTCTCGATTCAAATTCACCAATATAATATTCATGAGTCTATGCGTTGTAGCTCCTGCGAGCCATCATTGCGGCGACTGGAATCCCAACAGCTGATGCCCCCGCGTCCGATTCACGCTTTTTCCGTCCCTTTGCCTTTTTGTCAGGCTTGCCATTGTCCGCATTAATTGTAGGACTTTCCTGTGCCCGTGTGGCCGTTTGTGGGCTTAGCCGACTCTTTCCTATCGGTGGAAGAGGCACTGGTGTTGTAGGTAGGCGCATCCGTGCATGAATCGCATTTATGTCTTCTCCGTAATTCTCTCTGTGGCTGTTTGGAGCAATCATCGGTAGTTTGGCGGCCATCTCGTTAGTTGGAAGAGGGGTTCTCGGGATGTTGAGTAGTGGAACAGGCGGCGAGTAGGTCCTTCTGACCTGCAGTGGCGTAGTTGCTCTGATCGGCGGTAATGGAGTCCTCGGGATCTCCTTTGCGATTGTTGGAATAGGCGCCTTGTCATCTGTGTCGTATATCGAGTATTGTGCATACTTCATATGAGGAGGGGACGGTATGTATCGTACTGTGTGCTTCTCCTTCATTGGCGCCGCTTTCGGCGGACTCAGATCCGTCGATCTTCTTGACATGTTTGACCTCCTTCCTGACTTCTGTGTATCAATCGAGCGCGCTGTGATATTAGCGCCATTTCCCGCGGGAATGTCAGGGGTGTCTACCTTTATCTCCATGTCATGTTTCTCGCCAGGAGCGTCCGATGCCCTGGATCCCGGCCGGGGTCCCGTACTAGCACTATTGATAGGGGGCAGCGGGCTTCGCCCCAGTTGTCTGGCTGGCGGAGGATCGGTGCCAATGTCCGGTATAGAATACTGGCCGTATTTTGCGGCACTCGGTGTATGCTTTGCCTCTACTTTCTTTTCACTTAGGACTTTTGCCGCTTTCTTAACATTCGGTGTCGGTTTGCCCTTTTGTTGCTTTGTTGGCTTCTTTCCAGCCTGTACTGGTTTCTTAGTGACTTTCTTTGACTTCGCGGCAACTTTCTTTGGAGATTCCTTTTTCACTGGGGTCGTGGATTCATTGAAATCTATCACCCAAGCCTGGGCCGATGAACCTGTTTCGTACTTGGCATCTTTCTGTTCATCGTCATTCGCAAATCTCACAGACTTATTGTCACGTTTTGGTTTTCGTTTCTTTGTCGCTGTACTCGGTGGCGAGAAGACAATTTCAGACTTCTCAGCCTTGCCAAGATTCGTCTCCTTCTTCACGACTTTATGCTGATCAGTATCCTGCTTGCCCCCAGTAGAAGTACTACTCCCAATTCCTAGCTTGTCAGCAACAAAGCTTTTCACTTTATTGAAAATAGATAACTTCTTTTCCTTTTCTTTTCCTTCAACCTTGCTATCATCATTTTCCTTTTGTTTCTTGTCTTCTGGTGGGAGAGGTGTAAGATCAAAGTCCTTTTCTTCAGGATATTTGACATGTATCCTAGGCAACGATCCTTCGTTCAGATACGGCAGTGGTGGGGACATTCTGAACACGTCGCGGCTCAGTTCCCAACACCCAAACTCGAACTTCTGTGGCTTTGTCATCACCTGTATGATGATCTGGCGTGACACCTCATAGCTGTACTCATGTACAAGCCCAGCCAGCCGCTTGTCCAGCTCGTCCATGCTGGCACCAGCCTCGCACGCCGCCTCTGTTACCTCGAATATCATCAGGTCCAGCTCTTCTTTTGCTATGTCTACCAGTTCGGGCACAGCAGTGGCGACTTTCTGAAATGTATCAAGACGGGTTACACTTGAGTGCGTGTTTGGTTGATCAATAATTAATTTTGATACTTGCATGTGGCTGTGACTGGAGACATATGGCTTATGGGATTTGTGACCAGTGTAGCTCCTGATCAAATATCACGTCCTTGTAGCCTGTGTCCCTGTAGCTTGTTAGTAGCAAGACATTGATGGAATGGCGAACGGTGCAGAAGCTGATCAGACTGCGGATGTACATACTGATCTGGATTTACACTGGTCGCAAGGCCCATCAGCCCCATTTCTCCAGTCACATCCACATATAATGTATATGTTAGTTCAACCGTTGTATGTTATTTTTTAATCTTAACCAGGCAACTATCATTATACATGTATTTGGAACATAACTGTTATTAAATTAAACCAAATGGACTCGATAGAGGGCGTATGGACTAAATGACAAAGAAAGTAATGTAGTAAGGTACAAGCTGACCTTAGCCCACGGTGATCTAAAAAGCAAACACAAGTATATACAGTATAATACGTTCAGTTTTCTCATGACTCGGTATATATGTCACTAGTAATGACAAAAAATACTTGGTGACCAGTCTAGCTCCAGATCAGCCTGGTCATCCATGCAGTTGACAAAGTCCTACATTGTGCGTGTTGCTAGTGTTGGGTTGGGATAATATTCCTGGAGCATTCGTATATGTGGCTATGACTGGAAAAACTGTATGACCAGTGTAGATCCAGATCAGCCTATGCCTCCGCTATTCCATCAATGAAACACACGTCATCCTTCAAACCAGCAATATATATCGTTATCATGCTACAATAACGTGATATTTGATCAGGAGCTTCACTGGTCACATATCCCATAAGCCCCATTTTTTCCAGTCACAGCCACATTTCTGTTTGTCGGACACTAGCCTGGTATTCTCTAGGTACTTACCAGGTCTACAATGACGTTCCTGTAATGCTGGTAGTCTGTAATCTGTCGGGGGTCGGGTCTGTACACCAGGGTCTCGACCTTCGGGGTGGGGCTGGGCGGCGGCCGTGACGTACTGGGCTCACTGAAAGAGACGAGCCAACTTGAACCTCCTCACCCCACAAACATTTCATCGACTATCTAAATTTCTACTCTTAATATTCAGTGATTAGTTATATATTTGTGGCTGTAGTTGTTTGCTGACGTTTTGCGTTTTACATGTGTTTATCACATGTGTACCCCTTGTGCACTGAGAAACTATTCATTCTCTGTATGTCTTTTTTCAATCCAACTACTGTTAATCAGATGTAAGTTGCTATGTGCACTGGTTAATAACGTTAGAGTTTGTTATTGAAATTCAGAAACACAGCGAAACCTCACCAAACCGGACACCCTGGGAGGTCCCCATGGTGTCCGGTTTGGAGATGTTCCACTGTAAATCAAACATGTGAGCACTTCATGACACATTCTAGTGTTTTTCACTCATGCAAAGTCATTGTAATCAGAGATGCATAACAGCAAAACACATCTAAGGTAAACATCTATATTTTCCCGAGTGTCCGGTTCAGAGGGGTTCCATTGTGTAGAAAAATATGGATATGGGGAATAGTGTTCTAACTTACTTGGTGTTTGGTTGTTTCCGCGCAGTTTCTACTTTGGTAGGGTTGTTCGGTTTTGGTTTTGGGTTGTCACTCGGTTTTGCTGGTGCAGCTCTGTAATTAATATATTTATTATAAGAAGAGCTTATATGCAGTCACCATAAGCACGGTGTATGGCGTAGAATTATTATTTGATATATTAGTACTGTGTTGGGATAGAATAGCAGAAGGATACAACAGCTACAGTCTACACTCGTTTACTCAAAGTCCATGGGAATGAGGAAAATACTTTGAGTCAACGAGAGTTCGTCTTTAGGAAAACATGTACTTGGGACCAAGACTTTTACTTTGAGTTATTAGTAGTTTGACTTAAGGGAGTTTAAGGTAACAAGTGTTTACTGTACCATGATTACAATTATCACGGTCAATGTCAAGGCCAAAGAATATTTCGTGTAAAGGAATTGCCCAAGGTAAATGATTAGTTCGTGTAAATGATAGTTGCGAACAGTAACTCCTGCAATCTACTCCAAGAGTCCCTGTTCGAAACGCGGATGGTACGGGAGTAGATTGCAAGAGTCACTGTGCGCAACGCGAATGGTACGGGAGTAGATTGCAAGAGTCACTGTGCGCAACGCGGGTGGTACGGGAGTAGATTGCAAGAGTCACTGTGCGCAACGCGAATGGTACGGGAGTAGATTGCAAGAGTCACTGTGCGCAACGCGAATGGTACGGGAGTAGATTGCAAGAGTGTGCGCAACTCGTGTACTGGAATGCTTACGGAGTATGCGAGCTGTGGAATTTCTTTGGTTTATCGCTCCAGATAGCATCGCGGAGAACCTGCGTCACTCTGCTCTGTGCTTGTGTGGGCGCACATCTTGGAGCATTGAAGGGTGTTAAATTTGTCTGAAAGCACCAGAATTCACATGAATGAATAGGAGACACGGCATGTGATTGTGTACCCTCGAACATCTGCGTAATGTCATTAAATACCTTTACAAAATTTACATAATTGATCATAAATAAAGTCAAAAGTTGACAAAAGTTTCAGTGTACATGTGGAATATAATTTGACGCTATTTACGGAAAATATTGTAAAGTTTGTAAACGTATTGCATGAACTTACGCCGATGTCCGAAGGTACAAAATCACATGGCGTGTCTCATAGTACCTTGTCAATGGTAGTGCATCAGCTGTTATGCCGCTTAACATTACAGTAATCAATACAGCGTAACTATAGATCATATTCTACAATTAGACAAATGTTCACATGAATATCGACATCTAATGTGATGTTGTGGCCAATAATACTTTTGTATTTTTGCCAGTTGTATTCTGCACTATCTCTTAGTACATGTATCTCTTCTACTATTTGATTGTTTTATGAAACGCTAGTAAGCACACATAGTATCTTACCATCGTCCTTTGTGGACCTGGTCTGCGTGGTGCTTTGTTTGTTGTATTAGATGGCCTACGTGTCGATTCGGGTTCTGGTTTAGTGGGAGCCGGTGCTTTCTTGGGCCTTATCAGCACTGGTATCTTTTTGGATTTTGGCTTTGGTGTCTTCGTCGTGGGTTTAATGGTTTCCATCATTTCTGTAATTTAGAGGCTCATGGTGATGTGTTTATACAATATTTTCGTTGTATATGATTCGCTCGTTTGTGGGCAAAAATGGTCAATCTTGAATGAGTACATTGCCTAATTCACACAGTTGTAACTGCATGCCTCGCGACAAAAGCCGTTCTGACTAGCGCCAATAGATCATGTGTATCATTATAATAATTCCAGCACAAAAATATTTACACAATTCCCTAACATTTGATTGGTCCGTAGCAAGTCTCTGTCCAAAGTTTATATCCCAGTAAACTCCCATGCCGAACTACTTTCCGTAACCGTCAGGCGCAGTTAAAATAATTCTTAAGAAAACGGAAAATAAACACATTTTCTTGATGAATTTATTTAAAATGCTGGAATTATAAGGAATGAATGGCATTTTTGTGGAATTTATCGGGGATATAAACTTGGAAAAGTCGCGGGAATACTAGACGAGGCCTTCCGGCCTTCGTCCAGTATTCCCGCGACTTTTCCAAGTTTATACCCCGATAAATTCCACAAAAATGCCATTCATTCCTATAATAGACTACGTTCGCAATATTGTTAGTAAGTATCCGACCACTAAATTAGAGATTATCGTCTGGGTGCTGGACAAAACAGACAAAACGGACGTTGCACGGACAGTATGACCTCAAGTTGCTGACTATGCTACTACATGAGCTCGCAACAACAACAACAAGGACTAAGAAGGCATACCAACCTGCTATGACCTTCTTTGGGTCAGGCCTTTTTACCGGTCTGGGTAGTTGGGAAGGTCTGTTGCTTCCCTTTTTGTCATTCCTGTTCCTGTAGATAAAGTGAAACTAAACTATGATAATCTAAACATGCAATGTGTAACTTATTAGATGATTTAAATGAGTTGTTTGTTTGTTTGTATTCGCCTATCATCATTCTGTATTAGTACATAAGAACAGAAACTGCCATAGAATTATTGAATGTGTGATAGAAATATTAAACTATTTGGAACGGAATAAAATCATAGATGTTGCACAATTGATACAGTCAACTTAACATGGTTTAATCATTAACTATTTTAACAACATGTATATATGTATTTTACAAAACACAAAATTAAAATATTGTGTTGTACACGTTAGCGGGCAAATAGCTTCACTCGGTATTTGTATGAAGTGTCGACTCTGGGGCATACAATGCGGCTGAGACTGAAGAAATGAGGCTTAGGGGTCTGATCAGGATCTGCACTGTTCGTCATTCCATGAACGAAACACCCGCTATGCTGCTAATAAGAAACATATATCGTGATCAGGCTACAGGTGTGGGCTATTCGATCAGGATCTACATTGGTCACAGATCCCATAAGCCCCATTTCTCCATTCACAGCCACAAATATAATATGACATGTAAATGAGACACGCCATGTGAAATTTCACCTTCGGGCATCTGCGTAATTTGATTAAATTTACAATAATTTTCGTAAATAAAGTCAAAAGTTGACAAAATTTCAGAGTACATGCAGAATTATATTTGTTAACTTTTGACGCCATTTACGGAAAATATTGTAAATTTTGTAAACATATTTCATGAAATTACGCAGATATCCGAAGGTACAAAATCGCATGGCGTTTCTCCTTAATGAGGATGCATTACCGTTTAGGATTCACCTGGACGCCCATGTTGAGCTCCGTGAAGTAGTCGATGACCGCCTGTCGTCTCACCGGTGCCCTTGCCCTGTGGCCGGCGCCTCGTCGCTTGGGGGAATCCTTCCGCGCCTTGCGGGTTGTATTCGCTCCGACACCCTTCTTCGTGTTGTCCTTCTTACGCCTCGGAGGGTCCCGTCGGGCGGGGTGGATGCAGATGTCCGTCTTGAATACATCGGCCGTAAAGGTGGCAGCCAGTTGGATCTCTGGCTTTCCAATGCTCACCTTATCCACTTCATCTTTAGCAGATATTGCTGCTTTGGCATCGGGTACTTTGGCATCCATTATTGGTGCATCGTTGCCATATTTCTCCGTTTCAGTAGCAGCATCTTTAGTATGCGCCGGTTTCTTGGCAGCAGCTGCTGCGGTTTCTGACTGACTTGCACCATCAATAGCTACGGCAACACCAGCCGGTGTTGGGCACGTAGCGTCCTGGACGTCATGGGCATCAGCTTCCCCTTTAGGGACATTCACGCCGTCATTTTCTCTGTGAATGTTTTCGCTATTGCTTTGACTGGGGACATTTTCTGCCGCGGTTTCCATCGGGAAACATCCTGCATTGCTTTCACTTGGGAAGCAGCCACCAATCTGTTCCCGTGAAACGTTTGGTTTGGCAATGTCACTGTGGATGCAGACATTGCAGTTGTTGAATGTGTTGTATACGGTGTAGTTTGCGATACGAAAGACATCGCCCCCCGATCTTCCCGCGCTTGCAATTTCCCCAGAAACAGGAGCCGAGGGACTTGCATCTGGGATATCTTGTTCCACATCTGGGATGGCGACGGAACATCTCTCCTCAAATACTGCGATCTCATCGCTCACTACTGGTACTGTGACCTCATCTCTTACCTCGGATGCGTCAGTTGTGCTCCCAACATCTGGAATGGTAGCCACAGTAAGTGCTACCTCCGGCCTCACCTCCTCATCCCCGACATATGGTACAACGGCCGCTGTACTGCCGGTCTCGGGAACAGTTGTGACAGAAGCTCCGGGCTTGGCTTCAGTGGCAGCTGTAGATTCTGGTGGAGAGGTAGATTCCGGCTGACATTGACCTGCGTCAAGGCTGACCGACGTGGCAGTGTCGTCAGTCTCAACCGTCATCTTTATGTATCTGAAATGGATTGTGTTTCCCTCTGTGTGCCTAGCGTATATCTATCCTAGTATAATAAGTGTAATAAGGTTAGCCACCTCCAAATAGTTTTACTATATAATTTAACCGATTGCCATCCAATAAGGCCAGTCTCTCCTACTTTCACTATTCGTATGGATGCTGTGTGACCTACTTGTACATGACCTGCAGCCAGTCTGTACTGGTTCTGCATGAACTAAACAATAGGTTCACTTACTCCTAAGAAAGAAAAATCAAATCTTGTCATATCCTCCAATATTGTTTACATTTTTTGGCCACGGAAACTCTGTTTACATCGCGTGACCAACAGGTTCAGTGTTTTCTTTTAAATGCTACAAATATGCTGAAAACTGGTGTTAAAAGCACCCCAAAATGTTCCTCAAGTGAAACTGGGTAGTAATGGATCAAGACTTGCAAGCAAACGGTGTCTGTGACCTCAAAACACCCGCACTATTTTTTTTATACCGGACTATTTTTGCATACACCCTGGGCGATTTCGCACCATTTGGTATTCTCTAACCTTAAATGATACAGTTGGGATGAAGGATGTGTAGATGGGCGGCGGTGTATGGGAGCGTATGCATCATACTTCCACGTAGATGGAAGGTGGATGAAGGACAGGGTGTGCAGATGGACGGGGTATGGGCAAGTATACATCATATTTGGGAGATGGAATGTGGATGAAGGGCAAGGTTGGCGGGGTATGGGCAAGTATACACCAGACTTGGTAGGTGAAGTATGGATGAAGGGCAAGGTGTGTAGATGGGCGATTTATGTGCAAGTATACAATTACACTGGGTAGATGAAGGATGTATGAAGTATAAGGTGTGTAGATGGGCGGGGTATGGACAAGTATACACCAGATTTGGCAGATGGAGGGTGGATGAAGGGCAAGATGTGTAGATGGGCGGGGTATGGCAAAAACACATCAATCTTGTTAGATGAAGGGTGAATGAAGGGCAATGTGTTTATATGGGTCGGGTTTTGGCAAGTATACACCAGAATTGGTAGATGAAAGGTGGATGAAGAGCAAGGTGTGTAGACTGGCGGGGTATTGGCAAGTATACATCGGACTTGGTAGATGGAGGGTGGGTGAAGCTCAAGGTGTGTAGATGGGCGTGGTATTGGCAAGTATACACCAGACTTGGTAGATGGAGGGTGGGTGAAAGGAAAGATGTTTTGATTGGGCGGGGAATGGGCAAGTATACACCGGACTTGGTAGATGGAGGGTTACTGAAGGGCAAGGTGTGTGTATTGGCGGGGTATGGGCCAGTATACACCAGACTCGGTCGTGTAGATGGGCGGAGTATGGGCAAGTATACATCAGACTTGGTAGATGGACAGTGGATGAAAGGCAAGGTGTGTACATGGGCTGGGAATGGACAAAGTATACATCATACTTGGTAGATGAAGGGCGTATGAAGGGCAATGTGTTATGATGGGCGGGATATGGGCAAGTATACACCAAACTTGGTAGATGAAGGTTGGATGATGGGCAAGGTGTGTAGATGTGCGGGGTATGGGCAAGTATACATCAGACTGGGGAAATGGAAGGTGGATGAATGGCAAGATGCGTAGATGGACGTGGTATGGGCAAGTATACACCAGACTTGGTAGATGAAGGTTGGATGAAGGGCAATGTGTGTAGATGTGCGGGGTATGGGCAAGTATACATAAGACTGGGGAGACAGAACGTGGATGAATGACAAGATGCGTAGATGGACGAGGTATGGGCAAGTATACATCAGACTTGGTAGATGAAGGTTGGATGAAGGGCAGAGTGTGTAGATGTGCGGGGTATGTGCAAGTATACACCAGACTTGGTAGATGAAGGTTGGGTGAATGGCAAGGTGTGTAGATGTGCGGGGTATGGGCAAGTATACATCAGACTGGGGAGATGGAACGTGGATGAATGGCAAGATGCGTAGATGGACGAGGTATGGGCAAGTATACATCAGTTGGTAGATGAAGGTTGGATGAAGGGCAAGGTGTGTAGAGGTTGGATGAAGGGCAAGGTGTGTAGATGTGCGGGGTATGGGAAAGTATACATCAGACTGGGGAGACGAAAGGTGGATGAATGGCAAGATGGGTAGATGGATGGGGTATGGGCAAGTATACATCATACTTGGTAGATGGAGAGTGGATAAAGGGCAATGTGTGTACATGGGCGGAGTATGGGAAAGTATACACCAGACTTGGTAGATGAAGGTTGGATGAAGGGTAAGGTGTGTAGATGGGTGGTGTATGGGCAAGTATACATCATATTTGGGATATGGAAGGTGGATGAAGGGCAATGTGTTATATGGGCGGGGTATGGGCGAGTATACACCAGATTTGGTAGATTGAGGGTGTATGAATGGCAAGGCGTGTAGATGGGCGGAGTATGGGCAAGTATACATTGGACTTGGTAGATGGAGGGTGAGTGAAGGGCAATGTGTGTATATGGGCGGGTTATGGGCAAATATACACCAGACTTGGCAGATGGAGGGCGGATGAATGGTAATGTGTTTAGATCTGCGGGGTATGGGCTTTGTAGAGAGAGAGCGTGAATGAAGGGCAGGATACATAGATGGTCGGGGTATCGGCAAGTATACATCAGAATTGGTAGATGAAGGGTGGATGAAGGGCAATGTGTGTATATGGGCGGGGTATGGGCGAGTACACACCGGACTTGGTAGATGGCGGGTAGGTGAAGGGTGGATGAAGGACAAGGTGTGTATATGGGCGGGGTATGTGCACGTATACATCAGAATTGGTAGAAGAAGGGCGGATGAAGGGCAAGGTGTGTATATGTGCGGGGTATGGGCAAGTATACACCAGACCTAGTAGATGGCGGGTAGATGAAGGGTGGGCGGGTAGGTGAAATGTGTAAATGGACGGGGTATGGGCAAGTATACACCATACTTGGTAGCTGGCGGGTAGATGATGGGTGAATTAAGTACAAGTTGTGTAGATGGGCGGGGTATGGGTAAGTATACACCGGACTTTGTAGATGAAGGGCGTTTAAAGGGCAAGGTGTGTAGATGGGCGGGGTATGGGCAAGTATACACCGAACTTGGCAGATGGAGGGTAGATTAAGGACAAGGTGTGTAGATGGACGGGGTATGGGCGAGTATACACCGGACTAGGTAGATGAAGAGCGGATGCAGGGCAAGGTGTGTAGACGAGCGGGGTATGGGCAAGTATACACCACAATTGGTAGATGGAGGGTAGATGATGGGCAGGGTGTGTAGATGTGCGTGGTTTGGGCTAGGGCAAGGTGTGTAGATGTGCGGGGTTTGGGCAAGTATACATTGGGCTTGGTAGATGGAGGGTGGATGAAGGGCATGTTTTGTAGACGGGTGGGGTACGGACAAGTATACACCAGACTTGGTAGATGGAGGGTAGATGATGGGCAGGGTGTGTAGATGTGCGGGATTTGGGCAAGTATACATTGGGCTTGGTAGATGGAGGGTGGATGAAGGGCAAGTTTTGTAGACGGGTGGGGTACGGACAAGTATACACCAGACTTGGTAGATGGAGGGTAGATGATGGGCAGGGTGTGTAGATGTGCGGGGTTTGGGCAAGTATACACCAGAATTGGTAGATGGAGGGTAGATGATGGGCAAGATGTGTAGATGGGCGGGGTATGGGCGAGTATACACCAGACTTGGTAGATGCAGGGTAGATGATGGGCAGGGTGTATAGATGTGCGGGGTTTGGGCAAGTATACACCAGACTTGGTAGATGGAGGGTAGATGATGGGCAAGGTGTAGATGTGCGGGGTTTGGGCAAGTATACACCAGACTTGGTAGATGGAGCGTGGATGAGAGACACGTTGTGTAGATGGGCGGTGTATGTGAAAGTATACACCAGACTTGGTAGATGGAGCGTGGATGAGAGACACGTTGTGTAGATGGGCGGTGTATGGGCAAATATACACCAGACTTGGTAGATGAAGGGCGGACGAAGGTCAAGGTTTGTAAATGGGCCGGATATGGGCAAGTATACACCAGACTTGGTAGATGAAGGGCGGACGAAGGGCAATGTGTGTAAATGGGCCGGATATGGGCAAGTATACACCAGACTTGGTAGATGAAGGACGGACGAAGGGCAATGTGTGCAAATGGGTCGGGTATTGGCAAGTATACACCATACTTGGTAGATGAAGGACGGACGAAGGGCAATGTGTGCAAATGGGTCGGGTATTGGCAAGTATACACCATACTTGGTAGATGAAGGACAGACGAAGGGCAAGGTGTGTAAATGGGTCGGATATGGGCAAGTATACATTGGACTTGGTAGATGGGGGTGGATGAAGGACAAGGTGTGTAGATGGGCAGTGTATGTGCAAGTATCCATCAGACTTGGTAGATGGGGCTGGGTGGAGGGCAATGTGTGTAGATGGGCAGGGTATGGCCGAGTGTACACCAGACTTGGTAGATGGGGGCTTGATGAAGGGCAAGGTGTGTAGATGGACGGGGTATGGGCGAGTATACACCGGACTTGGTAGATGGGGGCTGGATGAACGACAAGGTTTGTAAATGGGCGGGGTATGGGCGAGTATACACCAGACTTGGTAGATGGGCGTGGATGAAGGGCAAGGTGTGTAGATGGGCGGGGTATGGGCGAGTATACACCGGACTTGGTAGATGGGGGCTGGATGAAGGGCAAGGTGTGTACATGGGCGATGTATGTGCGAGTATACACCGGACTTGGTAGATGGGGGCTTGATGAAGGGAAATGTGTGTAGATGGGCGTGGTATGGGCGAGTATACACCGGACTTGGTAGATGGGAGTTGGATGATGGGCAAGGTGTGTAGATGGACGGGGTATGGGCGAGTGTACACCGGAATTGGTAGATGGGGACTTGATGAAGGGCAAGGTGTGTAGATGGGCGGGGTATGGGCGAGTATACATCGGACTTGGTAAATGGAGGGTAGATGAAGGGCAATGTTTGTAGATGGGCTGGTTATGGGCGAGTATATACCGGGTTTGGTATATGGAGGGTAAATGAAGGGCAAGGGGTGTAGATGGGCTGGGTATGGGCGAGTATACATCAGACTTGGTAGATGGGGGCTTGATGAAGGGCAATGTGTGTAGATGGGCTGTGTATGGGCGAGTATACACCGGACTTGGTAGATGGGGGCTTGATGAAGGGCAAGGTGTGTAGATGGGCGGGGTATGGGCGAGTATACAGCGGACTTGGTAAATGGAGGGTATATAAAGGGCAATGTTTGTAGATGGGCTAGTTATGGGCGAGTATACACCGGGCTTGGTAGATGGATGGTAAATGAAGGGCAAGGTGTGTAGATAGGCGGGGTATGGCCGAGTATACACCAGATTTGAAGATGGGGGCTGAATGAAGGGCAAGGTGTGTAGATGGGCGGGGTATGGGCGAGTAATACACCGGAATTGGGCAAGATGATGAGTAATGTGTGTAGCAAGGGGTGGGGTATGGGCGAGTATACATCCAGACTTGGTAGATGGGGCTTGATGAAGGGCAATAATGTGTGTACATGGGCGGGGTGGGCGAGTATCCAGAAGGGTGGTAGCAGTAGATTAATGGCATTTGTTGTGTGATGGGCGGGGGTATGGGCGAGTACTTGGTACGAATAGATGGGGCAGGGTTGATGAAGGGCAAGGTGTGTAGAGGGGGGCATGGGCAAAGTATACAACAGAACTTGGTAGATGTGCTGGATGAGGGCAAGGTGTGTAGATGGGCCGGGGTATGGGCAAGTATAAGCGGACTGGTATGGGTAGTATTAATAAAGGGCAATGTGTGATGGGCTAGTTATGGGCGAGTATACCACGGGTTGGTAGATGGATGGTAAATGAAGGGCAAGGTGTGTAGATAGGCGGGGTATGGCCGAGTATACACCAGATTTGAAGATGGGGGCTGAATGAAGGGCAAGGTGTGTAGATGGGCGGGGTATGGGCGAGTATACACCGGACTTGGTAGATGGGGGTAGATGAAGGGTAATGTGTGTAGAAGGGTGGGGTATGGGCGAGTATACATCAGACTTGGTAGATGGGGGCTTGATGAAGGGCAATGTGTGTACATGGGCGGGGTATGGGCGAGTATACACCGGACTTGGTAGATGGAGGGTAGATTAATGGCATTGTGTGTAGATGGGCGGGGTATGGGCGAGTATATACCGGAATTGGTAGATGGAGGGTAGATGAAGGGCAAGGTGTGTAGATGGGCGGGGTATGGGCAAGTATACACCAGACTTGGTAGATGTGGGCTGGATGAAGGGCAAGGTGTGTAGATGGGCGGGGTATGGGCGAGTATACACCAGACTTGGTAGATGGGGGCTGGATGAAGGGCAATGTGTGTAGTGTGGGGTGGTGGGGGTCGGGCTTGGTCGTGAGGTGGGCGGGGGCGTGGATGTCGGACTGTCAACAATTACATGTAAATAAATTACAGGACAATTCCGATCTCTTGGTATAATAAGTGTTCTGTTTAATTTTGTGTACGGTCTGTGAAAGCATTACTATTGAAATTTGTTTCACAGAAGTATCGTATCAAAAATCATATTCTCGTAATATTAATTGTAGATAGTTGATTCATTGCGAACAATTAAGACCATGATTTGACTGCGTAAGTGAGCATGCTATCCTAGTGGGAAAGAATAGTGGGAAAGGCAATGAACTCCGTGAACAAACTTGTCCGAGAAAAGCGTAATTTTATTTGTTCTAATTGATCCCTAAAATACAGTAACTCTTACTTTATTTACAGTTGATAATTGGTTTGAAAACCATCCAAGACATATGAAGTATTCACGACTTTTTTTTCAACGTCTTCAATACGTCTTGCACGCCACTGACTTACATTTGGATCAAAATCGTACATTTTTCCAATACTAATATATCTATGCAAGTTTTTAATGAAAATAAAGTTGTCCATTAACAAACACTTACCTTAAGATACATGTTGATGATTTCTTTTGCTTTTATTCGCATGTTGTAACATGAGAAACGTAAAAAATCACGATCTGTGTTAAATGCTGCTGCAACGTTGAGCAATGGCGGTAAAGCTAATGCGACGTCATATGCGACGCGTAGCAACGTCGTTACGTGATCCTACTGTTGTGACGTTAAGTTGGTTCTCGGCTGTCAGGCTTATCCACGTCGAGCGGTGTAGCAGACAGGGAACCAATTTAGCTGTAAGGGTTGAGGCAGAGCCGCGCCGCTAGTTTTCCAAATATCCGTTTTAAGCAGGTGTGATTGATTGATTGGGTTTTTACATCATCCGTTCATCAACAAAGTCATATTATGACGGGAATGTACCTATTTATCCCGTCAACACAGTGCGTATGTGCCGTGAAACACGGTGCAGTGAAACATTTTTGATATCCAGTCAATACTATTTTTGCATTTTACAGCCATTTGTAGGTGTTGACGGGATAAATAGAATAGTAGGTTAGTGCCGTGAATGGGAAAAAATATCTGGCGCGGCACGGAAACGGGATGTGCTCGGCAGAGCCTCGCCCATCCCGTTTCCTGAGCCTTGCCAGATATTTGTTCCCATTCACGGCACTAACCTACTATTCTCTATATATGAGACACGGCATGTGATGTTGTACCTAAGAATATGTGCGATATTTCATGAAAAATATTTGCAAAATTGACGATATGTAAATGACGTAGAAACTTGATGACACTCGTCATCTCTTGACGTCATTTACAGAAAATATCACAGTTTCTGTAAAGGTATTTCATGAAATATGACATGTAATAAATGAGACACGCCATGTGATTTTGTACCTTCGGACATTTGCGTAATTTCATTAAATACGTTTGCAAAATGTACAATAGTTTTCATAAATAATGACACAATTTTCAGAATACATGCGCAAGTACTCTGAAAATTGTGTCAACTTTTGACGGCATTTACAGAATATATTGTAAATTTTGCAAATGTATGTAATGAAATTACGCAGTTGCGCGAAGGTACAAAATCACATGGCGTGTCTCATACGTGTGTGTGTGGGGATTGGTGGGAAGTAGCGGTTTGTTCGTAAGTGCAAATTTAGGATCTTCTGTAAATTTCAATTGATTGATTTACATTTATTGAGCATAGGCTGCAGCCTATGCTCAATAAATGTAAATCCAATAAGTGTTGACAAGAAAACAGTGTTAATGTAATTTTGCACTTACGAACATTTTAGTCTTACGAAGTTTAGTGAAACGGACCCCTGTAGCCTATTTCACCAACATTGCAAAGTATACTTTTCTAGCAAAGTATACTTTGAGGGAGTAATCATTTATTTTTCCTGAAATGCAATATGTCATACAGAACTAACGACTGCATACATTTGATGATTAAAAGTATGCAGAATTATTATACTGAATTTATTACATTATCACAGCCAAAATGGCTGTGATAATGTAATAAATTCAGTATAATAAAAAATAATAAATTTATCCTAAAATTGAAAATTTCTCCCTCAAGGTATACTTTGCTAGATAAGTATACTTTGCATTGTTGGTGAAATCGGCTACTGGTGTGGTACCAGACACGCATTCTCTAGCTACTACTTACCGCATGGCTAGTGTTAGTATCATCTACCATACTTACCGCATGGCTAGTGTTAGTACCGCATGGCTAGTGTTAGTATCATCTACCATACTTACCGCATGGCTAGTGTTAGTATCATCTACCATACTTACCGCATGGCTAGTGTTAGTATCATCTACCATACTTACCGCATGGCTAGTGTTAGTATCATCTACCATACCTACCGCATGGCTAGTGTTAGTAGAATCTACCATACATGGCTAGTGTTAGTATCATCTACCATACTTACCGCATGGCTAGTGTTAGTATCATCTACCATACTTACCGCATGGCTAGTGTTAGTAGAATCTACCATACATGGCTAGTGTTAGTATCATCTACCATACATGGCTAGTGTTAGTATCATCTACCATACTTACCGCATGGCTAGTGTTAGTATCATCTACCATACTTGCCGCATGGCTAGTGTTAGTATCATCTACCATACTTACCGCATGGCTAGTGTTAGTATCATCTACCATACATGTCTAGTGTTAGTATCATCTACCATACATGACTAGTGTTAGTATCATCTACCATACATGGCTAGTGTTAGTATCATCTACCATACCTACCGCATGGCTAGTGTTAGTATCATCTACCATACCTACCGCATGGCTAGTGTTAGTATCATCTACCATACTTACCGCATGGCTAGTGTTAGTAGCATCTACCATACATGGCTAGTGTTAGTATCATCTACCATACATGGCTAGTGTTAGTATCATCTACCATACCTACCGCATGGCTAGTGTTAGTATCATCTACCATACTTACCGCATGGCTAGTGTTAGTATCATCTACCATACCTACCGCATGGCTAGTGTTAGTATCATCTACCATACCTACCGCATGCTAGTGTTAGTATCATCACCTACCTACCGCATGGCTAGTGTTAGTATCATCTACCATACATGGCTAGTGTTAGTATCATCTACCATACATGGCTAGTGTTAGTATCATCTACCATACTTACCGCATGGCTAGTGTTAGTATCATCTACCATACATGTCTAGTGTTAGTATCATCTACCATACATGACTAGTGTTAGTATCATCTACCATACATGCTAGTGTTAGTATCATCTACCATACATGACTAGTGTTATAGGCTTCATATGTAGTGTATCATCTACCATACCTACCGCATGGCTAGTGTTAGTATCATCTACCATACCTACCGCATGGCTAGTGTTAGTATCATCTACCATACTTACCGCATGGCTAGTGTTAGTATCATCTACCATACTTGGCCTTAAAGGGGCATGTCAGGATTTTTTTTTTAAATTATTATAAAAGATAAAAACGTGTTTTCATCATGGCCCTGTGCAAAGTGGTTTAATTGATATGTCACGATATATGTACTAGGACCGCTGGGATGTTTCTATTTTCACACATATAGGTACATGAATATCGGATTGCCTAACAAGACACACAATTTGAGAGTATGTACCGATATCGCTGAAAATTGAAACAACCCAGCAGTCCTAATATCGTCATATATCTTCAATTAAACCACTTAACACAGAGACATGATGAAAACACGTTTTTATGCTTCATAGTATGATTAAAAAAAATAATTGATATGCCCCTTTAACGGATAGCTTTCTCACCTTGTTCCAAGTCGGTATCATTGCCGTTAGGTTTACTTGTACAGTGGAACCCCTATAAACCGGACACTTTGAAAACTATTGAGATGCGTTTCGCTGTTATGTATTTCCGATTACAATGACTTTTCATGATTGCAAAACACTAGAATGTGTCATGAAGCGCTAACATGTCTGAGATACAGTGGAACCTCTCCAAACCGGACACCCTGGGGACCTCCCACTGTACTGGGGACCTCCCAGGGTGTCCGGTTTGGAGAGGTTCCACTGTAGTGCACGTGTTGTGCTTTTATTTCTATTCGCTGGGACTCTCGTTTTCGTTGAGATTCCATTTGCTGGACTTATCAAGGTGCATGATCACGTGGTTATAACAACAACAGCAGTGACTGAAAGTGTTGAAATCGTGCCCACTCCAAAGTATTATTTGATATTTTCCTTAATATGAAACGGATTTTGATCAAATATGGCGCAGCAAACGCGTCTTCATGAGCTGCATTTTGGTCGTCCAGGGAGTTCGGCACAGACTTACCGACACGGAAATCAATAATTCGCAAAAACGACAGAAGTTTGGGCTAAAGTACAGAGACCACCAAATGCATCTTGACAAGACGCGTTTGATGCGCCATATTTCATCAAAATACGTTGCGTAATAAGGACAATATAAAAGAATACATGCTTTGAATCGGATGGATTCTGGAAGTTTCAGTACTGGTTGTTGTTGTTAGTACCACGTGATCATACACCTTGCTTATGCTTCAGGCAGAAAACATTTTCTAGACGTGTTTGTTTCTGTTAATTTACATTCGAGACCGTGCACCGCTAATTATGCGAACATTAATTTTGTTCAGGTGATCCATTTAATGAGTATAAATAATTAAAAAATATCATGCCTCATTTGCGTATGAAAATAGCCTGATACCACCGCGAGTCACTATCAATAAAATAAATGTTACAAATGATTATATATGTATAGCGGGCACACGTAATATTTAGAACGGGTGGAATAGCGACACAATTATACACTTATTTAAGTATTATAAAGAAAATGTTGTGCTTGTTGAGTGGGCATGCACCTTTAATGTATGTGTGGGACCGTGTACCGCTAATTATGCGGTGAAGATTAGAGCCTCGTTGAAGACTGTGATTACCGCTGTCCGTTTGTCGAGCTTTATGCACATACAGCTGAGTATCGTTATCTCGATGTACTTTGGTTCTCAGACACGGGTTTTGCGGAATGTGAAGCAGAAGGGCGGATTTTTTTTAAATATAGTTATATTTTTTTTGTTTCAGATGTTCGTCTCTGATTTTTTTTCCAAGTTTTCAGATGCATATATGAATCTGAAAACTCGAAAAAAAAATCAGAGACGGACATCTCGAACAAAAAAAATATGCTCACACTAAAAATATGTTCTATAAGTTACTATAACTTCTTTAGACGTGAAATAAGTCACTGACAATCAATAGGGTTCTTCATCTTGCCTTGATACACATGTTTACATAATTTGGATACGATCCATCAAGTAGATCTCGAGTTATAGCGTTGACAAGGTTACAGTCTGAAAATAAAATTAACAAGAGTTATCAGAAGACAACGAAGCTCGCCTGTTGGCAGCCTTCACTCAAACTTGGCACAGTTGCATAAAAAAACATGAATATTATATATAATTGGGTTAAGGGGCGTGCGGTGGACCTTGACATTGGGGTCAGTGGTGCAAGGTGTGTCGTGGGTTTGCTATAGCATAATATAGCATATTAAGATGTATGCATGTATGAAATATCAATGCGCTCCCTGAAAACAGTTAAGTTTATGAACGCACTAAGTCGGTAATTTTCTACAGCATGACAGCTATTCACATGAGGAATGCATGTATGAATGTGCTAAGTTTGTGACCTTGGGGAAAGGGGGGGGGGGATGGGTCATGGATTTGCTGTAGCACAATAGAGGATCATCAGATTAATGCATGTAGGAAATATCAAAGCGTTCCCTGTAAAGAAACAGAAGTTTATGAACATGCTAAGTTTCTGACCTTGACCTTGGGGTAAGGGTTGGGTGGTGGGTTGTGGATTTGTTACAGCATGATAGAGGGTCGTCTGAGGAATGCATGTATGAAATATCAAGGCGTTCCATGAAAGGAAATAGATGTTATAAGACATTTACCCCAACGTTAAGTTTATGAACATGCTAAGTTTGTGACCTTGACCTTGGGGTAAGGGTTATGTGGTGGGTTGTGTATTTGCTACAGAATGATATAGGGTCATCTGAGGAATGCATGTATGAAATATCAAGGTGTTCCATGAAAGGAAACAGATGTTATAAGTTTGTTTGTTTGTTTGTTGGGGTTTAACGGCCTATCAACAGCTAAGGTAATTTAAGGCCGGGTCAATGGGTTTAGTACTAAATCCCATATATTACCTGTACAAGTACATGTACATGTTCAAGTACATATACAAAAGGGGGGAAAATCCCAAAATCAGAACTGAATATTTACAATAACAAAACTATATATTCAGCCCTGAAATCAGAATAATCCTGATCTGATGCCAGGTCCTCGCCACACCAGAATCACTTGGCCCCACCCAAAAGCAGTAGGATCAGTAATAATCTTACTACTTTTATAATGGTCAATAACCCAATTCAACTCCCAGGTAACAAAAGAGCCAAAGATAAAAACGTACCTGAGGGCCAAACCAGGCAAATCGTGATTCCTATAAGGAGAAACCCCTACCGTTAATTTACGCCGTCACATTCACCCGACCGCCACCCACAGATGTTATAAGACATGTGGGGTGGGCGGTGGGTCATGTATTTGCTGTAGCACAATAGAGAATCATCAGATGAATGCATGTATGAAATATCAAAGCGTTCCCTGTAACGAAACAGAAGTTACACAACATTTACCCCAACGTTAAGTTTATGAACATGCTAAGTTTGTGACCTTGACCTTGGAGCAAGTGTTGGGTGGCGGGTTGTGGATTTGCTACAGTATGATAGAGGGTCATCTGAGGAATGCATGTATGAAATATCAAGGCGTTCCATGAAAGGAAACAGATGTTATAAGACATTTACCCCAACGTTATTTTTAAGTTTATGAATGTGCTAAGTTTGTGACCTTGACCTTGGGGAAAGGGGTGGGAGGTAGGTCATGGATTTGCTATAGTACGATAGTTTCATCAGATGAATGCATGTATGAAATATGAAGGTATTACCTGTAAATAAACAGAAGTTACACAACATTTACCCCAACGTTAAGTTTATGAATGTGCTAGGGTTGTGACCTTGACCTTGGGGTAAGGGTTGGGTGGTGAGTCGTGGATTTGCTACAGCATGATAGAGGGTCATCTGAGGAATGCATGTATGAAATATCAAGGGTTCCATGAAAGAAAACAGATGTTATAAGACATTTACCCTAACGTTAAGTTTATGAATGTGCTAAGTTTGTGACCTTGACCTTGGGGTAAGGGTTGGGTGGTGGGTCATGGATTTGCTACAGCATGATAGAGGGTCATCTGAGGAATGCATGTATGAAATATCAAGGTGTTCCATGAAAGGAAACAGATGTTATAAGAAATTTACCCCAACGTTAAGTTTATGAATGTGCTATGTTTATGACCTTGACCTTGGGGAAAGGGGTGGGTCATGGATTTGCTATAGCACGATAGAGTATCATCAGATGAATGCACGTATGAAATATCAAGGTGTTCCCTGTAAAAATACATTTACTCCAACGTTAAGTTTATGAAGTTGATCTTGGGGAAAGTGGGGGGGGGGGGGGGGTGGGGGGGGGGGGGGGGGGGGGGGGGGGGGGGGGGGGGGGGGGGGGGGGGGGGGGAGGGGGGGGGGGGGGGGGGGGGGGGGGGGGGGGGGGGGGGGGGGGGGGGGGGGGGGGGGGGGGGGGGGGGGGGGTCATGGATTTGCTGTAGCACAATAGACAATAGAGGATCATCAGATGAATGCATGTATGAAATATCAAAGCGTTCCCTGTAAAGAAACAGAAGTTACACAACATTTACCCCAACATTAAGTTTATGAACATGCTAAGTTTGTGACCTTGACCTTGGAGCAAGGGTTGGGTGGTGGGTTGTGGATTTGCTACAGCATGATAGAGGGTCATCTGAGGAATGCATGCATGAAATATGAAGGCGTTCCATGAAAGGAAACATATGTTATAAGACATTTACCCCAACGTTAAGTTTATGAGTGAGTGAGTGAGTGAATAGGGTTTAACGTCCGCTTTTCTGACATAGAGGTACAAGCCTCAGGGAGTCTACACGCAGACAGGTCAACTGGGTCGTGTCCCGTATCCACCTGTCCGAGGGGGGTAAATCCCAACTTCAGAACTCAATATTTACAATCAAAATATATATTCAGTCCTGAAATTAGAACAAGCTGATCTGGTGCCAGGCCCTCGCCACACCAGCATCATTTATCCCATCCCCTAAAAGTAATAGGATTAGCGCTAATCTTACTTTTATATATGGGGCATAGCCTGACTCAACTCTCACATACAAGAAAGGCAAAAATGTACATGAGGGCCAAATCCGGTATAGTGGGTTCCGGAAAGTATGAACCCAATCGTTAAGCCAGTTTAGTCGCCTTTTACGACAAGCAATGGCTACTGCAGCACTATTCTCAGGATCAGTTGATCCCGCCCCGGTGCCTGCACGAGGCGTTAAGTTTATGAATGTGCTAAGTTTGTGACCTTGACCTTGGGGTAAGGGGTGGGTCATGGATTTGCTATAGCACAATAGAGTATCATCGGATGAATGCATGTATGAAATATCAAGGCGTTCCATGAAAGGAAACAGATGTTATAAGAAATTTACCCCAACGTTAAGTGTATGAATGTGCTAAGTTTGTGACCTTGACCTTGGGGTCAGGGTTGGGTGGTGGGTCATGTATTTGCTACAGCATGATAGAGGGTCATCAGAGGAATGCATGTATGAAATATCAAGGCGTTCCATGAAAGGAAACAGAGGTTATAAGAAATTTACCCCAACGTTAAGTTTATGAATGTGCTAAGTTTGTGACCTTGACCTTGACCTTGGGGTAAGGGTTGGGTGGTGGGTCATGGATTTGCTACAGCATGATAGAGGGTCATCTGAGGAATGCATGTATGAAATATCAAGGTGTTCCATGAAAGGAAACAGATGTTATAAGAAATTTACCCCAACGTTAAGTTTATGAATGTGCTAAGTTTGTGACCTTGACCTTGACCTTGGGGTAAGGGTTGGGTGGTGGATCATGGATTTGCTACAGCATGATAGAGGGTCATCTGAGGAATGCAATTATGAAATAACAAGGTGTTGCATGAAAGGAAACAGAAGTTATAAGACATTTACCCAACGTTAAGTTTGTGGATGCCGACGACGCCGGGGATATGCCATAAGCTCTTATGCAGGCGAGCTAAAAATGGCCACCAATAGGAGTCGAGTAAGTCATCGGATATTTTTGAAAACCAATAAAAAATAAAATTGGCTGCATGGGTGGGCTATAGCTTGGTGTTTAACGTCTTATCAACAGCTAATGTCATTTTAAGGCCGGGCCAACGGGTTCGATCCCGTATTCAACCTGTTGCATTGGGGAGAATGGGCTATACATGTAGTATGAAAATATGGATGACAAGTTTTTGAAGTTTCAACCCAATCTGACATAGTTATAGACAGTACGTAGCCAAAAACTAGACATACACTGTGTAGACTATATGTACGGGGAGGTGGTACCGAACAATGATTGAATAGCAAACCATGTAGACCCTGATCAGACTGGCAACTGTAACAGGTTGTCACACGATTCAACTAAAAAATATGGCAGTCCAGGTGAACCAAAACATCATTGTAATACCCGCCCCACCAGCTGGTTCTACCCAGGGGTGCCATATACTGAATTGAGCCATACCCATTCCAAGATGTATGATCACGTGGTACTAACAACAAGTACTGAAACTATCAGCATCCATCTGATTCAAAGTACGTATTCTTTTATATTGTCCGTATTATGTAACGGATTCTGATGAAATATGGCGCATAAAACGCGTCTTGTTAAGCTGCATTTGGTGGTCTCATTTTCGCCCGAACTTCTGTCGTTTTTGCGAAGAATCGATTTCCGTGGAGACACGGAAATTGATTCTTCGCAAAAACGACAGAAGTTTGCATTTGCTGCGCCATATTTCATCAAAATCCGTTGCATATTAAGGAAAATATTAAATAATACTTACTTTAGAGTGAGCGACGTTGTTGTTGTTGTAACCACGTGATCATGCATCTTGGATTCTAGACCAGAGGCAATTGCGGCCCTTAACTCTGTCAACCTTACAGACCTCTATAGCGGTGTTTGCAAACAGTGTAAATCCAGATGAGCTGGCTCATAACGAGCCGTCTCGACATGATCTGCCCCTTTGGCAAGTAATTTTCTATTTTTTTTATTTTTTTTTTTAAAAACCACCGTTTTTCATCAATAGACCATTCTGAAGATCATCTACTGACCATTGGATTGGCAGGAAAATTAACATGGCACCATCCATTTCAGTTAGTTAGGGTTGAAAGGGTTAAAGCAAGGATTTGCAGGTTTATTTACAAACATTTACATGGGTAAACAATAATGAAGAACAAGTGTTGATTTTAACCATTTAATTCATTACAATTCATAAACAGAACATGGACATAATGAAATATTGGTACATCATGGGCACACGATGATGAAGGGACCATAGGTGATTTGCAACCAGTTCTGGAGATTTAGTTAATGGGGTTTAACGACCTGTTAACAGCTAAGGTCATTTTAGGCCATGTGAACGGGTCGAATCACAACTGAATATTTACATAAAATATATATTCAGCCCAAAAATATATATTCAACCCTGAAATCAGAATAACCTGATCTGGTGCCAGGTCCTCACTACACCACAATCAAAACCTGAAAAGGCCCGGGCTAAAATGACTTTAGCTGTTGACAGGCTGTTAAACACCATTAAATCAAATCAGAACAGGAATAGGTATTACTATCGCAACAGCCGACGCAATGATACAGTAGAGAATAGTGCAATGATGGACGCAATGATACAGTAGAGAATAGTGCAATGATGTTCGGACTATGGGGAACGATGTGATTGAACTGGGCTGAGTTCATTATTGAAACAGGGCTCCAGATAAGAAATTAGTAATTGAGTATTGTCACTCCATCATTTCTGAAGCAATTTCAAAATTTAAATTGGGTAAAATAAAATCACACTACTGTTTACACACCAACAGACAGCAATTATTGAATAGTTTGCTTCGAAATGAAAACATGTCTTGGCATTTCATTAGAATTGTCTTCTTGGAGACAATTCTAATGAAATACCAAGATGTGTTTTCATGGAAAATAAGAAAAATATCCTATATTTGTGCAGCATGATGAAGATACCACAAACTTTTTATTGCTTTTTGATACTCGCTACTTCTGATTTCAATTGGGTTTTTCGCAATTTTAATTTAGTATTTAAGCAAATATGCAGCTTATCTGGAGCTCTGAATGAAACGTTCCAGTTTGGTGGCCAGACTCCTATAACCTGGTGATCTTTCACATTATTTATCGATTGGTTGGAATTGAATGTCTGTTCAACCCATTTCATGTTGAATATCACTATAATTATCATGTATTGAGGCATGAGAGATTTCTCTGGTGCCAGGTCCATACCACAGCAGTCACATGACCCCTTCCCTTAATATAGGATTACAAATAATCGTAATACTCACATAAGGGGTATAACCAGATTCAACTGTCACATACAAAATTCCAAAGACGTATATGAGGGCCAAACCAGGTCTCCAGTCGGAATTCCGGTAAGGATGAACCCGATCATTAAATTATGCATCGCATGCTCCCACCTGCCACCCATATCCGGTAAGGATGAACCCCGATCGTTAAGTTACCCATCGCATTCCCCCACCTGCCACCCACTTCTCGTAGACTAGATATGGACCACAATCCGACTGAACTGGGCCTATTTCATTCCTCACGTAAAGCGTAGTTCCTGATCCCTGTGCCAGCGATATCTCACATTATTTACATTTTTCCCGATCTCTGTTAATTGAATAGCTAAAACCATAAAAAAACTACATTGGTTCTCAGATATCGCCCTGTCGGAAAAATCCCTACGCATCGGAACATTTTAGTGTCATCAACAAATAAAATCTTATTGTAAATTTGCCACATGATCGATCAAAATACTACACTTCAACAATATGTTATGTCCAATCATATCTGACGAAGATCTGTTCATTTTTCACATCTAACGAGATCACATACGTGAACAACATGTGCAAATCGACATGCAAAATGCATCTGGCGATCTCGTACAAAAAAAAATCCACCCTCCCACGTCACATTCCGCAAACCCCAGTAGCCGATTTCATCAACATTGCAAAGTATACTTTACTAGCAAAGTATACTTTGAGGGAGTAATCATTTATTTTTCCTGAAATGCATTATTTCATATAGAACTAACAAATGCATATATTTCATGATTAAAAGTATGCAGAATTATTATACTGAATTTATTACATTATCACAGCCAAATTGGCTGTGATAATGTAATAAATTCAGTATAATAAAAATTAATAAATTTATCATAAAATTGAAAATTTCTCCCTCAAAGTATACTTTGCTACTAAAGTATACTTTGCAATGTTGATGAAATAGGCTACAGGTCTGAGAACCAAAGTACTTTTTTAATGGCCTAACTGTGTGTAACACTTTTGCAAAAACCAGAAGCCCACTATCTAAAATGGATGCCACTTAGCGTTCAGTAGAAACTAATTCCTTGATAAAGGCCTTGTGCCGCAACGTCGGAAAAATAGGTTCCTGTTTTTTGAAGAAGTGTTGAACATATTGTATTATTGCGGAAAGATAACCGTGTAGAAACTGGTTACAAAGGCAAGACAACAAGCCCAGTTTGACCACACCATGAGCCACATCAAATACATACAACATAGTGTGTGATGTGTATGGATATTTACAATGAACTGGCAAACATCTATGAAATAGGGGAGTAACAAATTACACGAGGCTGTGACTGCAGAAATGGGGCTTATGGAATTTGATTTATTGGTGTTTAACGGCCTATCAACAGCGTAGGTGATTTAAGGCTGGGTCAACGGTTTCAATCCCGTATTCAACCTGCTGCATTGGTGGGAAAATCTCAAAATCAGAACAGAATGTTTACAACGAAAAACAAATAAATATTCGGCCCAGAAATTAGAATAACCGGATGCGGATGCACAGGCTGGTCTAGATCTACACTGGCTGGTCTAGATCTACACAGGCTGGTCTAGATCTACACTGGCTGGTCTAGATCTACACAGGCTGGTCTAGATCTACACTGGCTGGTCTAGATCTACACTGGCTTCAACACCCACAGGACCCATTTCTCCAGTAACAGCCAAATATTATCTAATATGGGAACACATTCAATGTACATGTATTCTATTCGTGTTGCATTCCGGGCAAAAAAATAAACAGCTTTATATATCTACCCATGAAATACATAGCTATATAATGTAAATACAAGTCAAGTCATACGTTCTCATCGATGAAAATAAAAAAACAATTTCTGGCGAGATATCAGTAGTTCCGGTATCTATATTCATTATGCACACCTGCAATGCCACGGCGGAACATCAGTATTTCCGGTATCTACTTTCATGTGCACCAGCCAAGCTAATATAGGCCAAAACACAAGACTTACCGTATACAGTGTAAAAAAGTTACTAATTTGCTTGGTGGGGGTACCGGTATATAATAAATAGAATATTCATATTTTTGGAAACAAATATGACAAACATGTTCATATCGCGGGTGAATATTTAACTCGTGAAATATGGACATTTCACACAACGGAAATAGATTCTTCGCAGAAACGATGGAAGTTTGGGCGAAAATACAGAGACCACCAAATGCAGCTTAACAAGACGCGTTTGATGCGCCATATTTCATCAAAATCCGTTACGTAATAAGGACACTATAAAAGAATACGTACTTTGAAACAGATAGATTCTGGAAATTTCAGTACTTGTTGTTGTTAGTACCACGTGATCATACACCTTGCCAACAGTACTCGAGAAATATGGACATGTTCAAGTACATGTACAAATGGGGGGAAAATCCCAAAATCAGAACTAAATATTTACAATAAAAATATATTCAGCCCTGAAATCAGAATAATCCTGATCTGATGCCAGGTCCTCGCCACACCAGTATCACTTGGCCCCCTCCCAAAAGCAGCAGGATCAGTAATAATCTTACTACTTTCATAATGGGCAATAACCCAATTCAACTCCCAGGTAACAAAAGAGCCAAAGATAAAAACGTACCGGAGGGCCAAACCAGGCAAATCGCGATTCCTATCAGGAGGAACCCCACTGTTAATTTACGCCTTCACGTTCACCCGACCAACCACCCACTCTTTGTTGGGGTTTAACAGCCTATCAACAGCTATGGTCATTTAAGGCCGGGTCAATGAGCTAAGTACTAAATCCAATTTTTTACCTGTACAAGTACATGGACATGTTCAAGTACATGTACAAATGGGGGAAAAATCCCAAAATCAGAACTGAATATTTACAATAAAATAACTATATATTCAGCCCTGGAATCAGAATAATCCTGATCTGATGCCAGGTTCTCGCCACACCAGAATCATTTGGCCCCCTCACAAAAGCAGCAGGATCAGTAATAATCTTACTACTTTTATAATGGGCAATAACCCAATTCAACTCCCAGGTAACAAAAGAGCCAAAGAAAGAATGAAAAGTCATGCAGAGCATGATGTTATTAGCCGATCAAATCAGGGTAAAGTGCATCGAACATATGTAGGTGTCTCTGGTAACATTGTCAATGGTAAACTATTTTCGACCACAGTTCTGTACCCAGCGTTGACATTTTTCTCGATTTTGTGCAGGTTTTGGAAACCCGTTCCCAAATCCATCCAATAGCAGCAATGCCATAGCAGCAATGTTTTGTTGTCACCATTATGTTGCGAAATATTCCAGCGTAACACCTGTACTGTATGATCTATTTATCTACAAATTACACTCCGCAATACACAAAGTTGTAGTCACTGTGTGTTTGTCCGAATTCTGTGGCAGCAAGCGAGTGGGCGGAGCTACCAGAGCTATATATATCTAGCGGTTACAGTGTCATCTAAAAATAGACGCAAGCTCCTGCGTATTCAGGCACATGCCCAGATTGGCCTAATGTGCCCCATCCGTGATTTTGTGCGCGATGTCGGGCGCAAGACAATCAATAATTTGCGGCATTGACAATAATTAAGGGGGTTTGCCGCAATCGCGCGTGCTGGATGCACCCGAATAAACCCGAAAATGCTGGGGTTACTAGTAAGGAGATTTTGAGCAGAGGTCGATTATAAATTAGCCGAATAAACACATTTTACGCGATTATACGTGGCTGAAACTTGTTCTGTTTAATAAATAAAAGCTTTAAATTAGCCCAATAATCGGCGTATGTTGGCGTATATGGCCATTAGAGCCAACTATGGACTTCAACAACAATAACTTCCGGGTTAAATCTCTTCCGCGTTCAGCTCATTACGTATTCAAAATTGTGTTATTTGGCTATAAGTAAAGTTTTAAACGGAGATAATTGCCAAAAATGCAAACTTTATCGGTTGATGCAATTTGGAAGTGATACAGAAAAATTCGCGTTCGTAGATTACCGAATAGCGGAGAAAAGGGTTGCTACAAACTTTTTCAGAATTCGATGGATAACCAATATATTAGCCGATCTATAAATAGATCGGCTAATAATAAGATTGATTCACGAATGAAGAGGCAAGCCTTTGCCTCAAGAACTATGTACAACAAGAAAATGTGGCCTGATGGCACACAAATGCCCACGGTTGCAGAATGGAGACTGGCAAACTTGTTAACCAGACACACATGGATGGACAGACATGCATTCCGAACACTATATGCCTCCCGGCTCCCAGGTATGAAATCCAGCAGTACGACATTATTTACACCTTTATTGGTCCCGGGTCGTTTCGCCCCGATTACCCGTTCGCACCGGGTCGATTCGCCCCGATTTTAAACTTGCGTTGGATCTGGTTATGAATATGGGTTGAGGTGGGTTAACGTTGCATCTGATATGGTTAAAACAGCAATGATATGGGTATGTTAACCCCGATTTTACTGAGTATCGAATACGGTGCCAATTGTGGGGTTAAATGTAAGGTATGTTAATTAAATTAGTTAAAATGTTTGACCATTATGAAAGTTTATAAAAGTCGATACATTTGATACATGACTATAAAACTATAATGTTTTGCGTGAAATCTAACTGTCACACCTCCCTGTGGTGGCAGCTGGTAACGCTGTTTCATATAGGGATATGTATCTTTCTCTATGAAACGCTGGCTAACGTGACAGATATTATTATTTAATTTGTTTCACCATTAACTTAGTGTATCACATATCGCTCCCTCTACTTAGATTATGAGCGGGGCGAAACGACCCGAGGCGAACCGACCTGGGGCGAACAGGTCACCGGGGCGAATCAACCCACGGGGCGAACGGGTAATCGGGGAAAAACGACCCGGGACCTCTTTATTGTGTTTGAGACTCGCAGACTTAGGAATTACTATACTACTTGACTGGAGAAATGTTTGTTTGTTTGTTGGTGTTTAACAGCCTATCAACAGCCTATCAACAGCTAAGGTCAATGGGTTTTGCGACCAGTGTAGATCCAGATCAGCTTGTGCATCCGCACACGTTTAATAGTCTGTAAATTTCACATAAACAATGGGCTACATATGCAGCTTATGATCAATAAATTTAAATCCATTTTTTGAAATTTCCAGACGATCATAAATCTGCACTTACGAACATTTTAGTTGTACAAAGTTTAGTGAAACGGCCCGGCCCCCTGGTGCCAGTAGCCTATTTCGTCAACATTGCAAAGTATATCATTTATTTTTCCTGAAATGCATTATTTCATATAAAACTAACAACTGCATATATTTCATGATTAAAAGTATGCAGAATTATTATACTGAATTTATTACATTATCACAGCCAAATTGGCTGTGATAATGTAATAAATTCAGTATAATAAAAAATAATAAATTTATCATAAAATTGAAAACTTCTCCCTCAAAGTATACTTTGCAACTAAAGTATATTTTGCAATGTTGATGAAATAGGCTACAGGTCCACACCACACCAGAGCAACCCATGCATGAAGCAGTCAAACACGGCAACAATAGCGACACCTGCCATCACAATTACAATCCAACATATACTCCACCAAAGTGTGACAAAATATGAAAGTGACAAATACTGAATTCATGTCATACAATTAAAATTGATTGGACAAATTCACGTACATGCATGCATATTCATACTAATTTTGTTTAAATACGATCGGGTCAATATAATCACAAAACGACATCCTATTCTTTCATTTCTAAACATTTAATTTATTTTATGCATCGACTGCATACTGACCGACAACAAATTGTTGCATCCAGCATGGACATAGAATACTGTCTGTTTCACGAAACCTGCCCAAATTTTACGGCCATATAAACAATTCAAAAACAATATTTTTTTCGATAATATTAAATTACGGTAAAGGAAAATTTAAGAAGAATGAGCCTCCTTTTTCTTTCGTGAAATTTTGTCAAATATTGATTTTATTGCGAAAAAGCAATTTCCCCATGTTAAAGGTACATGCCCACGCAGTAGGCACAAAATGTTCTTTATAGGAATTAAATAAGTGTATAATTATGTCACTATTCCACTGGTTCTAAAAATTACGAGTGCCCGCTATACAAATATAATCATTTATTAATTATCAATTTACTGTTAGGGACGCGCGGCGGTAACAGTCTATTTTGATAATGTGCGGGGACGACGACTTTCACATCACGGCTTGCGGTGCGCATGCGCAGTATACTACGCGCGCCAATAGGCTTCCCAATATGTAAACAAGAATATCAACATGTCGAAACGTCCAGGACGGAAATTGTATGAAACCGCGTCGGCCAAAAAAAAAGGCGAAATGTCTGAGGGACAGGCAGTACAGAGAGAGAGTGGTTAATATTGGCGACCAGATCACCAAATGGAAAGTTACGTGGAGATTTAGATTTGGACTCGAACAGAGATTCTTCTCAACTTCCGATACTTCACTGCGCATGTCAAAGATGTGATATGATTGACCGTGTCACGTGACGCGTGTTGGTAAAAATAGCACGAGGTCGGAAAATACCCTTTCTGGTCGCGGCATATAAAATGCGATTTAACACCAATTAACACGCGCCGTAATTAAAAATAACTCGTTAGTGGGTAGACAAATGGCTCATATAAGGCATGACAGAAAATGAAAAGTAGTACCTAGTACAGTGTAAACTGCTGCGTGGGCATGTACCTTTAAATCCCCATAGACATCTTCACAGGTAAAATATTGATTTTATTGCGAAAAAGCAATTTCCCCATGTTAAATCCCCATAGACATCTTCACAGAGTGAAGATGTCTATGGGGATTTAACATGGGGATTTCTTTTTAGAATTCAGAAATACTGGACCGATTTTTAAAATTTAACTTTTGTTTTCTTAGATCATTTCCAAGCTATCTAGCTAGGTTTCGGAGTCAATTTCCAAAATGTTTCGTTTTTTGACTCCTACCTCTTTTTCCCCCATGTTAAATTCCCAGAGAAATCAATTTTTCGTAATAAAATCAATATTTGAAAACATTTCACGAAATAAAAAGGCTCATTCTTAAATTTTCCTTTAATTTAATATTATCGAAAATAATATTGTTTTTGAATTGTTTATATGGCCGTAAAATTTGGGCAGCTTTCGTGAAACAGACTATAGTGTCATAAACACAGCTGGTCTCTTGTGTAATGTATAATTCTCATGTAGATTGTCTTCTCACATGTAACCAGAGCTCCAGATAAGGTGCGTATTGGAATATTTTACGCACTTATTTTAGCAGAATACACATTGATTATCAAACGTGGGAGTACACAATACTCACAGCAATGTGAAAATATGCATTGATTTTAAAATTGAGTAGTCAAAATACTGTAATAAAGTTGAAAATTTACCTAGTTGAGCTTTGCTTTTTGCAGTTCAAATAAGCTAATTTTTTTAATTTGTTTTATTTGTTGTCATTTGTTCCCTATTTAATAAGGAAGAAAATCAATAATACATTTGTGAAAGTAAAATACACATTGAATTTGAAATATGGGGGTAAACTACTCATTAGATACAAAACTTATCTGGAGCTCTGTGTAACGTCACAATTGTAGACTAGATACACATATCCGAGTCCCACTGGATTCAAAACAAGTTTTACTGACGTTTCATTGGTTGAACAATGTCACATGACGTTAGCGAATTGTCAGTATAACGACAACCTAAACAATGTCTCAAATTTACGTCATATTTGCTATTTCTGTAACACAACGCGTTACCTTACAAATAGAATATAATTCTACTGTCTGTTCCACGTTTTTCTGCCGACGAACTTTCGGCTATTAAACACATTAAATCTAAATATTTAAATGTAAATACTTTTTCATCAATAACAAAGTCACCCTCTCCAAAAAAAATTATTTGATGACATTCCATCAAATATTGATTTTATTGCGAAAACATGATTTTCCTATGGGAATTTAACATGGGTGCTAAAATAGATTTTTTTCAAATAATTTTTTATTTGTGGACCGATTTTCAATATCTAACTTTCTTATTTACATCATTTCCAAGCTAACTCGCCAGGTTTCAGGGTCAATTTCTACAATTTTACGTTTTATGACCCTCCTGATCAGCCTCCTCCTCCTTTTCCCATGTTAAATTTCCATAGGAAAATCTTTTTTTCACAATAAAATCAATAATTTATGGAATTTCATCAAACAATTTTTTTTGGGGAGGGTGACTTTTTTTGTTATTGATGAAAAAGTACTTACAATTAAATATTTATTAGATTTAATATATTTGATAGCCAAAAGTTCGTCTGGGCAGCAAAACGTGGAACAAACAGTAGCGTCTTGATACAGTGAAACCTCCTTACATCAGCCACCAATGGGAAGACACAGAACTGGCAGTTGTAGAGAGGTGGCTGTTGTAGGGACGTTAATTATAGAGGCAATTGTCAGTTTGGGATATAAAGTATTTATAGGTTATTTGATGTGTATGTCGACATTTGCACGAGTTCCACAGCGTGTAATATTGGGCGACTTCAGAAATTCAATATCGTTACGCGGCGGTACGAGTGGCATATATCCACATACAAATCAATAACCTTTGTATTATATACGTACATTACTTACAATTTATATGCACTTCGAAAAATATAAACAAAAGTAAACACATTAGTGGTGATAAACATGTAAACTGAATTTGGTTACAAGTGGTGAAGTAGAACTGGAGTTATTGCGTGGACAAGGATACAGAGTGTGAAAAAGGGGAGATAAGTCATCGGAAATTTTTGAAAATCAATAGGCTTCTTCGTCTGTGATAAACATGTCCTACCTGCCGCCCGCCCATACAAGGTGAATACATCATACGTCCAGTTTGTTTAAAACGGGCGTATAAAAACGTACCTGAGGGCCAAAACCAGGCAAATCCAGACTTTCAATATCCGTTAAAAATTTAATAAGCTTTCGGTTATCGCGAGCGGGATTAATCATTTCTAAAAATATGCCTATATTTTTTATTTATAATAATTATTATTTAGAATGAAATTGATCGCTGGTGTCACTGAATTACATCAATAATGCATTTTATGCGGTTTATATGGTTGTTCAATGATGGCCCCTCTCTACAATTTGTTTCCTTCCGGCTGCTGGCCATTGTAAAGAGGTTGCAGGGATTCGGCTGGCGATCGCCACTTTTGCGGAATCCCTGGGTTGGACTGCATATTCAGCCATGAAATTAGAATAGCGTGATCTGGTGCCAGGTGTTCACCTCACCATACAAATGAATGAGTATCAACCTTCACTGTTTTACATGTTTTCCAATACTTATGGATGATTCACGCACATGTACACAAGACCTCTCAACAAGATGATAAATTAAACAACAGAATATACAAGCTCTGGTCTGAGAAAATGTTCTGTAATCGATGTCATGACATTTCTAAAAAATTAAGCAAAACAAAATTTCTTAATGTTGAAATTGGGCTAAGATTTCAGAGGAAATGCGGAAATCCATATTTGCTTTGAAATATTAGCCTAATTTTAATGCCACCCACAAACTTTTCCAATTCCTGCAAGTGTGGCCGACAAGTAAGATGAAGTCGTGATACGAGGTCTGTAGTTTTCCGATCAAAGCAATGTGATAAAATCTGTACACTATTTCTTCTTGCCCTTAGTAACTGGTTTCTTCTTCGTCTGAAAAAACAACAACAAAAAAAACAACAATTAATTTATAAATTTAACTGTGTTTAACCTGTTAACAAAGCTATGCTAAGGCCATTTAAGACTGGGTTAACGGGTCAAATACCATATTTCACATACATAGGATAAAAATCCACAAATCAGAACCAAATATTTATTTAAAAATTATAAATTCAGCCTTGAAATTATAATATAAACCTAATCTGGTGCCAGGTCCTAATCACACCAGAATCACCTTGATGCAATTGTCATTTGACCTCGAGCATAGGGGCTGAATGGGTGGGATATAGAAAGAAAATATGGATGATGATATATAGGTAGTCAAACTTGCACAAGCGACCACGTGCATTAAGAGACTTTTGTCTGATGCGACCACTTTCAATTCCCACCGACCATTTGGCCTATATAAAGAGTGTATTAAACGACTTTTCCTTAACGCGACCAGCGGTCAAATATTTTATATGGTCGTTTGTATTAAACGACCATTAATTGACAGGATGTCACTTTCTCCAGGTGAATTAGCCTCAAGCGTGTGACAAAGGAAACAAATCGCCTGTCACTGTCAAAGTGTGAATGTTGCATTGTTTATGATTATTGACCTGAAACCTTGTTCTGATTCGCTAGTTTCCTTAGAGCGAGTTCGTTTTTTTTTTTAGATGCATTGCGCATGTCTAGTAGAGAATTTTTTACCTATTCACCGCCATCTTGAAACTGGAGGAACAGAAGCAGGCGTCTTTTGGCTAGTCAAATTATAGTAGATGTATGATGTCAGTCTGGTCGAACCAGTCTGCGTTCGCGGTTGTTTAGTTGAACTATGAAACCATACTTTACGCTCGAACTCACTCTTAGTCATTACTATAGACACCAAACTAGGTAGGGGGATTACAAAATTGTTAAAATGACGTGATTACGTAATTCAAGATGGCTACCGTCTAAAAATAGCACAAATTCTTCAAAAATCTTCTTCTCAAGAACCGCCAACCAGATTTCGACAAAACTTGGTAGGAATGATCGATGTACAATGCTCTTTCAAAGTTGTTAAAATGGTGACCCCGGGGTCGAAAATAGGTGTGGCCCGTGGGGTCAAATTTTATTTTTGACCGAATATGATCATGTCATATATCAAATTGAAGGTATCAACGAGGCGATCTGGTTCATTTTTTGTCTAAATCAGATGGTTATGTCATCCAAGATGGCCGCCGAAAGGTCAAAAGGTCGTTCTTTTATTAGATTTCAAAATTCTTCTTCACATGAACCATTGGCCCATGGTAGCCAAACTTAAAAGTTATGGTCCATGGGTGAAGCCTTTTCAGATTTGTTAAAATGGAGGTCATCGCTAATCCAAGATGGCCACCGTCTAAAAATAGCATAAATTCTTAAAAAATCTTCTTCTCATGACCCGCTGGCCGGATTTCGACGAAACTTGGTAGGAATGATCGATTCAAAGTTGTGAAAATGGTGACCCCGGGGTCAAAAATGGGCGTGGCCCGTGGGGTCAAATTTTATGTTTGACCGAATATGCTCATGTCATATACCAAATTGAAGGTATCGATGAGACGATTGCTCTGGTGCAATATTTGTCGGAATCGGATGATTATATCATCCATGATGGCCGCCAAAAGGTCCATTTATTCAAGATTTTGAACGTCTTTTTCTCAGGAACCACATGGCCGATGCTGGCCAAACTTCATAGTAAGTTAAGATCCTTGGGTGAAGCATTTTCAGATTTGGTAAAATGAGAGTCATCGCTTAATCCAAGATGACCGCGATCTAAAAATAGCACAATTTTTTTAGAACACATATGAACTCAATGTCACATTCTCCTCTGGTGTTCATGGAGTCAGGTGAGCGAATTAGGGCCATCATGTCCCTCTTGTTTTATTTAAATATGTATTCAATTCTGATTTTCGGATTTCCCCCAGCCCCAACAACAGGTGAATTATGGGATTCGACCCTGTTAACCTGGCCTAAAATGACCTTTGCTGTTACCATGAATCAGATAGGCTTGAAAATGGAAATACGGGTACTGGTATGTCCGGTTATATGGTTTAATATTCGGAATCAGGAAATCGCGAATATTAAACATTAACATAGAAATAAATACATTTGAAGACGTTTGAAAATGTTCACGGACGACGACGGACACATTGCGGTAACAATAGCTCACATGAGCTTCGCTCAGGTGAGCTAAAAAATATAACCAGCCCTGAAATTAGAATAACCGGACCTGGGGGCCATTTCACTAAACTTCGTAAGGATGTAAATGTTCGTAAGTGAAAAATTATGTTAGTCTGTAAATTTCACATTAGCAATGCTTTCTTGTAAACAATTATTGGATTTACATTTATTGAGCATAGGCTGCATATGCAGCCTATGCTCAATAAATGTAAATCCATCAATTGAAATTTCCAGACGATCCTAAATTTGCACTTACAAATATTTTAGTCGTACGAAGTTTAGTGAAATGGGCCCCTGGTGCCAGGTCCTAACCAAACCAGTAACTTAGCCCCACTCCCTAAATTAACATGATTAGTACTAACACAATGACTAACCTGTTTCGCAGCTTTGCCCTTTTGTATTGCCTTTGCCTTTTTAGCCTGGGAGCTGGAGTCGGTGTCGCCTTCATTCACACCGTTGGACAGCGGCTTGGCTTGGCGTCGACTGAAAATTACAATGGTGAAAGGGTTTAACATCCCAGCAACAGCTAGGGTCATATTGAGACGGTTTGGTTTCATTCAAACGACAAGTGGGATGGAAATATTATCGCAATATTTTTTTTCGGGAATTGAACATATTATTATCTATGATATTAAAGTACAATGTTCTACCCCTAAACTATTAAGCCATCCGACAAAGGACAAAAATACCCCCTTTTCATAAATGTACTAGTCTGAAAATTATTCTGTGACGATTGAATTGGTTGGAAAATTAACATATAGAAATCCATGCCAGTTACTTAGCGTTGAAAGGGTTAAAGGATGGTCGACAAAATGTCTTCAAATGCCATTTGTCTTCAAACGCCAGGTTTCAATGCATTTGTAGTTACGTACACATTGCTCATCTTCACCGTCAGTTTCGGGCCCGCCTTCTTGGTGGGAGTCGCCTTGGTGGGCGTCGCCTTGGGGGTGCCGGCGGGGCTGGTGGCGGGGGTGCTACGAGGGGACGACACAGGGGATTTTGTCTTCACCACGCTCCGCGTGACGGTTGCTCTCGCTCTAGAAAGGTGACAGTATAGACCAGTCTTATAAATAGGTTACAGAACTTAGAAAATCACAAGTAAATCACGGCATACTACAATACACCAATATTAACAACATCGGGGGAATCATCACACGGGAATTGACGGAGTTTGTCGGTTCGACGTAGTTTAAACTACTGTCTATTTCACGAAACATGCCCAAATTTTCCGGCTATATAAACAATGCAAAAACAATATTTTTTTCAATAACATTAAATTATAGCAAAATTTAAGAATGAGCCTTCTTTTCACTTTGTGAAATTTCGTCCAATATCGATTTTATTACGAAACAAGAAATGCGTTCGTCGAACGCGGATGCCACCTGACGCATATTTGAGAAACTGTGACAAATTGGTGAACCGAAAAGTGTGACGGACGGACAGACGGACGTACCGACAGACGGACGGACGGACGTTCTTACAGTACTATACTTATGTGGCTTATCACATGTTAAATATTAGCCACATAAAAGGATTTTTAGCCACATAAAAGGATTTTTTAGGTGGCTAATTGTAACCAACCCTATCCTTTACCAAGTCCATAACCCTGTGGGGCTAGCCACATAAGTACCCTAATGTGTGCCCGGACGGACAGACGGACAGACAGACGGACGGTCCAAACACTATATGCCACCCGTTTCTTCGAAACCCGGTGGCATAAAAACAATTTCCCCAAGTTAAATCCCCATATACATTTAACTTTGTTTTCTTAGATCATTTCCAAGCTGTCTAGCCAGGTTTCAGAGTCAATTTCCAAAATGTTTTGTTTTTCGACTCCTCCTCCAGGTTCTCCATCTCTTTTTTTCCCCCATGTTAAATTCCCATAAAGAAATCATTTTTCGTAATAAAATCAATATTTGACCAAATTTTACGAAATAAAAAGAAGGGCAGGTTTCGTAAAACAGACATAAACAATATGACGTCAAACGAGTACCCCATGGTTGTTTTTTTGCCCGTAATTTTGGTTTAAAGTCTCAAGTACAAAACTATAATTTGTAAGGGTTCATATCAGGGTTCATGTTTGAGGGTGACATGGGCGAAGTGGTCGCTTTTTTTCTGGCCAAGTCGCCTTATTTTTCCCGTAGGGGGAAGTCAAGTCGCCCTGGGAATTTTCTGGATTTTTTTTTTTTTTTTTTTTACTATGAATTTCAGACTCTAGGGGCGAGTGCATGTCATAAATGCGCTAATCCCACCAAGTAGGCGTGTAAAATTGGATCGCATCGATTGTTTGATGACCCCTGGTGTGTACACATAGAGTTTACAGTTACGCGATAACCGTAAGAGAAATGTTCAGTGAAATTATGATTTTTATCACTTCTCCCTAATTTTGCCTCACTTCTCCCTATTTTGCCAGGAAGGAGAAGTCACTTCTCCCTAAATTTTTGGCCTAGCTTGAACCCTGACATATAATGCCCATTACCGATACAAAGTCACTTACTTATTGGATATAGCAGTAGCCTTCGCCTTGGAAACGGCCGACTTTGATCCTTTCAGAGCGGTAGGTGATTTAAAGGGTGACTGTATTGATTTCTGTGATGATGTCACAGTCGATGACTGTGTGGATTCGTCGTCGCTGTATACCGCATTCACAACCTTCTTGGTTCTGGTGAGAAAATCGGACAGTAGCCGATTTCATCAAAATTGCAAAGTATACTTATCTAGCAAAGTATACTTTGAGGGAGTAATCATTTATTTTTCCCAAAATGCATTATTTCATATAGAACTAAACACTACAGATATTTGATGATTAAAAGTATGCATAATTATAATACTGAATTTATTACATTATCATAGCCAAAATAAATTCAGTATAATAACAAGAAACGAGGCAAAGCCACGAAGGCCAGGTTTTTTCCAAGCATGGACACTTGGATAACATAATTATACCCACTTTTTGTAGACTAGATGGCCGTGGCCTGCATGTCGCGCCTTGGGGCGAGGCATGGACACTAAAAAAATAGATATAGTAGATGGAAAAACTTTAACCAAAAAACTTTAACCGGACACACGGACGAACGGACGGACATATGCCAAAATGCCGACGATATCGCGCTTTCCGCAAGCAGGTGTGACAATGATGATAAACACCCATGTGAAGTATCAAGGTATTGGGTGAAGCAGTTGCAGAGATATAGTACACGAAAAAACTTTAACAAAAAAATTCAAAGTAATTTGAACTTGACATAGGGCACAGGATCGCGCTTTCCGCAAGCAGGTGCAACAATGATGATAAACACCCATGTGAAGTATCAAGGTATAGGGTGAAGCAGTTGCAGAGATATAGTACACAAAAAAACTTTAAAAAAAAAATTCAAAGTAATTTGACCTTGACATTGGGCACAGGATCGCGCTTTCCGCAAGCAGGTGCGACAATGATGATAAACACCCATGTGAAGTATCAAGGTATTGGGTGAAGCAGTTGCAGAGATATAGTACACGAAAAAACTTTAACAAAAAAATTCAAAGTAATTTGACCTTGACATTGGGCACAGGATCGCGCTTTCCGCAAGCAGGTGCGACAATGATGATAAACACCCATGTGAAGTATCAAGGTATTGGGTGAAGCAGTTGCAGAGATATAGTACACGAAAAAAATGTTAACAAAAAAATTCAAAGTAATTTGACCTTGACATTGGGCACAGGATCGCGCTTTCCGCAAGCAGGTGCGACAATGATGATAAACACCCATGTGAAGTATCAAGGTATTGGGTGAAGCAGTTGCAGAGATATAGTACACAAAAAAACTTTAACAAAAAAATTCAAAGTAATTTGACCTTGACATTGGGCACAGGATCGCGCTTTCCGCAAGCAGGTGCGACAATGATGATAAACACCCATGTGAAGTATCAAGGTATTGGGTGAAGCAGTTGCAGAGATATAGTACACGAAAAAACTTTAACAAAAAAATTCAAAGTAATTTGACCTTGACATTGGGCACAGGATCGCGCTTTCCGCAAGCAGGTGCGACAATGATGATAAACACCCATGAAGTATCAAGGTATTGGTGTGAAGCAGTTGCATTGATATAGTACACGAAAAAAATTTTAACAAAAAAATTCAAAGTATTTGACCTTGACATTGGGCACAGGATCGCGCTTTCCCAAGCAGGTGCGACAATGATGATAAACACCCATGTTTGAAGTATCAAGGTATTGGGTGAAGCAGTTGCAGAGATATTAGTACACAAAAAAACTTTAACAAAAAATTCAAATAATTTGACCTTGACATTGGGCACAGGATCGCGCTTTCCGCAAGCAGGTGCGACAATGATGATAAACATGTGAAGTATCAAGGTATTGGGTGAAGCAGTTGCAGAGATATAGTACACGAAAAAACTTTAACAAAAAAATTCAAAGTAATTTGACCTTGACATTGGGCACAGGATCGAGCTTTCCGCAAGCAGGTGCGACAATGATGATAAAAACCCATGTGAAGTATCAAGGTATTGGGGTGAAGCAGTTGCAGAGATATAGTACACGAAAAAAAATTTAACAAAAAAATTCAAAGTATTGACCTTGACACTTGGGACACAGGATCGCGCTTTCCGCAAGCAGGTGCGACAATGATGATAAACACCCATGTGAAGTATCAAGGTATTGGGTGAAGCAGTTGCAGAGATATAGTACACAAAAAAACTTTAACAAAAAAATTCAAAGTAATTTGACCTTGACATTGGGCACAGGATCGCGCATTTCCGCAAGCAGGTGCAACAATGATGATAAACACCCATGTGAAGTATCAAGGTATTGGGTGAAGCAGTTGCAGAGATATAGTACACGAAAAAACTTTAACAAAAAAATTCAAAGTAATTTGACCTTGACATTGGCACAGGGGCCGCACGGTTGGGGGTTAGAATGAAATATGGATGATGATAAACACCCATGTGAAGTTTCAAGGTAATGGGCGAAGCAGTTGCAGAGATATAGTATAACAAAAAAGTTTTAAAACCAAAAAACTTTAACCAGACGTACGTTAAAAAGTTAACGTTGAAAATGGCTAAGTCAATTACGTAGAAATAATAGGTGAAGGTAAAAAAAAAAAAAATGGTCACATGTTGGATAGTTGTATGTGGTAGGCACCTCTTGGTTATGAAGCTGTGAAAGTTTGGTGGTCCTAGGTGGTACAGTACCAAAGAAATGGACTTAAACATGAAAACTTAACATTGTAAACGCGAAAACTTAACATTGAAAATGGCTAAGTCGACTGTGCGGAAAAAATGGGTGAAGTTAAAAAAAAGAGTAACATGTTGGATAGTGATATGTGGTGGGTACCCCTTGATTATGAAGCTGTGAAAGTTTGGTGGTCCTAGGTGGTACAGTAACAAAGAAATGGACTCAAAACACGAAAACTTAACATTGATTGTGGACGCCGCCCACCCGCCGCCCGCCCGCCCGGCTTTCGCCAATCCAATAGCCTGGATTTTTTTTCAAAAAACCTGGCTAAAAATTAATAAATTTATCCTAAAATTTAAAATTTCTCCCTCAAAGTATACTTTGCTAGATAAGTATACTTTGCAATGTTGGTGAAATTGGCTACAGGTCAACGGTGGGCGATTGCATTTCTCACACTGAGGATTCAATAGGTCATGTACGCAAGTCCTTTTTAGCCGAACAGACAAGAAATCAGAAACACTGCTGGAAGATCAAAAACTGAAAAAATGTCTACCGGTAGTTCATTTATTTCACCCGACATTGAGCATAAAGGCCAGATAGACTACAGAATAACAAGAAACGAGGCAAAGCCACGAAGGCCAGGTTTTTTCCAAGCATGGACACTTGGATAACATAATTATACCCACTTTTTGTAGACTAGATGGCCGTGGCCTGCATGTCGCGCCTTGGGGCGAGGCATGGACACTAAAAAAATAGATATAGTAGATGGAAAAACTTTAACCAAAAAACTTTAACCGGACACACGGACGAACGGACGGACATATGCCAAAATGCCGACGATATCGCACTTTCCGCAAGCAGGTGTGACAATGATGATAAACACCCATGTGAAGTATCAAGGTATTGGGTGAAGCAGTTGCAGAGATATAGTACCGGTACACAAAAAAACTTTAACAAAATAATTCAAAGTAATTTGAACTTGACATAGGGCACAGGATCGCGCTTTCCGCAAGCAGGTGCGACAATGATGATAAACACCCATGTGAAGTATCAAGGTATAGGGTGAAGCAGTTGCAGAGATATAGTACACGAAAAAACTTTTAACAACAAAAAATTCAAAGTAATTTGACCTTGACATTGGGCACAGGATCGCGCTTTCCGCAAGCAGGTGCGACAATGATGATAAACACCCATGTGAAGTATCAAGGTATTGGGTGAAGCAGTTGCAGAGATATAGTACACGAAAAAACTTTAACAAAAAAATTCAAAGTAATTTGACCTTGACATTGGGCACAGGATCGCGCTTTCCGCAAGCAGGTGCGACAATGATGATAAACACCCATGTGAAGTATCAAGGTATTGGGTGAAGCAGTTGCAGAGATATAGTACACGAAAAAAATTTAACAAAAAAATTCAAAGTAATTTGACCTTGACATTGGGCACAGGATCGCGCTTTCCGCAAGCAGGTGCGACAATGATGATAAACACCCATGTGAAGTATCAAGGTATTGGGTGAAGCAGTTGCAGAGATATAGTACACGAAAAAACTTTAACAAAAAAATTCAAAGTAATTTGACCTTGACATTGGGCACAGGGGCCGCACGGTTGGGGGTTAGAATGAAAATATGGATGATGATAAACACCCATGTGAAGTTTCAAGGTAATGGGCGAAGCAGTTGCAGAGATATAGTATAACAAAAAAAGTTTTAAAACCAAAAAACTTTAACCAGACGTACGTTAAAAAGTTAACGTTGAAAATGGCTAAGTCAATTACGTAGAAATAATAGGTGAAGGTAAAAAAATGGTCACATGTTGGATAGTTGTATGTGGTAGGCACCCCTTGGTTATGAAGCTGTGAAAGTTTGGTGGTCCTAGGTGGTACAGTACCAAAGAAATGGACTTAAACACGAAAAACTTAACATTGTAAACGCGAAAACTTAACATTGAAAATGGCTAATAAGTCGACTGCGCGGAAAAAATGGGTCAAGTTAAAAAAAAGAGTAACATGTTGGATAGTGATATGTGGTGGGTACCCCTTGATTATGAAGCTGTGAAAGTTTGGTGGTCCTAGGTGGTACAGTAACAAAGAAATGGACTCAAACACGAAAACTTAACATTGATTGTGGACGCCGCCCGCCCGCCGCCCGCCCCGCCCGGCTTTCGCCAATCCAATAGCCTGCTGGCTAAAATTAATAAATTTATCCTAAAATTTAAAATTTCTCCCTCAAAGTATACTTTGCTAGATAAGTATACTTTGCAATGTTGGTGAAATTGGCTACAGGTCAACGGTGGGCGATTGCATTTCTCACACTGAGGATTCAATAGGTCATGTACGCAAGTCCTTTTTAGCCGAACAGACAAGAAATCAGAAACACTGCTGGAAGATCAAAAACTGAAAAAATGTCTACCGGTAGTTCATTTATTTCACCCGACATTGAGCATAAAGGCCAGATAGACTACAGAATAACAAGAAACGAGGCAAAGCCACGAAGGCCAGGTTTTTTCCAAGCATGGACACTTGGATAACATAATTATACCCACTTTTTGTAGACTAGATGGCCGTGGCCTGCATGTCGCGCCTTGGGGCGAGGCATGGACACTAAAAAAATAGATATAGTAGATGGAAAAACTTTAACCAAAAAACTTTAACCGGACACACGGACGAACGGACGGACATATGCCAAAATGCCGACGATATCGCGCTTTCCGCAAGCAGGTGTGACAATGATGATAAACACCCATGTGAAGTATCAAGGTATTGGGTGAAGCAGTTGCAGAGATATAGTACCGGTACACAAAAAAACTTTAACAAAATAATTCAAAGTAATTTGAACTTGACATAGGGCACAGGATCGCGCTTTCCGCAAGCAGGTGCGACAATGATGATAAACACCCATGTGAAGTATCAAGGTATAGGGTGAAGCAGTTGCAGAGATATAGTACACGAAAAAACTTTAACAAAAAAATTCAAGTAATTTGACCTTGACATTGGGCACAGGATCGCGCTTTCCGCAAGCAGGTGCGACAATGATGATAAACACCCATGTGAAGTATCAAGGTATTGGGTGAAGCAGTTGCAGAGATATAGTACACGAAAAAACTTTAACAAAAAAATTCAAAGTAATTTGACCTTGACATTGGGCACAGGATCGCGCTTTCCGCAAGCAGGTGCGACAATGATGATAAACACCCATGTGAAGTATCAAGGTATTGGGAGAAGCAGTTGCAGAGATATAGTACACGAAAAAATTTAACAAAAAAATTCAAAGTAATTTGACCTTGACATTGGGCACAGGATCGCGCTTTCCGCAAGCAGGTGCGACAATGATGATATACACCCATGTGAAGTATCAAGGTATTGGGTGAAGCAGTTGCAGAGATATAGTACACGAAAAAACTTTAACAAAAAAATTCAAAGTAATTTGACCTTGACATTGGGCACAGGGGCCGCACGGTTGGGGTGTTAGAATGAAAATATGGATGATGATAAACAGCCATGTGAAGTTTCAAGGTAATGGGCGAAGCAGTTGCAGAGATATAGTATAACAAAAAAGTTTTAAACCAAAAAACTTTAACCAGACGTACGTTAAAAAGTTAACGTTGAAAATGGCTAAGTCAATTACGTAGAAATAATAGGTGAAGGTAAAAAAATGGTCACATGTTGGATAGTTGTATGTGGTAGGCACCCCTTGGTTATGAAGCTGTGAAAGTTTGGTGGTCCTAGGTGGTACAGTACCAAAGAAATGGACTTAAAACATGAAAACTTAACATTGTAAACGCGAAAACTTAACATTGAAAATGGCTAAGTCGACTGCGCGGAAAAAATGGGTCAAGTTAAAAAAAAGAGTAACATGTTGGATAGTGATATGTGGTGGGTACCCCTTGATTATGAAGCTGTGAAAGTTTGGTGGTCCTAGGTGGTACAGTAACAAAGAAATGGACTCAAACACGAAAACTTAACATTGATTGTGGACGCCGCCCGCCCGCCGCCCGCCCGCCCGGCTTTCGCCAATCCAATAGCCTGCTGGCTAAAAATTAATAAATTTATCCTAAAATTTAAAATTTCTCCCTCAAAGTATACTTTGCTAGATAAGTATACTTTGCAATGTTGGTGAAATTGGCTACAGGTCAACGGTGGGCGATTGCATTTCTCACACATGAGGATTCAATAGGTTCATGTACGCAAGTCCTTTTTAGCGAACAGACAAGAAATCAGAAACACTGCTGGAAGATCAAAAACTGAAAAAATGTCTCCGGTAGTTCATTTATTTCACCCGACATTGAGCATAAAGGCCAGAGAGACTACAGAATAACAAGAAACGAGGCAAAGCCACGAAGGCCAGGTTTTTTCCAAGCATGGACACTTGGATAACATAATTATACCCACTTTTTGTAGACTAGATGGCCGTGGCCTGCATGTCGCGCCTTGGGGCGAGGCATGGACACTAAAAAAATAGATATAGTAGATGGAAAAACTTTAACCAAAAAACTTTAACCGGACACACGGACGAACGGACGGACATATGCCAAAATGCCGACGATATCGCGCTTTCCGCAAGCAGGTGTGACAATGATGATAAACACCCATGTGAAGTATCAAGGTATTGGGTGAAGCAGTTGCAGAGATACAGTACCGGTACACAAAAAAACTTTAACAAAATAATTCAAAGTAATTTGAACTTGACATAGGGCACAGGATCGCGCTTTCCGCAAGCAGGTGCGACAATGATGATAAACACCCATGTGAAGTATCAAGGTATAGGGTGAAGCAGTTGCAGAGATATAGTACAACGAAAAAACTTTAACAAAAAAAATTCAAAGTAATTTGACCTTGACATTGGGCACAGGATCGCGCTTTCCGCAAGCAGTGCGACAATGATGATAAACACCCATGTGAAGTATCAAGGTATTGGGTGAAGAAGTTGCAGAGATATAGTACACGAAAAAACTTTAACAAAAAAATTCAAAGTAATTTGACCTTGACATTGGGCACAGGATCGCGCTTTCCGCAAGCAGGTGCGACAATGATGATAAACACCCATGTGAAGTATCAAGGTATTGGGTGAAGCAGTTGCAGAGATATAGTACACGAAAAAAATTTCAACAAAAAAATTCAAAGTAATTTGACCTTGACATTGGGCACAGGATCGCGCTTTCCGCAAGCAGGTGCGACAATGATGATAAACACCCATGTGAAGTATCAAGGTATTGGGTGAAGCAGTTGCAGAGATATAGTAACACGAAAAAACTTTAACAAAAAAATTCAAAGTAATTTGACCTTGACATTGGCACAGGGGCCGCACGGTTGGGGGTTAGAATGAAAATATGGATGATGATAAACACCCATGTAAGAATTTCAAGGTAATGGGCGAAGCAGTTGCAGAGATATTGTATAACAAAAAAGTTTTAAAACCAAAAAACTTTAACCAGACGTACGTTAAAAAGTTAACGTTGATAAAATGCTAAGTCAATTACGTAGAAATAATAGGTGAAGGTAAAAAAATGGTCATATGTTGGATAGTTGTATGTGGTAGGCACCCCTTGGTTATGAAGCTGTGAAAGTTTGGTGGTCCTAGGTGGTACAGTACCAAAGAAATGGACTTAAACATGAAAACTTAACATTGTAAACGCGAAAATAACATTAACGAAAATGGCTAAGTTTGATGGCTGTCATCTGCGCGGAAAAAAATGGGTCAAGTTAAAAAAAAGAGTAACATGTTGGATAGTGATATGTGGTGGGTACCCCTTGATTATGAAGCTGTGAAAGTTTGGTGGTCCTAGGTGGTACAGTAACAAAGAAATGGACTCAAACACGAAAACTTAACATTGATTGTGGACGCCGCCCGCCCGCCGCCCGCCCGCCCGGCTTTCGCCAATCCAATAGCCTGCTGGCTAAAAATTAATAAATTTATCCTAAAATTTAAAATTTCTCCCTCAAAGTATACTTTGCTAGATAAGTATACTTTGCAATGTTGGTGAAATTGGCTACAGGTCAACGGTGGGCGATTGCATTTCTCACACTGAGGATTCAATAGGTCATGTACGCAAGTCCTTTTTAGCCGAACAGACAAGAAATCAGAAACACTGCTGGAAGATCAAAAACTGAAAAAATGTCTACCGGTAGTTCATTTATTTCACCCGACATTGAGCATAAAGGCCAGAGAGACTACAGAATAACAAGAAACGAGGCAAAGCCACGAAGGCCAGGTTTTTTCCAAGCATGGACACTTGGATAACATAATTATACCCACTTTTTGTAGACTAGATGGCCGTGGCCTGCATGTCGCGCCTTGGGGCGAGCATGGACACTAAAAAAATAGATATAGTAGATGGAAAAAACTTTAACCAAAAAACTTTAACCGGACACACGGACGAACGGACGGACATATGCCAAATGCCGGACGATATCGCTCTTTCCGGCAAGCAGGTGTGACAATGATGAGATAAACACCCATGTGAAGTATCAAGTATTGGTTAAGCAGTGGCAGATATATAGTACCGGTACACAAAAAACTTTAACAATATAATTCAAAGAAATTGAACTTGACATAGTGGCAACAGGAACGCGCTTTCCGCAAGAGGGATGTGCGACAATGATGATAAACACCCATGTGAAGTATCAAGGTATAGGGTGAAGCTGTTTGCAGAGATATAGTTCACGAAAAAACTTTAACAAAAAAAATCAAAGTAATTTGACCTTGACATGGGCACAGATCGCGCTCTCCGCAAGCAGTGCTGACAATGATGATAAACCCCAGTGAAGTATCAAGGTATTGGGTGAAGCATTGCAAGATATAGTACACGAAAAAAATCTTTAACAAAAAAATTCAAAGTAATTTTGGACCTTGAATTGGGCACAAGATCGCGCTTTCCGCAAGTGCTGGTGCGACAATGATATAACCACCCATGTGAAAGTATCAAGGTAATGGGTTAAGCAGTTGCCGAGATATAGTACACTAAAAAAATTTACAAAAAAATTCAAAGTAATTTGACCTTGACATTGTCACAGGACGCGCTTTCCGCAAGCAGGTGCGACAATATGATAAACACCCAAGGAAGTATCAAGGTATTGGGTGAAGCAGTTGCAGAGATATAGTACACGAAAAAACTTTAACAAAAAAATTCCAAAGTAATTTGACCTGACATTAGTGCACAGGGCCGCACGTTGGGGGTTAGAATGAAAATAATGGATGAGGATAACACCATGTGAAGTTCCAGGTAATGGGCGAAGAGATGCAGAGAAATAGTATAACAAAAAAGTTTAAAAACCAAAAAACTTTTAACCAGACTACGTTAAAAAGTTAACGTTTAAAATGGCTAAGTCAATTACGAAAAATAATAGGTGAAGGTAAAAAAATGGTCACATGTTGGATAGTTTGTATGTGTGTAGGCACCCCTTGGTTATGAAGCAGTTAAAGTTTGGTGGTCCTAGTGTTACAGTACCAAAGAAATGGACTTAAACATGAAAACTTAACATTGTAAACGCGAAACTTAACATTGAAAATGGCTAAGTCGACTGCGCGGAAAAAATGGGTCAAATAAAAAAAAGAGTAACATGTTTGGATAGTGATATGTGGTGGGTACCCCTTGATTATGAAGCTGTAAAGTTTGGTGGTCCTAGGTGGTACAGTAAACAAAGAAAATGGACTCAAAGACACGAAAACTTAACATTGATGTGGACGGCCGCCCGCCCGCCGCCCGCCCGCGCCGGTCATTCGCCAATCCAATAGCCTGCTGGCTAAAAATTATAACTTTATCCTAAAATATAAAATTTCTCCCTCAAGTATACTTTGCTAGATAATATACTTAGGGCAATGTTGGTGAAATTGGCTTACAGGACAACGGTGGCGATGCATTTTCCTCACACTGAGGATTCAATAGGTCATTTACCAAGTCCCTTTTTAGCCGAACAGACAAGAATCAGAAAACACTGCTGGAAGATCAAAAACGAAAAAATGTCTACCGTAGTTCATATATTTCACCCTACATTGAGCATAAAGGCCAGAGAGACTACAGAATAACAAGAAACAGGCAAAGCCACGAAGGCAAGGTTTTTTTCCAAGCATTGACACGTGGATCACAAAATTAACCCACTTTTTGTTAAGACTAGATTGCCGTGGCCTGCAATGTCGCGCCTGTGGGGCGAGGCATGACAACTAAAAAAATAGATTATAGTAAGATGGAAAAACTTTAACCAAAAAACTTAACCGTACACACGGACGAACGGACGGACATATGCAAAATCCGACGAAATCGCGCTTTCCGCAAGCAGGGTGTGACAATGATGATAAACACCCATGTGAAGTATCAAAGGGGGTATGGGTGAAGCAGTTGCAGCGAAATAGATACACTTAAAAAAACATTAACAAAAAAATTCAAAGTATTTGATACTTGACATAGGCCACAGGATCGCGCTTTCCGCAAGCATGTGCGACAAATGATGATAAACACCCATGTGAAGTAACAAGGTATAGGGTGAAGCAGTTTGCAGAGATATGTACAGAAAAAACTTTAACAAAAAAATTCAAGTAATTTGACCTTGACATTGGGCACAGGACGCGCTTTCCGCAAGCCGGTGCGACAATAATGATAAACCCCATGTGAAGTATCAAGGTTTGGGTGAAGCATTGCAGAAATATAGTAACACTAAAAAACTTTAAAAAAAAATCAAAGTAATTTACCTTGACATTGGCACAGGATCGCGCTTTCCGCAAGCATGGTGCACCAAGATGATAAACACCCATGTGAAGTATCAAGAGTATTGGGTGGAAGCAGTTGCAGAGATATAGTAACACGAAAAAACTTTAACAAAAAAATCAAAGGTAATTTACCTTGACATTGGGCATCAGGATCGACTTTCCGCAAGCCGGTGCGACAGGATGATAAACACCCATGTGAATATCAAGGTATTGGGTGAAGCAGTTGGCAGAGATATAGTACACGAAAAAACTTTAACAAAAAAATTCAAAGTAATTTGCCCTTGACATTGGGCACAGGATCGCGCTTCCGCAAGCAGTGCAACAATGATGATAAACACCATGGAAGTATCAAGGTATTGGGTGAAGCAGTTGCAGAATATAGTACACAAAAAAACTTTAAACAAAAAAAATTCAAGTAATTTGACCTTGATCATTTGGGCACAGGGGCCGCACGGTTGGGGTTAGAAATGAAAATATGGAATGATAAACACCCATGTGAATTTCAAGGTAATGGGCGAACAGTTGCAGAGATATAGTATAACAAAAAAGGTTTAAAACCAAAAAACTTTAACCGACGTACGTTAAAAAGTTAACGTAGAAAATGGCTAAGTCAATTACGTAGATAATTAAAGGTGAAGGGTAAAAAAAGGGTAACATGTTGGATAGTTGTATGTGTAGGCACCCCTTGGTTATAAGCTGTTGAAAGTATTGGTGGGTCCCTACGGTGGTACAGTACCAAAGAAAAATGGACTTAAACATGAAAACTTAACAATTAAACGCGAAAACTAACAGTTGAAAAATGGCTAAGTCCAACTGAGCGCGGAAAATGGGTGAAGTGAAAAAAAAGAGTAACATGTTGATAGTGATAAGTGGTGGGCATCCCTTGATTATGAAGCTGGAAAGTTTGGTGGTCCTAGGTGGTACAGTAACAAAGAAATGGACACAAACACAAAACTTAACATTGATAGTGAACGCCGCCCCCGCCTCGCCGCCTTCCCGCCGCCCGCCCCCCGGCTTTTCGCCAATCCAATAGCCTGTAAATTTTTTTTCAAAAAACCTGCAAAAAATTAATAAATTTATCCTAAAATTTAAAATTTCTCCTCAAAGAATACATTGCTAGATAATTATACTTTGCAATATTTGGTGAAATGTGGCTACAGGACAACGCAAAACTTAACATTGAAAATGGCTAGTCGACTGCGCGAAGAAATGGTTGAAGTAAAAAAAAAAAAAGTAACATGTAGGAATAGTGATATGTGGTGGGTAACCCCTTGATTATGAAAGCTGTGAAAGTTTGGGTGTCCTAGGTGTGTTACAGTACCAAAGAAATGGACTAAACACGAAACTAACATTGTAACGCTAAAACTTAACATTGAAAAATGGCTAATTCGAACTACGCGGGAAAAAAATGGGTCAAGTTCAAAACAAAGGATAACAAGTAGGATAGTAAAATGTGGGTGGGCACCCCTTGATTATGAAGCTGTGAAAGTTTGGTGGTCCTAGGTGGTACAGTAACAAAGAAATGGACTCAAACACGAAAACTTAACATTGATTGTGGACGCCGCCCGCCACCCGTCCGCCCGGCTTTCACCAATCCAATAGCCTGGATTTTTTTTCAAAAAAACCTGGCTAAAAATGCGGATAATGAAAAATAAATATATGCCGATATGAAGCGAATCCGACTCATGGTAAAGAGATAGTAGGAAACGCAAATCTCTAACAGACTAACAGACAGACGGACGTACAGTTTGTTTGTTTGAGTTTAATGGCCTATCAACAGCTAACGTCATTCAAGGCCGGGTCAATGGGTTTAGTGCTAAATCCCATATATTACATGTTAGTTTGTTTTTGTGTGTTGGGGTTTAACAGACTATCAACAGCTAAGGTCATTCCAGGCCGGGTCAATGGGTTTTGTACTAAATCCCATATATTACCTGTACAAGTACATGTACATGTTCAAATGGGAGGGGGTAGAAACCAAAAATCAGAACTTGAATATTTACAATAAACAAGAAAAACCGCCACGGAAGCGGCCATCGCGCCTAGCCGAGCATTTGACCGTGAACCATTACAGTAAATAAATGACCTTGACCTTCAGAATTGGATGTGGTGGTGGCGTAATGAAGCATCATCCGTAGACAAACATTGATGGTGAAATGATTACAAAGCTGTGCAAGGGGTTAAAGAGATATTGTGAACAAAACAATAACTTTAAACGCATTCTGTTACAAAACCGATAAACTTAAAGTAAAACAATGACCGTGACCTTGAGAATTACGATGTGGTGTGTGTTGTAATGAAGCAACACCCAAGACAAACATGAAGTGAAATATATCAAAGTCGGTAATGGGTTAAAGAGATATTGTGAAAAAACAAAAACTTAACGCATTCCTGTTACAAATCCGTTGATCATTACAAGTAAATAAATTACCTTTGACCTTCAGAATTTGATTGTGGGATGTGCGTAATGAAGCATCATCCCTAGACAAAGATTGAATGTGAATATTAATCAAAGTCTGTGCAATGGGTTAAAGATAAATTTTCCTCCATGTGAGGGGGGGGGGGGGGGGGGGGGGCGGACTGGCTTTTTTCAGGGGTACCACCACCGGGGAATTTACATAAAATTATACCCCCCCCACCACCAGAATTTATTTCTTGCATAATCCCCCACCACTGGAAATTGCATAAAACACCCCACAAACAAAAATTTGGAGGAAATGATCTACCTTAAGAAAATGTCTAATGGGGAATTTAATATGGGGAAATTGTTTTTACGCAATAAAATCAATATTTGACCAAATTCCACAAAATGAAAAGAAGGCTCATTCTTAATGTTTCCTTTAATTTAATATTATCCAAAACAAAATTGATTTTGAATTGTTTATATAGCCGTAAAGTTTCGGCAGGTTTCGTGAAACAGACTTTTAGTAGGATACACTAAGCGTAGTAAAAATATGCATCAAATGTGCCGAATAATAAGCAAGATGATCTGGATATACACAAGCCGCAAATGTCATAATCCCCATTTCTCCATCCTTGAAGCCAACATTTTCTCCACAATTGGGTGTTTGGTTTGGTTTTCGAATTGACGTCACACTTCTGCCATGCAGTGAATAATCAATGAGGACCGATTATCTCCATCCCAAAAGCACTTGATGAAGATTTTAGAGGCAAAAGCAAGCTCGCGCACATTCAGATTCGCACTACGATAACATTCGATAAAGTCCTAGCTAGGTTTTTGACCCTGAGTAGTTGCGCATACACTGATAGGGCTATTGCTGGACTGTCGATATTCAGGTAATATTTATTACCGAACATGTAAACCAACGACTTGGTACTTCCCTATATGTGTATGCCATAAATAATTAAATCTACTGAAAAATCCAATTGACAGAAAGGCACCATTATTTATGAAACACCAAAATGTTTTTACGAATGAGTGACGTCAACCACGTATAATAAGACACCCCATAAACATTCATACCACGTGACATAGTTTCTTCAATAAAAAACAAATATTATTAAAAATACGGAAATTAAAGGTAGTAAGAAATGTAATAAATAAGAAATTAATGGTTCAGGATTGAATAGCGTGAATAATACACTACATGTTCGTTCGGTTCCGTGTAAACAAGCTAACGCGACTTGTCGAGACCAGACAACACTCGTGTACGAGATGTCTTATGGGTCGAGATGTCCGACAGCCAATCGAACTAGGCTGGCCTGAACATTATATAATACGGGGCTAAACGACCCGGGCGAACGGGAAAAGGGAGAAACTACCCGGGTGCGAACGGGATTAGGGCGAAACGACCCTGACGAAATCAAACTAGCCGAAGCCGCTGATAGCAAGAATGGACAATTCTTAATGACTTCCGCTAAACTTTAACCATGAACATTCAATTTTCGGTGTTTTTTTACATGGGGAGACTCTAAATTGTATACACGTAACGCGACACTTAATGGAAAATAACCACCACCATACATCATAGTGGGAACTTAACCCCCCACCACCAAAAGGATAAAAAGAAAAAGAAAATCCCCCTACCTATAGATATATTAAATTACGAAGACCCCACCCAGTAGAAAAATAAATAAATTAATACGACCACCCTCATGCTGTTTTAAAAAGCCTGTCCCCCTCCCGGGGAAAAATAAATGGAAAAGCCCTAAATAAATGACATTGACCTTGAGAATTTGGATGTGGGGGTGTGTGTAATGAAGCATCATCTGTAGACAAACATTGATGTGAAATATTATGAAAGTCTGGCAAGGGGTTAAAAGAGATATTGTGAAAAAACAATAACTTTAACGCATTTGCCTTACAAAAAAACCGGACACGGACAGAAAAAGCGCCGACTAGACAAGAAGGGCTACTCTGAAAATTATTTTGAGACAATTGGATTGGTCGGAAAATTAAACTAATCAAATCCATTCCCAGTATACTTAGGTTTGAAAGAAGCTAAAGAAAAAAAAAAGAAGTTTTTTTGTAATTACAGTCAGAATTCGTTACAACGGCATAGTTCGTTTGAGATGAATCTGCCGTTATAACGAATCTGCCTGTATAACGAATCGGGGGATTTATTTCGTCCGATTCCGGTAATTGTTATCTGTTCGGGAATTGGTATCGTGTCGGAATTGGCTACCACTCATTTACGATTTATTTGTTGTCAATTTATGCTACTTAAATTCGGCATTATCGGCGCGATATGTTGCTTGCATTAAATACTTATTTTGGCACCTCGTTGATAAATCAATGCATATTATACAAATTTTATAACAAATGAAACAAACAAACATTCAATAATAATCCGATGTTTGACAAGGTCAAGGTTTTGCATGCGAACCTCGTGTGATAATTGGTAATTACGTAGACACTGACTACCGATTATATGTGAACGTTGTTTCTTTATTGTTAGAAATTCCAAAACAAGTGCATAAAGAAAAGAAAACACATTTAAATGAACAGGTTTTTTTTGTTTTATTTACATTTTGCCCCCCAAAAAAGAAACAATTATGTAAAAACGAAACAATAACATACAGATTTTGTATCCCTTTCAGTATTTCAATTTCGCCCCACCGAAACTCGGCCCAGATACTATTTTTGCTAACTTTTATTTATTTTTTCCTTAATTTTTGTTTGGCAAAATAATACTTCACCGCAATATCCTTAATTATATGTGGACAAAGGCACGCGTCGAGTATTTGTGACAATTTACAGACCGACACTTGTTATTGACGCGATTTATGACATCGTGTCAGGGTTAATCAGCCGTGAAATTGTTAGCACTGGTTCCCGAACATCGTGATGCCGGATAACTGAGCTGGGTCACAGTCCCCTGGTACCAGCTAACAGGTTACCGCGCCGTTATTAGCGAACAATTAAATACGACTTAAATTGTGTATCTTTGGGGATTTCTCTGCAGTGCCCGGAAGACCGAATTGCCGGTAATATCGAACAGATTAACGAGCGTCGCCGATTCGTTTGGCGGCGTATCGTGCCGGAAGGCGAATATGCCGTTTTAACGTGTGACGTTGAACTGAATTCTGACTGTATTCAGTAAACAACGCCAGTGGTGACAACCTAACAACAACTTACCTTCGCTTAGCCCTTTCCACTTTTAACGAGCTGTCATCCTCTGATGTCACCTTCATCCGTTTAAATTGGACTTCCGCCATCTTCCTCACTTGTTTCCGGACTCGGTCCACGCTCGTTTCCCTTCCCCCCGCCCCCCTTACCACCACCTGCAGCTCCCCTCGGCCCCGCTTTACCTCCTTTCTGAGATTTGTCATCCTTTTCAGACGTATCACTCACATTCTGTCGCGTCACGGTGCGTTTATTAGCCACCTTTTTCACGTTTTTAACGGATTCCGTTTGAGTTCGTTTCAACACCTTTTTCCTCGCTGGTGGCTGAGTGGCTTCCGAACTCTCCTGAGAACTAGTGTCTTTGGCCGACTCCTGTGACGTGTCCATCGGTTCCTGTGAATCACTCTCCGTCGTTATCTGACTGTCCTTTGAATTGACTGTGGTAACTGTGGTAACTGTGGTAACTGATGATTGTGTGGCAGACTCCTGCGAGTCTGTGTATTTTTTTTCGCGGCAGGTATCCGACCCCGGCGAGTGGGTGGTCTTGGCATGGCACCGTTGGCTGCAGATTTCGGTTGCGCCGTGTCCTTAGATTCCGATTTTGTGTACTCTCCAACTCCATACCTTCTTGTGACGTCTCCGTAGTCGAGTCTTTATCACTACAAACAATACTAACTGGTTATAAACTGGTTTATAAAAATCTACGCTTTATTCCAAATTACTCCACATGTTATTTTTAATTTTTAATATATATATACTGTAACGATTTAAAAATGCAACGAGTTAGTAAACACGTTATTCAGACACCCATTACATAATTTGGCATTTTATTATGAGGATAAATAGCAATTCTTATAAATCAAAGTCACATGGTACACTGTGGTCACATGGATAATCACATAGGAGTCCAATAACAGTCTACCTCCTTGTTGCGTTTTTTAATCGATTAAGTATATATGGTATAATTATAATTAGCCCCATCCGCTCCAGTTAAGGAATAAGTAAATGATATTGTCTATACCCATCAATTCAGAAGCAAATTTTTAATTGGTTAAAATAAAATCACACTACTGTTTTACACGTCAACCGACACAAGAATTGAATATTATTTGCTTCAAAATGAAAACATATCTTGGCATTTCATTAGATTTGTCTCCTTGGAGACAATTCTAATGAAATACCAAGATGTGTTTTCATGGAAAATAAGAAACATATGCTATTTTTATGTCTGTTTATTGTTTTCTGCAGCATGATAAAGGTACCATAAATTTTTTATTGCTTTTGATACTCGCTACTTCTTATTTCAATTGTTTTTCTTTTAAATTTTAATTGGGTATTTAAGCAAATACGCAGCTTATCTGGAGCTCTGCCCATTACCTTTCATCGTCCTTTTTCAACTTCCTATTCATAGGTTTCCTGGTCTCGCGAGGCACGGTCGAGTGTGGGTTGACCACGGGCCCCGGGCTCTCCACCATGATCGTCTCAACCACCTGCGGCTGGGGGCGCTGGTTACGCGGCACGTACGCCCCCTGGGCGTTCGGCGCGGGCTCGGTGTCAAAGGTCATGCCCTTCTTCTGAAAACGCAATCATCATGATCAGCATTTCCCACACAATTTCAGGATTAATTGATTGGGGTTTTATTTATTCTTTATTTATTTAATGGTGTTTAACAGCCTATCAACAGCCAACGTCATTTTAGGCCAGGTCAACGTTGTAGAAACCCATATATTACCTGTACAAGTACATGTTTGTTTGTTTTAATGGGTGTTTAACGCTTATCAAACAGCTACGGTCCATGAAGGCCGGGCAAACGGGTTCTAAAAAAAAAAAAGATCCGTTTTAACCTGTCCGCATTGGGGGAAAATCCCAAAAATCAGAGACTGAATATTTACATCGAGAACCAATATATTCAGCCCTGAAATTAAGAATAACCTACCTGGTGGCAGGTCCATACCACACCAAAGTCACTTGCCCTTCCCCTAAAATAGGATTACAACAATCTAATACTCACATAAGGGGTATAACCAGATTAACTGTCACATACAAAATGCCAAAGACGTATGTGATGGGCCAGAACCTGTAGCCAATTACATTAACATTGCCAAGATACTTTCTAGCAAAGTATACTTTGAGGGAGAAATTTTCAATTTAAGGATAAATTATTAAATTTTATTATACTGAAATTTATTACATTATCACAGCCGATTTGGCTGTGATAATGTAATAAATTCAGTATAGTAATTTTGCATACTTTTAATCATCAAATATATGCAGTGGTTAGTTCTATACGAAATAATGCATATCGGGGAAAAATAAATGATTACTCCCTCAAAGTATACTTTACAAGATAAGTATACTTTGCAATTTTGATGAAATCGGCTACAGGTCTCCAGTCGGAATTCCGTTAAGGATGAACCCCGATCGTTAAATTACCCATCGCTTGCACCCACCTCCCACCCACTTCAAGTACTTGTACAAATGGGGTGAAAATACCCATGGGACGACACAAAACTGACTTGTAGGGAGGTTAAGTATAGAGGCTATTGTCCATGGGATATAAAATATTGGCTGTATGCACAGAGGGGGTTGTCGTAGAGAGGTTTATCAGTCGGGAGGTTTCTTCCGTTTTAATGCATCTGTGGGGCGCATATAGCGATTGAATAGAGGTAACTGGGTCTCCCCCTTTCACCAACGAATCTTCAAGTACATGTACAAAAAGGGGGGAAAATACCCTGGTAATACACGAAACTCCTTGTAGAGAGTTAAGTATAGAGTCTCTTGTCCATTGGTGGATATAAAATATTGGCTGTTAATAATTGGCTGTTAGTTATAAAGAGGTGATTGTTCGGGGAGGTTCTTCCATTTTAATATATCTGTGGGCGGTCTGACTCAGCGTTTGAAGAGGTACCGCGTCTCCCCCGTCACCGACGTACCTTGTCGAAGTTGAAGTCCTTCGGCAGATACAGCTGTGTATTCAGTGGCGTCTCCTGCAACAATGGCATACTGATGTGGGATCAGAGCTCCAGATAAGTTGCGTATTTGCTTAAATACCCAATTAAAATTGCCAGAAACCCAATTGAAATCTGACAAAAGTAGTGGGTATCAAAAAACAATAACAAATTTGTGGTACCTTTATCATGCTGCAGAAAACAATAAACAGGCCACAAATACAGCATATTTTTCTTATTTTCCATGAAAACACATCTTGGTATTTCATTAGAATTGTCTCCAAGGAGACAATTCTAATAAAATACCAAGACATGTTTTCATTTCGAAGCAAACATTTCAATAATTGCTATCTGTTGATGGCAAACAGTAAGTGTGATACGATTTTACCCAATTAAATTTTTTGAAAAACCCTATTGTATCTAAAATGATGGAGTTGACAATGACTAACTCCAATTACTAAATCCTTATCTGGAGCCCCTGTGAGATTATACATTGATTTTTTTTCTCCTTTTCGATTTGGCTTTTGGGGGGGGGGGGGGGGGGGGGGGGGGGGGGGGGGGGGGGGGGGGGGGGGGGGGGGGGGGGGGGGGGGGGGAGTAATCCCACAATCAAATGGAAAACCTGAATTAGAATAAGCGCTGACCTGGTGCTACCACACCAAAGTAAACTGCCAGACGCACGTGAGTGCCAAACCAGGTGTCCGGTTGTGATGGACGGACGGACGGGACGGATAAGAGTAACACTAAATGCCCCCTCAATTAAAATGATAATGCCATGACAATCTGTGACCTACCTTATCTAGCCTGGTGAAGAGACTGCTAGGCAGAACAGGGTCCACCACGCTGTCCTTCAGGACAATGTTGGTCAGGTTCTTCTGGAGTAGACCGAGTGCCACGTCGCACACAGCGTACAGTTTCTGAAATTTATCGGACATGTCTATAAAGTAATTTCTTTTTTCAGTATCTTAACCCTTTTCAACACTAAATAACTGGAGTAGAATGGACTGTGCCAATTTAATTTTCCGACAAATCCAACTGTGACAAAATGATTTTCTGTCTAGTCCATTTATAAAAGGGATATTTCCCAAAGATATGAAAATTGACAAGGGAGACAACCCATCATGCCTGGTATTTTCAACTTGACAAGGGAGACAACCCACCTAGCCTGGTATTCTCAACCCACCTTGTTCATATCCTCATCTTCAGGCCCCTGTGCGTCGCGCGTCTGTTTGATATTCTCGATGATCCGCCGAAAAAAATGGTAGTTGTAGTCATCACTGCGGGCCACTAGCGGCTCCATGATAAACCACAGGCATCTGTAGATAAGGTTGTATAAAAACAAAAATAGTATACCCATGAAACCAAAAGGCCAAGGAAAATGTAACCATTCAGGGCTCCAGATAAGGAATTAGTAATTGAGAATTTTCACTCCATCATTTCTTAAGCAATTGGGTATGTCAAAATTTTAATTGGGTAAAATAAAATCACACTACAGTTAACACATCAGCAGACCGCAATTATTGAATAGTTTATAATGAAATACCAAGATGTTTTCTTAGAAAATAAGAAAAATATGCTATATTTGTGGTCTGTTTATTGTTTTCTGCAGCATGATAAAGGTACCATAAAATTTGTATTGCTTTTTGAAACTCGCTACTTCGGATTTCAATTGGGTTTTTGGCAATTTTAATTGGGTATTTAATCAAATACGCAGCTTATCTGGAGCTCTGACCATTAAGGCCAATAAAAGTCAATATAAACCTAATTATTGCATAAATTGGGCTTTTACAGTTTATTTATTTATTTTTTATTTAATGGTGGTTCACGGCCTGTCAACAGCTAACGTCATTTCAGGCCGTATCCCATATTTCACCTGTATGTATGAAGTCCCAAACTCAGAACTGAATATTTACAGAAATAATTATATATAGAAGAATAGTAGGTTTAGTGCCGTGAAAGGGGAACAAATATCCTGGCAAGGCTCAGGAAACGGATGGGCGAGGCTCGCCTAGGTTATACCTAATTTCAGGTTTCCATTTTGATTTGGGAATTACTCACCCCTCCCCAAAGCCCGCCCCCAAAGCCCAAAGGAATCCAATGTATCTCCATAGCGCCTCCAGATAAGGAATTAGTAATTTGAGTATTGTCACTCCATCATATCTGAAGCAATTGGGTTTTTTTAAAAAAAAAAAAAATAATTTTTCAATATTTTAATTGGGTAAAAAAAAAACACACTACTGTTTACACATCAACAGACAAGCAAGTTATTGATAGTTTGCATCTAAAATAAAACATTTTCCTGGCATTTTCATTAGAATTGAGTCTCCTTGGAGACTTCTAATGAAATACCAAAGATGTGTATTCATGAAAAATCAGAAAAATATACTATTTTTGTGGTCTGTTTATTGTTTTCTGTAGCATGATAAAGGTACCACAAATTTGTTATTGCTTTTTGATACTCGCTACTTCTGATTTCAATTGGGTTTTTGGCAATTTTAATTGGGTATTTACGCAAATACCCAGCTAATCTGGAGCTCTGTTGCATATTGGTGTTTAACGGCCTATCAACGGCTAAGGTCATGTAAGGCCGGCACATGGGTTCGATCCCGTTTTAACCTGCTGCATTGGGGAGAAAATCCCAAAGTCAGAATGGAATATTTACATCGAGAAAAAATATATTCAGGCCCTGAAAATAAATAACCCACCTGGTGCCATCCATCCACAACAGTCAACTGGCCCCTTCCCTTAAAATAGGATTAGAAAAATCGAAATACTCACATAAGGGGTATAAACCAGATTCAACGTCACATACAAAAAGCAAATATGTATGTAAGGGCCAAAACAGAGCCTATTTCCCACCAACATTGCAAAGTAAACTTTTTCTAGCAAAAGTATAACTATAAGGAGTAATCATTTATTTATTCCAGAAATGCATTATGTCATAAAAAACTAAACGACAGCAAAAAATTACATGATTAAAAGTAATGCAGAATTATTATACAGAAATTATTACATTATCACATCCAAAAATGGCTGAGATAACTAATAAATTCAGTATAATAAAAATTAATAAATTTATCCCTCAAAGATACTGCTAGAAAATATACTTTGCAATGTTTGGTGAATAGGCTACAGGATGATCCGATCGTTAAATAACCCATCACATGCTCAACCTGCCACCCCAAAAAAATAGATCTAACCATTGAGTTTATATTTATGTATCCTCATTTCTTAAAATTAAGTGAAACTTGTTATATAATAAATAGATAAAAAATCACTCGTTAAATCATTTATATAACTGGCCTTGTGCAAGATATAAATCTTGTACACCATTATAATAACTGTCTTGTGCAAGTTACATCTTTACATCATTTAAATAACTGCTTTTGCAAGTTATATCTTGTACACCAATTATATTAACTGTCTTGTGCAAGTTATAATCTGTACATCATTTATATAACTGGCTTGTGCAAGTTATATCTTGTACACCATTTATATAACTGGCTTGTGCAAGTTATATCTTGTACACCATTTATATAACTGGCTTGTGCAAGTTATATCTTGTACACCATTTAACATAGTAAACAGGCTTGAGCAAGTTATATCTTGTACACATTTTAATATAACTGGCTTGTGCAAGTTAAATATCTTTACACCATTTACATATAAACAACAAATTATACCGTATTATGTTTGTTTAGTTAGGTTATAACAGCTAAGGTCATTTAAGGCCGGTCAATGGGTTTTAGTACAAATCCCATAAAATACATGAACAAGGATACAAGTACATTTCAATACATGTACAAATGGGGTACCAATGGGGGGAAAATCCCAAAATCATACTGAATATTATACAATAACAGGTAACGAAAGAGCCAAAGATAAAAACGTACCGGAGGGCCAAACCAGGCAAATCATGATTCCTAAGAAGGAGGGTAATTTATGCCGTCACGATACCACCGACCACCACCCACTATACCATATAACCTCTAAATATTCGTACACCCCATTTGTTTTGGTTTCCAAAAACCATTGTATCCAATACATCGTTTATACTGAATAACCAATACATACATATTAACCGTAAATATTTTGCCAAATCCCTGCTGGCCGAACCATGAAAAAACATAATGTGTGTTGCCACCAGAATAAATTGTGTCTGAACATTTTTGATTTTTTACAGTACTTACTCCTTGATATTCTTGAGGGCGGATATGTGGTCGAAGGCCCGGAGATCTGGGTCATGTGATAGTAGGTGGATCGTGTAGGGCATCACGTAGTCCGGTAGGTACTGAACCATCTTCCCTGTAATTGGCAGGCAGACCGATTTAACCCTTTACAATACGAGGCCGTATTAACCCTTTGAACCCGAAAGCTCGCTATAGTGGTTTATGCAAACAGTGCAGATCCAGATGAGCCGGCTCGTACCGAGCCGTCTCATCAGGATCTGCACTTTTTGAAAGTAATGTTCATATGGTTGAGAACAAAAATACCCTCCGTTCATAAAGGGACTAGTCTGAAAATCATTTTGTGATGGTTGAATGGGTTGCAAAATTAACATATCAAAATCCATTCCAGTTACTTAATAGGGGTGAAAGGGTTATGTTTTGTTGTTTGTGGTTCGTTTTATATTGTTCATTTTTCTGTGATGGCTGTTTGGAATTGAAAGGTACTGGGCCTGATATATGCAGAAAGTGATGAAGCAAGCAATGTATAGAATAATTTAATCCCTGTAAGTAAGTAAAAAAAGTTTGTTTATTATAGTGTCACTCCTATTGAAAGCACCAACTGGCCACATCAGTCCGAGTGGAGGTTCCACCTTCGACCTCTCAGTTGCCTAATCCACTACGCGAGTCCTAGCCTTGCCTGATAAACTCAATATCAAACTAGACATTATGTTTGTAAAACTCGGATATGCCCCGAGTGGCATACTGGACTCTAACTAGAGAAACTCTTACAAACTTTTTGACTTTCAACGTAAATGTATACGGACGGACATACGGAACCTCAAGAGCAACGCAATATGCCCCCCTTGCTATCGCATAGTAAGCATAAAGACACTACTAGCTGGGTACACCAGTCGTACAGTGAGAGGAGAGCACTCACCTTTCAGCACAGGGTTCTGTTTGAGATATTCCCGCCGTTTCTGTATGTTGGCCTGGATACATTTCTTGATCTGTGTCCGGCGTTCCCGGAGTGGATCGTTGGCCGCGAGACAGAATATCGACAAGTACTCCAGCGGTAAACCGAAGCGACAGCACCCCTTCTGTATGCTTCGTGCCCGAATATTATCTCACGTGATAACAACAGGCCTGTGACATGGTGAAAAACAAAACTAGAAATGGACGCTTGTCGACAAGCGCATGTGAATCCCCCGTCCCAGCTAACACAAGTAGTTTGAAAAAAAGGGATCGAGTTATGCTCCAGAGACAAGGGATCAGTGACGGAAAAAACAAAGTGAATAACAAAAGAATTAGTGATGCAAGAGTTGTCATTCTTGCGGGACACACCTTTAGGGTCGTGTCTAAATGCATGTGTGAAGTTTCATGAAAATATTCAAAGGGTGTTCGAGTAAATGCTCCAGACACCGAAATCAGTGCACAAAAAACAACAAAGGTAGATAACTAAGAAATTAACGACGCAAGAGTTTGTCATTCATACGTGCGACACACCTATGGGTCGTCTTCTATCATTTGTGAAGTTTAATAAACAAGAAAATGTGTTCATAGACACGATGTCCCCACATACTCGCTTGATAATAAATGAGGCAAATAGCAAGTCAAAATATTTCCTTTTACATGTACGTTAAAGTTTTTTGAAAGCACCCAAGGTTATTTGACCTTCACCCTGCTTGGCGGGGGCAGGACAAACAAGGATTTGCACAGGGCGGTAGAGGAACCATTAGAGCAATGCATATATGAAATATAAGCTGATCCGTGAAAGAAAACAAAATTATAATGATATTTACCTGAGAGCGTAAAGTTTTGAAGCACTAATATATGAAGTTAACCCTGGCTTTGGCGGGGGCGGGACAACGTGGATATGGCACAGGGCGGTAAGACCATTAGAGCAACGATATATGAAATATGAAGTTGATCCGTGAATGGAAGAAAAATTATAAGATAATTACCTGAGCATTAAAGTTTTTTGAAGCACCAAGTATGTGACCTTGACCCCTGGGATTGGCGTGGGCAGGACGAACGGTGGATTTGGCACAGGGCGGTAAGGACCATTTATAGCAATTCGATATGAAAATATGAAGAGATCCATGAAAGAAAACAAAATTAAAAGATATTACCCGAGCGTTAAAGTATTTGAAGCACTAAGAATGTGACCTTGACCCTGGCTTGGCGGGGGCAGACGAAACGTGGATTTCACAGGCGTTAGACGACCATTAGAGCAACAGCGTATCTGAAATATGAGTTGATCCGTGAATGGAAATAAAAAATTATAAGATATGTACCTGAGCTTTAAAGTTTTTGAAGCACCAAGTATGTGACCTTGACCCCTGGATTGTGGGCAGGACGAACGTGGATTTGGCACAGGGCTGTAGAGGATCTCATTAGAGCAATGCGTATATGAAATATGAAGATGATCCATGATCCATGAAAGAATACAGAAATAACAGATATTTACCCAAGCGTTCATGTTTTGAAGCACTAAGTAAGTGACTTTGAACCGCTGGGCATGGAACGTGGGCAGAACGAACGTGGATTTGCACAAGGCGGTAGAGGACCATTAGAGCAAATGCGTAATGCGTGTTCAGTTAATGCTTTGGATACAAAATCAGAGCACGAAACAACAAAGGGAGATATGTAAACAAGAATTTCCGCGGAATCAGATGCCACGCCTTGTCCCGCCTTGACCAGCGCCTGGCCGAAAGCAATTATCACGTGTGGCCCGACCCCCACCTCCCCCCCCCATATACATTATATGACAAGTAACCATAGAAATCAATTATATATCTATGGCTCACTAGTCAAAAATTGTTATTATTATATATAATAGTCTGTATATAGCACATACGACTTAATGCTACTAGACACAAATTGAAAAAGAATTTGAAAAAAAAAATGAAAAAAAAAAAATGGAAAAAAAGTTTAAAAATTAAAAATAATAATGCTTGCTACTTGAGCCCGGAATTATTTTAATACTATATTTATCTACATATATCTGCAAGTCCACATAATGCCACAATATTTCAACACGTTTACGGAAATTAATATAATCATTTACCTGTAAAATTACTGTAAGTGGTCAGTGGTCAGTTGCACATGCACACATGTACAGGTGAATAGTCATGGTAAAAAGCACTAACGTACCATCTGCAACTGGACAACAAATAGAAAAATAATTTAATAGAAAAAACAAATGAAAACATAAAAAGGAAAAAACAAGTATAACAATAAATAATGCAGCTACAGGAGCCCAGATTTTATTTCCAGTCAAATTGAAAATAAAAAGAAAAAAAAACAGTGAAAAAAAATAATGAAAAAAAAAAAAAAAAAAAAAGACAAAAAAAGTTTAAAAATAATAAAGCTTGCTATTGGAGACCAGATTTTATTTTTAATAGTCCAATATTTATCTACATATATCTGCGAGGTCCACATAATCCACAAAATTTTCAACACAGTACCCAATTTTGATTTACCTGAATAAATTACCTGGTCAGCAGTGTCAAGTCAGGGACAAGCAGTTGTGACATCATGACATGCTACCCATGCTGCACATGGTTCTCCAGTTTTCTATTGTTCCTCTACAGTAAGTTTAACAGAGCACACGAGAAAAGGTAACAGTAGCAACTAGAAAACAGGTCTTCATGCATTATTGTCCATTTTGTAGATTGCGCAAAACAAAAAAGGGAATAACTCAAAAATTAGCTACGCAAGAGTTGTCATTCTTGTGCGCGACACACCTCCGGTCCGTGGGTCTATGCATTGTGAAGTTTCATGAAAATATTCCAAAGGGTGGTCGAGAATAATGCTCCGGACAGGAAATCGTGAGCGAAACCACCCAAAAAAGGGAGATAACTCAAAAATAGCTATGCAAGAGTTGTCATTCATTGTGCACTACACAACCTCGATTCGTGGTCTAAATTGAATGTGTTAAGTTTCATAAAATATTCCAAGGGTGGTCGAGTTTATGGTCAATCTGTGCGATAAACAAAAAAGGGAGATAACTCAAAAATTAGCTATGCAAAGAGTTGTCATTCCTTGTGCCGCGACACACCTTCGGGTCTTTGTCTATGCATGTGGAAGTTTCATGAAAACATTCTATTCGAAAGTGTGTGGAGTTAATGCTCCGGACACGAAATCATTCGAGAAACAAAAAAGGGAGAATAACTCAAAAAACCAAAGGGTGTTCGAGTTATGCTCCGACAAGAAGTGTCCTGCTGCTGACGCGGACGCGGCACGCTGTCAAAAATCCATAGTCTACCCCCGACGTAGTCTGGGGGATACAATAAATGGTTAACTAACAGTCCGCAACAGCTATGTCATAAAGAAAACAGAGGCCATGGTTTCATAGCGATTGGTTTTTACATGCCAGCAACAGATAGTCATGTAGTCAGGAACCTTGTTTCAAGTATCATCCAAAAGACCAGGCCCCCCTTTCCCGTTTCACTAAACATCATACAACTAAAAGTTCGAAAGTGCAAATGTAGATCGTCGGAGATTTCAATATGATGGATTTACATTTATTGAGCAACCTATGCCCAACAACAGTTTGTTTTAGGTTAACGGCAATAGCAACGCTAAGTCATTTAAGGCGCGTCAATGGGTTTAGTACTAAATCCCATATTTTACCTGTTACAAATACATGGACATGTACATGTACCATGTACAAATGGGGGGGGGGGGGGATAGTTACTGAAATATTTTTACAACAAAAAAATTATATAATCAACCCTGAACTCAAGAATAATCCTGATCTGATGCCATTTCCTCGCCACACCAGAATCATTTGGCCCCCTCCCAAAAGCATTAGGATCATTAAATAATCTTACTACTTTATAATGGGCAATAACCCAATTCAACACCCAGGTAACAAAAAGAACGCCAAGATAAAAACTTACCCAAGGGCCAAACCAGGCAAATCGTTGATCCTATAAGGAGGAACCCTACCTGTTAATTTACACCGTCATGTTTCGCCCCCGAGAAGTGAATGGTTTTCAGACTTCAGAACAACTGCGTATTGCTTAAATACCCAATTAAAAATGCCAAAAACCCCATTTAAATCAAAGTGCGAGTTCAAAAAGCCATACAAAATATTGTGGTACCTTTACCATTGCTGCAGAAAACAATAAACAGACACAAATATTAGCATGATTTTTCCTTATTTACCATGAAAAACACATTCTTGGTATTGGAAATGCCAGAGACGTGTTTTCATTTCGAAGCAAACTATTCAATAATTGCAATCAGTTTTGATGTGCAAACAGTTGTGAGGTTTTATTTTACCCAATTAAAATGTTGAAATACACAACTTGCTTCAGAAATGAAGCGAGTGACAATACTCCATTACTAATTCCTTATCTGGATCCCTTGGTTTTTTACATGCCCAGCAACATTAACCCCTTTCGACACCACAGACCTCTATAGAGACAAATGTTTGCAAACAGTGCAGATCCCGATGAGCCGGCTCGTAACGAGCCGTCTCATCAGGATCTCCACTGTTTGTTAAAAATTTTAAACGTCGTAACAGATACCCATTTAGAAGAATGGTGATAATTTGAATGAACAAAATTAATGAAATACGTGAAACATTGCATGGAAATCCTATTAAGTGTACTTGGTGTTGAAAGGTTAATACGTTAACCCTTTGAACCCTAAAGCCCGCTATAACAAAAGTGCAGATCCAGATGAGCCGGCTCGTAACGAGCCTCCTCATCAGGATCTGCACAGTTTGAAAGTAAATTTCATATTTTTGAGAACAAAAAATATCCACTTTTATAAATTGGAATAGTCTGAAACATTGGCATGGAACATCCTATTAAGTTACTTGGTGTTGAAAGGGTTAAGGTCATGTAGGTACAGGACCTTGTTTCCAGTATCATCCGAAGGTCTTGAGGGATGGATATATACAAGATATACGGCGAATGAAATCTTGAGGGTGCCTTTCTTTCAACCTTTGACCCTTAGGTGAGCTCGACATTGGACGTAGGTATGCGAGTAAACATTTGCGGCAAATTATTTGAAAATCCATTCATCGGTTTTGAAGATATAGACAGACAAACTGACCGACAAGCAGACTCCTACATAACCACCATAAACTTTGGGGGTGTAAGAATTTATATTATCCCGTCAACACAGTGCGACCTAATCACTGCGTATAAATATGTGAGGTGGCTGGGGTTATTTTTTATTGCATTTTGAAGCTATTTGTAGATGTTGATGGGATAAATAGAATAGTAAGTTAGTGCCAACGCAATTTGTCGCCCAACGCAGAGACTCGCCCATCCCGTTTCCTAAGCCTTGCCAGATATTTTTTCACATTCACGGCACTAACCCATTATTCTCTATTTATTATATACCGACCTATGAAATACATAGCTATCAGACGGTGAGGTACATAATAAATAGTATATTCATATGTTTGCTACGAATAGGATATATATGTTCATCTCGTGGTGTGAAATGTCCATATATATGGACATTTCACACCACGAGAAAAACAATATTATGTCTAATCAACATAACACAGGCGAGAAAACATCACTGACGTATATTAGGAGGGCTATAGCCTGGAACTGGTCACGGACACGATGACTGCGAAATATCGGGTCCTCCGCCCAACTTGAGAAACCGCATCCCGCGTCAGCCGCAATCGTGCCAGCTCGGGTTTGCTGCAACAATAATGGTATTTGTCATACAATGGATACAAGTGTAATTTTGATCATTATAATTTATAGCTTCTAGTCAGCGATTACAGAAAATTACAATAGCTAGTTATTGCACAGACAAAACACTGGAGAGACATCCACAGTCGAGCCGGCACTGTAGCCGATTTCATCAAAATTTCAAAGTATACTTATATAGCAAAGTATACTTTGAGGGAGTAATCATTTATATTTCCCGAAATGCATTATGTCATTTATAACTAACGACTGCATATATTTGATGGTTAAAAGAATGCTTATTATACTGAATTTATTACATTATCACAGCCAAAATGGCTGTGATATTGTAATAAATTCAGTATAATAAAAATTAATAAATTTATCCTGAAATTGAAAATACTTTGCTAGAAAAGTATACTTTGCAATGTTGGTGAAATCGGCTACTGGTTTGCTGCATTTTGCAGCATTCCGACAGATTTGTGAGAGAAATAACCAATGACAGGGTTGGGACGGAGATGGGGATTCCCCGCCTCACTGCGATATCATCCCAGTCTCGCTGCGATATCATCCCAGAGCCTTGCCGGACAGGGACTTGCAGCCCGACTGGGATTCCCCCAGTCTCAGTCCAAACCATGCCATAGATTCTTATAACTCCTAATTAGAAGAGAATCAAGTCTACGTTGCGCATGCGTACTTGATCATGATTTTTCTCCAAGTAGAACGCCCTCGAGCACTAGCACGGAGGTTAGTATGTAAGCCGCATCTTGGACGAGCCCGAGTTGTTGTTGTTGTTCTTCAGCCCCAGCAGCCAGCGCACCAGTAACTTCATCGCTTGCACCTGCACGCAGGATGAAAAAGTGAAAGTGTATGGGTTTAACGTCCCACCAACAGCTAGGGTCATATAGACGGGACGACAGACCAGTGGGATGGGAATACTATGAAAGTATTTTTGATGCCTAAGGCGAGGTTTGAACCCACAATCGCTGGATTCGAAGTCAGGTCTTCTAACCTCTAGGCCACAACCCATTCTTGCACGTGGGATGTAAATTGGCTGAATTTTGCTGTGACTGGAGACATGGGGCATGTGACTGAGACATTGGGCTTATGACATTTCAAATACTTGATGCAATTAGAACAGTTTTAGAAAACGACACCTAATTTTCTTTGAAGGCAAACATTTTAATCAAATGAGAGGGACTGCCATGGGAACTGAAAATAGCCCTTACATATGCAACACTGGTGTCAACATTTAAACTTTGAAAAGACCGCGGAAAACTGGACGAAGGCCGGAAGGCCTCGTCCAGTATTCCCGCGACTTTTCCAAGTTTCAATATCACAATAAGAATGGAATGGTGCTTAACAGCCCATCAACACAAAAGAGTGTCATTTAGGGCCAAGCAATGTAGATAAAGAATAAAAACTTGTTTTAGCAGAATACGCATTGATTATCAAAAGTGGGCGTACAAAATACTCACAGCAATGTGAAAGTATGCTTGATGTTTAAATTGAGAAGTGAAAATACTGTAATAAAGTTGAAAACTTACTTTGTTGAGTTGCAAAAAGCAAACAGTGTTTGCTTTTTGCAGCTCAACTAAGTGAATTTTTAAATTTGTTTTATTTTTTTACCATTTATTCATTTGAAATCTGGGGGTATAATCCACTTCAGATACAAAACTTATCTGGAGCATTGGACAAGTGACATGTCGGACAATTCTGCACACAAATATAGCAGGAAATAATTGATTGTATCAAGGACCTACAGTCAACTACCTATGGCATACCTTGGCCTGCGTTTCTTCTGTAACAAGGTGGTCGCCGTACCAACTCTCGGTCGTCTCTATACCAGATGTCTACAATGACATACAAGCTAAACAATCAAAGTTAATCATTTGAAAAATTGCCTTTAACACTTACACTACTATGAACATTTTTTGTCATCTGTTGTTTATTTTCTATTTTCCATTATTATCATCAAAAACATGCTTTTGACAGCACTTTAGAATAATTTACAACATGCTTTGACAGCACTTCAGAATCATTTCCATTGGAAATGATTCTGAAGTGCTGTCAAACCATGTTTTTATTGAGAAATAAGGAAAGATATAAAAGCAACAGACGACAAGTGTTAATCAAATAGGTAGAGCATAAAATGTACATATTACATCACTCTCGCCAGTGTAATTTCTAATTTTGTATCTAGTTTTTTTTCTTGCCATTTTGGGAATATACCCTTGGAATTTGCTATCATCAAAATTGGGGGAAATATAACTGTTGGAAAGTGTATTTTATATGTAATAATTTTATAAACAACATACTGAACCAGAGCTCCAGATAAGTTGCGTATTTGCTTAAACACCAAATTAAAATTGCCAAAACCCCAATTGAAATCAGAAGTAACGAGTATCAAAAAGCAATACAAATTTTATGGTACCTTTAGCATGCAACAGAAAACAATAAACAGACCACAAATATAGAATATTTTTCTTATTTTCCATGACAGGGTGTCCACACTTTAGGAAAACTAAAATTCCCTGACTTTTTGAAATCCAAGTGGTGTGAAACGCCATTTCCTGCATTCTTAGCAAAGGTTGAGCACATTCTATTACTCTCATTTTTCCTGTTTCTGTATGCATATTTCAACACGGTTTCTATATTTCCCAATCTTGACAAAAATATCCAAAATGTACGAGATTAAAAATCTATTGAGATTGTGGCACGGCTCCAACAAATTGACTGGTTGGAGAATAACATGTGTAATGCACACCTGCAAATGTTGGTAATTGTTTTATTGCTGCATGTTTTGTCCTAAAAAAATGTGCAATTTTTTTAAATCCAAGTGGTGTGAAACGTCATTTCCTGCATTCTCAGAATCGGGTTCCCAGTACTCATGATTACACAAATATATTAGAATAAAAAATATGTTGGGCTCCTCCTCCCCTTCAGCTTTTCGCTTTCCACTTTCATTGAAACAGAAGTAAATGCTCCTAATATTTTCTGCAGTGACTGAAAGACATGTACGCTACTAACATCGTCCATTTCTGAAAGAGAAACAGCTAAGGAGGCAAGGGGCGCCAGTCCCTTTCAGTTTCTTCTGATGAAAATAGTTTAAAACATACAATGCTTTAAAGAAACGTTTTCATTATGATTATTTAGAAATAACTATTTTAATAGCCAAACTGGAAGAAACTGCCCTAGCCATTATCATAGTTTTCATCGGTTCTCGGCCTGAAATTCTAAAATTCCCTGACTTTTCCCTGACTTTTCAGAAATTTCAAAATTCCCCGACAATTCCCTGACCTTGAATTTTTTTTTTTTTCCCCTGACTTTTCCCTGACCGTGGACACCCTGCATGAAAACACATCTTGGTATTTCATTAGAATCGTCTCCAAGGAGACAATTCTAATGAAATGCCAAGATATGTTTTCATTTCGAAGCAAACTATTCATTGCTGTCTGTTGATGTGTAAACAGTAGTGTGATTTTATTTTACCCAATTGAAATTTTGAAATACCCAATTGCTTAAGAAATGATGGAGAGAAAATACTCAATTACTAATTCCTTATCTGGAGCCCTGCTGAACAAATACAAACAATGTCCCTGTATGTACACATAATAAATAGGTGAATTGACCTGTATATAGATCCGTTCTTCAGTGCTATGATACAGCCCTCTCAAGGTCAGGCAATATCATAGCATCCAGAAGTTGCCCATATGTACCAGTCAAATAACATATCTATCCTAAACTCAGCAAACATACCCTGTCCATTATTAACAGGTCCTTGACAATGTTTTTGGAGAAAATTATCTTGGATACAATTTGTTTTGGGAAACCCCTATTTCCCCAAAACAAAGGGTGTCAAAATACTTGGGTTATTACGGTAAACACGAAGCTAAACAAACGTACCCTGTCCATCATTAACAGGTCCTTGACAATGTTTTTGGAGACTATAGTCTTCATCTGAGTGACAAACTCTTCAGGACACAGGAGGGATATATGGCCAAGGGCCACGATAGACGTGATGAAGTTCGCAGACTCCGACGTCAGGTTGTTTTTCACGTGCTGCAAGACAAAAGGTGAAAGCGAATGAGTTACGTCCCAGAAAGAGCTATGGTTATTTAGAGACGGGACAACAGTTTTAAGTCTCATCTGATAGACCAGTGGGATGGAAATACTATGAGTAGTTGGATTTTTGATGTCTATGTCAGGGACTGACACCACAATATCTGTAGCCGATTTCATCAAAATTGCAAAGTTTACTTATCTAGCAAAGTATACTTTGAGAGGGAGTAATTATTTTCCCGAAATGCATTATTTCATATAGAACTAACGACTGCATATATTTGGTGATTAAAAGTATGCAGAATTATTATACTGAATTTATTACATTATCATGCCAAAATGGCTGTGATAATTTAATAAATTCAGTATAATAAAAATTAATAAATTTATCCTTAAATTGAAAATTTCTCCCTCAAAGTATACTTTGTTAGACAAGTATACTTTACAATGTTGGTGAAATCGGCTACTGGTATTAAAATTCAATGCTCTACCACTAGAGCACAACCCATCCCAAGATCTCCCAGCCACAGCAAAGCTCACATGTGGCTATGACTGGAGAAATGGGACTTTGGGATTTTGCGACCATTGTAGATCCAGATCAGACTGCATCAGGATCTACACTGTTCGCTATTTCATGAATGAAACACCTGTCATGCTTCCAACAAGTAACAGAGATCATTATTAGACTACAGTAGCCTATTTCATCAACATTGCAAAGTATAATTTACTAGCAAAGTATACTTTGAGGGAGTAATCATTTATTTTTCCTGAAATGCATTATTTCATATAGAACTAACAAATGCATATATTTCATGATTAAAAGTATGCAGAATTATTATACTGAATTTATTACATTATCACAGCCAAATTGGCTGTGATAATGTAATAAATTCAGTATAATAAAAATTAATAAATTTATCATAAAATTGAAAATTTCTCCCTCAAAGTATACTTTAGTAGCAATGTTGATGAAATGGACTACAGGAATGTGCTATTTGATCACGAGCTACACTGGTCACAAATTCCAAAGCCCCGTTTCTCCAGTCACAGACACATATTAAGACAGGACATTGGTTTCAAATATCATCCGACAGACGAGTGAGACGGAAATTTACTGATCTACCCACAAGCTATCCACAATTTGATGATAAAAACCTGATTTAAAATACAACTCAACCCTTAGACCGCTACTCACAACAATTGTCGTCTACTGTTGCTTTTATATCTTGCCTTATTTCTCAATAAAAACATGGTTTGACAGCACTTGAGAATCATTTCCAATGGACAATGGAAAAGATTCTGAAGTGCTGTCAAAGCATGTTGTAAATTATTCTAAAGTGCTGTCAAAGCATGTTTTTGATGATAAAAATGGAAAATAAACAGCAGACGACAAAACAATTAAGATAGCGGTGTAAGGGTTAAGATATTATTTTCCTTCCATGGTGGAAAATAAAAATTATTTCATGAATACTAAATTTTGTGAAACTTTCAATCTTTCAAAATCAAAACGTCATAGTGGTGTTGTTTATCGTCACAGGCACCATCCTACAAATAAAACGCACTTGAATATATCTGTGGCCGTGGCTTAAGAAATGAGATACCAAATTGGTGGCCGCCAGCAGTAATCCAATATGCACATTTGTCTCTGGGGCCCTAAGCCTGCGAACTGGTTCTACCCAGATTTCACAGATTCAAAATTCCCATTTGGCCCAAGTTTTTATTCCGCCTTTTGCGGACGGCGTGCAAGTCCATAGAGACAGTGCGGCCGTTAAACGTAAGCAAGAAAGAGAAATGAGATTTATGGGTTTGGCGACCAGTGTAGCTCCTGCCTGATCAAATAGCACACTCCTGTAGTTTGATAATGATATATATTATAGGAATGAAGGGCCTTTTTGTGGAATTTATCGGGGTATAAACTTGGAAAAGTCGCGGGAATACTGGACGAAGGCCGGAAGGCCTCGTCCAGTATTCCCGCGACTTTTCCAAGTTTATATCCCCGATAAATTCCACAAAAATGCCATTCATTCCTTATAATTCCAACATTAGAAATAAATTCATCAAGAAAATGTGTTTATTTTCCGTTTAAGATTATTTTAACTGCGCCTCACGGTTACGGAAAGTAGTTCGGCGTGGCAGTTTACTGGGATATAAATTTTATACAGAGACTTGCTACGAGCCAATCAAATGTTAGTGAATTGTGTAAATATTTTTGTGTTGGAATTATTGCTTGTTAAAAGCATGACAAGTCTTTCATTGATAGAATGGCGAACAGTGCAGATACCGACAGACTGCGGATGCACAGGCCGATCTGGATCTACACTGGTAGCAAAATACATAAGCCCCATTTCTCCAGCCACAGTCACATACGAGACACACTATTTGATTTTCTACCTAAGAACGTGTGTGTTTCCTTTTATGAAATATATTTACAGAAACTGTGCTTTGCCAGGGCTCCAGATAAGGAATTAGTTATTTAGTATTGGCACTCCCATCATTTCTGAAGCAATTGGGTATTTCAAAATTTTAATTGGGTAAAATAAAATCACACTACTGTTTACACATCAGCTGACCGCACTTATTGAATAGTTTGCTTCTAAATGAAAACACATCTTGGTATTTCATTAGAATTGTCTCCTTGGAGACAATTGTAATGAAATACCAAGATGTGTTTTCATGGCAAAATAAGAAAATATGCTATATTTCTGGTCGTTTTATTGTTTTCTGCAGCATGATAAAGGTATCACAAAATTGTTATTGCTTTTTGATACTCGCTACTTCTGATTTCAATTGGGTTTTTGGCAATTTTTATTGGTTATTTAAGCAAATACGCAGCTTATCTGGAGCTCTAAAATATATTTACAGAAACTGTGCTTTGCTATGAAAATTTTGTCAACTTTCGACATCATTCAGAGCTCCAGTTAAGGTGCATAATTTGACCAACTTCGGGTGAAATTTTGTTATTTCTTCATCAAAAATGGCAAGTTGGGAGTCCTTTAGAATCGTCTCATTGCGACGATTCTAAAGCACTCCCAACTTGGCATTTTCGATGGAGAAATAAGAAATTTACCTCCAAATTACGCAATTTAACTGGAGCTCTGATCATTTATTTTACATCATTCATATTACCTCAAACACGGGGGTCAAGTGGAGATCCTTAGTGCGACTGATGGCGTTGATGCACCGGATTGCGTGCTTTGACTGTCTTGGATTGCCTATTTTAGCCGTGTGTTGTAGTATCGGCAACAGCTTGCTGAAATGACCGATTGATTTGATTTATTGGTGTTTAATGGCCAATCAACAGCTAAGGTGATTTAAGGCCGGGCCAACGGGTTCAATCCCGTATTTAACCTGCTGAATTGGGGGGAAAATCTCAAAATCAGAACGGAATATTTACATCTAGAAAAAATATATTCAGCCCTGAAATTAGAATAACCCGACCTGGTGCCAGGTCCATACCACACCGAAGTCACTTGGCCCCTTCCCCTAAAATACGATAACGAATAATCGTAATACTCACATAAAAGATGTAACCAGATTCAACTGTCACACAAAATGCCAAAGACATATGTGAGGGCCAAACCAGGTCTCTAGTCGGGATGAACCACAATCATTACATTACCCATCACATGCACCCACCTGCCACCCACTAAATGCTACACATCTTTGCAACGACATGATAAATCCACGATAAGATTACGTACGCGAAAACCTCTGGGAATTGTCTCTCCAAGTGGTGCCCGGCATTGGTGATTATCTGTAAGGTAGTGTCCGCTGAAAATAAACGATTAATCAACTTAATTGGTTTAATGACGGATTAACAAGATATATTACAAATGAGTGACAAAGTCGACCATCATATGCGGCAGTGACCGGAGAAATTAGGCTATGGGCCAACATGCAACCAGTGTAGCCCCAGATCAGCCTGCGCTTCCGCGCAGTCTGATCAGGGTCTGCACTGTTCAAAGAAACACCCATCACGCTTCTAACCAGCAATAAAGATTATTAGTATTCACTATTAGTATTAGACTACAGGCATGTGCTATTTGATCAGGAGCGACCAGTGTAGATCCTGATCAGCCTGTGTATCCGCAGTCTGATCAGGATATGCACTGTTCACCCATTCCACCAACAAAACTCCTGGCATGCTTCAAGCAATAGAAATAGTTATCAGACTGCAGGCGTGTACCAATTGATCAGGAGCTACACTGGTCGCAAATCCCATGAGTCCCATTTCTCCAGTCACAGCTACATATAGACATCAGGAATACACATGTAATGGGTGTGGGGTGGTGGGGTGGGAGGCAGTGAAATTACAATATCCTCATCTCTCATCTGATTCATTGAGGTTCGATTCACCATTGAGGTTCAACTCGATTCACCATTGAGGTTCATTGAAGTTTGATTCACCATTGAGGTTCAATTTGTTTCACCATTGATGTTCGATTCACCATTGAAGTTCAATTTGATTGACCATTGGGGTGCATTTAAGTTCGATTCACCATTGAAGTTCCATTTGATTCACCATTGAGGTTCGATTCACCACCGAGGTTCGACTCCTAGAAAGGGTGGATTCATTGTTAAGATGCACATATGTGGCTGTGACTGGAGAAATGGGGCTTATGGGATTTGTCACCAGTATAGCTCCTGATCAAATAGTACACTCTTGCTTGAAGCCGGGAGCTTCGTTGGTGGAATGGGTGAACAGTGTAGATCCTGATCAGACTGCGGATGCACAGGCTGATCAGGATCTACACTGGTCGCTCAACCCATAAGCCCCATTTCTCTAGTCACAGCCACATATTAATGATGCTTTCCCATCCTTCAATGCTTGGATAAAACCAATCTGCACAAAACAGTGAATAAACTTGCAAATTTCCGCAAAATGAAGCCAAGCAATTGGAGCTGAAAGTATTAAAGCAAATTTTTTCTACGTACCCACATCTTCATTCTCGTCATTCAAGAAGTCGATGAGAACGTTGAAACTCTCCTGAGACCGGAAATAGCTGGGGAACACACTGGACAGACACTGGAACATAAAACGTCACTTAATGTAAATTTCATTTGGCCTTGACCATGGCCACATACATAAGTGCCCAGGGTTCCTCTATCGCCAAACTCTTCCACGGTGAATTGTGTATGAATTAAGCGGAGACAAATACAAGTTCGGTAAATTGGTAATTTTCTTGTTTCTTAGAAAAATTCTCCAATATGTCTAAAGATGTCTAAAATATGGTATTTGGCAATAAAACATCAAACAATAAGCCAACCGTAATAAAACTAAATATTTGGACCCATTTGCATTGAAATAGGGGTTTTCCAAAATCAATTGTATCCAAAAATATCGACATTGCGATGAACCAGTACAACTATACTAAACATAAACAGTGCGACATTCTTTCTTGTGGCAAACCTGTAGCCCATTTCACCAACATTGCAAAGTATACTTTTCTAGCAAAGTATACTTCGAGAGAGAAATTTTCAATTTTAGAAATAAATTTATTAATTTTTATTATACTGAATTTATTACATTATCACAGCCATTTTGGCTGTGATAATGTAATAAATTCAGTATAATAATTCTGCATACTTTTAATCATCAAATACATGCAGTGGTTAGTTCTATATGAAATAATGCATTTCCGGAAAAATAAATGATTACTCCCTCAAAGTATACTTTGCAATGTTGATGAAATCGGCTACAGGTATTTATATGTGTTTGTCATAAACCATAAACTTGTTCTATCATCCCTCGTATAAAAAATCAAACAGATGGCCACAGCTTTTTGATCATCCCTCGTACATACCAGTAACAACTGAACACCCTTCTCTGCAGCGAGATCAATTCCGTCGGAGATCGTGCCCTGGCCTTTGACTGCGTCGTCGATATGCCTGACTAGAACGACCAATGCCGAGGAGTCTATCATCACTGGCGCTATTCTCTCGAGTAGACTCTTCACGGCGTTATACAACAGCATCTGTGATTGGCTGCACCCCGGGCTACTCCCGCCCAGCTTCTTTAGGATGTCGCTCTGTTAAAGGAATAAATAGGCGGACCAATTATAATATTTGTATTCAAAACAAACTAATCCAGACATTATGTTTGTAAAACAGAGGGAAGGACGTATGGATATGTCACATCGTTAAAAGTAAATCATATCTTGATGTAATCTATTAAAAGGTAAAATTTCTCTTCTATATTCGGCACGGATTATGTCTTCAAATTTGTTACCCCAATTTCCTTCCCCCTAGTGTTCTTTCTAAATTACAAAGAAATTCACAAAATGCAAAAAAACCACCTGCTTTACGCCTATAAAAAGTTATATATCACTGGTTACTCAAACCTAGAGATTTTCCCGCCGACCCTAAACATTTTTGTAAAAAATCACTGAAATCGTCCCATAAAAAGTGTTTGTGTCAAGTTGTTTAGCATACACTATATATACTTAAATAGTTAGCCACGACTTGTATTACTCTAAATTGGGCGAGGATCTGATGTCGATAGAATACAAAAAGTTTTTACAAAATAAAAACTTTTTCCTACCGACCTACCTACATGTATTTATTTTTTTTAGCGTAATAGGAAACATACAAATTTATTTTTGGCCTTAAGTAGCAACTTTCTACACATACCACTGTGTCACTGGCCTTTTTACAGTTGCATTCCGGCCCGACAAGAAGCGCCATCATGGCTCGCAATCGCTTGTCTTCCTTCAGCAGATTGTTAAACCTTTTCAGTTGATCCAATGCCTTCTGGGGGTCTGGTAAGCTCCCTACAAAAACAAGGGCATCGTTATCACTAAGCTAATCCCCTCGCTGGCAGCCTTGATAATGATAATAAAACATGTGACTGAATAACATGTCCTCAGTGACCTTAGGGGTTGGACGTGGGTCGTATTCAAAACAAAGCACCAACCCATGACACACATTGTGGCCAAATATAAACAAAATTGGTGAAGCGGTTTAAAAGTTATTGAAGAATGAAAGATGTTACTAACGTACACATACATGAACTAATGCTATATCCCCCTCTTGCCTATGGGCAAGGGGATAACAAGAGTTCCATGGAAATATATCTGACCCATGAGGGCCATGAAATGAGGCTGTGACTGGAGAAATGGGGCTTATGGATTTTGCAACCAGTGTAGATCCAGATCCGCACAGCCTGATCAGGATCTGCACTGTTTGCCATTCCATCAATGAAGCACCCGCGATGCGTCTAACAAGCAATATAGATTGTTATCAGGTGTGCTATTTGATTAGGAGCTGCACTGGTCACAAATCCCATAAGCCACATTTCAGTCACAGCCAAAAATATGTAGCCAATGTGTCGTACTTGTTGTGTCATCTAAACCAGCAATTGTGTACTGTCGGAATAAACAGAGCTCCAGTTATGCGTAATTTCACCAAATATTCAAGGTATTTTTCTTAGTTCTTCACCAAAAATGGCAAGTTGGGAGTTCTTTAGAATGAGACGATTCTAAAGCACTCCCAACTTGCCATTTTTGGTGAAGAAATAACAAATTTCACCCCAAAGTTGATAAAATTACGCACCTTAACTGGAGACCTGATAAATTACTGAAAAATTTCCAATTAAACACTAGTCAAATTTTTATAGTGCTGATTTTTTTATAGAGTCTACTCTACCGTACTCACTAGCGATTTGCTGTAGTTTCGCATGAAAGGGGTATTGTCGATCAGTGTTCACTATTTGTTCCTCTATGCCTCCCAGCAACTGCTTCACATACAATCGGATTCTGGAAATACGAAATACAGCGGAAAATTATGCAATGATTTAACTCTTCCTTCCCTGAATATCTAACGTGGAATGTTCCATGATCAGGGCTCCAGATAAGGAATTAGTAATTGAGTATTGTCACTCCATCATTTCTGTCAGAAGCAATTGGGTATTTCAAAATGTTAATTGGGTAAAATAAAATCACACTACTGTTTACACATCAAACGACAGCAATTATTGAAGTTTGCTTCGAAATGAAAACATATCTTGGCATTTCATTAGAATTGTCTCTCTTTGGAGACAATTCTAATGAAATACCACGATGTGTTTTCATGGAAAATAAGACACATATGCTATTTTTACGGTCCGTTTTGTATTGCTTTTTGATACTCACTACTTCTGATTTAAATTGGGTTTTTGGCAATTTTAATTGGGTATTCAAGCAAATACGCAGCTTATCTGGAGCTCTGCATGATAATAGTTGAGCTATTCCAACAAGGGCATCTTTATCACTAAGCTAATCCCCTCGCTGGCAGTCTTGATAACACCAGATGGCCGCGGCCTGCATGTCGAGCCCGCCGAGGCATTTGATGGTCTCAGAGTGTATTTATTTGAAGTTTGAATTAAGGGCTGTAGAGATACAAGGTATGTAAAAGCTTAGAATGAAAATATGGATGATAATAAAGAATTATTTGAAGTAAATCGGAGTAAGTGTTGTGGAGATATAAGGTATGTAAAAACTTGAACTTGATCATGTGGACCCCATGGGCAGGCTATAGAATGAACATATGGATGATGAAAAGGAAGTATTGGAAGTTTGAAGTAAATTGGAGTAACACTCTCGGAAATATAAGGTATTTAAAAACTTTAACGCAGATTTCGGACGGACGGACAGATGGACGCACAGACACCCGGACGTCATTGTGATCGTAGTGATCCCTTTCCGCAAGCGGGCTCAAAAAAAAAAAATTATAATAGAATTCCAAATTGGCTATGAAAATTCTGTTAACTTTCGATATCAATTACAGAAAGTATCGAAATTTCTGTAAACAGTTTCATGAAACATTGCATAATATATGTTCTTAGGTATACATAATGTACAATCGCATGGCGCGTCTCATATCTCTTCTTGAAAATCGACAAGTGGATAAAAATTGGGTATTTTCCCAAAACTGACAAGTTCTGACAAACACTGTAGATCCGGATGAGATGGCTCGTTACGAGCCATCTCATCCGGATCTACAGTGTTTGCGACTGTTGGCTTTATGGCCATGGAGTTGACAGGGATAAGCAATAGACTGTTGTAACCTGTAGCTGTGCCTGGTGAAATAGGGCTTATGCCATTTGTCGTTCGTGTAGCTCCTGCTCATCTCGTATGCTCTAGTGAACACACAGGCTGATCTGGATCTACACTGGTCGCAAAACCCACAAGGCTCATTTCTGCAGGCACAGACACATATACTGGTTGTCAGAAGCCTGGCAGGTATTTTACTAATTGAATAGCGAACAGTGTAGGCCCTGACCAGACCTGTGCACATATACGTGCAGGCTGATCAGGCTCTACAGTGGTCACAAATACAGTACCTCCCATTTATCCAGTCACAAATAATGCATTTCAGCTGTAGGGTTGGGGAGAGTGGATTTTCTCTTATTGAGAAAAAAGAAATGTCCTGTCGGCACATGAATGCCCCCCAGTGGCAGATTGGAGAAACTGTGTCAAAGTTAATTAAGTGACGAGTATTCACAAGCACATTTATGAAGGTCAAAAGGTCAAGGTCATTCAAGGAATATAGAAGTTATAACAGAATTTCGAAACTCTGGCGACGGACGGACTGACGGACACACAAGGACACAGTCCAAACACTATATGCCTCCGGTTCTACTGAGACCGCGGGCATAACAACAGCAGATGCAATTGAATGTCCCACATTTTAAGGGTTAACATTGTAATCACAGTATTTTCCCGATTTTGTGTGATTTTAGCCAATTCCCCGATTTTTCCCTTCAGGGAATTTATTTTTGCTGTTTCCAGAGTCTGTGGTCATCATGACCATATTCACACAGCCTTGCTAAGATCATATTCACACAGCCTTGCTAAGATCATATTCACACAGCCTTGCTAAGATCATATTCACACAGCCTTGATAAGATCATATTCACACAGCCTTGCTAAGATCATATTCACACAGCCTTGCTAAGATCATATTCACACAGCCTTGATAAGATCATATTCACACAGCCTTGATAAGATCATATTCACACAGCCTTGATAAGATCATATTCACACAGCCTTGCTAAGATCATATTCACACAGCCTTGCTAAGATCATATTCACACAGCCTTGATAAGATCATATTCACACAGCCTTGATAAGATCATATTCACACAGCCTTGATAAGATCATATTCACACAGCCTTGCTAAGATCATATTCACACAGCCTTGCTAAGATCAGCCTTGCTAAGATCATATTCACACAGCCAGCCTTGCCTAAGATCATATTCACACAGCCATTGCTAAGACAATTCACACCAGGCTTGCTAAGATCATCATTCACACGCCTTGCTAAGAATTCCATATTCACACAGCCTTGATAAGTCATATTCACCAAGCTTGCTAAATATATTACACCAGCTTGATTAGATCATATCACACAGCTTGATAGTCATATTCACACAGCTTGTAAGACATATTCACACAGCTGCTTAGATATCATTACACACCTTGTAAGATTCGCCTGCTAGATCATATTCACACAGCCTTGCTAAGATCATATTCACACAGCCTTGCTAAGATCATATTCACACAGCCTTGATAAGATCATATTCACACAGCCTTGCTAAGATCAGTGGTACTTACTGACATCTGTATTTCATCATTTCACCAAATGCCCTGGAACATAAACAAATCATATTTCATTTTTATTTGATAGTACATTAGTATTAGTGATTAGCTTCAGAAATGACGGAGTGACAAATTAATTATCTGGAGCCCTGTTTACAGGTTTCTGTTGGATGAAAAAAAGGTGAAAGTGAATGGGTTTAACGTCCCACCAACACCAATAGAGATGGGACCACAGTTTGAAGTCTCATCCGACAGACCAGTGGGATGGAAAATACTGAAAGTATTTTTGATGCCTAAGGCGAGGTTTGAACCCAGAACCTCCAGATCGGATGTCAGGTGTTCTACCACCTAGGCCACAATCCATCCCTTCCTGTCGGATGAGACTTTAACTGTGGTCCCGTCTCTGTATGACCTTAGCTGTTGCTGGGACATTAAACCCATTCACTTTCACTTTTGTTTACAGGTTTGACTGTACACTATGGATTGGCTCAATTTTTCTTGTAATTGTTTAAACTTTATTTATTTTACAATGATTACAAACAAGCGCGAGAGCACTTGTACAACTGCTTCCGTCGGCACAGATGAAGGCGCAGGGGTGGTCCTTACTGTGGGAGGAAACCGGAGTACCCGGGGGAAATCCACTTGTCCGAGCTGACGACCGCCATATCATCGTGATTGTCTCACTTACTTGATGGCGTATTCGTCCAGCGTGGCGTACATCAGGTATAGTCGTCTCATCCTCTCCATGGCGGATAGTGTGTACGGCACCAGGCAGATGTTGAACAGCCGCTCCACAATCAGCCTGTAACATCGAGGGTTGACATATCAGAGCTCCAGTTAAGGTGCGCAATTTGACCAACTTGGGGTGAAATTTTGTTATTTCTTCATCAAAAATGGCAAGTTGGGAGTCCTTTAGAATCGTCTCATTGAGACGATTCTAAAGCACCCCCAACTTAAAATTTTTGATGGAGAAATAAGAAATTTTCCTCCAAATTACGCACCTTAACTGGAGCTCTGCATATGTTTAACCCTTTCACTCTAAGTAACCGACTATTTCACTCTAAGTAACCGACTATTTCACTCTAAGTAAGCGACTATTTCATGTTAAGTAAGCGACTATTTCATGTTAAGTTTGAGACTATTTCATGTTAAGTTTGAGACTATTTCATGTTAAGTTTGAGACTACTTCATTATGCAGAAAAGTTTGCAAAAATTAAAAAAATATCCACAAATGGTGTAGATCTTGACGAGACGGCTCATAACGAGCCGGTTCATTATGTTTGTTTGTTTGTTTGTTTATTGGTGTTTAACGGCCTATCAACAGCTAAGGTCATGTAAGGCCGGGCAAACGGGTTCGATCCCGTTTTAACCTGCTGCATTGGGGGGAAAATTCCAAAATCAGAACGGAATATTTACATCGAGATACAATATATTCAGCCCTGAAATTAGAATAACCTGACCTGGTGGCAAGTCCATACCACACCAAAGTCACTTGGCCCCTTCCCCTAAAATAGGATTACGAACAATCGTAATACTCACATAAGGGGTATAACCAGATTCAACTGTCACATACAAAATGCCAAAGACGTATGTGAGGGCCAAACCAGGTCTCCAGTCGGAATTCCGGTAAGGATGAACCCCGATCGTTAAATTACCCATCGCTTGCACCCACCTTCCACCCACCGGTTCATTATGATCTACACCGTTTGCAAATATTTCTAGTGTTGAAAGGGTTAAAAAGTGAAGTGAAATTGTTTAACGTCCTGTAACATCTACCGTCCTCCATGAAACACAGTATCCGTAACTAGCCCGGTATTCTCTATTTAAGAACATCAGTCTCGGCTCGTAAACGGTAGGAATTCTTCGCGTTTCCTAGCCTCGTGATTTAACGTACTTGTCTTCAGGGTTCGCCTGGTAGTATCCGTGGAACACCTTGTCCTTCACCCACAGGATCTTGTTCAGCTGCACTTGACTGACTTCCTCACTCCCCGTCACTGTCTTATAAATGTGGGCGAGGCCAACCAATGCTTCGCGCCGAATCTTGAACTGAATAGCAGAGAACATACATATACGAGACACGTCAATGGAGAAATGGGGATTATGTGTTTTGCAACCAGTGTAGATCCAGATCAGCCTGTGCATCTACACAGTCTGATCAGGAACTGCTCTTTCACTATTCCATAAACGAAACAACCGTCGTGCTTCTAACAAGCAATACGGAGCGCTATCTGTCTATGCGAGTGTGCTATTTGATCAGGAGCTACACTGGTCACATATTCCATAACCCCCATTTCTACATGTCACATACGAGACACGCCATGTGATTTTGTACCTAAATACGATACAAACCCACAATTATGCTATTTATTATATATCTATTTCAACAATTTCCGCGCCTATCTGAGAAACAAACAATCAACATCAAGGAACCATTCACTACTTAGAGGCACCAAAATGCTGTTCCCTTCAATCTATTTATTTATTTAATGGTGTTTAATAGATGGCCTGTCAACAGCTAAGATCATTTTAGGCCTGGGCCCGGTTGCTCAAAACATCCGTTAGCTTAACGGACTGTTAAATCCTTAACTGAATGGTTAAAATCTCTGTTTTAACAGAGATTTTAACCATTCAGTTAAGGATTTAACAGTCCATTAAGCTAACTGGTGTTTTGAACAACCGGGCCCAGGTTAGCGGGGTCAAATCCATAGTTCACCTGCCCTAACAGCTGAATGGTGAATCGCGTAGGAGGCCCCCGATCAGACGGAGGTCATTTGTGGCTGTGACTGGAGAAATGGGGCTTATGGGTTTTGTGGCCAGTGTAGATCCAGATCAGCCTGTGCATCCGCAGTCTGATCATGATCTGCACTGTTCGCCATTCTATAAATGAAACACCTGGCATGCTTCCAAGACACATTTTAGGCCGGGTCAAATCCTGTATTTCGTCGACACTGTACCTTCTTGTCTGCCTGGTGGGCAAGTGAAAATATACCGTTTATTTGACTCATCAGCGTACGTACCTTCTTGTCGCGCGTTCGTTCCTTGACGATATCGAGGAGATCCTCGGACATCGAGTCGAAGTCCTTCTTGGCGATGTTCAGCAGTGTGTTCACGACCTCCTGGCGAACGGTCTCCTCTGCATCGTGCTGCCGTGTCTTCACTTGCTCTACAATCGTCGAGAATACCAGTTTAGTATCCTTTGAGATCAAGTTATTCAGGCAATACTTCACTTGATCTACAATCGCCATGTATCATCACGGTATTTGAGACGAGTCATGTGATGTTTTACCTAAGGTGCAATTTTTTCATTTAAAATATTTACAAGTGTGCCGCAATCACAAAATACGCTCGTCGAGCGATTGATTGACAGAAAGCTGTTGTAAGACGAGTTGATTACACAAACTGTATACCCTATACAGGATCGTATGCAAAAAATGGCAAAAAAAAAAAAAAAAAGAGTTGATAAGGCCCTATTTTTGTGAACAAATATTTGTTTTGTCATAGAAACACCATGAACAGAGTTCTAGATAAGCTGTTTGTCTACAGCGCACTACAGTCTATACCCCTGATTTCAAAATCATTGCCTATTTTACTAAGTGAATTTTCAACTTTATGAAAGTATTTTCACTACTCAATTTGAAAATCAATGCGTATTTTCACATTGCTGTGCGTATTGTGTACTCCCACTTTTGACAATCAATGCGTATTTATCTAAAATGAATGCGTAAAATACGCCAATACGCTTAATTGGAGCTGTGCATCATTTTCAATAAGTGCAGAAGACGTGTGAAAGGGTTCACATCAATTGTTGAAAAGGCTGTATTTTTTTGTGAAAACATATTATTTCGTCATAAAAACGCCATGGTGCACATCTCAATACATGCAGAACACCTGTGCAAAGTTACAGATTCTTTCACTGAAAGCTGACAAAATAGGCAATACAATGGGAAATTAAGCAATCTATTTTTAGCACTGGTGACCTTGACCATGTGCGGTTGAAGCCCATCTTCCACAGGTGTGTTCACCCATTTGATATCAAAACACCTGTGAAGTTTTATGATATTCCAAGCGGTATATCACTTATGCTCCAATCAATGACCTTCTGCCCGCCGCCCACCCATGATTCGGTCAAACATAATACGTCTTCATTTTTCTTTTTAAAAATCGGCGAATAAAAACTGACATTTTTCGTAAATGACGAAATTCTCAAAGAGTCCATGAGGGACGCTGCCCCTTTCTTCCACTGAGAACTTAAATTATACAGCCAGACGGAATGGTGCTTAGCGGAGCAACTGGTCAATACAACTTACCGACGACGTCTTTAAGCAATTCTGGATGGTACAGGACGAAGTTCAGCACAGATTGTACACAAACCGTCCTCACGGATATACTGATGTCGTTGAACCTGAAATGAGCAGTGATTTCATTAACCCTTAGACCACTATCTTAATTTTTTGTCGTCTGTTTTTTATTTTCTATTTTCCATTTTTATCATCAAAAACATGCTTTGACAGCACTTTAGAATAACATACAACATGCTTTGACAGCACTTCAGAATCATTTCCAATGGAAATGATTCTGAAGTGCTGTCAAAGCATGTTTTTATTGAGAAATAAGGCAAGATATAAAAGCAACAGCAGACGACAATTGTTGTGAGTAGCGGTCTAAGGGTTAATATTGATTTTCGAGAATGATTTTTGATTTTTATGAAAATTTCGGGATTTTTTTATACAGACAAAAGGGTAATATACGAATTTCAGGAATCTGTTGGGTCATTTTTATTGTTAATGAAAGCACTGAATAAATTGAATGTGAATTATAGTAGAATCAGGTTTATTTCCACCAATCAAATCGAACATATCCTTTGTACAGCAAGACAGTAATCTTAACTACGGCCCGCCTCCGGAAATAATTTCACAACTCTTGTCCATATGCTACTCTCGATTAGTTTTGTGTGAAATGTAAGAAAATGTTTATTTTACAAGGTGGGCTGATTATCTTGAAATAATGCTGAACAAACTCGGCTCTCACTCATTTGTTTAACGCAAGAACCCAATCACTCATGCATTTTGTTCATGATGAAATAAACAGAATGTAATCACTGGTGTTGCACTCCGCGTCGGCATAAAATGTTTCACGACAAAATAAGCGACGGATTTCTGACGAATTCCCATTCAGCAACATGAAATTTGTGCCCGGTTACTAGACAAACTAGAAAATGTGTACACGAATGCCTCACATACCGCTTTGATAATAAACGAGTCCAAAAGGGAGAATAATCCATGGTGGTCGAATCAAAAATCGAAATAAACTTTGCGCATCTACTCATCATAAGCAAGCTGCATACCAAGTCTCAGGTTTGTAGCTAGTACGTTTTAAAAGTTTTACGACCTACAAGGTTGGGGACGGACGGACAGACAAGGGTAACAAACACTAAATGTCCCCTCCACTATCGTGGTGGGGCATAAAAATGGGTTTATGCAATAGCTCTAAGTAGAGCTGAGTGGCACCTTGTCTGAAAACCAGTGCAGTTTTTGACGTGAAACATGTTATGCCGGTGCGTAATGAAAACTCACCGGCCGAGGAAGCAGATCCAGAGAGTTTTATTCTGCTCCGCCAAGTTGGAGCCCGGGTGGGAGAACATTTTGGCGAGGATCTTCGTCACAGATTTCCGCTCCGACTCCTCATTGCTCTACAACAGACGCCGAGCTCCAGGTAATTTATATGTGACTGGTAAAAATAACAAGAGGGCCATGATGGCCCTAATTTGCTCACCTGACTCCATGAACACCAGAGGAGAATGTGACATGGAGTTCATGTGTTAAAAAAATTGTGCTATTTTTAGATGGCGGTCATCTTGGATTAAGCAATGACTCTCATTTTACCAAATCTGAAAATGCTTCACCCAAGGATCTTAACTTACTATGACGTTTGGCCATCATCGGCCATGTGGTTTCTGAGAAAAAGACATTCAAAATCTCGAATAAATGACCTTTTGGCGGCCATCAAATATTCCGACAAATATTGCACCAGAGCAATCGCCTCATTGATATATTCGATTTGATATATGACATGACCATATTTGTTCAAAAATAAAATTTGACCCCACGGGCCACGCCCATTTTTGACCCCGGGGTCACCATTTTAACAACTTTGAAAGAGCATTGTACATCGATCATTCCTAGCAAGTTTCTTCGAAATCCGGCTAGCGGTTCATGAGAAGATTTTTTAAGAATTTATGCTATTTTTAGACGGCGGCCATGTTGGATTAGCGATGACCTCCATTTTAACAAATCTGAAAAGGCTTCACCCATGGACCATAACTCGATCGCCTCGTTGATACCTTCAATTTGATATATGACAAGACCATATTCGGTCAAAAATAAAATTTGACCCCAAGGGCCACGCCCATTTTTGACCCCAGGGTCACCATTTTAACAACTTTGATGAAAGAGCATGTACATCGATCAGTCCTACCAAGTTTTGTCGAAATCCGGTTGACGGTTCTTGAGAAGAAGATTTTTTAAGAATTTGTGCTATTTTTAGACGGCGGCCATCTTGGATTACGTAATGCTGTAATTTTAATAATTTTGTAATCCCCCTACCTAAGGACCATGACCATGAAGTTTGGTGACTATAGGCCCAATGGTTACGGAGGAGAAGACGTTTGAAAATGTTCACGGACGACGACGACATTGCGGTAACAATAGCTCATATGAGCTTCGCTCAGGTGAGCTAAAAATACACATATTTTTGGAAACACATACAAATATATGGTTCCCCCAAAACAGTGATCATGCCAATATTTAGGGTTTATAGTATGGCAATACTGGTTTAGTCACAATAACAATGCAATTAGAAAATATTTAGGGATATTACGGTACCTTGAGTTTAAACTCGAGCTGCGGCAGGACTGCCAAGAGGATTGTGGGACAGATACAGTTAAGCTCGTAGATCAGGTGATACAGGTGGTTTGACAGTTCGCTCTCCGAAGTCTTACCCAGCATCAGGGCGTTGTTGAAAAACTGCAACAAAAGTTACAAAAGTTAACCCTTTCACCCCTAAATAACTGGAATGGATTTTGTTTCATACGCTTATTTTCCTACCAATCCAATCATCACAAAAGTATTTTCAAACTAGTCCATTTACGAAAAGGTTTTTTGTTTTTTTTTTAAAATAAGAAAATTACTTGCAAAAAGTGCATATCCCAATGAGACGGCTCATCTGGATCTACATTGTATGCAAACACATCTATATAAGGACTGTAGTGTTGAAAGGGTTAAAGGTACATGCCCACGCAGTAGGCACAAAATGTTCTTTATAGGAATTAAATAAGTGTATAATTATGTCACTATTCCACCAGTTCTAAATAGTACGAGTGCCCGCTATACAAATATAATCATTTATTAAGTATCAATTTACTGTTAGCGACGCGCGGCGGTAACAGTCTATTTTGATAATGTGTGGGGACGACGACTTTCACATCACGGCTTGCGGTGCGCATGCGCAGTATACTACGCGCGCCAGTAGGCCAAAAAAAAGGCGAAATGTCTGAGTGACAGGCAGTACAAAGAGTCGTTAATATTGGCGACCAGATCACCAAATGGAAAGAGTTACGTGGAGATCTAGATTTGGACTCGAACAGAGATTTTTCTTCTCAACTTCCGATATTTCACTGCGCATGTCAAAGATGTGATATGATTGACCGTGTCACGTGACGCGAGTTGGTAAAAATAGCACGAGGTCGGAAAATACCCTTTCTGGTCGCGGCATATAAAATGCGATTTAACACCAATTAACACGCGCCGTAATTAAAAATAACTCATTAGTGGGTAGACAAATGGCTCATATAAGGCATGACAGAAAATTAAAAGTAGTAGTACAGTGTAACCTGCTGCGTGGGCATGTACCTTTAATACATGTTTTTATTGAGAAAGAAGACCAAATATCCCAAAATCAAAATGGAATATTTACATCGGAAAAAAATATATTCAGCTCTGAAATTAGAATAACCCGACCTGGTATCAGGTCCATACCACACCAAAGTCACTTGCCCCCTTCCCCTGAAAGTAATAGGATTACGAATAATCGCAATATTCACATAAGGGGTATAACCAGATTCAACTGTCAAATACAACAATGCCAACGACGTACATGAGAGCTGAACCAGTAGCCTATTTCACCAACATTGCAAAGTATACTTTAGTAGCAAAGTATACTTTGAGGGAGAATTTTTCAATTTTATGATAAATTTATTAATTTTTATTATACTGAATTTATTACATTATCACAGCCAATTTGGCTGTGATAATGTAATAAATGCAGTATAATAATTCTGCATACTTTTAATCATGAAATATATGCATTTGTTAGTTCTATATGAAATAATGCATTTCAGGAAAAATCAATGATTACTCCCTCAAAGTATACTTTGCTAGAAAAGTATACTTTGCAATTTTGATTAAATCGGCTACAGGTCTTCTGTCGGGATTACAGTAAGGATGAACCCTGATCGTTAAATTACACATAGCATGCTCCCACCTGCCACCCACTTGAATCACTTCAGACGGGCAATATGACACCAAATTGCTTATGCCGAATCATATGTGCCCGTCTCAATCATATGACTGTACACCATGTAAATCAATGGGTGCTTCTTATATTCCGAGGGGGATGTTGTACAACAACATAAATTGCACCATATTAAGTTCTTGTGATTCTAGTCAACATGGTGTCATATTGCCTGTCTGAAGTGATTCAGACGGGCAATATCACACCATGTTGACTGCAGACTCATATGTGCCTGTCTGAATCATATGACTGTGCACCATGTATTAAAGTTGATGGGTGAAAAATTGCACCATTTTAAGTTAAGTTACTGTGATTCTACAAGCAACATGGTGTATGCTATCAGATGGAAATACCAGTTGTAGCTTTAAATATACACTGCAGCTCCATTATAACGCGGTGGTCGGGGTCCAAGATTTCAAACCGCGATCGAATCCGACCGTGTTATAAAATTTCAGGACATGCACGGGTACTGCCTATTCATGCGGTTGATACGTGTATAATCTCAGGATGTGGGGTCACGTGATCTATTGTTTACGCTGCAAGTCATATTAATGAATGATATTTACGATTTAAGCGAGATTGCCGTGGGCTGCAGTGTAAGCAATAGACCACGTGATCCGATACCCAGATAATGCTGAAACACCAGTCTATTTATAGAACGCTAAATATTACACCTGGGAGTAAAGAAAAAGTAAGGCGATCGAACATGCAACCATTTATTAGCGACAATTATGTGTAATAGCGCTCATCTGCACATACGTCACCAATTTGTGTGTTTCCAATAGTAGGACAAATACATGCATCAGTAAACTTTCATAATGGTCAGTGCAAGTCCAGAACAATGCAAACTGCATTTAATGCAGGCTAAAGTGTGCAAGCCTGAATGTTTGTCCTACTCGGTCAGATTTAGGCATTCTATTTATAGCAGATTCCTTGCTAGGCAGATGAGCGCTATTGAATTGATTAATAAATATACCTATTAACATGATTACCTGATTAAAGGTACATGTATTACATTTGCTAACATACTAATAATAATCCTTTCATGGACTTTGAACTTCGTTGTTTGAATAAACTTGCAGAAATCACAAATCAACTAATTACACGATGACTACGACATCCGACGTTTTTTTTTATTTTTTTTTTTTTCTCGATTTTTAAAAAAAAATATTTGAGATCCACGAGAGACCCGCGTTATAATGGAGATCGCGCTATACGCGACCGCGTTATAATGGAGCTGCAGTGTAGTAACAAAATAATTCTAAGAAAACCCACAAATACCGTACAGGTGCACTTATATGTCAGATTGAAGCCGATACATACTGCCTGGACATAGGGCTCTATGGAGTCGGACGTCCTCATTAACAGATCTTTGGCCAACTGGTACGCTTCTCTGTTCTGTGTCTAAAACAGTCAACGTTACAGTGGGAACCGTAAATATTTGGACACAATATATTTCAGGAAACACGTGTAAATAAATATCTGGTCCAACAATGTCCTAATGTTTAGGCTCCGTATGGTTGTATTGAATTGTAGTTATAATAATATTTAGGGTTATTACGTTACACAAGAATAATTCCAGCACAAAAATATTTACACAAGTCTCTGTCCAAAATTTATATCCCAGTAAACTCCCACGCCGAACTACTTTCCGTAACCGTCAGGTGCAGTTAAAATAATTATTAAGAAAACGGAAAATAAACACATTTTCTTGATGAATTTATTTCAAATGCTGGAATTATAAGGAATGAATGGCCTTTTTGTTGAATTTATCAGGGATATAAACTTGGAAAAGTCGCGGGAATACTGGACGAGGCCTTCCGGCCTTTGTCCAGTATGCCCGCGACTTTTCCAAGTTTATACCCCGATAAATTCCACAAAAAGGCCATTCATTCCTATATTAACTAGAGAAAGTGAGCTGAGGCTCATGTATACCACCGGCCGCCGCCTGGACCGACAAATAAAACGTAAATATTTAAAAACAACTTTAACAACATGAAGGCCACAAGGGTGTGGTATGGAATGAAAATATGGATGATGATAAGGAAGTATATGAAGTTTAGGTCAATCCGACTTACCGTTTCAGAGATAATTGGTACCCAAAAATGTTAACAGAAATATTACAGATGCAAATTTCTAAGTAATTTGACCTTGGACATGAAGGCCACAAGGGTGTGGCATGGAATGAAAATATGGATGATGATAAGGAAGTATATGAAGTTTGAAGTCAATCAGACTTACCGTCACAGAGTTAATGGGTACCCAAAAACTTTAACAGAAATAGTACGGATGCAAATTTCTAAGTAATTTGACCTTGGACATGAAGGCCACATGGGTGTGGTATGGAATGAAAATATGGATGACTATAAGGAAGATATGAAGTTTGAAGTCAATCCGACTTACGGACGAACTTGAAGAGTGTGTAGCTATGACGCTTCACTAACAAAACAGGAAACCGAGTAGTTCGTGCCACTGATCATACTATACATAGTTCCCTTCAGTAGCCGATTTCATCAAAATTGCAAAGTATACTTATCTAGCAAAGTATACTTTGAGGGAGTAATCATTTATCTTTCCCGAAATGCATTATTTCATATACCGTTGCATATATTTGATGATTAAAAGTATGCAGAATTATTATACTGAATTTATTACATTAGCACAGCCATTTTAATGTAATAAATTCAGTATAATAACAAGAGCTGTAGGAGAACAGCATAGCTCGACTACGAGGGTTGTCGATGTACACATAGCTTGACATACAAGGTGGCCGCGGCCTGCATAAAAACCTTAACCAAGGTTGACTAAAAACCTTAACCAAGGGAAATTAAGTAAGTAATTCAAGGTTAAATGTAGGTCAATGAGGCCGCGGCCTGCATAAAAAGCTTAACCAAGGTTGACTAAAAACCTTAACGAAGTGAAATTAAGTAAGTAATTCAAGGTTAAATGTAGGTCAATGTCAGATATAGGTCAGGGGTTATTGATGTACATCACAAGGAGATGAAGTTTTCCAAGTATGGTTGCTGTAAGCCCAGGAATATTCCATATACAAGCTTGACTAAAAACCTTAACCAAGGGGAAATAAGAAAGTAATCCAAGGATAAAAGTAGGTCAAGGTCAAATATAGGTCAGGGATTATTGATGTACATCACTAGGAGATGAAGTTGTCCAAGTATGGTTGGTGTAGGGCCAGGAGTATTGCATCTACAAGCTTGACTAAAAACCTTAACCAAGGAGAATTAAGTAAGTAATTGAAGAGGAAATGTAGGTCAAGGTCAAATATAGATCAGGGGTTATTGATGTACATCACTATGAGAAAAGATTGTCCAAGTATGGTGTTAGTATGCACAATAGTATTCCATGTACAAGCTTGACTAAAAACCATAACCAAGGGGAAATAACTAAGTAATTCAAGTTAAATGTAGGTCAAGGTCAAATATAGGTCAGTGGTTGTTGATGTACATCACTAGGAGATGAAGTTGTCCAAGTATGGTGGGTGTAGGGCCAGGAATATTCCATATACAAGCTAGACTAAAAACCTTAAACAAGGGGAATTAACTAAGTAATTGAAGAGGAAATGTAGGTCAATGTCAAATATAGATCAGGGGTTATTGATGTACATCCCTATGAGAAAAGGTCCAAGTATGGTGTCTGTATGCACACTAGTATTCCATGTACAAGCTCGACTAAAAACCTTAACCGAGGTTGACTAAAAACCTTAACCAAGGGGAATTAACTATGTAATTCAAGGTTAAATGTAGGTCAAGGTCAAATATAGGTCAGGGGTTGTTGATGTACATCATTAGGAGATGAAGTTGTCCAAGCATGGTGGGTGTAGGGCCAGGAGTATTCCATATACAAGCTTGACTAAAAACCTTAACCAAGGGGAATTAAGTAAGTAATTCAATAGGAAATGTAGGTCAAGGTCAAATATAGATCAGGGGTTATTGATGTACATCCCTATGAGAAAAGGTTGTCCAAGTATGGTGTCTGTATGCACAATAGTATTCCATGTACAAGCTTGACTAAAAACCTTAACCAAGGTTGACTAAAAACCTTAACCAATGGGAATTAACTAAGTAATTCAAGAGGAAATGTAGGTGAAGGTCAAATATAGATCAGGGGTTATTGATGTACATCACTAGGAGATGAAGTTGTGCAAGTATGGTGGGTGTAGAGCCAGTAGTATTCCATATACAAGGTTGACTAAAAACCTTAACCAAGGCGTGACGTGACGGTGACGCCGACGCCGGGGTGACAACATAAGCTCTACTTATTCTTTGAATAGTCGAGCTAAAAATTAAAAAATTTATCATTAAATTCCCTAGACAAGTATACTTTGCCATGTTGGTGAATTAGGCTACTGGTCTTTCCCCAGCCGGTTATAGCGCCGCAGTCCATTTGTTGGCCATATTTGGAGGCAATATTGATAATAATATAATTATCGGAATTAGTGAACAGTTGTCTTTACATACGAGACACGCCATGTTGTGTACCTAATAACTTGGCAAAATTGTCAAAGGAAATGCGGAATAGTATTCCGCATTTGTTATAATTTCACAATTTTTCGTCATTTACAGAAAATATCAGTTTTCACGTAATATTGCACATCTTCTTAGGTACAAAATCACGTGGCTCGTCTCATATCTATTCTCCACAATAGTGAAACCTTGTGGGGTTCGACGATGTTCATGAGTAGTATATCAAGGAGCTCTTGTGATACATTGTCGGCCTCGGTCAGAAGAGGACACATCATGTCCAACATAAAATTCTTCACCTTCGTCGTGTGTTTATCACTGCAAATATATGACAGAGCTCCAGTTAAGGTAAATTTCTTATTTCTCCATCAAAAATGGCAAGTTGGGAGTGCTTTAGAATCGTCTCAATGAGACGATTCTAAAGGACTCCCAACTTGCCATTTTTGATTTAGAAATAACAAAATTTCACCCCAAGTTGGTAAAATTACGCACCTTAACTGGAGCTCTGTATGAACTGAACTATATTGGAGAAAACGGTGTACAGGGTATGGGATCACGTGGTCTATTATTTACACTGCAGTAATGGCGGCGCCCATGAGGTCTCTGGTAAATCTTACTTTTCCTCAATACGACAGTGGTTTCTTCGTTATAACGATGACCATATTCCAGCCGTTAACACTACAAGTCGGTCAATACCAAATTTAGCAGCAAACTTGTGTAGTTAGTCTGACCATTACGCAGAGAAATTTGAATGGACTAAATTTAAACGACGTTCGATTCCGTCCGATTCCACTTTCTCTGCAGATTGTAGTCTGTATGTAGTATTAACAGGCCAAATATTTCTTGCATGCTTTCGTAGAAAAATAAATATCCGACTTTCCTCGATACTCACTTGATAATGGAGAACATCAGTTTGAAGAGACTACAGAACACTTCCTGGTTATCGTCAAGCTCGATACAGATGTTGAAGGATTTCACCCAGGCCAGGTTCTGAAACAGACACGAGTTACAGAGCTCCAGATAAGTTTTGTATCTGAAGAGCATTATACCCCCATATTTCAAATTCAATGCGTATTTTACTTTTAAACAAGAAATGCGTCAGTCGAACGCGGATGCCACCTGCAGCATATTTGAGAAACTGTGACAAAGTGGTTAACCGAAAAGTGTGACGGACGGACGGACGGATGGACAGACAGACGGATGGTCCAAACACTATATGCCACCCGTTTCTTCGAAACCCGGTGGCATAAAAATGTATTATTGATTTACTTAAACAAATTTAAAAATTCACTTATTTGAGCTGCATTTTGCAGCTCAACAAAGTAAATTTTAAACTCACTACTCAATTTGAAAATCAATGCGTATTTTCACATGGCTGTGAATATTGTGTACTCCCACTTTTGATAATCAATGCGTAGTCTGCTAACATAAGTGCGTGGTTTTGAAAGGGTTAAATCATGTAGCACGTGTAAGCCATACATACCTCTAGCAGGTAAAAATATCTCTTAAACGTCGGTGAAGATGGATCTTCTAGCCCACGTAGCTGTTTGTTCAGAAACATAAATATTTCCTGGAATATAAAATACAGGGTATGGGATCACATGGTGTATAGTTTTGGTGTTAATGCATCTGGAGTAACACTACGAGTCACCAATACCAAATTTGACTCAGACGGAATCGTACAGGGTGGAAACATGCTGAAATGGTTACCACTGGGACCTATCTTAACATACCTTCAGATGTGTCACATCCCTGTACGGAGCTTATGTGCGATTATCCTGAAATGCTTACCACTGGGCCCTATCTTTAACATACCTTCAGATGTGTCACAGCCGAATACCGAGGTTAAGGTGCAAATAAATTAGAATGCTTGCCCCGATCATCAGCATACCTTCAGATGAGGCATGTCCCTATCTTTAACATACCTTCAGATGTGTCACGTCCCTGTAAGGAGCCTCTGGCGCGAATATCCGGAACACGTCGGCGATGCAGCACGCCACGAGAAGCCGGACATCTTTGTTGCCGTGATTCATGAAGAATTCGGAGGCGAGGTGGAGAGCGAGTCCTGAATACTCATCTGTCTCGTCCTGGCCCATGTCTTGGAATGCTCGGGCAATGAGCTGTAACACAATATTTATATTATATGGGATATGCCATATTTCAAGCCTGATACCCATTCACAGGAATCTAAAAAAAAAATAAAAAAATATTTTCTTCATTAATAAATGAAAGTATATGTTGTTACCACTCATTTGAACCATCTTGGTGAGTCTTGGTGAGACGGTTCAAATGAGTGGTAACAATATAAACTTCTGTGCCGAAAAAAAATGTCAAAATCAGGAAAAGTGTGTATATTCAGCATAAAAAGGGTTAAATATGTGTTTATGCCCGTTCAACAAAAAAGTAATATATACTAGTACATTGTTCCTTATCCATCCCTGGCCCATGTCTTGGAAGGCAAGGGCAGTGAGCTATAGCACATTGTGGGCCATTATGTGGTGCTTAATTGATTAACCCATTTCATGCGGAATACCATTAACAGGGGACCGTTTCAATAAACTTTGTACGACTAAAATGTTCGTAAGTGCAAACTTATGGTAGTCTGTAATTTTCACATCAACAGTGTTTCCTTGTAAACGATTACTGGATTTACATTTATTGAGCATATGCAGCCTATGCCAATAAATGTAAATCCATCAATTTAAATTTCCAGACGCTACTAAATTTGCACTTATAAACATTTTAGTCGTACAAAGTTTAGTTAAACGGGCCCCAGGTATCTAAATTTACAAACATTTTTTTTCTATTTTCTTCAGTTCTCAATGAAAATATATGTTGTTACCACTCATTTGAACCATCTTGGTTGTCACTATATATACTTCTGTGCAGAAAAAAAAAACCCATTTACTTTGACTACATGTGCGAAATGCAAGAAACAATATGTAGGACAAAGCAAGTCTATTCTGTAACAGGATGTACAAACACTTGCGGTACATTAAAAACAGTCTTTACCCACATGTCAACATTTCAACGTGAATGGACACAAAATACCTCACACACAATTTGACAGAATTCAATTACAGTTTGCAAAAAAAATTCAAAAGTCTTGAGTTTTTTTCTTCACAATTTCAGAAAATTTAATTGAAAACATATTTTGGGAAACATTTTTTTTCACAAATCTTCCGAAAACTTTGATGATTTTTTCAATGCCCAAAATCACGAGATTTTCTTGCTATTCCAGAAAATTTATCATATTTCATAAAACCAGAAGGCCCTGGTCATTTGTGGCTGTGACTGGAGAAATGGGGCTAATGGAATTTGTGACCAGTGTAGCTCATGATCAATAGCACACTCCTGAAGCTTGATAGCGATCTACATGTATATTGCTTGTTAAATGCATGATGGGTGTTTCATTGATGAAAAAAAGTGACAAGAATGCTGAACAGTGCAAATCCTGATCAGACTGTGTGGAGGCACAGGCTGATCTAGATCTACACTGGTCGCAAAACCAATAAGCCCCATTTCTCCAGTTACATCTGAACAAACAGCCGTGCTGGGTGCCACATGTCGAGAGGTCCAACTGTGTTACCTTGAGCCTGCGGACCAGTTCATCCTTGCCGAGTTCATCTGTAACTTCCTTACAGCCGGCAGGGTAGATTATCTTCACCGACTTCGTGGTTCCTCGAATGATCACACTCATCTCAGAGTCTCGCGGTTTGGCTGGTTATCCCAGGCTCATCTGAATCGGAAACCCAGTTATAATTTATTGATGTAGCAGTCACCGACTACATCTATCACTTGTCCATAAATGTCAGGTGACGAAAATACATAGTCCCGAGTAAACCTGTCGTATCCCAGAGCTCTAGCTCTAGCGTATTGTACGCACTTATTTTAGCAGAATACGCATTGATTATCAAAAATTGGAGTATGAAATACTCACACAAATGTGAAAATAGGCATTGATTTTCGAATTGAGTAGTGAAAATACTGTAATAAAGTTGTAATTGACTTAGTTGAGCTGCAAAAAGCAAACACTGTGATGCTGTCACTGTTTCTTGCCTTCAAAAATAAGATTGTTGTTACATTAAAATTCATATCAGCACGTTTAGCAACACAGGAGTCAGCCATCTTGAATCTTGACTTATGGTTGGTATTTTCGGTGTATGTTCCGAAATTGTCAATAAATCTGCTAATTTTTCATTGGCTGTTGATCAACTCGCAGATGAATGAGGCACAGTGAAGGAAAACTTGAAACTTTTCTATTGTTTATGATTTTAACAATCTTATTAAAGAGCAGATTAATGGCAGACGCAGAAACTCACGATAGGTTCGTGAACAAAATGACCTAAATGGCAAAAATTACCAGAATTTATTGGCATTTTTAAATGACTTAATGTACATCAAGTCATGCTTATTTTAATAACCAGACGTAAA